>JARQOD010000005.1:493754758-493824862 GCA_033576555.1 Oophaga sylvatica
ATACTTTTCGCAGGCAGGCGCCATTAGCTTTAATGTCCATTTATTTTTTATTTGGTGCTATAAATTTATTCAGAAAAAAAAATTCTCAAAATAGCGCATCTGCGCCTGCATAGTAGCATCTATCGGCAACCCGATGCTGTACTGCGAGGAAAACCGCCGGCGCCATCTTGGTAGAGACACTTTTTTTTGCCTCTAGCAAATGGCACGGGCCACAGGCTGATCGCTCCATGAAAACGCCCCATTGATGCAGTAATTGATGCCAAGGGCCGAAACCAAGTATTGAGTGCATTTAAAAACATACATTTCAGATTTTAAAATCATTTTTAAAGCTGGTGTTATAAAGTATTCTAATTTACTAAAGATAATGACTTCGGGGTTTTCATTGGCTGTAAGCCTAATCATCAACATTAACAAAATAAACACGTGAAATAGATCACTCTGTGTGTATGTCTATATATAATTATATGGTTTCACTTTTTGTATTGAGAACTAAAAATAAATTAACTTTTTGATGAGATTCAAATTTTTAGTGAGAAGAACTTGTTCTAGGTAGAAACTAAATAAAAAATCGGGCTGGATTTCCACTGGAAGAAGCGCAGTTGACGTGCATTAAAGGGTTGTCCGACCTTTAAGGAAACAAGTCTGCAGTCACTCTACACTGCACGCTGTGAGGATTCCCCGGTTTGTCAGCGGCGGGTAAATCGTGACCACAAAAAATTGATTTGCTTTAAATGCGGTCGGTTGCTGAGTACCCCCTAGACGTGCGCGGTTTCTCACTCAGTGCCAGTGTTTTGAGCGCTGCCAGACAAGTCTCATTGGAATGTGGTGGGAAAATTACGCAAAACTGCATAACTGCAGTCACTTGACCGCCTGCTACCAGCGTCAGTACCAGCGCACCTGTGAGGATCCACAAGTTGATAGCCACATAGATGACCGCAGACTTTTAACTGATAACCCCCTTTTAACCCCTTCCCCCGGGATAGTACGTCATCGGTAAGGATCCCCTGCTTTGAGGTGGGCTTCGGCGGTGAGCCCACCTCAAAGCCGCGACATGTCAGCTGTTATAAACAGCTGACATGTGCCCGCAATAGGCGCGAGTGGAATCACGATCCGCCCGCGCCTATTAACTAGTTAAATCCTGCTGTCAAAGCTGACAGCGGGCATTTAACTAGAGCTTCCGGCCGCCGGGCCGGAAGTGAGCGCATCGCCGACCCCGTCACGTGATCGGAGGTCAGCGACGCGTTGCCTTGACAACCAGAGGTCTCATAGAGACCTACTGTAGATTGTGAGCCTTCGCAGGCAGGGTCCTCTCTCCTTCTGTACTTATGTGTGTCCTGTATTGCTCATATTTATTGTCCTTGTCTATATTCGCCCCCTGGAATAAATGGCGCTATAAAAATGAAAAATTATAATAATAAAAATATATGGTTGTTGCAGGCACATTGCTATGAGCGCCGCCCGGTGGTAAGTAAGTAAGTCTGCTACATATGGGCAATCTGCTCATCGCCCATATGTAGCAGAGCCGATCGAGTTGTGCATGTTTCTAGTCTCCCATGGAGGCTATTGAAGCATGCCAAAAGTAAAAAAAAAAAAAAAAGTGTTTAAAAATTAAAAAAAAAATAAAAAAATAAAAGTTCAAATCACCCCCCTTTCGCCCCAATCAAAATAAAACAATAAAAGAAAAATCACACATACACATATTAGGTATCTCCGCGTTCATAATCACCCAATCTATCAATAAAAAAAAGGATTAACCCGATCGCTACACGGTGTAGCGAGAAAAAAATTCTAATCGCCAGAATTATGTTTTTTTGGTCGCCGCGACATTGCATTAAAATGCAATAACGGGTGATCAAAAGAACGCATTTGCACAAAACTGGTATCATTAAAAACATCAGCTCGGTGCACAAAAAATAAGCCCTCACCCGACCCCGGATCACGAAAAATGGAGACACTACGGGTCTCGGAAAATGGCGCTTTTTTTTTTTTTTTTTAGCAAACTTTGGAATTTTTTTCACCACTTAGATAAAAGAGTACCTAAACATGTTTGGTGTCTATGAACTCGTAATGACCTGGAGAATCATAATGGTAGGCCAGTTTTAGCATTTAGTGAACCTAGCAAAAAAGCCAAGCAAAAAACAAGTGTGGGATTGCACTTTTTTTGCAATTTCACCGCACTTGGAATTTTTTTCCCGTTTCGAGTACACTACATGGTAAAACCAATGGTGTCGTTCAAAAGTACAACTCGTCCCGAAAAAAATAAGCCCTCACACGGCCATATTGACAGAAAAATAAAAAAGTTATGGCTCTGGAAAGGGAGCGAAAAACGAAAACGAAAAAAGCTGTGAGTGAAGGGGTTAATATTCCCCCACAGCACATTTCCGTCCTGATATGCTACATTTCTCATCACTGGCACATCAGGTCTCTACAAAAATGGAATCATTATTGTGGAACACACATCTATACATCCATGTAAAAACATACTGAAGGGTTAATTTTAATAATTCTTCACTATCCCTCTCTTATTTATAAACATAGCTATATCTGATGTAAACTAGTCTCTTTTTTTATTCAGTTTGAGACAATCATGGAGGTCTTGCAGAAATTGGCCAGAAATTGTAATTTACAAGGCACGGTATAGTGCTAGTAACTTGCGATGGAGACACATAGCGGTACACACAATGTGAGGGCCAGTATAGGTCAATAAACCAAGAATACAAATCTTGCACCATCAGAGCCGTAAAGAATACACTCAACTGTACACATAACTTTGCATGTATTAAATTCAACAAGGGAAAAACAGAACAAAATGGTGAGATTTCTTACATACACACAAAATAAATAAAAACATTTAAAAGTACACCAAAGTGCAAAAATATAGACACCGGGTATAGTCACAATAGGCGGGAATGCCGTAACCTCCTGCCCACATAACAGGTTCTTTCCTGTGCAGTGATTGCCCTAATTGTCCACTCAACATTTTGCTTTTACGTGACTATATCAATTTACCTTATAGAAGTGTGATATACACACTGATCCAGCAGGTGAAATAAGTATTGAACACGTCACGTCACTGAGTAATTTCTCATTATTACACATAACTTAATTTTGGAAATCTATGGTTTGATTTCTGTGCCTGTGTGGATTGGATGGGTGGTTATCGACAACTGGTGAGAATTTCATGTCAATAGCATCTTAATAAATATATATATATTGTCTATATTGGATAAACAATACAGTAATTGAGAACAAGAATACCTTTCCACCAAAACAATGGCCAGACAAGGGAAAAACTGAAACTAAATAATTTTCACAGTTTCATAATGACAAGTTAAATGAGATTGAAATTGTTGGCTGGGAGCAGTTTAAGGGCGCATTCAGATATCCATACAAATTGGTCCGAAATTAGACCGCAAGGCACGATCCAAGAGTTACAGCTTCATAGAAACATTTGAAGCTGTCACACTCGGGTCAAGAGATTAACAGCCAAGTCCGTGCATTGTGGTCCGATCTCGGGCCGATTTGATCGGACGTCTAAATGTTCCCTAATCTTAATATACATTGGGGATGCATGGTACTTTATCTTCTTCACCATGAATCCAGATGGATCTATGAGGTGGGCAGTTTGGCTTTTGGGAACTTATTCACAGGATTTTATTAATGTTTATTGTTTTATAAATACTAGGCTATTTGTTTTAGTCCCAATATGTATTTATTGGTGTTAACGTTTCTATTTCTATATCTATTGATCATATCTATATTTTTTAAATATCGCATTGTCACAACTTATTATAGACCTATTCTCGATTTCTCATTCATGTTAACATACTGTAGTATGTAGTTCTGATTTACACCTTTGGTATCTCTTGCTGATAATGCATTTTGTACTACCACATATATCATAGAATCCTAGAATGTTAGAGTTGGAATGGACCTCCAGGGTCATCTGGTCCAACCCCCTGCTCAATGCAGGATTCACTAAACCATCTCAGACAGATGTCCAGCTTTTGTTTGAAGACTTCCATTGAAGGAGAATCACCACCTCTCATCGCCGCCTGTTCCACACATGGATCACCCTCACTGTCAAAAATTTTTTTCTAATGTCTAATCTGTATCTTCTCCCTTTCAGTTTCATTTCATTGCTTCTTGTGTTTCCATGTGCAAATGAGAATAAAGATGATCCCTCTACACTGTGACATCCCTTCAGATATTTGTAGGCCGCTATTAAGTCTCCTTCTAGCCTTCTTTTTGGCAAGCTAAACATTCCCAGATCCTTTAACCATTCGTCATAGGGCTACTTGCAGTAAGCACACCATCCTGGTAGCTTTTCTCTGAAATTGCTCCAGTTTTTCGATGTTTTTTTAAAAATGGGGTGCCCAGAACTGGACACAGTATTCCAGTCGAGGCTGACCAAGGAGGAGTAGAGGAGGATAATTACTTCACGTGATCTAGACTCTATGCCTCTCTTAATACAGCCAAGAACAGTGTTTGCCTTGTTTGCAGCATCACACTGTTGACTCATGTGCAGTCTGTGATCTATTGGTATAACCAAGTCTCTTTCACATGTGCTGTTGCATAGTTCTATTCCTCCCATTCTGTAGATGAATTTTCGTTTTTCTTCCCCAGATGTAGAATCTTGCATTTCTCCTTGTTAAATACCATTCTATTAGTTGCTGCCCATTGTTCAAGCTTATCTAGATCCTTCTGAATCCTTTCTCTGTCTTCTCTAGTGTTAAGGTACTGCCACACTACACAATCCCGCTAGCGATCTCGTTAGCGTCGCATACTAATGAGATCGCTAGCGGGATTGTTTCTATATCGCTAGTAGCTACCTATTTTAGCGATATCGTTAAGGACGCTATCGCGGTTATCGATCTCCTTAACGACTTTAGCGATACAAAAGTACCGCTAAATCGCTAAAAAAGGTGCCACACTAGCGATATATACTTACCCAGCGGGGCGCCAGCGACGAAAATAGGGTCCGGAACGATTCCAGCGACGAGCGAGATCACAGCAGGAAGCTCGTCGCTGGCAGCTGCCGCACACAACAACATCGCTAACGGGATCGCTAAATAGTGACGTTTTTTAGCGATCCCGTTAGCGATGTTGTTTAGTGTGGCATACCCTTTAGCTATGTCTACTTGCTTTGCATCTTCTGCAAAGTTGATTAATTTACCTTCAGTTCCCTTATCTAGATCATTTATAAGAATGTTGAACAACACTGGGGCCAGGACAGAGCTGTGTGGTACAGCACTGGAAACACTCTTTCAATTGGATGTGCAACCGTTTATTATCACTCTTTGAGTACGATCACTGAGCCAGTTATAAATTAACCGTAGTCTTGTCAGTCCCATACTTGGTCATTCCATTAGTCAGTGATTCCATCATAGAAAGAGATTAAATTAGTCTGGCATGACTTGTTTGCTACAAACCCATGCTGGCTCTGGTTAATTACTGTATTCTTATCCAAGAACTTACATGCTGTTTATTCATTTGTTCAAAGATCTTTCCTGGTATAGAAGTAAGGCTCACTGGCCTGTAATTTCATAGCTCCATTTTCTTTTTTGAAGAGAGGGACAATATTTGCCGTTCTCCAATACTTGTGTGTTAACATCTTTGAAGCCAAACGGTTTATTGCTCAAATACGCTTTTAGGAAATTAAATGTCTTTGGTATTGCGCCTGTGCGTATATAGAACTATTCACTCAATCGTATTATGTGAGCAAAAATGAGAGCGGTGCTTGCGCATTGTAACAATCATTTTGAGAAAATGCACATGCACAATGCTACAGAAAATTGTTTTCATAATTGGATTGTCCACTGCAGTCTTTACGCAGGCAAAGTAATAACTTCCAGTCACCTATATCCAGTATATATATATATATATATATATATATACTTCCCTGATCTCTGCACAAATTGTGATCATCACTCTTGATCTAATGTAGTGTTAAAGAAACACATATAATACATTTTTTTTTACCGCTGATGAAGCCACTGGAAGTGGCGAGCACATGATGGGGTTTTCTTTCTTGCTGTTCCCACTGCACCCGGTCCAGGTTATGTGCATGTAATTTTATCTAACCATACTTACTGATTGGTTCTCTTGTGGGTTTGCTTTATTTGCATTAAATGTTTTTATTTTTCTTGTATGGTATTGCTAAAATTTTATAGTTATCAAAGAAACTTCACCATTTTGCACCCATCTGTTTTTCCTTTGTTGAATTGCCAGTATAGGTCAATGTTTGTGACATTCAGCCCCCCTGCTGGGTATCGCTGATCGTCGCTGAATGTCCTGGACATTTTTTTTGATCGCTGGTCTCCCACTGACAGGCACGCATCGCTGCGTGTGACAGGCGGGAGACCAGCGATCCGCTGGTAACCAAGGTACACAGCGGGTTTCCAGGCACTGCGCAGTGCCTGGAAACCCGATGTGTACCTTGGTTACCAGCTCCCTGCATCAGCCCGCTGGTATCCAAGGTACACTGCGGGTAACTAAGCGATGTTACCCGCAGTGTCGCTGTCCCAGATCGCTGCCTGAGCTGCCTGTTTGGCAGCTCAGCAGCGATCATGTAGCGATACACCAGCGATCCTGACAAGTGCATATCGTTGTCGGGATCGCTGGTGTATCGCTATGTGAGACCCAGTTTAGGATAGGATATAGTTAATGAACTAGTGATATGATAGTTAATGATAAAAATATTGGTGTTAATAAAAGGCGGACACTTTCTGATAGCAAGGGAGAGATAGAGAAGTGCAGTGACAAGTCCAAGTCCAATTCCAGTGAGCGGCTAGGGTCAGCATGTGTCTATCATTTGAGGTAGTGGGACAACATACTGGAAGCCTGAGCATACTCTCCTGTCGTGCCCGGAGCCCAAGCTCTGACATAGAGGCTGCTGGGCACATTGTGTCCTTTGGGGTACATGGGAAGATGGACAGGGGCCTGCCAAGGAAAAAAAAGATGATGCTGAATGCAAAATGGGGGTGAGTGGCGTGAAATGGCAAGACGGACCTGCTCATCGTGGGCATAAGAAAAGTGAAAGAGCATGAAAATCCATTCAGCCTGGGAAGCGGCTTGTCCAGAGACACTATACTGTAGAAGGAGATTTTAGAGTCATCATTATGAATTATTAAAGCATTTTAGAGCACTTGTTTTTAAAAGGAAAAAACACAGTATCCAGCTGTTAAACTTGTTAGGAAAAACTTATTTCACACCAAGGTGAAATGGTCACTACTACTACTGTATTGCAGATGAAAACTCAAATATTCTGTATGTCATAGGTGTCTTAATTCCCAACCAGACGACATTTTTCACACAATGGTGCCCTCTACTGGCTGCATGGCAGATCTGCTTATAACCCTGCAACAATCCTTGCTGTGGTACTTTTCAGTGGGCCTTGAACCAGAAATCTCAAGGGCTGAGGCGCTAGTCCAGTGTTTCTTTTTATTGCAATGTTGTAGTGGTGAAACTAATCTAAGTTCCCTGCCCCATTATTACAGTCACGGGCCGCTGTCTTCTTCTGAAGGTTGTGACCTGTCGGATCGCTCTAGTGGTGTCACCACTCAATGTAAATCTGAAAGCTGACTGAAATAGTGGTATGTCTGCTTAAACCTTCTATGTGCCTTGTGGTAAGGGCTGCCCTGCATTATTTGAGCAACTTTACATGCACTTTTGCACTTTGAAAGATTTCTTCTTGATGCACGTTAATGTCTGACTATGCATATATATATCCAACAATTAACCTTTTGGTGCCAAGACACCTTATATTTGACCTCATAACCACACCTGTAAAAACCTCGTGAGCCCTCTATTTTACTGCACTTTTATTAACCCCCTCCTACTCTCTTGCAGTCCCTGGGCTTATCCTTAATCAGTTCATGCCCTATTAGAATAGGACTTATCCACTGTACCATCCCAAGGTGAACCGTATGGCTCTAGATTTAGTAGAGATCTTTAGAATTCTTAAGTCCGGCTACCAGGTGGAAATGAACTTTATTCCTTTGGCAGCATCCGGCTTTCTGCTGTAACCATGCTCCGGCACTGACGGACAGCCGGCTCAGCAGTGCATCAGAGTCGTCTGTCTGTGCCGGAGCATAGTTGCGCACCTCCGGTACTGTCTGACAGCAGGATCACCTTTAGTGCCGGCTGTAAGTCAGGGCCGGGTGTGCGGTTACAGCCGCTGCTCTCTATACACAGAGCAGAGTACTGCAGTGCGCAGGCGCCGGGAAAGGTCAGAGAGGTCCGGCGCCTGCGCACTGCAGTACTCTGCTCTGTCCTCACCAGGGCAGAGCAGGGCGCCTGCGCAGGAGCCGCGACGGGACAGAAAGACAAGGCCGGCTTCGCTACAAGATGGGAGGCCCCGGACCGCAACGCCCATCGGACCCGACCGGATGACGGAACGCCCCTGGGTGAGTATAATATAACTCGTTTTTCTTCACTTTCAGGTGACATCGGGGGCTTATCTACAGCATTACAGAATACTGTAGATAAGCCCCTGATGGCGATGGCCCTATCTGATAGGGCAAAAATGGGGTGACAGATTCCCTTTAAACTGAAGAGGATATGACCTTGTAATGTGTGTTTCAACAAGACAACAACACTAAACACACCAATAAACAAGCAAAACCTTGGTTCCAGTGCAACAAAATTGCAATATAACATCCAATAGAACACTTGTGGTGTGACATTAAAAATGCAGTTTCTGAGGCAAAGTCAAAAATATCAAACAATTGTGGGATGTGGTGGAAGCATCCTGGGCTGGAATAACAGTTGACAGGGACAACAAGTTGGTTGACTCTATGCAGCATAGATGTGAGGCAGTTCTATAAAAAAAACTGTGGGTATACAACTAATTAGGTTAGTGATTCACAGGAATGCTAAATCATCATAAAAATAGTACATATTTATTTATACAGCGCGATTAATTTCACAGCTCTTTACAGACATTATTGTCACTGTCCTCGATGGGGCTCACAGTCTAAATTCCCTATCAGTATATCTTTTGAATGTGGGAGGAAACCGGAGGAAACCCACGCAAACACTGGGAGAACATACAAACTCCTTGCAGATGTTGTCTTTGGTGGGATTTGAACCCAGGACCTCAGCGCTGCCAGGCTGCAGTGCTAACCACTGAGCCACTGTACCACCCCTATTGTGAGTTTGTAAAGACAAATGCAGACACCGCTATTTTTTAGAACGGCCCAATGTTAATTTTTTTTGTTATTATCTGTAAAGTAATTAAAAATTATATACATTTCTCTTCCTGTTTTGAATTAGAAAACAGTGTGCAATGCTCCCAATGCATGGAAATAAAAACTAGTATAAAGATTTTGTCATTAACTCATGTTTTTGAACTATTATCTTGAACACTACTGCTTGCCCATGGTTGTTATGATGGCCTTTACTAATTTGTCCGTGTCTTCCGCCAGAAAACAGCCTACCCACTGTATGACTATCTGAGGAGACAGAAGAGGATTATGATACCTCTCTATACTCTAATATTACTGATGCCTCTGAATCAGATGTCTGCTGCTTTGTTTTTTAACCCTTTTTGCCACTCTCCTGCTAAATCAGAGATTTCAGGGAGTCTTTAACTTCTGATTTACCGTAATTATGGATTTTAGATCCATAGCAAAGCTGGGGGTTTCTTCAGAGATCGTCTTCTGAACACAACCGGGACAGTCTCTTTATATACGTGCTGGGTAGATTATCCCTGCACAGCGCACATTCTTTATTTTTACACTTAATGGGCCTTTCCTAGTAAAAAATAGAGAAATGGACCTAGTGAACCTGGTGAACTCAAAACTCTGTCATTCATTTTAGGAGATGGAGGCTGGATCAGTTCACATGATCGTTATCCCCTGGAGGTGGTGGACTCACGACCTGTCTTGTTCCTCTGCCTGGTCTTGCTGCCACTTGTCCGACTTCCACTGCTGCGTCCCGGACGGTGGCGCTGCTGTTGCCTGTGGCTGCTGCTCCTGAAGTGCTTCTATTATCCAGGCTGTAGCTGCAGCAAGCCTCCATCTTGTGACCATCCCTCCAAATATACTTGAGGGACGGTCCTGCCATACCTCAGTTCTTCCAGCTCCTCCCCGGTTTCTACCTGGTCAGACTTGGTCCGGCGGCCACTACTAGACCCCCCCACAGGCCGCTCCGAAGCACGAGCATATCATTAACTTAAAACTGAAAAAGATTAAACAACCACAAGATGGATTTCACCAACCCAGGTATCATTTTAATCAGTATAACGGCGCCAACCTGACAGTGTCTGTAGGTTACTCTGCACAATCCTACTGACAGGTTCCCTTTAAAGCCAGTTTTCTCATGTCTGAACTAAGACTAGCACTTTAATCCATGCTTGTGCTGCATTCCACAAAGGGGTCTATAACTCCCATATTCCCCCAAAAAACCTTTTGAAACTCACCCGCGCTCTGTAAATCCTGCTGGCCCGATCGGCGTTCTTACTTAAGCGTCTATCCCTCCTCCTGACCGCCGTCTTCCTGCTCCAATTGACGCGGGTCACACCGGTCGCACCTGAGCATTTTGGTCAGAGCCTAAAACATAAGTCCACATGCACCCTTCTGTGGTCAGAGCCTAAAACATACGTGCACATATGTTTTAGGCACTGCCTGTAGTAGGGCAGAACAAAGTGCGCAGGCACAAGTCAGCGATGCCTCTACGCAGGCGCGAGACTTCGCCTGGCTATGTGAATGACACAGAAGGAGGCGTCATCCACGTCAATCCGAGCAGAACGGCGGCAATCAGAAGCCGGGAGAAGGGATAGATGCCTAAGCAAGGACACCTATTGGACCATTTCCAGCAGGATTTACATAGAGCGTGGGAGAATTTCAAAAGGTCTGTGGACGGTACACAGGGGAGTCAAAGGGTTATATACCCCTATAGGGAGTGCAGCATAGACACAGATTAAGGTGCTAGTCTTAGTTCAGACATATATAAAACTGGTGACAGGTTCCTTTTAACCCTTATTTACCCCAGTATCTGAAGGTGAATAGAGAGAGGTTTGGTTCCTGACATGTTCCTTTTAATTTCTGCATCTAATATTTTCTATACTCCAGGCTTGGTTGTTGTGTAGGAAGCAAAAGGAAGGAAAAACACAGTTAGTTGCTGTTGCATACTGTCACTTTATTAACTGTACAATGTGCACACAAAAGACACAGTATTTCCTGCTTAGAGTTATTAGATATTGGTTACAGAATTATACACCGAGAAGGAAGACAGATTGTCCTTTATATAGGTTGGAAACTGCAGCATGACATTTTGCACAACAGCTGACACATGCCATCCACTATTTAATAAGATATCCATAAAATCTAATAGTTTATTAAGACACACAGGACGAGACACAAGACTACAAAAAAAATAATAAAGCTATTGCATCATTTTACTGTGACACAGAGTAGTATGCATATTCTCACAACTGTGCGAAAATACTGTTTTCTGATCATCATAAATGAAAAAATACCACGTAAAAGAAAATAATCTCACAAAAGTCAATAAAGTACGAAACAGTCAGAGGCTTCAGAAGTGACGTCCCAAGTATAAAATGGGCTGTGCTACGTGAGTCACAAAAACAAATAAGAAAAACGCACATACAAATACTAGAAGATAAAAAATAAAATCTTATTACATACTCTGCTGTATTGTAAATCAGGTCATATAAAATAAGAGAGCAATGACTGTATCCTGAAAGAATTTCATATGAACATGGTCAAGTTTGCCTGCTGCCTATGCACAGTGAAAGCAGACAATATTTATCATACAAAAGGAAAAAAAAAATCTGGTGATCTGATTTGGGTAGGTTTGCACAATTAAAGCAAAAATCAAAGCTCCGCCTGTAACATTTATAAGGAAACAGATCAAGAAGTCCAAATACTTTACCTTATCCACTGCACACAGAAGCTATTAAAGGGGCTGTGTGATCTTAAATGAGAATAATTGCAAACTGATTGTAAAATTAAGTAACTTTGCAATTTACTTGTTATAAATTCTATCCATTTTCAAGAACATGGGGAAGAACATGGGGAATTTTAATATTCTGTACTACTTGTTGTCTAGGTTACTAGCCACCTCTGCAATCGCTCTGTGGTTCCTGTTTGGCCCCGCCATGATGCACCGACTGTGCGCTTGTATTTGGGTTCAGCAGCCATTCTGTGCTTTCAGAGTTATTAGGCAAGGAGGGAGCGCAGCATTAGAAAGCTTTCTCTGTTAAAGCTTGTAAGCCTGTCTCTGAATTTGGCTGAATTGCCGGATCTGACCAGATTCGTTGCCACTGAACTGCTCCGATGCTGCAAAGGTAAAACTGCCTCTACTCGCAACATCGAAGAGTGCGGAGTTTGGGCCAGGGAGGTGACGATGCTGCTGGTCAGAACAGTCAATCAGGTATGCACCAGCCCAGGGTAAGCAGGAAGCCCAGAGGCAGGAGAAAGGTGAACAAAGCAACAAGACAACCCCTTTGATATTCTGTTGGCCCACCTATTAAACTATCAGTAGGGGACATTACGGTCTTAAATGAAACCAGGAAGGCAGAAGTTGTGCCAAATTTATGAAACATCTTGCTAGATATGTTAGGAATCTTTCTATTCCTTAAGTCACCCCATGATTGCCTTACCTAAAGAGAACGTGCCACCAGGTCACAAGATGCCAGCTTTTGCTCTTAATTTATTCTCACTGTTCCATACATAATCTGTCATACAGTTCCAGTGATATGGACTAATACCCCAAATAGCACCATCATTTGGCACAAAATATTAAACTTAAAGGGACTCTGAAAGCACAGAATGGCTGCTGAACCCAAGTACAGGCACTCAGTCGGTGCATCATGGCGGGGCCAAACAGTTATATACACCTTCCCACCTGCTTGTTTTCCCTCTATCTCCACCCCCCGCTTCTTAGATTGACAGCCCTGGCTTGATAGGGCCAGAGAAGGGTGGAGATAGATGAAAAGCAGGTGGGAAGGTGCACTTAAATGTCTGTCCAAGCTATGATGCCCCGAGTGCTTGTACTTGGTTTGCACAGTTATTCTGTACGAATAGAGTCCCTTTATAAAGAACATGTCACCAGCTCAACAGTGGGCAGTGTTTGCTCTTATTGAGGGGAGAAGTGGAAGAAAGTATCAAGTTTTTTATTTTTAAATCCGCCATACCATTCGAGGTACGGGCCTTTTTATTTACTGCTAATTTAGTTGGTTTGCACCAATTAGGCGTGTCTCACAAGATTCTCGGAGCGGTGTCTTTAGGCTGCTCTTCATGTTCTTCCCGCAGTGAGCCAAGGCCCCTTGGTAAAGACCATAAAATGAGCTTGAGATAAAAAGGCCCACATCTCCAGAATGGTATGGCATAAAAAAAAAACTTGATACTATGGTGAGCAGTAGGAATAAAGTAAGAACAAAAACTGACCACTTTTGACACCTTGACATGTTCTCTTTAACGTTAAGATTCTGTGACAGATTATGGTGCAATTTGGGGCATTTAAAGGGAATCTGTCAGCAGGTATTTACTATGTAGTCTAAGGACGGCAGGAGATAAGGGCAGAGACAGATTTCAAGGATGTGTCACTTATTCGGCTGTGCGCTGTTTCCATACAATGAATGTTTTATCACCAGGAGATTATCACTGCTCAAACTAGCTGCCTTATGCCATTCCCCCTCCTCTGATTGGCAGCTCACTGTCATTAGACAATGTACAAAAAAAGCCGTGGGGTCAGCGGCGACAGCTCTTTGAGCTCTGCTATGTCTAAAAAAATCTGTGAAACAACTGCTGCACCTAGTAAACTATGTGATACATCGCTGGAATCCGGGTCTCTGTCCCTACATTATGCTGCTCTCAGATAAGGTAGCAAAAACCTGCTGACTGATTCCCTTTAAGCCATACCCTTTTCTAAGCCACACTCCACATTTCTAAAAACTTTTTAAATCTATCAAAGTGAACAATATCTAAAACACAATAAATCTGGTGTAAGTTATTTCCGCCAGTTTTTGGCACAAATTGAGCCTGAATTCTGGCGCATTTAGCTTGTAAATCTCCCCCAAGGTTTCTGCTTACAGTGGATTGATCACTATGGACAGGATTAGCGTTTTTGAGAGCAGCTTAATCCAGGAGGATCTTTTGACACCAGAAAGAAGGCCAGGGCTTGGGGTCCAGCAATGTCTGAGAGTCGTGGTAAAGGTTGGCTCAAGTTTCATCTTGTCCGATAGTAAGCAGGCTTGTTTTTGCAACGGCAGCAAGTTTCCTGACAACTTTTTCTATAGGGAAATGCGTTAATTTACCATGTGGCACAACATACCATTAAAGACACAATTCTACCTAAAGTCGTCTATACTTGAACCATTATCTTCTTTTATATATTTATGTAATTAATTTCAGTAATTATTTGATATAGCATTAGCCTTTTTACACCATTTCAGTCCAACCAAGACTAAATCTATGGAAACAGATTTCCAAATAACTTATGGAAAATGCAAAATAATTCATGAGCTACAGTGCTGTGAAGGTGGGAGACAATACAAGAAAATCATCCCCTCCGTGATCAGTGATATGACCGTATACAATATACCTACATTACAAACATCTTATTGTACAGACTTATTTGGAATACTAAACAGATAAGCCCTTATACTGAGTAGGACTAAGGCCGGATAAGACAATTGCTCTGTCTTCTACGTGACGCAATCCAGAATTAGCAGCCACAGCTAACCCATGAGCCATGTTGTGGCGCCACGTTGCCTACGTAAGGCTAGGTTTACACTTGAGTCAGAGACTACATTGGGGTTCGCAAGGTCCGTTTGCTGTGCTTTTTACTGTTAAAAGTGATGGACAACCAAGAAGAAACCGGTTTCCATCAGCGGACACATAGGTTTCTTACAGGAATTCTGGACTCCGGTGTGAACCTAGCCTAAAGCAGCTTCATTTTTAGCAATCTATTTCTTTAAAAAAAAATAAAAATCTAAACAGTAGTGCAGGAAAAACAAAAATAGAGCCGTGTTCTATTACTAATTTTCTACTCTAGGCTCAGATCCAAACCAGCAAAAAGTCTAAAACTTAAGCGAGTGAACTTTTTCTACTGGATTGGCAGCAGTCGTTCTCATTCTCAGGCTACTTTTGCTTTAGTAATCAGATTTTTGGCAAAAAAAATAAATTTAGTTAGAGAACCGTCTCAGATTGCATCCATACCCCCAGCCAGGTACTGTAATAAACTGACTGAAGAA
Organism: Oophaga sylvatica; assembly: GCA_033576555.1. Lineage (NCBI taxonomy): Eukaryota > Metazoa > Chordata > Amphibia > Anura > Dendrobatidae > Oophaga > Oophaga sylvatica. The sequence continues at coordinate 493,769,982 of JARQOD010000005.1, forward strand.
TGACAACCTTACGTTCCTCTACTTCTATGTTCCTAACCCACGGCCAGTGATCCTTAGGCATGGAAACTACTAGGACAGTGCACGCAGCGGCCGCTTCCACTGTGCAGAGGCTCGGGAGAAATAGTAAAAGAATAGTAATGACACTTATTCAGTTATCGGCTTCACACCAGAATTCCCTCCATCCTCCTCCATTTGACGTAATTAATTTGCTATGAAATCCCTTCAGTGCTCGACGACATGCAGCCATTAACATCGTGTTGTACTACAGACTAGACTGGCACCGAAATGGAAAAGTAAATTGAAACTGCAGAGACTGAAGCAAAGAAGGACCAGACATGAATTCACGGTAATTCCCTTCTTCATTTCAAGTCGCCGTCGCCATCTCCTTGGATCGATTTCTTGATGCGGAGTAACATGGTGGTCAGCCATTGGTCCAGACGAGATATTGAGTCAAACTCCTTCACCTGAAATGTGCAAGGAAAAAAAAAAAATCACATCTTATGCATCGTTATCCAAAAAGTTATATTAAAAGAGGATCGGTAATCAGTAGAGATGAGCAGATCCGGCAAAATTTGATTTCTCCTGTTCACACGATTTTATTTTCCCCCGGGAAATTTGTTTCGCAATAAAGTTATTCTCCGAGAATAATTTAATGGCCCTTATTAGGCTCTGGGTCTTTTTTGACCACAGAGCATAATAAATGTAATAAAATAATTAAAATTTTTATACTCACCCTCTGTGGCTCCTCCGCCATGACACGCGAAAGTCTGGCACAGTGCGAGAGGCCTGGAGACTCCATCATGAGCAGGAGATCAGAAGATGCGGTGAGCAGTGGAGGGGTTGGAGAGGTGAGACATTTTGCAGAATCCGCAAGGAATCAAAATTACACAAAATCTGCGGGGTTTTTTTGCTAAATTTTAGTAGAATTCAATTCTGCTCAAATATATTCACTTATCTGTAGTCAGCAGGTTTTTCTGCTACATAATCTGAGTGAAGCATGAAATAGGGGCTGAGACCCTGATTCCAGTGATGTGTTGCTTACGGGTCTGTGTGTTGCTCTTTCAATAAAATCAGTTTTTTTTAGCAGCAGATCACTACAGGACTCGCTGACTCGTGCCTCCTAGTCAACAGGTAAAGCTGCTAATTAGTGGTGTGGTTGGGGTTACGCAGGGCTCAGCATTCAGAGCACTGCTAGATCTGTAGCAGAGAAAACTGTGATTGCATCAAAATTGCAGCACACAGTAAATAAAGTGACATATCACTGAATCAGGGTCTCTATTCCTACATTATGCAGCTCTGAGACTGGGTAGGAAAAACCTGTGACAAATTCCCTTTCAAAGGCTATGTCACATCTTCAAAAAATTTTTTTTTAATTCTATCAAAGCAGTAGCATTAACAAAAACATCCTAACTTTGCAATATGTATGGCTAAAAAAAAATGTTGCTACCGGTTTTATTGCTGCAGGTCCTGCGCAGACCCTTGCTGCAGCTCCTGAGCAGACCCTTGCTGCAACTCCTGCGCAGACCCTTGCTGCAGATCCTGCGCAGACCCTTGCTGCAGATCCTGCGCAGACCCTTGCTGCAGATCCTGCGCAGACCCTTGCCGCAGATCCTGCGCAGACCCTTGCCGCAGATCCTGCGCAGACCCTTGCCGCAGATCCTGCGCAGACCCTTGCCGCAGATCCTGCGCAGACCCTTGCCCCAGACCCTTGCCGCAGATCCTGCGCAGACCCTTGCTGCAGATCCTGCGCAGACCCTTGCTGCAGATCCTGCGCAGACCCTTGCCGCAGATCCTGCGCAGACCCTTGCCGCAGATCCTGCGCAGACCCTTGCCGCAGATCCTGCGCAGACCCTTGCCGCAGATCCTGCGCAGACCCTTGCCCCAGACCCTTGCCGCAGATCCTGCGCAGACCCTTGCTGCAGATCCTGCGCAGACCGTTTCATGGTAACAAACTTTGAAGTCTGATCTTGCTGTCAAAGTCATCTCTACAATTGTTCCATTTTTGGCTAACCTACCAAATGTATTTTAACAAGAGACCAGAAAATTGCAGGATTACACTACACAAAAATTTGTCCATTATCACATTAACACATAGGGGCCAATTCATCAAAACTTTTATGCCACAAAAAATGATGTAAAAGCTTTGAAAAATCATACAATTTTTGAGCAAAGTGGAACTGGGATAAACTGTTGTGACTTTTGGCGTTTTCATGCCACTTTGGAACAGTTTCACCAAAACTGGCAGCACTGGGGAGGACACTGGTGAGGACCCCGTGCAGGGGCATAGCTACGGCCCCCTGTCAAATCCATCAAATCTGCTGGCATTTTCTGCTCCAGATATGCTATTTCAAACCCTGACTGGAGAAGCATTACACTCAGCGCACAGAAACGTACGCCCCTTAATAAATTTGGCTCTGTGTACTTTGTCAAGGCTAGTACAGTCTTGAAGAACCGGCCCCATAGTCAGCATAGGGGCTAAAGAAACAAAACAATAGGGTTTGTTTTTTAGGGATGAGAGCGTCAACTTGTCATCTATTAGGATGCCTTGGGAAATCAATCTGCCAGGTTGGAGATTTGTATAGAAAATATAAAAAAAAATATCAAAACAGGCCAGTCAATTTTTCCTATCACTACTTTGCAGATATTAGATTATGATTAGGAGTTTATAACATCCAAGCACCTGACTATGAGATTGTCATAATGCCACTATTTTTTACTGGCAGCAATAGATACTCCTGTGATCTGGTTCAGCACTTCTATCTTAAGATTTGAAGTTGGGAGATAGAGTGGAGATCCATTTCTAAGATATAAACTACATATTTTATTATTTTTGAATTTTATCAAATACATGATTTTGTTGGTGCAAATCAACTAAGGCATTGGACGAAATGAACTGTGGAGTTATCATGCCCCCTATTTCCACATAATAACATTCATGAATCAGATAAATATGATGTCATAAATAATATTAACAACCTAGAGATTGTGTCATTTTTTAGCCTTGTAGCCTCAAGTATAAACATTGATTTGTACATACAGTGGCCACCAAAAGTTTTGCTTTTTTTTTTTAAAGCGTGATTACTTCTGTCTGGTTGTTTTGATGCCATTTTCCTGTTGATTTTAGTAAACTGGAAGCAAATGGTTGTCAGCTGTAAGGATGAAAATTGTGATTGACACTGTTTTACCCCTTTATGTGCTAGTTTTCAACATTTGCTGGGCCAAAAGTTTCGCATGTTTTGTCATGGGTAGTCAAATTTTGTCTACAAAAATTTTGTGTGTGTGTGCGCGTGTTTTGGTTAAAACATGGCAAAGACATACGGATTTTTGTGTTACTCACCGTAAAATCCTTTTCTCCGAGACGCTCATTGGGGGACACAGGACTGTGTGTGGTGTATGCTACTGCCGCTAGGAGGCTGACACTAAGTAAACATAAAAAAAGGTTAGCTCCTCCTCCGCCGTATACACCTCAGCACTGGCCGCAGGCAAATCCAGTTTAGTGCAAAAAGCAGTAGGAGGCTAAAGAATAAATTAATGTTAATACAGGTACAATATATCCAGAAGTAAATCTACTGATATAGACCCAAGCAAATAAAATTAACTTAGAAATCGAAGCCATCCGGCTAATAGGGAGGGAGCTGTGTCCCCCAATGAGCGTCTCGGAGAAAAGGATTTTACGGTGAGTAACACAAAAATCCGTATTTCTCCTTCGTCTCATTGGGGGACACAGGACTGTGGGACGTCCCAAAGCAGTCCCTTGGGTGGGAAACCGACTCCACAGTGTAATTTATAATCAAGCATTGCTTATAGGTGCGCAACCGCGCCCTGAAGAATCCTTCTACCCAGACTGGCATCCGCAGAAGCCTGGGTATGGACATTATAATGCTTGGAAAAGGTATGCAGACTGGACCAGGTTGCTGCTTTACAAACCTGTTCCACTGAAGCCTGATGCCAAAGGGCCCAGGAGGCACCCACCGCTCTGGTGGAGTGAGCCTTGATCCCTGCAGGAACCACCGCGCCTCTGATGCGGTAAGCCTCCTGAATGGCTAACCGAATCCACCTAGCCAAGGTTGATTTAGAGGCAGCGAGTCCCTTCCTGCGACCTTCAGGGAGGACAAACAGCGTGTCCGTCTGTCGAAAGGACGCCGTCCGAGATACATATCTCCTGAGTGCTCTCACCAGATCCAGCGTATGGAGAGCCTTCTCCACTCGGTGCGTCGGAGCTGGGCAAAATGAGGGCAAAACAATGTCCTCATTAATATGAAATGAGGACACGACTTTAGGCAAAAAAGGTGGAGTAGGTCTGAGCACCACCTTATCCTGATGGAAAAGCAAGTACGGAGCTCGACAAGACAGTGCAGCCAGCTCCGAAACCCGCCTTATGGATGTTATGGCTACCAAAAACACCACTTTCCAGGAAAGAAACGACAGAGAAACCTCCTGCAAGGTTCAAAAGGAGACTCTTGCAGAACTCCCAGGACAAGATTGAGGTCCCAAACCTCTAAAGGAGTCTTGTAGGGAGGAACTATATGGACAACCCCCTGAATAAAGGTCCTAACCTGAAAATTAGACGCGATCCTTCGCTGAAAAAGAACAGACAAGGCTGATATCTGCCGTCTAAGCGTACTTGGCGCTAGACCTGAATCTAGGCCTGCCTGGAGAAATGACAGAATGTTTGGAATTGAAAACCTAAGCGGGGAACAACCATGTTCCCTGCACCAAGCAAAAAAGATCTTCCAAGTACCGTGGTAGATGCGAGCCGAGACGGGCTTTCGGGCGCTAGCCATCGTCGCGGCGACCTTTTTAGAGAATCCAGCCCTGGTCAGGATCCAAGATTCAACGGCCAGGCCGTCAAACACAGGACCGCTGAGTTGTGGTGGTAAACTGGGCCCTGGGAGAGAAGGTCCGCGCGCTCTGGCAGTCGCCAGGGTGCGTTGGAGAGCAACTGTACCAGCTCCGCGTACCAAGAGCGACGCGGCCAATCCGGAGCGATTAATATCGCTGGAACCCCCTCTATCCTGATCTTTCTGATCACCCTTGGGAGAAGAGCTATTGGAGGAAATAAGTATGGAAGATGGAATTGATTCCACGGTAGAACCAGGGCGTCCACTGCAATTGCCTGCGGATCCCGGTACCGGGAGACGAAGTTGGGCACCTTGGCATTCATCCTGGAAGCCATCAGGTCCACATCTGGGGTTCCCCAGCGTCGACATATCTGCTGAAAAATCTCGGAATGTAGTGACCATTCCCCTGAAGCTATGCCGTGACGGCTGAGAAAATCCGCTGCCCAGTTTTCCTCGCCCGGAATGTGGACTGCTGAAATCACGGAGTGATTTACCTCTGCCCAGGACAGAATCTGTTTTACCTCGTGCATAGCCGCCCGGCTGCGGGTACCTCCCTGATGGTTTATGTATGCCACCGCCGTGGCATTGTCTGACTGAATTCGGACTGGGCGGCCTGCCAGATGTTGGTGAAAATGCCTCAGAGCCAGCCAAATAGCTCGGATCTCTAAAATATTTATCGGGAGGATCGACTCCTGCTGAGACCAAGTCCCCTGGGCTGTGTGGTGACGAAACACTGCTCCCCATCCGAGCAGGCTGGCATCCGTTGTGACTACCATCCAGATATTCGGAGGAAACAAACGGCCCTGTTGAAGAGTGGAACTCCTCGTCCACCACATAAGTGTCTGTCTGACCTGCAGGGACAGACAGCACCGAAGATTGAGGGAATAAAGGCTCCCGTCCCATACTGCCAAGAGTGCATGCTGAAGGGGGCGAAGATGAAACTGGGCAAATGGAATCGCCTCGATCGTTGCCACCATCCTTCCTAGAACCCTCATGCAAAACCGGATGGTATGAGGAATCGGTTTGTGAAGGATCCGTACCTCTTGACGGAGAACTAAGGCCTTGTCCTGAGGAAAGATTATCAACCCTTGAGCGGTGTCGAAATCCATCCCTAAGAAGGTGATCTTTCGAGATGGCACGGGAGATGACTTCTTCATATTCACCAGCCACCCCAGGCGAACAAGAGTGTCTAGGGTAATGCTGACGCTTTCCTCGCATGTTTGGAAAGACGGACCCTTGATGAGAAGGTCGTCTAGGTAAGGCAAGATGACTATCCCCCTGGAGTGTAGAATGGATACAACAGTAGCCATGACCTTTGTGAACACTCTGGGAGCTGTGGCTAGCCCGAATGGCAAGGCAGCGAACTGAAAGTGAAGTTTGCCGATGGCAAACCGAAGAAACCTTTGATGAGGGGGAAATATGGGGATGTGAAGATAGGCATCCTGGATGTCTATTGATGCTAGAAATTCCCCTTTTTCCATGGCAGCAATGACCGAGCGGAGAGACTCCATTCGAAAATGTCGAATTTTGACGAACCGATTCAGTCTTTTTAGATCCAGAATGGGCCTTACGGTACCGTCCTTTTTGGGTACAATGAACAGATTGGAATAAAACCCCCGACCTCTTTCGACCTCTGGTACAGGTACGACAACCCCGCTGTGTCGAAGAGACTCGACCGCCTTGAATAAGGCGAGAACCCGAGACTCCTCCTTGGGAAGGCGCGAGGGAAAGAAACGATTTGAGGGAAGGCTGGTAAATTCTATCTTGTACCCCGAGGTGACTAATTCTCTGACCCATTCTTCTTGAGTAATTGATAGCCAAGTGGGACGAAACCAGAGTAGACGGCCGCCTACTCTGGATGAATCGACCGGATTCTGCCTCCAGTCATTTATCCGAAAATCTTTGGGGCCTAGACCCTCTAGATTTCGGTTGTTGAGACCGCATTCTTCCCAACGGGTTGGTCTTGTAAGAGGCCTGACGATCTCTGGCCTGATTAGGTCGACCTGAGCCGCTGGAACTGGCTGTTGCAGCCCAACCTGGGTTGCGAAAGGCTCTAAAGCGAGGCTGAGGCTGTCGGCGAAAGGGCTGTTTGACCTTCTGCTGAGGCAAAAAAGAACTCTTCCCTCCTGTCGCATCAGATATAAGCTGATCCAGTTTTTCACCAAATAAACGACCGCTTTGATAAGGCAAGGACGTAAGTGACTTCTTTGAAGTCGAGTCTGCTCGCCAAGTCCTCAACCACAAGGATCTCCTAATGGCAATCGCATTGGCAGCAGCTAATGCTGCGCAATTTGCCGCATCCATAGAAGCGTTGATCAAAAAATCACCTGCGAGAGCCATCTGATTAGATATCTCCAAAACCTCAGGTGGCACTTCTACACCGTGAAGAGCTCTGTTCAGAGACTCCGACCAGGAAATCATGGCTTTAGCAACCCAAGTCGCTGCAAAGGAAGGAGAGAGAGATGACCCAGATGCTTCAAACACCGAGCGAGCCAGGCTTTCAATCAGACGATCCGTTGGATCCTTAATCGAGGAACCATCAGGAAGGGAGAGAAGCGTCTTAGATGCCAAGCGTGACACCGGAGGATCGACCACTGGGGATTCCGCCCACTTCTTAAGAAGTTCAGGAGCAAAAGGATACCTGGTATTGAGGGCCTTCTGTCCTGTAAAGTGCTTATCCGGTTTTTCTCGGTGGCGCTGCACAAGCTCCTCAAACTCAGGATGAGCACCAAAAACCTTATGGGTCTGTCTGGCTCGTTTGAAAGACACCTTATGACCAGAGGCCAAGGTGGATTCATCGTCTACCCCCAGAGATTGATTGACAGCTTCGATCAGACTGTCAATTGTCTCCTGACAACCTGGAGCTTCCAAATTAAGGGACCCTTCAATATCGTAATCCGAATATTGATCACTTGCCTCTAAAGGTGAGGGAGAGCGAGAAGCTGAGCTGAAGGATGCCGAAGCCCTGGACGGCATAGGCGACGCAGTGTGGGTTCGCTTCCCCTGCGTCTGCCTGGTGAGAGCACGGCCCCTGCAGGCCGGAGGTTCCTGAGACGTCGCCAAGACGGGTGAACCACTGTCCCTGCTCCTATCAGGAGCTTGAAGGGACTCGATTGCTCTTGTTAATGATGCCACAGATTGAGACAGAGACAGGGCCCATTCCGGGGGACCTGACGCACTGGGCTGGGCTATAGGTGAGGGCTCCTGAGCCCGTTCAGAGTCACAGGCTTCGCAGACCCGATTAGTCTGGGCATGTGGAAAAGGGGATTTACAGGCAATGCATGCGGTATACAGCACCGTGTGAGCCTTAGTTCTTCTGGACATACTGTATCTGTTCAGAGCCCTGTGACGATGCGGAGGTATGGTAGCGGGGCGCAGCGAAGTGGAGCCGGGCTGGCGGTAGCAGCACTTACCCCAGTCCTGTATCCCCGGATGTCCTTAAGCAGCGTTGACAGCGCAAAAGGAAAAGAGCAAAGGCTCCAGACTTTCAAAAAGAGCGCTCCCTGTCAGGGAGGCGTGGCTCATATAGCTGATCACAGGGGCCGGGGTCGAGAGGCGCGGCCTAGCGCCGTCAGATGCCGGAGACGCCACTTCCGGCCGCGGCCTAGTCTCCGGCCGAAGCCGGGGACTAAATTTCCGGCCGCGGCCTAGCGCCGGCCGAAGCCTCGGCCTAAATTTTTGGCGGTGGCCGCCCGAAAAACAGGGGGCGGGCCCGCCCCGCCTAGAAGCCAGGCGGACCGTCACCGCAGAGAGGGGATGGCGCTCTCCGGGGGTTTCACAGACAGCCTCGCGGACCGCTCCCACCGAATCTTGACCGCCCCAGACGCTACCTGACGTCCGACACTGTTCTCCGGAGCTTTGAAGGTGGGTTCTCCTGCTTGCAGTCTTCTACCAAAAAAAAAAAATGGGGAACGGTGCAGGCTCCAGCTCCATGATCTCTAATGGTGGGTCTTCCTTGCTGCAGTGGACTTGCGGCTCTCCCAGACATTAGTCCAGCGTCTCCCGTCTTTTAGAGGGGGGCTTGCAGCAAAAAAAGGAGGGACGGTGCAGGCACCCTAACTCCATCACCCCTTCAGGGGATGAGGAGAGGGACCGTCCGCCACCTTGCAGCACCGCAGTCTAGCATTGGTGGTGCAGTGGGGGCCGCACGGACTAACTCCTGCCTCTGTACAGCCTAGGGCTTCAATACCTTAGGGTGGTCAGGGCTGAGTCCGGCATTTATGTCCCACGTTGCGGGAGAGGATACGTTGGAGGCTTTACTCCACGTGCTCGCCCGTTGATGGTTTGGGGAGATCGGACCCTTTCAATAGGATCCGTCGCCCCTATCTCATCTTCGTGGGAAAAAAAAAAAAAAAATGGTCTGGAAAAAGAACCAGACGTGTGCCTCCATCAGACACTAAGCAATAACTGGATTTGCCTGCGGCCAGTGCTGAGGTGTATACGGCGGAGGAGGAGCTAACCTTTTTTTATGTTTACTTAGTGTCAGCCTCCTAGCGGCAGTAGCATACACCACACACAGTCCTGTGTCCCCCAATGAGACGAAGGAGAAAAAGCCAAATTTATCACCAGGTGTCAGGAAGCTTATTATTCTGAGAGTGAAGTCAGGCAAAAGCCAAAAATAGGTAGCTATGAAATTCAACTGCTCTCAGAGTCAAGTGTCACGTATAATAAAGACAGAATAAAAAGATTACGGAACAGCTGACAAACCTAGAAGTGGATGACCACGGAAAACATCCTGCAAAGTAGATCAGATTATTAAGAAACAGTCAGTATCTGATGTCATAAATGTGCTGTACAGATTTCGAATGAAATGAATGAAGAATATGGGGTCAAAGCAAGTCGACAAACTGCGGGGCGACAGCTAAGAGCAGTAGGGTCGAATGCATGAGTTCCAGTCAAGAAGCCTTTCATGTCTGCAAAGAATCGGAAGGTCCGACTTGAGTTTGCAAAAGAACACAGCCAATGGAAAGAGACAGATTGGTCCAAGGTGTTGTGGTCGGATGAATCCAAGTTCAGTCTGTTTGATAGTGATGGCAAGCACTATAAATACAGCCAAATTGGAAAATGTAATGATTTGAGGTTGCCACCACCATGTTTCACTGTAGGTGTTTGGAATGTCATAGCTTGGGGCTGCTTTTCTGCATTTGCCATTGGCCCTCTGCATACAATTAATGGAAATATGAATGCTACCATGTACAAGGATATACTGGAGAATGTAATGCTGCCTCATGGCAAAACCAGAATAGGCAGGGGCTGGAAACGCCAGCAAGACAATGATCCTAAGCACACATCCAATTTAGCAAAAAAATTGGTTAGAAAAAAAAAAAAAAAGTTCGCCTGATGCAATGGCAAAGCCAGCCACCTGATTTAAACCCTATAGAGCACCTTTGGATAAGTTAGGGCGATGACTTGGGGCCCGTACCCATAGAAATAAAGATGAATTGTTTGCAGATTTGCAAATGGAATGGAAACAATAAATAGTATATGCAAAACGTTTAGCAGTCAGTTTTCTTTAATTAAATGATCATACCTATATTCTACAGCATTTTGGTTAAAATTAAGGTCTTGCATGATGGCAAAGTCATACACTTTCAATTCATCACAACAACAGGAAAAAGGCATCACAACAACCAGACAGAAGTGATCAAACTTTAAAAAAAAATGCAATACTTTAGGTTGCCACTGTATATAGGGTTTTATCAAGTATGACATGTCTGATATATTTAATATTAGACCATATAAAATCGCTGAAGGAGATAAGCCAGCGATTAATAGATTTACTGGCATGAAAGCTGCTGTATTAAGTCTGCTTTGGAAAAGAGTCTATTGGCTGAATACACATGACCCTAATAGAGGACATCACTGGACCTTAGGGAATAAGGCGAGGAGCGGCAGCATCTGAAAATAAAAAGATGGTGATTGGCCTGGCGGGATCGCAGGTCATAGTGCTCGACTGTTATTGGATGAAGCAGAGCAGCCACCATCAGCTCACCTCAGCAATTGGATGGGGCAGAGCCGTAGGGTTGAGCCCATTTACCGATGGCAGAGATGGGTTGTGGCGAATATCAGTAACCAGAATTGTGATCTCTGATTGGGCAATGGTGAGTTTGGATGAAGGGACGGATTCGCCAGCAACCATGCCGATATGTTATCATACACGTATCAGGAGTCTGAAATAATTCAGTAATCTTCCAGTTTAAACTGCCAGCCTGATGATTCATGGCAGGAACAAATGAGTGAGGAAACGCGTTAGGACTCTCCTGGAGACCCAAGGAGAGGGACATAGCCCCTAGTGCAGTAGATACATGGGAACAACATTTCGGTAGTTGCTGTGAATGAGACGGTGCAGAGACTAACAAGTTCAGTTACCATTTTTAAGAAAGAATTTGATAGGAGCGGCTAGGGGGACAAGGTTAAAATCAATCCACCTGCAATACAATCTCGATATGTTACTCATACTGGACTAATTCATTATAAATTTATAAATTTGAGAACAATATCAGAAAAAAACTCTATGGACTAATGATTATAATAAGAAAATCCTATTTTCTGTTAATCCTGAGTCTCAAGATCACAAAAATAGGACATCATAATGCACATAGCACTTTGTTAGAGCGCAATATACGATGCATATTGGTATAATCCAATCAGTATACTATTTGATATATACAGTGGGGGAAATAAGATTTGATCCCTTGCTGATTTTGTAAGTTTGCCCACTGATAAAGATATGAACAGTCTATAATTTTAAGGGTAGGTTAATTTTAACATTGAGAGATAGAATATCAAAACTAAAATCCAGAAAATCACATTGTATAAATTATATAATTTATTTGCATTTTGCAGTGAGAAATAAGTATTTGATCCCTCTGGTAACAAGACTTAATACTTGGTGACAAAACCCTTGTTGGCAAGCACAGCAGTCGCTTTTTGTAGTTGATGATGAGGTTTGTGCACATGTCTGGAGGAATTTTGGTCCACTCCTCTTTGCAGATCATCTCTAAATCATTAAGATTTTGAGGCTGTCACTTGGCAACTCGGAGCTTCAACTCCATCCATAAATTTTCTATGGGATTAAGATCTGGAGACTGGATCAAATAAAGAACATCACCTCATGTGTTTGCGCCAGACGTGCGTTTCTCTGTTGCTTCATCAGGGGAGCAGATATGAGGTCTTTTATGTGGACACATCAGGACTGGCTCCCCATTATATGCTGGTGAGGGAGACAGGCATTTACGCCATAGTATGCAGATTATTATATGTAGCACTCCTTTTACACTTTGCAGGGGATAGGGGATTCATTCTTACACTGTGCTATTTTTCTGTCACTGTAACACCGTGTATTAATTGCCATATTTTGGAGCCACTTTTCAATATATTTTGAGTCATAGGAATGATGGAAGCAGAGCTGTACATTTCTTGGCTGGTTTTTGTAGGATATTGTCTCCACGCACACATATATATACATATGGTTGTTTTAAATGTTTTATAGGGCAATACTAACGCTACATGTTTATAAATTATTTATGGTTTTTGTAGTCTTTCTTTATAGGATTAATAATTTCTTTCTTGACTATAACCATTATATCTCATTTACCCTCGGCTTAGATGCTTTGGCCATTTTTGTACGGGTTTTTTCAGGTGAAAAAAAGTGCTTAGTTCTGGAACAAATAGGAAAAATTGCATCCCTACTGTATATTGTTATGTTTAAGCAGGTAATGCAGTTATAATCCCAATTAGTCCCTCTGTCCTATCATATGAATCATTTTTAATCTAGTTAGTTATCTGATAAAGACTGATCACTTTTTTATCTTCGGTGTTCCTGGCATTATTGCCCAGTGCTGTATAGGTGTTGGCTCGTAGTGTATCGGGCGCCTCTAATAGCTCCATCCATTACTTCATAGGCACTTTGTGACTCACTGTGCAATTTTAGGTATTTGAGGCTTTCCCAGAGCTGCCATTTTGGTGTACTCTATTCTTGCATGCAGCTCTTCTATGCCCATACGCAAGTGAGAGAAGCTATGAAGCAAATATGTCCTTCTGGGCGCCATTCATTGATAACTGGCCAGCCACATCAAGACAAGGACCAAAAAAATATTATTATTCCTTTTTTTTTTTAATGAATGTTACTTACAGCTTCAGTATACGCTTCACTGTTTGTTCTTCATGAGCTTCAAGCAATTTCTGAAGAAATATACAAATAAGTTCAAGCAAGGTTATATGCTGCCCGCCAGCCCTGAACTCCAAATCAGATGTGCCAACCTGATCCGAACCCTGAATCAGTCCCACCAGTCTCATGTCTGCACACACTGACCTTTATTAGCTGGCATTCTCTTGAATCTGTAAATGCCGGGAACATTTCTTCATATTTCTCCACCGCAAGCTAGAAAAAAAAAATACAAATCAGCTTGAAAACTAACAGAAGGCAGCAAGATGAGCAAGTACAGGGCACAATAGGATTACTTGTACTGTATGGTCACTGCTGTATGACTGCACAACGTATGGGCGCCGCTTGTGGGATTCCTCCCCCTACTCTGGTTAGAATTTGCTGTGTTGTACATGTGTCTGACAAAGGGAAAGGAGTGTCAGCCAAACTGGGGACAGGAGCTGGGCATGGTATTGACCGTTGAACAATGCGATATGTTGGCTTTATATTAAAGCACCACTTCAGTTGGTTTTTAAATTTCACTAGAGTGGTGCTGAAAATCTAAGTCCCTTGTCCCCGTCACATCCACACCTTCCGGCATTTTCATCCGTTTTCGACGCCACAGCGCCATTCAGCTGCTCCAGTGTTTCATGTAGAGAGGTCACAACTCAAAATAAGTCTACGAGGGCCTTGTTCTGGCTCTCAACAGAGCAGTTCCTTCTGTTCTGCTCTGTCGATGGGGCATCACTGCCGACGTCATGTTGATTGTCAGCCATGCGATTATGCTGCAGCGCAGGTGTCACGGCTGACAATATGTACATATAATATTCATTATGTAAACTAGGGCGCAGGTCAGTGACCTGTCAGCAGTCTGCATTATGAATACCTAATCACAGCACCACATGAAGACCCTCCACAGGCCGCCCCGGAGCACGAGCATATTAACGCAAAACTGAAAATAAAGATTGACCCCTTAACCCCCGGAGGTATTTTCAGGTTTGCGTTTTCGTTTTTTGCTCCCCTTCTTCGTAGAGCCAAAACGTTTTTATTTTTTGATCAAAATGGCAGTATGAGGGCTTGTTTTTTGCAGGACGAGTTGTACTTTTGACCGAACCCATTGGTTTTACCATGTCGTGTACTAGAAAACGGGAAAAAAAAATTCGAAGTGCGGTGAAATTGCAAAAAAGTGCAATCCCACACTTGTTTTTTGTTTGGCTTTTTTGCTAAGTTCACTAAATGCTAAAACTGACCTACCATTATGATTCTCCAGATCATTACGAGTTCATAGACACCAAACATGTCTAGGTTCTTTTTTATCTAAGTGGTGAAAAAGAATCCAAACTTTGTTAAAAAAAAAAATCAAAACTGCCATTTTCTGATACCCGTAGCGTCTTCATTTTTTGTGATATCAGGTTGGGTGAGGGCTTATTATTTATGCGCTGAGCTGACGATTTAATGATACCATTTTAGTGCCGATATGATCTTTTGGTCGCCCATTATTGTATTTTAATGCAATGTTGCGACAACCAGAAAAACGTAATGCAGGCGTTGATTTTTTTTCTCGCTTCGCCGTTTAGCGATCAGGTTAGTCCTTTTTTATTAATAGATCGGGCGATTCTGAATGCGGCGATACCAAATATGTGTATGTGTGATTTTATTTATTATTGCTTTATTTTGAATATGGCAAAAGGGGGGTGATTTGAACTTCTTTAAAAAAATGTTAATATTTTTAAAAACATGTTTTTTTTTTACTTTTTGCATGCTTCAATATTGTCCATGGGAGACTAGAAGCTGCCATAACCCGATCGGCTCTGCTACATAGAGGCGATGATCAGATCGCCTATATGTAGCTAAATTACTCACTTGCTATGAGCGCCAACCACTGGGCGGCGCTCACAGCAAGCCGGCAGTGACAACCATAGAGATCTCCAGGAGACCTCTGGTTGTCATGCCAATCCATCAGTGACCGGGAGTCACTGAAGGGTGAACTTCTGGCACGATTGCTGGAAGCGCATGTTGTTATGAATGTTTTAGAAATGAATTCTGAGCAGAAGCTCCCTCTGGTGGTTACAAACAGTACTGAACCATTCAATGAGGATTGGCAATCAGGAATTACAGACTGGCTGGATATAAGGGAGGTTTCCCTCCATCATGGTTGCCGGTGATCAATTGTTCCTGTCTCAACTTTGTTTCCTGGTTCACTTGGAAGCTTGCGGAGTCTTGCCTCTTCTCCTGCTCTCAGATAAGATATTTTCTGTTTTTGTTTTTGTGCTTGCCATTTGCATTTTTCTCTGCATTTCTGTGAGGTTGGCCAGGTTCCCCTCCCCGGGGGGCTTGGGCCCCTCTCGGTTCCTCTGGAGCCACTGTTGTTTGTTCATTTGCCTTTTCCAGTTTTTTCAGTGGCTGCGGCTGAGTTTTGTTACACCAGAGAACTAATTTAGGTGGTAGAGGTCGTGTGATCTCAGGTGTTTTTTGCAATTAGTAGCGTTGGCTTTTTTTTAGGGTTTTTTTGGATTGCAGTAAGTATCCTTCCTATCCGTTTCTGTCTAGGCAGATTGGGCCCCAACGTTTGCTCATACTATTTTCTGTCTGTGTCTGTATTTCCTCTTGTCTAACCGCCATTACATGTTTGGGGGCTTCCTATGTTCTTTGGGGATCTGCTCCGGGGCAGATAGCTTTCCTCTTTCTATCTTTAGGTGTAGTAATCCTCTCAGGCTGTGACGAGGGGTCTAGGACCAACGTAGGAACGCTCCACGGCTGCCTTTAGTTGTGGTGGTTAGTCAGGGTACTGCAATCCAGTAGATTCCAACCTCTCTGGTGTATTGCCGTTTTTGCCTGCTCTCCTCAGCTACCAAAACATAACAGTATCACCGGCCAAACTGAAAATTGTACGGTACTCACAGAAGGTAAAAATAGTGTTGAAACAAAAAAGGTTGTCAGAGATTTTTTTTTTCTGTTTGTTGCATTTTTTCCATCTTTTTCTCTGGGTGCTGAGGAGGATTTTTTTTTTCTTCTCAATGGAGTTTTCACAGTTGTCTGGCCGTGTGGATCAGCTTGCCACTGAGGTTCGGAGTATTGCTACCTTTCTTGCTAGGTTGCCAGTTGTGAAAACCCAGGATCCCATGCCAGATTTGTTTTTGGGGGATCGAGCTAAATTTCTGAATTTCAAAAATAACTGTAAGTTGTTTTTTGCCTTAAAACCTAAGTCCTCAGGGAACGCAGCACAGCAGGTTCAAATTGTCATTTCTCTCCTGCGCGGCGATCCTCAGGATTGGGCTTTTTCCCTGTCACCTGGGGACCCTGTTTTGAGTAATGTTGATACATTTTTTCTGGCTCTGGGGTTATTGTACGATGAACCTAATGTCACTGATCAAGCTGAAAAAACCTTGTTGGCATTAAATCAGGGGCTTGAGGACGCTGAATTGTACTGTCAGAAATTCCGAAAGTGGGCAGTCCTGACCAAATGGAATGATGATGCTTTGGCAGCCCTTTTTCGGAAGGGTCTGTCAGAGAATGTAAAAGATGTTATGGTGGGTTTCCCTGCTCCCTCTGGTCTCAATGATTCTATGTCATTAGCGATTCAAATTGACAGACGTTTGCGTGAGCGTAGAAGTATGCGTGGAATAGTGTTGCCTTGTGAACCAGCTTCTGAACCCATGCAGTGTGATAGAGTGGCTTCTGGGGCACAGCGTCATGAGTTTCGAAAACGCAATGGGTTATGTTTCTACTGTGGTGATGCCTCTCATGCTATTTCAGTCTGCCCTAAGCGGGGAAGACGTTTTGCACGCTCAGTTGTCTTGGGTAGTGTTCAGACTAAATTTCTGTTGACTGTTACCCTGATTTGCTCCCTGTCCACATTTTCTGCTCAGGCTTTTGTTGATTCGGGAGCAGCTATTAACCTGATGGATTTTGATTTTGCTAAACGTAGTGGGTTTCCCTTGATACCCTACGGAAGTCTATTCCCCTACGGGGATTGATTCTACCTCTTTGGCTGAGAATAAACCCCAGTTCTCTACTCAGGTGATAATGAGGGTTGAACCTGATCATCAGGAGAGTTGCAAATTTTTGGTGTTGTATAATCTGCATGACATTATTGTACTAGGTTTCCCTTGGTTACAGTCTCATAATCCTGTTTTGGATTGGAAATCTGTGTCTGTAACCAGTTGGGGCTGCCAATGTGTTAATGCCAACACTCCTGTTTTTTCTGCCTCTCCCCAGGCTCAAGATGTTCCTGACTTTTTGACTGATTTTTCTGATGTGTTTAGCGAAAGTAAATCTGCATCCTTGCCCCCCTAGGAGCTATGACTGCGCTATTGAATTAGTGCCTGGTAGTAAATTCCCTAAGGGTCGCCTTTTTAACTTGTCTGTACCTGAACATGACGCTATGCGGTCTTATATCAAGGAGTCATTGGAGAAGAGTCATATCAGACCATCCTCTTCACCCTTGGGTGCCGGTTTTTTCTTTGTGGCCAAAAAGGATGGTTCATTAAGGCCGTGTATTGATTATCGTTTCTTGAACAATATCACTGTGAAATATCAATATCCGTTACCCTTGATTTCTGACCTGTTTTCCAGGGTGAAAAGTGCTACTTGGTTTACCAAGCTTGACCTCAGGGGGGCGTATAACCTTATTCGCCTTAAGCACGGTGATGAATGGAAGACGGCGTTTAATACCCCAGAGGGGCATTTTGAGTAACTAGTGATGCCCTTTGGGCTCACTAATGCTCCTTCCGTCTTCCAGTCCTTCATGAATGACATTTTCAGGGATTTTGTGGATAAATTTCTGATTGTTTATTTCGATGATATCTTGATTTTTTCCAATGACTGGGACTCTCATGTGAAACATGTTCGGACTGTGCTCCAGATTTTGAGAGCGAATGCTCTGTATGTGAAGGGATCAAAGTGTCTTTTTGGCGTACAGAGGATCTCATTTCTGGGATTCATTTTGTCTCCATCTGTTATTGAAATGGACCCGGTCAAGGTTCAGGCCATCTGTGATTGGGTCCAACCTACTTTATTAAAGGCTCTTCAGAGATTCTTCGGTTTTGCCAATTTTTATCGGAAATTTATTGGTAATTTCTCTGTTATTGTTAAACCATTGACTGATTTGACCAAAAAGGGTTCTGATGTGGTGAATTGGCCTCCTGAGGCAGTCTCTGCGTTTCAGGAACTTAAACAGAGATTCACTTCTGTTCCTGTTCTACGGCAGCCTGATGTTTCTCTGCCATTTCAGGTGGAGGTTGATGCCTCTGAAATTGGGGCAGGTGCCGTTTTGTCCCAAAGAGATCCTGAGACCTCTAAAAGTAACCCTTGTGCTTTTTTCTCTCGAAAATTTTCTCCAACTGAATGTAATTATGACGTGGGTAATCGGGAGTTATTGGCCATGAAGTGGGCTTTTGAAGAGTGGAGACATTGGCTGGAGGGAGCCAAACATCAGGTGGTGGTCCTCACGGACCATAAGAATCTGGTTTATCTGGAATCAGCCAAGCGACTTAATCCTAGACAGGCCAGGTGGGCCTTGTTTTTCACACGTTTAAATTTTGTGGTTTCCTTTCTTCCTGGCACTAAGAATGTTAAGGCGGATGCCCTCTCGAGGAGTTTCCTTGCGGACTCTCCTGAGTTATCTGATCCTGCTGTTATTTTGAAAGAGGGTGTAGTTCTTTCCGCCATCTCGCCCAATTTGAGACTGGCTCTGGAAGGGTGTCAGAAGGATAAACCCGAGCGCTGCCCTGTTGGGAAATTGTTTGTCCCAGACCAGTGGAAGAAGAGTGTGATGTCTGAGATTCATTGTTCCGCGTTGGCCGGTCATCCGGAATTTTTGGTACCAGAAACTTGGTGAGTCGGTCCTTTTGGTGGCCTACTTTGTCTCGTGACGTCAAGGAGTTTGTGCAGTCCTGTGGGACTTGCTCCTGCTCCAAGCCTTGCTCTCGCTCTGGTGGTTTGTTGATGTCATTGCCTGTGCCCAGGAGACCATGGACCCATATCTCTATGGATTTTATTTCTGACCTCCCTGTTTCTCAGAGAATGACCGTTATCTGGGTGATTTGTGATAGGTTTTCCAAGATGATACATCTTGTGCCATTACCTAAGTTGCCTTCCTCCTCCGAGTTGGTGCCTTTGTTCCTTCAGCACGTGATTCGGTTACACGGCATTCCTGAGAACATTGTGTCTGACAGAGGAGTCCAGTTTGTTTCCAGATTTTGGAGGACTTTTTGTTCTAAACTTGGTGTTCAATTGTCTTTCTCCTCGGCTTTTCATCCTCAGACCAATGGACAAACTGAGAGAACAAACCAGACACTGGAGACTTATCTGAGATGCTTTGTGTCTGCTGATCAAGATGACTGGGTCTCTTTTTTGCCTTTGGCTGAGTTTTCTCTTAATAATAGGGCAAGCTCTGCCACTTTGATGTCTCCATTTTTCTGCAATTTTGGGTTTCACCCTCGATTTTCTTCGGGACAGACGGAGGCTTCTGTCTGTCCGGGTGACGACTCTGTTGTGGAGCGTATGCAGCAGATTTGGGACCAGGTAGTGGAGAGGTTGACTGATGGTCCTCGGTTTAAAGTGGGGGACTTGGTCTGGTTGTCCTCAAAAAATATCCCTATGAGAGTTGCATCTCCTAAGTTTAAGCCTAGGTTCATTGGACCTTATAAGATCACGGAGATTCTTAATCCTGTTTCCTTTCGTTTACTTCTTCCAGGGACATTTAAGATCCATAACGTGTTCCACAAGTCCTTATTGAAGAGGTTTGTCGAGCCAGTGGTTCCTATGGCTGCGCCTCCTGACCCTGTTTTGGTTGAGGGCAATCTGGAGTATGTGGTTGAGAAAATATTGGATTCTCGTTATTCTAGACGGAAACTCCAGTATTTGGTTAAGTGGAGAGATTATGGTCAGGAGGACAATTCTTGGGTGTTTGCTTCGGACATCCATGCTAGGAGACTGATCCGTGCGTATCACAGAGCTCATCCTGACTGACCTGGTTGCACAAATGAGGGTTCGGTGACCCCTCCTCAAGGGGAGGGTACTGTTATGAATATTTTAGAAATGAATTCTAAGCAGAAGCTCCCTCTGGTGGTTACAAACAGTACTGAACCATTCAATGAGGATTGGCAATCAGGAATTACAGACTGGCTGGATATAAGGGAGGTTTCCCCCATCATGGTTGCCGGTGATCAATTGTTCCTGTCTCAACTTTGTTTCCTGGTTCACTTGGAAGTTGCTGAGTCTTGCCTCTTCTCCTGCTCTCAGATAAGATATTTTCTGTTTTTTTGTTTTTGTGCTTGTCATTTGCATTTTTCTCTGCATTTCTGTGAGGTTGGCCAGGTTCCCCTCCTCGGGGGCTTGGGCCCCTCTCGGTTCCTCTGGAGCCACTGTTGTTTGTTCATTTGCCTTTTCCAGTTTTTTCAGTGGCTGCGGCTGAGTTTTGTTACACCAGAGAACTAATTTAGGTGGTAGAGGTCGTGTGATCTCAGGTGTTTTTGCAATTAGTAAAAGGGAGGGTGTCTGACATCGGCATACTATTGCGTCCGATATCGGAAAGGGGTTAAACAACAACCACAAGACGGATTTTTATCAAACAAGATATCATTGTAATCAGTACAATGGCGCCGACCTGACACTGTCTGTAGGTTACTGTGCACAATCCTCCTGACAGGTTCTCTTTAACCATGGATACCTAAGCTACTGCAATGTCGTGCACATGGGGTAAGCAACACAGAAGTATAGTTCTTCTGATTTGCTATTTGCAAATATTATTACACCTACTACATATTGGAATAGGATATTGGAGATGGGAATACCCCTTTAAGCTTTATTTATGAGCAAAATAAGACAAAACAATTGAGGGTGTCAAGGCTTGAGCACCTAGGTTGATCCATAATCTTGCCAGCAATGGGTCAGTCTCATCACTGAAAATGTAACTTTAGTATGACATGGTATGATCTGATAGCAACCAATCACAGCACAGCTTCCATTATTCCACAGCAGCTTAAAGAAATAAAAGCTGAGATCTGATTGGCTGCCAGATACACTTGTAGATAGTTTTGGTAACTTTCCCCCCAACATCACACATTGTTAGATAACAGAAAGGCAGAATTTGTTGAATTTCGGCTCAGTGTATAAATTGCTATAACAGGTAATTCTCTATACTGCTCTCCTGACCGAATACATGGCTGTGCTCACCTTAGCGTTCAGCTCATCTACAATGAAATGGCACAGGGCAGCTTTGAAGAAATATTCTTTTGCGCTATACTTCAGCAGAACATTATCCATCGTGCTTGTGCCGATCTAGAAAATATTACAATTGTGATATGAGAACAAAACACAAAAGATGAATACAACAGAAAGATGTCAGCAGTGAATTATCCCATGTGCATACAAAATGGAAGGATACTATGTCGCGTTTCAGTCATCTCATGGGACCTTCATCAGATACGGGATTGCAGATGTCAGAATTAACGCATGTGGGATGACGGGTGTACTGCTGAGGAGTAATGGTGCTGTCTTGGGAGCCCTCAACAAACCCAGATAATTAGGCCGAATTAATCGGAAGGCTAGATCTACCCTCCATTCATTGTCTATAAGACCGCCAAAAATATCCAACTGCTCGGATTGTATCTCTGGCGGTCACAGAAGATGTGGAGCAGTTGGGCATCCGGACCTCCACTCTCTTCAAGACGTTCTTGGGACCCAGAGCCGAGGTCTCGGGACAGCTGAAGGGGGAAGCGGTTAGGACACCAGCGATCAGTTAGCTAGCCTCTATCCTGTGTTGACAATACCCTATTAAGTACATTTGGTGACTGAAATACTTGTAGTATCACAGATCAGTGGTCTTTTTGACTAATAAGAGCCAGTTAAAAACCATTTATGCTCAGAAACCTGGTGGATCTTGTCTGTATCCTAATTTTTAATGAAGAATAAATAAAGTCCTAAATATTACCTGCCCGTCCGTGCACCCTTTCCAGTGTATTGGGTGAGCTAGAATCACACTTCTGCTCCCTGGATGGTTTCACTGGTCCGTTTTTTTTACTTCTCCCACGCCTACCATTCATTTTAGAGATAAATACACTTCTAGACTGAACCTTCGTCAAAGAGTTCCCTGCACCAACTACCACTGTCCATAGGCATCCCTGGGACTCCATTATGCTTAATACCCTGCATTGTCAACCCTTGTCCTCTATACCCCCATTCTGTCTATGAATGCAGACTTCCCCCTACAGGTGATGTTATAAGTCATATTGGGGAGGTTACATCACTGACTTTGTTCAACTACTTCTAACACGAATCACTGATGTAACTCATTATCTTGATTACCGTCCTGACAAGAAAAGTTGAGCGTTATACAATGAATGGAGCGTCAGAGAGTATGAATGAACTCTGCTCTATCCAACAAGAAACACTGGATCCCCGCTCTCATGTCTGATGCGCTTCGTAACAGTGGGACCCCTGACAACCACATTTATCAGCTATGCAGTGGATATGTGATATATGTTATTTAAGGACCAAATCTTTAAAAGATACACTGGTACAAACCTGCTCATATATTTCTATTGCTTTTTGATACTGTTCCAGTTGAGCGGCGTACGCAGCCACTTTTAGCAGACACTTATTTGCTGAGCTGAAATTAAACATACAAAAATGTTAAAAAATGTCAAGCTTCTTCCAAAGTTTTATTTCTTACAAATGTACATATCCCTTATATTAGATCGGAGAATCCGCAGTTCACCAAATACATATGGTGACTTGGTCATGGGTCAGGAGGACATGTCACCTTCTATGTAACATATACAGCTCAGGCAAAAATTAAGAGACCACTGCAAAATTTTCAGTTTGTCTGATTTTTCTCTTTATAGGTATATTTTTGAGTAAAATGTAAATTGCTCTTTTATTCTATAAACTACTGACAACACGTCTCCAAATTTCCAAGCAATACATTTTTTATTTATTTTCAGAAAATGAGAAATGGTCAACAGCTTTCATGCTGTTGACATGCTTTCCACCAGTCTTTCACACTGCTTCTGGCGCAAAATTTACGCAGTTCTTCTTTGTTTGATGGCTTGTGACTATCCATCATCCTCTTGATTATATTCCAGAGGTTTTCAATGGGGTTCAGGTCTGGAGATTGGGCTGGCCATGACAGGGCTTTGATGTGGTCGTCTCTTAATTTTTGCCAGAGCTGTATATAGTCTAGCAGTTTAACGTGTATGGGCGAATCCAGTTTTTCCCCCAACATCATCTTAAGGATCTGACACATTGGATTTAAAATAGCCGATCCCTTTTTTCTTGGAGAGATAAGCCACTGCCAGAAGACTCTCACAGAGACTTTCTCACAAAGAACACAGGAGAGATGGCAGAGATAAACATTCCCATGTAGGCAGTTAGCGGGAAAAAGATTCCTCAGGCACTCCAGCGAGATTAGTGAATTGATTATTCTTTTATTTAGACATAAGGTGCTGCTTAAAATCAGGGAGTGGATTACAAAACCTGACGCGTTTGTGGCTTGATACTGTGCCCTAAGTCATAGGCATATCAATGAAAGACAAATGAACAAGTATATAACAAATGCTGACCAATCAACGAGGACAAATTATAATGACATTCTCTATGCACCATGTGCGAGACACGCCGACGGACAAAACAGTCTGTGAAAAAAAAGACAATGAACAAAGAATAAAAAGACAGTAACGGGAAAATTATGAACAAAAAAAGAGGGGAACCAAAGAAAAATAGTTAACTTAATAAATATACAATAAATCTTTCCTAATATTCATTCCTTTAGGGAATTTGGTATCTCATTACAGGATCCAAAAACCTTCTCTAATAGTGAGAAGTTTATGTCGGTTTCCACCTTAATGCAGTATACTACATACTGCGTATCACAGTTAATAAAAGATTTATATTCAGTGTTGTGGGACCCATTAAAAGACTTTGTCTTTTCCAATGCAAATGTGCATGCATTGCATCTATTACCAGCACATTTGTAGAAACCCTGGACAGATAACCATTCTGACAACTTGTGGAGTATGGGTATGGAAGGACACATAGAAAATACATTTAGGTTCAGATTCATCAAGACAGGTGTGACAACACAGCATTTGTTCTTGATTAGGTCAGACGTGTTTTTCTTCGGTGGGTCAAGAGACACAGGTCATTATTCATATGAGTCGTGAATGTGGACTCTTGAATTGATGTTTGTTGCAGCTTATTGTGTTGCTATCCTTGGAGGACAGGGATGCAGGGTAATTGAACAATTGATGTTTGCTAATATGTTGATTACCCATGTTGACCTGCAAGCACTGAAGGATAAACTATGGACATTGATTGAATACTAGAACAATGAGAGATGACTGCATCCCACCTTCCCCTTGACCTGTGGATGATGACCTGAAGGACAGTTGTAAACTATAAAAGGGGCCCCTCCCTCTAATCCCAGAGAGATTCTACAGAATGCCAGCTTAAGGAACCACGGCCCTAGCTGGCTGAATTCAGATCTGCTCCATTGACCATCACTGAACCCTCAAAGACGTTTGGAGAATCCAGTTTGGGACAATTAGGTCACCTGGCCACATATCTCACTGTGCTTGGCAAACTTCCTAAGTTTGCCACTACCTCCTCTCTGTGGGTGCCTGCCAAAAGAAGAGTGCTACTGGTTGGGGTACTAGGCCTTGGATACCCCGGAGTCGCAGCTGTCTTTTGCACCATCTTGTGTATTTGCTGGAACTGTTCTATGTTTTTGCCTGTTGGTGGTTGAATAAATTATTGCCACACTGTTTTACCTTCACCCTGTGTTGTCAGAGTAGTATTCTGCCCACGAGAAAGAAGTGCGGGCGTTCAGTGGGATGAGCCCTGGTCCATGCGGTCCTTCTAAAGACAGCCAGGACAGCAGATGAGAGCACCCACTGACTCTCGTATGTCCACATCAGGTGTAGTGCAAGTTCGTAGTACAGCAGTCTTGACAGAGTACATGGCACTGGATTCATTAAAAGACACACTTCTCTTAATGAATTTGGCGCTTCTAGTAAGTGTCAGTGTTTCTGACATAGAAAATACTGGCAAATTTGAGAAATTAATCAAGGGGGTGCAGCCCCCTCGTCCCTTCCTAGCTCCCCCCATTTCGGTGGAGCTGATCCAAAGTGGCGTGAAAATGCCAAAAAAGTCACAATATTTTTGCACAACTCTACTTTGCAAAGCTTTTAAGACACTTTTTTGCCCTAAAACCTTTGAAGAATCGGTCCCTTAGTATGTTTCACTGCAAAAAAAGCAAATATGAATTCCTGGATCGAACTGGAGATTCCAAAAATTATTAGCATGAAAAATTCAGAAAAAAAAATCTACTATTGTAAAGGTCAATTTCAACTCATCCCAAAGAGCTATCAAAAAATTATTTTGGAAAAGATGGACTAAAGGTCTTTATATAATGTGTGAAAAATAATAAATTGAAAATATAATGGAGCTTCTACACACAAACAATGTTTGTTAGCTGGAATTTGAAGGCGATATGATCACATAACGAGCTGTGTAATCATGGACCCGAGCAAGGGAGGAGGTAGGGGAACGGTAATATATCTAGTGTTCAATACACATGAAAGGAACATGGAATATTTTATCGAACTTTTTGTGCTATAACCTTGTATGTATTTGCGAAAGCAATCAACAGATGCACTTCTGACAAATTTGCATAGATATAAGGCATTACAACACTGATGAAGGCCCTGAAGCTGCAGAATTGTGGATGCAGCTGTGATGCTGATCTTAGCTTTATGATACTGACAGTAAAGAAATGCAATGTATTTAACACTAATGTTCACCTTAGGCCACCATGGAGTGTACATTATTGGAGTCCAACCATATACCAAAAAAATGAAATAATGAAGGCTATAATAATAAAGAAATGATTCTATCATGAGGTATATTACACAATGTCAATCAATAGTTAAACCAGCAGAAGTTTGGTTTCTTCACTAGATGTGTCGTAGAACCAAGGTTCAGGTGCCTACATATATTTCTCGGCAAAACATTTTTGGAAAAATGGATATAAAGGGTGCAGGGGTATTAGGAAACATGTGTTGGCATGGAGTACAGCCATATAAAATGCATGGCAAGCTTTAGTCACCCACCCGACTATTAAGCTGGTATATTCAGACACAAAGAGATTCTGCCTTAACTCCAGTTTAGGAGCCACAACACAAAACGTCTTGTACACATCTAGTGGAACCAAGGATATCAGCAAGTCCCACCACCACATTTACCTGTTGGACTCTTCCCCCTTGTAGTAATCTGCAGACTGCTCATAGTGCGCCACAGCCTAGATACAGACAGAAAACAACATTGTAAGAATCACAACGCAACTACCGGACTCATTTCTATATTTCAGCAATTAAATTGACATTTATTTTAAACAGGAAGCGGTAACTATCCAGAACAGACCAACATACTCTACGTAAAAGGAGCTAGTTCAGTGATCCACTAACCTGTCACGCTGTCACTGTATACAGGAGGTCCGGGGTCTATGCTGACCCTAAGCTGGGGCCCTGACTAATCCCTCTACCTGGAGGTACTGTTGATGGTACAGAGGTCCAGGCCGCCAGCGTAACCCTATCTCCTGTGAATCCCTGACCCTCTGTAATCTAGTCCTGAGAAGGACCCTGATCACCACCACAGGGAACGGGAAGGTAAATGCCTACACACAGTATAAGACGAACGAGACAGTACAGGGGGTAAAATAAAAGACCACCTTGCATACAAAACTCACACTACAAATACAGAGGGAACACCAACGGGTAAGGAGATAAATAATAAAGCGAGGAGGAGAGAAAACCACACCAGGTACTCTTCACTTCAGACTTCACAATACCACGATCCGCTCTGCTGGTCTGCATGAATGCTTTCACCGACACTTCCCTAGCAGACTGGCAGGTATTTGAAGGAATCTCATTAGTGCAGCATTAACTGCAGCTGGGCGAGGCTGGGCCTCGTCTAGCACAGAGAGAGGGAGAATTAACTCCCTCACTGCCGACAAACACCAAGCACCAAAAACTCAGCTGTGAGAAGTCAGGTTGTGTAATCGCAACGATCTTCGTGGCGACACACCCGTGACATAACCTATGCAGAATACCAAATTGCTGATGGGACCTTAGTGCAATGAAGGTGACTGCAGCAACGCCTGGGAGTTCTATCTACAGTGGCTTGCGAAAGTATTCACCCCCCACCTTGGCTTTTTACCTATTTTGTTACATTACAACCTGTGTTTAAATATTTTTGTAATCCGATTTGTGTGTGATGCGTCAGCACTAAATAGTCTAAGTTGGTGAAGTGACAAAATTATAGACATAAAAAATAAATAATAAATTTATAGAATCAAATAACTAAAATTTGGCATGTGCATGAGTATTCATCCCTTTTGTTATGAAGCCCCTAAAAATTTTTGGCACAAGCAATTCCCCCCATAAGTCACATGCTTAGTGAAAGGAAGTCCCCCTGAGTGCAATCTAAGGGTCACATGTCGGTCAATATATACACTAACTTTTCTGAAAGACCACAGAGGCTGCAACACCATTAACAAGAGGCTCCACTGACCAAACAACACCATGAAGACCAAAGAGATTTTCAAATCAGGGACAAAGTTGTAGAGAAGGATAAGTCAGGGTTGGGACATAAAAAAAAAAAAAAAAAAACAACATATCCCAATCTCTGATCATCCCCCAGAGCACCATCAAATCTATTGTCAAATGGAAAAAACATGGCACCACAATAAACCTGCGAAGAGAGAACTGCACACCAAAACTCTCAGCCCAGGCAAGGAGGGCATTAATCAGAGGGGCAGCACAGAGACTAAAAGGTAACCCTGAAGTATCTGCAGAGTTCCCAAGCAGAGACTGGAGTATCTGTCCATATGACCACAATAGGCCATTATCAAACCCGAGTGCCAAGTTTTTGCATATCTTGATGGGACTGGATCCTATTTGTGCACCACCCACCCGAAGTGTCATGTTTATCTCCTAAGGTCAGCGATTTGAGACTGGGACAGAGATTCACCTTCCAACAAGACAATAACTTAAAGCATACTGCGAAAGCAACACTCGAGTGGTTTAAGGGGAAACGTGTAAATGTTTTGGAGGAGCCTAGTCAAAGCCCAGACCTTAATCTAATTGAGAATCTGTGGTCAGACTTGGAGATTGCTGTTCTCTAGTGATGAGCGAGTATACTCGTTGCACGGGTTTTCCCCGAGCATGCTCGGGTGGTCTCCGAGTATTTGGAAGTGCTCGGAGATTTAGTTTCTGTTGCCGCAGCTGCATGATTTGCTGCTACTTGACAGCCAGAATACATGTGGGAATTCCCTAACAAACAGGCAATCGCCACATGTATTCAGGCTGTCTAGTAGCCGCAAATCATGCAGCTGCGGCAACAGAAATTAAATCTCCGAGCACTTCCAAATACTCGGATATCACCGGAGCATGCCCGGGAAAACCCGAGCAACGACCATACTCGCTCATCACTACTGTTCACCAGAGGAAACCATCTAACCTGAAGGAGCTGGAGCAGTTTTGCCTTGAGAAATGGGCAAAAATTGAAGTGTCAACTCAAGATGTGGAAAGCTCATAGAGACTTATCCATAGCGACTTGCAGCGGTAATTGCTGTAAAAGGAGGCTGTACAAAGTACTGACTTTGGAGGGCTGTGGGGTGAATAGTTATGCACACTGAAGTTTTTAAGTAATTTTGTGCACTTTGTTGTTTGCTTCACAATAAAAAGAAAACCAAATGCAAATGTTCACAGTTGTAGGCATGTTCTTTACACGAACTGATGCAAAGTCGCAAAAAAAACAAAATTAACAGTGAAATTCCAGGTTGTGAGGTAGCGAAACACAAAAAAATGCCAAGGGCGGTGAATACGCAAAACACGAAAAATGCCAACGGGCGTGAATACTTTTGCAAACCACTGTATGTAATGCACCATGACCTTGCACTAGGCATATGTATTAGTCCCATATGTAAAGATGCAGCATCAAGAGAACCAGCCTTATTTTTACTTCTACCACTAGAGGGCAGTGTTGCACCAGAGATTATGGACTCGGCAGTCACTATAGATTTACTGCTTTTACTCAAGAATACAACAGTCTAGGCGCTCTCTACCGATGACGTCTCCACCTTTGAGTACATACAGTCTAGGCGCTCTCTACCAATGACGTCTCCACCTTTGTGTACATACAGTCTAGGCGCTCTCTACCAATGACGTCTCCACCTTTGTGTACATACAGTCTAGGCGCTCTCTACCGATGACGTCTCCACCTTTGTGTACATACAGTCTAGGCGCTCTCTACCAATGACGTCTCCACCTTTGTGTACATACAGTCTAGGCGCTCTCTACCGATGACGTCTCCACCTTTGTGTACATACAGTCTAGGCGCTCTCTACCGATGACGTCTCCACCTTTGTGTACATACAGTCTAGGCGCTCTCTACCGATGACATCTCCACCTTTGAGTACATACAGTCTAGGCGCTCTCTACCAATGACGTCTCCACCTTTGTGTACATACAGTCTAGGCGCTCTCTACCAATGACGTCTCCACCTTTGTGTACATACAGTCTAGGCGCTCTCTACCGATGACATCTCCACCTTTGAGTACATACAGTCTAGGCGCTCTCTACCAATGACGTCTCCACCTTTGTGTACATACAGTCTAGGCGCTCTCTACCAATGACGTCTCCACCTTTGTGTACATACAGTCTAGGCGCTCTCTACCAATGACGTCTCCACCTTTGTGTACATACAGTCTAGGCGCTCTCTACCGATGACGTCTCCACCTTTGTGTACATACAGTCTAGGCGCTCTCTACCAATGACGTCTCCACCTTTGTGTACATACAGTCTAGGCGCTCTCTACCAATGACGTCTCCACCTTTGTGTACATACAGTCTAGGCGCTCTCTACCGATGACGTCTCCACCTTTGTGTACATACAGTCTAGGCGCTCTCTACCGATGACGTCTCCACCTTTGTGTACATACAGTCTAGGTGATCTCTACCGATGACGTCTCCACCTTTGTGAACATACAGTCTAGGCGCTCTCTACCGATGACGTCTCCACCTTTGTGTACATACAGTCTAGGCGCTCTCTACGATGACATCTCCACCTTTGTGTACGTACAGGCTAAGCGCTCTCTACCGATGACGTCTCCACCTTTGTGTACGTACAGGCTAAGCGCTCTCTACCGATGACGTCTCCACCTTTGTGTACATACAGTCTAGGCGCTCTTTACCAATGACGTCTCCACCTTTGTGTTTGTTCTTACCTTTTCAATATCTACAAGTTCAGTTTCATAAATTTCTGCAATTGTAATGTGATGTTTAGCAGCAATCGTAAACCTTCCCTGTAGAATAGAAGAGCAGATATTCATTGATATAGGCTTCATAAGGCAACACTGGCGTGGAACAGGTTCAAACTACATGGCACAAATGTATATAAAGAAAAAAAAGACTAATCCCTAGCGGTATGATGTAGTACTATGCACAAAGCACAAGGGTGACTTTATACAAAATGAAAAAGGAGATTTTTGTGTACTCACCGTTAAATCCTTTTCTCCGAGACGCTCATTGGGGGACACACAGACCGTGGGTGTTATGCTGCTGCCACTAGGAGGACACTAAGCAATACATAAGCAAAGAAGATTAGCTCCTCCTCCTGCAGTATACACCCTCTGTTGGCTCAATCCTGAACCAGTTCGGTGCCAAAGCAGTAGGAGCTCATAACAGAGTGCAATATGTCAACAATCAAAGAAACAATCAAAGAAACAACGAGGCCACAGGCTAAACAAGGGTGGGAGCTGTGTCCCCCAATGAGCGTCTCGGAGAAAAGGATTTTACGGTGAGTACACAAAAATCTCCTTTTCTCCATCGCCTCTTTGGGGGACACACAGACCGTGGGACGTCCCAAAGCAGTCCCTGGGTGGGAAGCCATAACAGTAGATGAAGCCTCGTTAATAACATGCATAAAACGCTTAAACAGTCAACGGACAACTTACAGATGCGCAACAGCTGATTGCAGAACCTGTCTGCCAAGTGCCGCATCTGAAGAAACCTGAGCATGGATTTGGTAATGCTTGACGAAAGTATGAAGACTGGACCAAGTCGCAGCCTTGCACACTTGCTGTGCTGAAGCCTGGTGCCGAATGGCCCAGGAGGCTCTCACAGACAGAGTGGAGTGTGCCTTAATCCCAGCCGGGATAGGCTGGCCCTTGAGATGGTAGGCCTCTTGGATCGCTGAACGGATCCATCTGGCTAACGTGGCCTTGGAAGCAGGCAAACCCTGTCTGCGTCCTTCCGGAAGCACAAACAGGGCGTCCGATTTACGGAAAGATGCAGTTCTCGAAATATACCTTCGGAGAGCCCTCACCAAGTCCAAGGTGTGTAGGGCTTTTTCTGTACGGTGAATCGGCGCCGGACAGAAGGAGGGCAGGACTATCTCTTCGTTGATATGAAAAGCCGAAACTACTTTGGGCAGGAAAGAAGGAGAAGTCCTGAGAGTCACCTTGTCCTGGTGAAAGGTAAGAAAAGGAGGTTTACAAGACAAGGCTGCCAATTCCGATACCCGCCTGATAGAGGTAATTGCCACTAGGAAGACAACTATCCAGGAAAGAAGAGATAAAGGCACTTCCGGCAAAGGCTCGAAAGGAGATTCCTGTAATGCACTGAGGACCAGATTAAGATCCCAAGGCTCCAAAAGCCTCTTGTAAGGGGGAACAAGATGTGACACTCCCTGGATAAAAAATTTTTCAAGAAAAACACGTCACTCCCCACTAATATAGAAATATGTAGGTGCCTAAATCAAAGGGTTACCAAACCCGTGTCATAAATAAATAAATGAACAAATCTGGCACTCTAGAAATCATGTTCAACCATAGAATAATTTTTATTTTCGTCCAAAGTAACGTTTCGGTCGAAAACCTCGACCTTCATCAGACTGTAAATACATCAAAACAAAATATCATAAACTGTACAGAATCATAGTAATTAGTTTACATAGAAGACCAAAATAAAATGAAACAAAGTCAAGATTTGAATTTATCGTCATTAAAGGATATCATAAAAAAAGGTGTGAACTAGGGAGTTGGTTATCACATATAGTACATTCAACCGACTATTATATTAGTTATAACGGAAATTCATAGACAAACTAAAAAATGTCTGACATAGTCCATCTGAGGTTTAGAGAACAAAGTAAATAGACATAATGAGAAAATAAAAATGCAAAAATAGTTACCGGAGAAGAGGATAAAGTGTGATACAGCTCATTCGTTCATTGGATTCAGAATCAGAAAAATCAACTGAAAGTACATGAGAAAAAAAATGAACCAATGTTTATGAGTGTATAAACAAAAAACACCGGTACAAAAGAATACTCATTAAAACCAAAATTATTGAAAAGGCTCTTACCACATGTATGTATATACATATAACAGGAACCCTTTAGGTAAAGCGCTTGAGTTTAGTGCCTTTTAGCATGCATTAATGGCGCTGTTCCTGTGTATGATATAGATCTACTCAGAAAAATAATATTATCACCGAGTCTTATGAGCTAAGATGATATAAGAACGGTTCTTACCCGTACAAAACTCCTGATTAACACCAAAAACATAGACTGAAGAGCTTCTAACATAAGACTTCTTAGTAAGTATAGCGCGGTTCCTGTATATGACAGAAGATCCCATAAGGAATTAACTATAATTGAGCTAAAAACGCACACAGGAGTATAAACAATAGCCTTACCGGACCGGACTTCTCATATGGCAAAAATAGAATAAGTAGCGCTTCGAAACGGCAAGTACGCCAGTGTAATGCGCTCAGGGTTCCATGTCCCATGTGTGCCTTAATATGGCGGTAGACGCCGGAAGTCGAGGAAGGTCCGTTCAGCATGTCGCATACTGCATATCACGCTGGCGCATTGTAATGACGTAAGCAGCCGAAAAGTGAGAGGGAGTTATACAGGAAAACGGCTTGTGACACGCTTCGTGGAACGCAAGATCATGTGATGGTGCAGCGATTCTCATAACAGTGAAAATTGACCGCGCTGGAACCGGTGATAAAGGTGAGTATTCGGTACAATATAGAATTATGTGGTAACCTATGAAAGAAGAATAAGATAATGAATATATAAACACATATATATATATATAATATATAAGTATATAAAAAATACACAAAATTTATATAGGCAAATATTTCATATTTAATATAAATTCATTACATTGTACTATTTAACCCTTTTGGTTCCATACTGTCTAGGTAATGTATCCAAAAGGCTTCTCGGAATTGAAGTTTCTTATGTAAGTTGCCCCTCTCCTATTAAGATCAACCTGTTCCAAAACCAAAAATCTCAGTTGGGCTATAGAATGGTTCAATTCATTAAAGTGGAATATTCCTGTCGATAGACGCCAGAAATTCCTTTCTTTCTAGAGATGCGACAACAGAACGGAGGGATTCCATTCTGAAATGGCGGACTCTGATGAATTTGTTCAGCAATTTAGGTCCAGAATAGGACGCAAGGAGCCGTCCTTCTTGGGAACCACAAAGAGGTTTGAGTAAAACCCTTTGAATCTTTCCTTGTGAGGAACTGGAACGATGACCCAGCTGGTACGAAGTATGTTCAGGGCCTGAAGAAAAGGAACTGCGAGATCCTTGGACTTTGGGGGGCGAGACTGGAAGAACCGCCTTGGGGGGAGAGATCTTGTAGCCGGAGTTTACAAGATCTCGGACCCACCGGTCATGGACGACCGACCCCCAGACCTCGCGGAACAAGAGTAGGCGGCCGCCTACCTTGTTTGGGTCCCCGTCCCCAGCAAGGAGTCATTGGGAAGATCATTTTGCGAGAGGAAGAGCTCTTATTTCCCACCTGGGAGAATCTGTTTCTCCAGGGCTGAGAGGACCTGAACGATGGTTGTGAGCCCCTGTCTCTGCGTGAAGAACGGGGTGCTCGGGAAAAGGACACTGTGATTAAACGGTTTTTGCTCCGAGAAATCTTTGTCCGGCAACTACTGTATCTCTGACCCATGTCAGCAAGTCAGGGGGTTTGGTAAAAAACCCCGTGAAGACGTTTGATCCCTTTGAAGATCTCAGTGAGGTAAGACTGATAGTCTGGCGAATCCGGATATACCCACATGCGACTCATATTTTGAGTCATGTTTGCTGCAATCCCCAGGAA
Organism: Oophaga sylvatica; assembly: GCA_033576555.1. Classification (NCBI taxonomy): domain Eukaryota; kingdom Metazoa; phylum Chordata; class Amphibia; order Anura; family Dendrobatidae; genus Oophaga; species Oophaga sylvatica. The sequence goes on from JARQOD010000005.1 coordinate 493,804,160, forward strand.
TGGGGGAGCTGGGTGCCCATCCGTTGGACTCCTGTGAGAAAAGCAACTGCACAGATTGAAGTGTAGAGTCGCCGTGGTAAAATGACATTACACGTAACACACTAAGCGTCAGCGTGCGTTCTATCGGTCAGTGCTCCCAGGCCATATGTCCGGCCCGGCCAGAGACGGCAGACTGCCTATCGGCGACAGACAAATAACGTATGTCACAGGAGATTGAAAACCACTTACCATCTGCACTGATTATCTCCTCAATCCACCATACCTTTGATAGGGGGGTGGAGAGGTTATGTTAGCCTCCAGTCAGCATCCGCACTGATTATCTCCTCAATCCACCATCACCTTGATAGGGAGGTGGAGAGGCTTTTGTTAGCCCCCCAGTCACCATTCACTTTGGACAGTGGTGACTTAGTGGGGGCGCGCGGGCGTCGTATGGAGTCTGAGACGCGTGGGGTTCCTGGACTTATGAAACACAGGCCCCACAGACAAAAACGGAACCGTGCCTTCACTATAGCGAGGTATCGCATGAAGCACACCAGGCATACACAACTGAGTGTGTTTGTCAGTCCTCTTAGATTGTGACATTCTGCAATTAAGCGAGCCTGTAGACTGCTGCAGGGAAGAGGTTAAGCCATTTATAAGCTTACCTTTTTTTTTTTTTTTTATGTTCCCGTGTTCATGCCCGCCAGGAAAAAGAAAAATTCAGATGTCTCGGGTCCTACCTGAGAGGAGACATGGCGGCCGAGAGTAAATTCAGGCCACACAGAACGCGGAGCTGCTTACACGGAAGTGAGGGGCTGCATGAGGAAGAGTGAGCTCACTGGGGTAGGGAATAGCTGGGGCTCCTGATCGAAATGACCGGAGGCTCCTGGTCGCTTGTAGCACATAGTGCGTAACCTAGCTTTCTTGGCAGCGAAGCGCTGCATGAGGCACAGGTGGTATACACCGCAGTGTGTGATTTGTGAGCCTTTTTATTGCCCTTGGTTGCGACATTATTACAAATGGGGCTTCGGCAGGAGAAGGGTTAAGCGCTATTGTACTTACCCAGGTACTGTGCCCCTTAGCAGAGGAAAGCGTCTCCAGTTAAAGATGGCGCCCGAGACTAGGATTGCGCTTCTCGTATGCCACGAGAAGCGCCAGAAGGTGAGGGGGGGGGCGAAGGAGTGACGAGGAAGGAGCCCTGTCCAATCCTGGGCCGCAGAAAGTGCGCGCGACGTGGGCGGAGTCACAGGGGAGAGCCAGGAGACCCTCCCCCATCGAGGCCTATCCCGGCCTGAAGCCGGGGACTAAATTTCAAGTTGCGGCCTATCCCGGGCCGAAGCCGGGGACTAAATTTATGGTTGCGGCCTAACCCGGGCCGAAGCCGGGGACTAAATTTGAGGCTGGGGCCGCGGCGCGACGGGAAGCGCCCGCGGCGCGACGCTGAAGCTGCAGCGGCGTGACACAGAGGCGGCCGCGGTGCGACGCAGAGGCGGCCACGGCGACAGACGGCCGGTACACATTGCATCCAGGTGCATGTACTCACTGCAGGGAGAGAACCGAAGATGGAGAAGGAAGGGACCTCCGCAAGGACTACGGCAGATATGGCCGTACTTCCTCAATCCACCATCCCCTTTGATAGGGGGGTGGAGAGGGATCTTAAATGCCTCCAGACCGCCACCGCTTTCAGGAGAGGTGGTGAGGGGTATCCATCCATGGTGCCACGCCAATCACATCGCCCACATCGAGGGGTATCTCATAGGGAGAGCGGCCCATTCAAGGGATCTGTCGCCCCATGGTAGCGTAGCAGGAGGGGTACGTGGAGGCGACACTCACACGATGCCGCCTGTTGATGGTTTTTGGGAAATCGTGACTTTTCGTACAAGTCCCGTCGCCCATCCGTGCGTGAAGAAAGCAAAAATAATAAAAAGGTAAAAAATGAGAAAAAGTGGGGTCTGAGAGCAGACCCTAGTGCCTCCTACAGACACTAAGCAAGAACTGGTTCAGGATTGAGCCAACAGAGGGTGTATACTGCAGGAGGAGCTAATCTTCTTTGCTTATGTATTGCTTAGTGTCCTCCTAGTGGCAGCAGCATAACACCCACGGTCTGTGTGTCCCCCAATGAGGCGATGGAGAAACATAAAACAATATAGTGCAGGATAGTGTATATTGGCTGTCAGAAAGACTCCGAAACCCATAACTGACCCTTCACTGGATCTACGGATTCCCCATTAAGGGCTACCTGTTGACTGCAATCAACTACTTAGCTATCATTGATGTGGAGAAATTAGTATTATGTGATCTATTATACATTCTACAGACGGCCATACATCATTCTGCTGACAGCCACGGCTACCATCTCTCACATGCACAGGAGCGCTCCTGTGTTCTCTATGAGAAAACCGCAGACTGGCCGTTTGGCTGGCAACTTATCTGCACGAGAAAAATGTGATTGGCAGCCCGAAATCACACACACTCAATCAACATCTCTGCGACCATCAAATCGACCTTCGAAATCGCCCATGCTCGATCAACATCTCTCCCGACCATCGAAATCACACACGCTTGATCAACATCTCTCTCGACTATCAAGTAGACCATCCAAATCACAGATGCATGATTGCCATCATTCCCAATCATTAGTCTGCCAGAGTCCCCATTAGACCGTTGGCCGAACCCCTCGAAATTGATGGATTGAGTTGACATTGGTCTGATGTATATGAGAACCCATAGTCCCATCACATATTTGTTCCTAGGTTTGCCATATGGTACGTTGCTGTGCAGTAATCAGGCGAGTCCTACGCGATTTTAGCACATTTATAATGTATGAAATGTGCTACTTTCTCTAGATTCACTCTGAATTGTAATGAAATGGCCTCTGCATGTGATGAAAACCACAAACCACAGACACAAAGAAACCAATGCTCTAAGGAAAGCACAGATCATGCAAATCAGATGTGATCTACGGGAGATACCCTTTCACTGGTAAGCCCCTCGGAAGCAGCGCATGTAGGCTGCAGGGTGCTGGACCCCAGGTTATACACCGGCCGCTGCACTTTAATGTCCGTGTTACAGAGGTGGCAGCAGATCATTATGGGGAATACACTCATCATCCAGTGCAGCTACAGTACACACATCCGACCATATCTTTATGAGCAGAGGGAGATCTAGAGAGTTATTCCTTACCATATCTGTGTAAATATCGATGGCTGCATTTAAGCAGTTGATGGCCTCTGATGTTAGCAATTGGGAAAGACAATGAAAAGCAAAGTGACCAAAATAATGCAGTTACTGAAAGCAATTATAGAGTTAAAATGGAAATGTCCAGAATGAAACAGACCCGTTATATAGAATGTAAAAATAATATACCGGCTACAGGCAAAAGACTACAAACTGCGGTTATCTCTTAGATAATGATGAATATATGTCATTAATATCAGATAAGTGGGGTCCGACATCCCAACAGGCAATTAGCTCCAGCAGCGGCCGGATGTAAACACTGTAGGGAGCGGTACACCACGGCGCCATCACGCCATTTAGTGGCTGCAGATCAGCTCATATTCACATTAAGGATTACGGTATACTTCAAGTGAATGGACCTAAGCTGCAGTACTCGGGAACAATATGGGAGTGGTGGTGTGCTTCTTACTATCTGGCCGCTGCCATACCTGGCATCAGCTGATCAGTGGTGATGCTGGTTGTCAGACGCCCACCAATAAGATATTGATAACCACAGATTTGGACAACTCCTTTAAGGGGAACCAGTTGTTCGATTCATGCCGCCCGCGATTTAGACTATTCTGGCCGGCTCTTCCCAGTGCTGTACTAGGTGATTGACAGGTCTCTCACTATGGGAAACATCTGTCATTCACCTGCTGCAGCTCTGGAAGAAGCTTGACTAGTCTTGTCTCTGGGTATGGTCCCCAGCCATATCGTCAAAGCGGTTCACAGAACAATAAACTTGGCTGCAATGGTGCAATCAGGCTCTGTCCACAGTTTGAGCGGCATGAATCAGGTGACAGGATCCCTTTAAGATGGATGTATAATGGGATTAGAGGTAGAAGAAATTCCATAGCTGCTATACAGACATCAAGTATCCTTGCAGAGTTGGACCACTGACTGAAGAATTGTGCTAAATACAGCTCACCAAAAGACATACATGCAAAAACATCCCAGAAAAAGAACCAGCCTTACCCACACCAAGTCCGGGTACACCTGCACTACAGGATGCAGCAGACCTCCATGGGATAGGTGGGGGCAGCACAGGTGCAAAATACTGATGAAACCGCCACTCACCAACCTAGCAATTCATGCAGGGGGCTGCTTAGTAAATAATGCACGCAGATGAGGCTTTCATAGGACGTCAGTCACACACAGATACAGGTAATGCACAGTGTCCAGCTTACAGCCTATTAATGCCGCCCATACTATCAGATCAAGCGGGCAGCCCAGCACTACATGAGTGCCCCCCAAAAGGACAGACACCCCAGTTCACCCAATCAGCACTATAGGGCCTGGCTGCCTCCTGCATAAAATTCAAAAAATATGCAAGACTGGTAAGGAGGTTTCTTATTCTGTTACGTTTTTTACTTTATGTTCTTTGGTGAGCAGTTTTTGATTTGAGTGCAGGTACTCGCAAATATGAGGACCCTTGATGTGGGTTGCGAGCTTGTGTATTTTGGCCAAAATATCAAACAATACCTCATTTATCTTATGCATTATTTTTATTGCACATGCTTCCATTTTTTGCAAGATGCAGTCAGGCCCTTTGAGTTAGGTGAATTGGGCGTCTGTCCTGTGGGGGGCACTCATATAGTGCTGGGCAGTCTGCCTGATCTCACCGATAGGCTATAAGCCAGGCACTGCACATCACACGTATCTGTGTGACTGGCGTCCTATGAAAGCCTCATCTGTGTGCATTATATACTAGGCAGCCCCCCTGCATGAATCGCTAGGTTGGCGAGTAGCTGTTTCCTTCAGTATTTTGCACCTGTGCTGCCCCCGCCTTTATCAAGAGGGTCTACTGCATCCTGTAGTGTATTTGTAACCTGACTTGGTGTTGGTAAGGCTGTGTCTTTTTCCAAAAGCAAGCAAACTCTTTAAGGGGAATTTAGCATCATCCTTTAAAGACAAAAAGACCCTTTAATTCACCATACATTTAGGGATTCTCCAGGATACAATACATTGTACACATTCAATAATGGTAGATGAGGGGCCCGTTACAGGTTTTCCGTAAGGGTCCAGGGGCCGAATACAATTCATCAAGCATCAGAGAAGCTCCGAGAACATAAATCCGCTCCCGCTAGAATAACTGGTCCCAGGGGATGGACCGCGCACCTCAGATGGTGCAAGATTATGATTCCTGGGACAGTCCAGGTGCTTTTGCATAAAATCTAAGCCACGTTGGAGAACGTCGGCCCTGTTCTTCTATGCCGGAATATCTCTAGGTCTTGTGATCGTCACGTTACGTCGTATTCCAGCCTTGGATAAATGTGATGAGACATAAATAATGGTGAACTCGGTAACATGAGGAACACTTCGCGGCAGTTACCTTGAGGATCAGCTTTCTTGTAGGGTTCCCGGCATCGACAAAACTCGTGGCCGCGTCGTGCTTACTCTGGAGCTGCATGTGTAGTTTGGCCGCCTGACAGAACGCATTTCCGGCAGCTGGAAAACAGATTAACACGGATTTCAAGAGCAAAATCAAATCCCTTCCCTAATTTTTAAATCAACACATCAGGAAAGAATAGTTTCGCCAGAAGATCAAAGTTTTGGAATGGCCTAGCCACAGCCCAGACCTGAGTCCAATTGAAAATCTGTGTGTTGCCCTGAAGAGGGCGCTGTACACAAGACATGTCCTCACAGTCAGACAGATTTGGAGCACTACTGCCTGGAAGAGGGGCAGAGTTCGCCGATCCTAGATCTGCCATGCTCATCGACTCCTACCCCAAAAAACTGAATGCGGTCATAAACTCCACAAAGTATTAGTGTAAGTTGTGTATATTTATGCAACAACATTATTTTAGATCTTTATTTTTGATTTTCCACCAAAAAAAGATTTCAGTTTCTTTTCCAACTGAACTGTACAGATCACAGGTGACATTAAAAGGTATAAAAAGTTTTAAAATGATTCTTCGTTCTTGGATTTTTTTTTTTAAGTGACAAAAAAAACTGGTAATTTAACAGAGGCGTGTAGACTATTGCTATCCATTGTGTGTCTGTTGAACTGGTATCCTGCATCAAAAAGTGATATAAGGACCCCTTTTTTAACAAAGCTGCAAGAACACAGCATTTCTCTTACTTTGCAGGTGTGTAGAGGGACTGCCTGCAGTGTACTTGTCCTGCAAGAATGGAGAACAGCCTGGTACTTCTAGTGCTCCAGCATTTCAGTCTGATGCCTTCATTTTCCTGCATTCAGCAGATAAATTAGTGACAGCATTCTAAAAACTCAAAATGCCCATTTTTCTACTTGCACTTTGCGTCCTCTTTTACATGTAGTTAATTTATTTATTTTCCTCACTTACATAGCGCCATCATATTCCGCAGCGCTTTACAGACATTATTGGCGGTGTCCCCATTGGGGCTCAGAATCTAGATTCCCTCTCAGTATGTCTTTGGAGTGTGGGAGGAAACAGGAGAACGTGGAGGAAACCCACGCAACATGGGGAGAAGATACAAACTCCTTGCAGATGTTGTCCTCGGTGGGATTAGAACCCAGGACCCCAGCGTTGCAAATCAACAGTGCTAACCACTGAGCCACCGCACACTGCTAACCACTGAGCCACCGCTAACCACTGAGCCACCGCACACTGCTAACCACTGAGTCACCGTGCTGCTCATATGTGGCATTTTCCATTCTTCTGAGGTGTTAAATAATATAAAATTTAATTGAAGAAAAAAAAACTTAAAGAGCGACAATATTCCAGTACTCGTGAAATGAAAAATGCTAGCGCTTAGTTCAGTTTTTTTGCATTGGTTATTGATCAGATCTGCCTGTTCTCGTCCTACATGTCACCGCTGCAGCCAATCAGTGGCCTCAGTAATAATGCATTGGTCACAGCTGCAGGAGACATGTGGCTGTTTTTGGAAAGAAGAGGTGACAGACAGGAAACCTAGGGAACATAACAAAAATAACAGAGGAGACCTGCATGGAGAGTGTGCGTTATAATTTTATATCAGGGTGCACAAGTTATGAGAAAAAAGTACAGGAATGAACAACCCATTTAACCCCTTAACAACCAGGGGCATTTCAGTTTTTGAATTTGGTGGACTGTATTCCGCTGGAGGTCTGGGGTCATAGCCTGAATAGCTCACTGTACCGTACATTCTCGGCTTGTTACTGTACACCCGATTGTACACATGGCCCAAAGCCAAAAAATCCGGATATCTTGGTGGTCACAGTCCCTTGGAGATTACCTTGTCATTTTTCTGGATGAAGGGGCGTCTCGTGAAGTGCGTGTGGGTTGTCAGCTGCCCAAATACAGGTGTTTTGTAATTTGACGTAGCCACATAGGTGAAACCTGGCTTCATCAGAGTACCACACAGAGTCCAATGTTTTCTTTTCCACCAATGAAGGTCTGGAACATCTGACAGTAACTAATTCTTTTCTCTTGGTCGAGTACTTTCAATTGCTAAACGACAGCGACTCTGTGTGGGTGAACACGACTTTTCTTGACTTCTTCTTGACCAGTGGAATATGACATGCCTGCCTCCTGCGACAGCCTGGGCAACAATTTACGAGGAGATGCCTGAAGTCGCCGTTTTACATCTTGAATTGTTTCCGTTGACATTTTCAGACATCCTCCATCATGCCCACTCAGAAATGAGCCTGTACACTCCAGCTCATTTACCAATTACAGAAAACACTCTTTGGATGGCGGATTTCGACCTCCAAACTTTAGAGATTCACTTTGGCACCTCTCTAAGGAATCCGCTTTCCATTAAGTTTTCACAATGAAGACACGCTCCTCCATCTGTATCGGTACATTGTTAACACGTGGAGAAGGAATTCGACAGGAGGGAAATACAAGCCCCACACAAACTACCAAGGCGCAGAAAGGCGTGCGGCAAGTCTATCTCATAGTCAGATGACCGGCAGGGCGACAAGTCGGCGAGACCACTCGGCGCGAGGACGATTCTCATCACTGAGGTTCACTGCATTCTCACTTCTCATGAGCCAAGGTACGTACAGCGCAAATTTCAGTACGTTCCACTGTCGCTATTAGAAGTCACAGAAATCTATCCAGGTAAAGTAGCAAGTGAATCCCCCCGTACTAGGGAAGATTTCTCATCCACGTTGGGTCACAATGTCATTCTCCATTTGACCATAGAAGACATATATCGATCTCCAGAACATGGCCTGAAAGGGGCCTAAGGCTGTGTTTCCACGTTCCGGAAACACAGCGCATTGGACAGAGCGGAAAAGGGTCATTAGACCTACCGCTAATTAGGTTTCCAGGAGTCCATCCTGACAGCACCATGGGACGTCCTCCTCTTTGCTGGGACAGGAAACACACAAGAGATTAAAAGACCCCTCCCCGCCCCCTTTCCCTCAGTGTTGTATCAAGAACCATGACATGTATAATGCACAAAACACTTTAATTATTGAAAATCATATTACAGCATATGACGTATTGAAGAGGGAGGGAGCTACCAGTGCTGTCAGGATGGACTCCTGGAAACCTAATTAGCGGTAGGTCTAATGACCCTTTTCCAGGACGTCCCTCCTGACAGCACCATGGGGAGTACCAAAGAAAGCTCCTTAGGGTGGGATCACAGCCTGCAGAACTTTCCTACCAAAGGCCGTCTGCTGGTTAGAAAGTACATCTATTTTATAATGTTTGCAGAATGTATCAATTCTAGCCCATGTTGCCGCCTTACAAATTTGTTCCAGAGAGGCGCCTGCCCTCTCTGCCCAGGAGGCAGCTAATGCTCTGGTTGAGTGTGCCTTTAGACCTGCCGGAGGTTGTGACCCTTCAGCTAAATAGGCCTCTGAAATTAAAGAGGTAATCCATCTAGCGATGGAAGGTTTAGACGCCTTTTTCCCTTTACTGATTCCTCCGTAGAGGACAAATAGGTTCGAATCTAAACGCCAGACTTTAGTGGCATCTATGTAGTCTAGTACCACCTTTCTGACATCCAACGAATGGAGCCTCAGCTCCTTTTCGTTGGAAGGGTTATCACAGAAGGAAGGTAAGATAATCTCCTGATTACGGTTACTATCTGACGCAACTTTGGGTAAGAAAGCAGGATCCAACCTCAACAGAATGCTGTCGTCTCTAACCTGAAAATATGGGTCTCTAGTGGATAGAGCCTGAATTTCACCTATTCTTTTAGCTGTGGTAATTGCCACCAGGAAAGCTGTTTTCCTGGTAAGCAAGGAAATAGGCATTGTGCTGTTGTTACGGAATGGATCGTTACATAAAGCTCTGAGTACCAGAGTAAGGTCCCATACTGGGAGACACTGTCTAATCGTGGGCCGTAATCTCTGAATAGCTTTAACAAATCTTATCACCCATGGGTGAGAAGCTAGTGAGTAGTCTAAGAAGGAGCTTAATGCAGCAATCTGAACTTTTAGGGTACTGGGTCTGAGTCCCATGTTGAAGCCTGACTGGAGGAAATCTAAAATCCTAGGGATGTTTGGAGTGCCTGTCACCAAGTCGGACCCGCCACTCACTGTACAGAAGCGTTTCCAGATTCTGAGATAGATAGCCGATGTGACTGGCTTTCTACTGGCCTGGATTGTGGTTATAACCTGGTCAGATAAGCCTTTGGCCTTCAAGGTCACCCTCTCAGGATCCAGGCTGAGAGATGCAATCTCTTCGGATCCGGATGGTGGATCGGACCTTGATTGATTAAGTCCGGAATCAGCGGCAGCTCTAAGGGGTTTTCGATTGACATGTCTGTTAGCAGAGAAAACCAGCTCCTCTTTGGCCAATAAGGGGCGATCATTATTACTGTAGCCCGATCCTCCTTGATCTTCCGTAATACGGCCGGGATGAGCGCTAGAGGTGGGAATGCATATAACAGATGTTCTTCCCATTTCTGGCTTAGGGCATCCAATCCTTCTGGATCGTCCAAAGGGTTCAGGGAGAAAAACCTGGGAATCTTCGCATTTCTTCTGTTTGCAAATAGGTCTATTTGAGGTGTTCCCCACCTCCGACATAGATCTCTGAAGATATCCTGGTTTAGTTCCATTCCGTAGGACTCACTTTCTTTCTGCTCAGGTAGTCTGCTATTACATTCTGGGAACCTTCCAGGTGGATTGCCGTTAAGGAAAGGACGACCTGCTCTGCCCAGGTGAATATCATCTCTGCCAACTGTTGAAGGGGTCGATGTCTGGGACCTCCTTGGTGATTCAAAAACGAAACTGCTGTGATGTTGTCCGAGTAAATTCTGATATGCTGATCTTTGAGTTCGGATTGGTTCCTTCTTAGGGCTTCCCATACAGCGTAGAGCTCTCTGAAATTTGAGGATCGATACTGGATTTCCTCTGGCCATCTGCCCTGTAGTATTCTGCCCTTTATATGAGCTCCCCAACCCCAGGAACTGGCGTCCGTGGTAACTTTTACGTAAGGGGAAGTCGACCATCTTACTCCTAACTTTAGATTGTCTGGCTGCATCCACCAAAGGAGAGATTCTTTTACCGTCTTTGACAGATGTAATGTCCTGTCTAACGAGCTGTAGTTCCGATTCCATGACGAAAGAATCTCTTTCTGAAGGGGTCTTGAGTGGAACTGTGCCCATCTGACGCATGGAATGCAAGCCGTCATTTGACCTAGAACCTTCATGGCGAATCTTATAGAGGGCTGGTGCTGCATTAGAACCTCTATTACATCCTGTATAGACTCTCGCTTCTTCCGAGGTAAGAAAGAGATTCTTCGATTTGAATCCAGTATAACACCCAGGAAGACTTTCTTTTGTTCGGGAACTAGATCTGACTTTTCCCAATTTATTACCCAACCTAGATAATTGAGTATGGAAATGCAGCGATCTCTGTGTTCGACCAGCGCCATTTCTGTTTGCGCCACTATAAGAAAATCGTCCAAGTATGGAACGATAATAGTACCTCTGCTTCTCAGAAAGGCCACAATCTCCGAAATCAATTTTGAGAATATTCGGGGAGCCGAGGCCAGCCCGAAGGGTAGGCATTGAAACTGAAAGTGGCAGGTCCGGGTCGGCAATTGCACTGCAAACCTGAGAAGACTTTGTGATGCATGATGAACTGGGACCTGGTAGTATGCACTCTTCAGATCGAGAGTGCACATGAACGCGCCCTTGTCTATAAGGTGGGTTGTAGACCTGATTGATTCCATCCGGAATCTCTTGTATGTGACCCAATAGTTTAGGGGTTTCAGATTTATTATAGTACGAGATTCTCCGGACGGCTTTAAGATAGTGAAGAGGGAGGAATAGTGACCCTTGCCTAATTCTGCTCGGGGAACAGGAATTATGACAGAAAGCTTTAGTAGGTCCTGGAGATCTGTCCACATGACCGAGTCTGTGGAGATCACCGTAGGGGAAACATATCTTTCGGGTGGCGGAGCGTAACCCTCTATCCGATAACCTTCCGCTATAGTTCTGCGAACCCATTGATTCTGAGTTACCAGATCCCAGTTTGTTGCAAAACAACGGAGTCGTCCGCCAATAAAGTTGGCGTCATTGTCTCCTTGTTCTATGTGAGGAGCCAAAGAACGTATTCTTGTTCTTTCCTCCCTGGGAATGGTAACTCCTATATGATCCTCTGCTTGATCTTCCCTGACCTCTAGAATCGAACTGTCTTCTAGACAGGGAACCCCGCCGAAAGGATTGAGCTCGGCGCGGTTTATCCTCTGGGAAACCCTTTTTTGCATCTGATACTGATTCTAAGATAGTATCCAGAGCCGGTCCGAAGACCCTAAGCCCTGAAAATGGAATGGAACATAATTTCATCTTAGAGGCGTTATCTCCGGACCACGATTTTAGCCAGACAGCTCTCCTAGCTGCATTAGATAAAGAGCTGTTTCTAGCGGAAAATCTGACCGATTCTGCAGACATATCAGCCAGGAAAGCTGTGGCTGAATTCATAACCGGCAGAGAGGCTAAAATCTCAGCTCTAGGAGTCTTATTGGATAACTGATCCTCCAATTGACTCATCCAATAAACCATAGATCTGGCTACAGAGGTGGCAGCAATATTAGTTCTAATAAGAGCCGCAGAGGTTTCCCAGACTCTTTTCAGGAGAATATCGGCCTTTCTGTCCATAGGATCACGTAGGCCAGAGGAGTCCTCAAATGGGATGGCAGTCTTTTTTGTGACTCTAGCTATTGGGGTATCGATTTTCGGAACTTCTTCCCATAATTTAACATCTTCAGGTTCGAACGGTAGCCTTCCCCTGAAGTCACGAGACAAAACTAGACGCCGTTCAGCGCTCTTCCATTCCTCCAGAATCATTGTTTTAATGTGATCGCTAACAGGAAAAACAGTCTCCTTCTGAGACGTAAGTCCCCCGAACATCAAATCCTGTCTGGATTGTGTTCTGGGAGTTTCCTCGACCTCCATAGTGCTCCGTACAGATCTAATTAGATTCTTAGTATCCTCAGGTTGAAATAGAAATTTCTTTTTCTTTTCCTGAGTGTCTGGGGGAAGTTCTCCTTCTTCCTCTGAAATAGCGTCCTCTAGATCTGATCTATTTTCAGAGCTTAAATCTTGTTCTCTTGAATCCGTCTCCCATCTGGGCCGTTTACGACTAGAGCCAGGACTACATGGCCACTGCTGAGTAAGTGTAGATATAGAGGCTTGAACTTCCTCAGAAATCATGCGCCTCATTTCAGAAAGTAATGAAGGCTGTTCATCTCTCATAACCTTAGAGGTACAAGAAGAACAAAGGGTTCTGTCATAGCCATCTGGCAGTTTGCTGTGACACACCGGACACCTGGCTGATTTCGCTGAGGCTTTGCCAGCCTTTTTTGTAGTTATGGGAGCGGATGGAATTCCTTTGTCCTATAGTAGGAGACAGGAACTAATCAGGTCGGATTCCTGGGTGGCTGTCAGGTTATGGCTGGGATTTTTTGCGCCAGGCGCACTTACCCCACCGCCATCTGCCGCATCTGTATCCATGAGGAACAAGGTAGGCTGATCGACCAAATTACTGCGTCCTGCCGATAGGGGAAGCGGCGATGTGTCATCTGTCAAACGCCCTCCAGAACACGCACACATACTCACGATTATGTCTCCACCAGCGTTTGTCGTTCCAGGAAACGTCTGCTCTCCATGCGGTGAGCGTCTCCCGGATATGACGTCACCGGAAGTGCGACGCTGAACCGGAAGTGAACCGCTCCCCCAGACGCTGGTCACCGCCGAAGTATGGACAGAATCCACCGCTAAACGCCCGACAGGCTGCGGGATGCTGTCCTACCAGGAACCGCCTTGGACCCCCTGCCTGAGGTCCGGGACGAGAGCCTCCCACCTGGAGGAACGTCCGCTATCCAGGGCCTGCCGCACCTGGTCTTTGGAGCTGAGGGACTCCCCGCTGGAGAGTTTCAGCCCTGGGCTGCTTCACAGGGGAAGGATCTGGCGTGGCCTTACGATCCCCCTGAACCCGGTAAGATCTCCTGTGTGTCCCTCCATGCAGGGACAGGAAACACACTGAGGGAAAGGGGGCGGGGAGGGGTCTTTTAATCTCTTGTGTGTTTCCTGTCCCAGCAAAGAGGAGGACGTCCCATGGTGCTGTCAGGAGGGACGTCCTGGAAAGTCCGCTCCGCCCAAAGCCCCGCCCCTACTGAACGCGCGGTCAATCCAGATGTGTTCATGGAACACATCCGGAATGACCGCAGGGCTACACAGCCCTGTGTTATTTCCCTTGCGGCGACGCAGCGTCGCCGCAAGGGAATAGGACATGCTGCGGTCTGAAAAGACGCGCCGCATGTCCGTAAACGCAGGTCTGCCGCCTGCGTGTTTTGAAGCATAGTGGAGACGGGATTTCTTGAAATCCCCTCCACTATGCTGTAACATCTGGACGCTGCGTGTTTGACGCTGCGCCAGCGCACAGCGTCAAACACGCAGCAATTCCTGACTGTTTCCGGACCGTGGAAACATACCCTAAGGCTACGTTCACACAGTTTTTTCAGGCACTGAAAAATGAGAACTTTATGCTCATTTTTTGGTGGGAGATTTTTTTAAGGAAGCGTTTCCTAAAGTGGATTTAAAAAGTTCTGAAAGAGTTTTCTTTTGCGGAAACATTCTTTGCAGCCTTCCGATTAGATGGTGCCTAGTTTGGAGATGTTTCCTTCAGGATCCACTTCAAAGAAGTGACATGCACATTTTCTTTCTCCCCACTTGAAATTTTTTCAAGAAACTCTTCATAGAAAACAGCAGAGTAAACTTCCCGTAGAAATGAACAATAGTTTTCCATGTTGTTTTTTTAAAGGATTTTGGAGAAAATTTGATCACCCCACCCCCATACAAGTCCTCTGAATATGTCCTAATGTTTTTTGGCGCTGAAAGATTTTCTCTATCTGGCCCAGAAATTTCGGATTCGGTTCGCTACCAGCTTACATGACTGGAAAGCAGGTTTAAACAATCCCTCTAAAGCATTGCACAGAAAAATAAGACACTTACCGCTCCAGTTCTTGGCCATCTTGAACATGTTGGCAGCTCTTGCATACATTTCACAGGCTTCTTCAATCTTTGTGTTTCCACTGAAAAAGAACAATAAATAAATAAATAAAATGACCATTTCTTGTAGATATACGGTAGGTCCGACCTGCATCCAAATTATCACTGTTTTCTTATACAGAAAGTTTTGGGACACTCCAATGTATCAGTCAAAGGGAACCTGTCCACGTGTTTTTTTTTTATGGAAGTAGTGGTATGGTTGTGTGGACACTTGATGATAGTTTTCCTGTGAAAACTGGAATAGAATTTAAATGAAATTCATATGCAAATCAGACTGGAAGTGCATTGGGGGTGGTCTGTGTCCGTACCCTAAGACAGCTTCTTCCTTGTGCATTGTCTTGCCCCAGTGATTGGCATGTGACTTCTACACTAGATTTCTCATGACTGAAACATCAAACCCCTAAAAAAGCACGTCTACTTGTCATTGTCGGCCAAGAGTCAGCAGGTTTTTGCTATGTAATCTGAGGACAGCATGTGGCAGGGGTTAAAAAACAGATTCCAACCATGTGTCATATGTCAGGCTGCGTGCTGTGGTTTACTTACAATGTAGGTCTTATCATCTGGTGATTATCATCGCTGTGACTAGCTGGGCGCGCTTGCTAGTCTGACTCCGCCCCCTCCTGCAATAAGCAGTTCACTGTTTATAGACAATGTACATAGAGAGCCTGGCGTGGGCGGGGCAATTTACTCAGCTCTCCTACATGCTAAATCTAAAAACTCAGGCCCAGCATATATACACTGTAGCTTTGCAGCGCTGGGGTCCTGGGTTCAAACTCTACCAAGGACAACATCTGCAAGAAGTCTGTATGTTCTCCCCATGTGCGTGTGGGTTTACTCCGGGTTCTCGGGTTTCCTCCCACACTCCAAAGACATAGTGATAGGTAATCTAGATTGTTAGCCCCAATGGAGAGAGTGATGATAATGTATGTAAAGCGCTGTGGAATATGATGGAGCTATACAAGTAAATATATACTATATATTAATGTAACACCCCCACCGATCAGACATTGATGTTAAAGTCCCAGACAATCCCTTTATTCAGGCATGTAGTTTGTATTGTGGAATCTGCAGACAGATCTGTTGTAACATTTGTACGGCTGTTTTCTTAAAGGGGTTGCATACAATTAAAATAACATCGCTGCCTTCTGCCCAGAAACAGCACCAATGTAGTCTGACATTGAATCATGTGAATGGGGCTGGGCTGCAGTACCAGAATCAGCCCATGCATAAGTGTGGCGTAATTTCAGGGAATGTTTCAGCTACAGAAATGATGGGGGTGTCTGCAGACAATGGAGCTCGGATGTAATAAACACTTCTCCACCCGCTGTGCCGCACGGTGATATCCAGTGATGGAAGTCAGAAAGAACGAACAAGTAACATCACCAGCCCGTCCATAAATTCCCCAGTGTCAGTGGAAGGACAGGTGGCGCACAATGGAAGCTAAAACTGACTCCTGACCTCAATCTTCTCTATGAAATCAGCAGCTTGTATATTTACAAGTCTGGATTAACAAGAATCAACTTGAATAATGATGGGTTGTGCGTCCCCAGACAGATCTGACAGATCCCCGCTGCTTACAGAGGTCAGGGCCGCAGTCTCCGCTCTGGAAGGGAGGTCTGGAAACGCGTCTCGCTCAGCAGAAATCATTGCATCACAATAATCCTGTTTTTATGTAATATCCAAAGAATAAATTGATAAGAAGCTTTACTTAAAACAATAAGCATGTGACTACATTATGTGTTCATACGCAGCAGAATAGCAGATCACGGGCGATCTCATAGATCTGTGTATAAAGGCTGTGACAAGATCTAGAGGAACCTGGGATACAGCTACAAAATCTAAAGACATGGGAATGTAGACTGTGAGCCCCAATGGGGACAGCGATGACGATGATGATGTCTGTAAAGCGCTGCGGAATATGATGGCGCTATAAGCAAAGCATAATAAGTAATGATAAAAGGTGCCATATACATCAGCTGAAGCCACCGACCATAGAACACATATGACGTCTTCAGTTTACGACTGGGGAAGAAAGGATGAGGCAGGTTGATTTCAGCATGCCCCATCTTTTGAGCTTGAGGGAAATAAGATGGTGCCAGAGGTTCCTGGCAGCGGCTAACAGCACTCATGGTCTTCACACCGTATGGGGAGAGGGGAGATTCTGTTCACATTGCTTATGTTCACAATTCAACACAGTGATGGGATCCGTCATGCGATGGAAAATAACGTCGCCCAATGGACTATAGACCAGAATGGTGTCTACCTTCTTAATGGAAAAAAGTAACATGATGTGCTGCGCTTGTTCTTCTTTTTTTTTTTTTTTATTATAAATTCTGCAATGAAACCTCCAATGCAGATGTAAGCCGAGCCTAAGGTCTAGTCCCCCGGCACAAGGTCTGGTCTAGTCCCCCGACACAAGGTCTGGTCTAGTCTCCCGGCCCAAGGTCTGGTCTAGTCCCCTGGCACAAGGTCTGGTCTAGTCCCCTGGCACAAGGTCTGGTCTAGTCCCCTGGCACAAGGTCTGGTCTAGTCCCCCGGCACAAGGTCTGGTCTAGTCCCCCGGCACAAGTCTGGTCTAGTCCCCCGGCACAACGTCTGGTCTAGTCCCCGGCACAACGTCTGGTCTAGTCCCCCGGCACAACGTCTGGTCTAGTCCCCCGGCCCAAGGTCTGGTCTAGTCCCCCGGCCCAAGGTCTGGTCTAGTCTCCCGGCCCAAGGTCTGGTCTAGTCCCCTGACACAAGGTCTGGTCTAGTCCCCTGACACAAGGTCTGGTCTAGTCCCCTGACACAAGGTCTGGTCTAGTCCCTGGCACAAGGTCTGGTCTAGTCCCCTGGCACAAGGTCTGGTCTAGTCTCCTGGCACAAGGTCTGGTCTAGTCCCCTGGCACAAGGTCTGGTCTAGTCCCCTGGCACAAGGTCTGGTCTAGTCCCCTGGCACAAGGTCTGGTCTAGTCCCCTGGCACAAGGTCTGGTCTAGTCCCCTGGCACAAGGTCTGGTCTAGTCCCCTGGCACAAGGTCTGGTCTAGTCCCCTGGTACAAGGTCTGGTCTAGTCCCCGGCCAAGGTCTGGTCTAGTCCCCGGCCCAAGGTCTGGTCTAGTCCCCCGGCACAAGGTCTGGTCCCCCGGCACAAGGTCTGGTCCCCCGGCCCAAGGGCACACCCAAAGCTACAGGCGGCGTATCAAACAAGACAGCTAGGCTCCATCTAATCACTCTATCCGGTTGTCCTCAGGGTGTGCTCACGTGGTGTTTGTAGTTCATTTTTTCCCCACAGATTTCCACAATTACTGAAAAATAATCATAGCATGTCATCATTTTGGAAAATCGCAGCAAAAATGATGCTCTGTTGATACAATTTCATTAAAATCTTGGCAAAAACTGCACCGCGGACACATTGTGTGAACCCATCTTCACTAAAGGGGGGCTGCCACGTGCGGCTGAGCGCCAGATCGACGAGCGGAGGTGAATGAGAGCTCACAGGTAACGCACCAGTCTTACTGCACCCGTTCATCCATGTAGGTGGGCGCAGATTTGGGATGCACACGGCGGCCGCAGGGTCACCCCCTACTCTAAAGGTAATGTCACACTAGGCAAGATCGCTAGTGATATCGCTGAAGCGACACTGATTTTATGACGCAGCAGCGATATCATTAGCGATGTCGCTGTGTGTGACATGTAGCGGCGATGTGGCCCCTGCTGCGATGTCGCTGATCGTGCACGAACGTTCTGGACCGTTTTTTGATCCTTGGCGTCCCGCTGGTGAGCCTGAATCGCTGAGTTTGACACCCTTTATGAACGACGAGCGACCTCGTTGGCGACTCATGTCAGCGGCGCAGGCGGGACTAGGTTTTAACGCCCCTCTGCTCCGATTGGTGGCCACAACATCTAGTCCTTTGTGCGTTGTTGCGAGGATACTATCGTGTGTGGGGTTTTGCGATTCTGTCAGAGTCGCTATAGCGATTCATCTTTGCCATTTATACAAGATGTTTTTGGGATCCTGAAAAAAATGAATCCAGGGCAAACGCAATAGCGGCATGGAAAAGGTTGCACTCAATCTTTAACAATACATGCTGTGTGGCACGTCCCAACGACCGCCGAGGTCGTTATACAGATCGCTGATCGCTGATGTGTTGTTTATGAGATCTTCCTGTTTGGAAGCTACTAGCGACCATATAGCGATGTACAAACGATCTCTGCCAGGTCGTGTCATTGTCGTGATCGCTGATGCGATCGCTTAGTGTGACAGTGCCTTAAGGCTGTGTTCACACGGACACTCGGCGGATCTACAGCGTCACACCAAATCTCATCCACACACTTCATTAAAAAGCCGCAGATTTTCACCATTCACAGTAATAATAACCATTCACAATGTATTTCCACGGAGCCGGATGAGATGTGATCGCTGCCATCATCAGGATGTGTCACGACATAGGACGGTCTGCTGGTGACGAGTCATGACATAATGACATCACAGGGACATTCACCAGGAAACATCTATTGCACTTGCAGGTAGAGGTCCTCCCTGGATAAATGACAGGCCTGACACAGTATCCCAGACCCTGGCAGGAAAACACCTCTCCCTCCTCCTCCTCCATGCATCCAGCCTGCATCCCCACCTCCTCCTCCTCCCTGCTCTCACCCGAAGAGACCCCTCAGGAAGGACTGCGAGGACTTCACCCTCTTCTCGGCCTCGGCCATCAGCTGCACGGCTTCTCGCTCTTTGCCGGAGCTGTCCATGTCTATTCCCTGGAATCTCCGCGAACCTTACAACCTGCAGCGCAGTCTGTCCTGTCTGCTGCACCAATACACCGACACTGACCCTCTCCGGCCACCGTCTATGTCAGGAGATGTCGCGCTGCTTCATGGGAGTTGTAGTTTTTTTTTTGTTTGACAGCACTTGGCGGCCATATTGAATGAGGGCAAACGTGACAAATAATTTACCCATTTATGTAGAGTGTGGCATCCGGCAGCTATGTGTCTGTCATATACATCGTCCTCATGGCCAAAATCTCCCACAGCCATGTGGAATTAATTAGGAGAATTTGCTTTATGAAAAAGACCAATAAAACAGTTTAACCCCTTAGTGACAGAGCCATTTTGCAGCTTAATGACCAAGCCAATTTTTACAATTCTGACCACTGTCATTTCAGGTGGTTATAACTCTGGAACGCTTCAACAGCTCCTGCTGATTCTGAGATTGTTTTTTTGTGACATATTGTACTTCATGTTAGTGGTAACACTACACTGGGCCCTGTATCTAAACCCATTGTGTGATACCCTACACTGGGCCCTGTATCTAATCCCATCGTGTGATACACTACACTGGCCTGTATCTATCCCATCGTGTGATAACTAACTGGCCTTATCTAATCCCTCGTGTGATACACTACACTGGGCCCTGTATCTAATCCCATCGTGTGATACACTACACTGGGCCCTGTATCTAATCCCATCGTGTGATACACTACACTGGGCCCTGTATCTAATCCCATCATGTAATGCACTACACTGGGCCCTGTATCTAATCCCATCGTGTGATACACTACACTGGGCCCTGTATCTAATCCCATCGTGTGATACACTACACTGGGCCCTGTATCTAATCCCATCGTGTGATACACTACACTGGGCCCTGTATCTAATCCCATCATGTGATACACTACACTGGGCCCTGTATCTAATCCCATCGTGTGATACACTACACTGGGCCCTGTATCTAATCCCATCGTGTGATACACTACACTGGGCCCTGTATCTAATCCCATCGTGTGATACACTACACTGGGCCCTGTATCTAATCCCATCGTGTGATACCTACACTGGGCCCTGTATCTAATCCCATCGTGTGATACCTACACTGGGCCCTGTATCTAATCCCATGTGTGATACACTACACTGGGCCCTGTATCTAATCCCATCATGTAATGCACTACACTGGGCCCTGTATCTAATCCCATCATGTGATACCTACACTGGGCCCTGTATCTAATCCCATCATGTGATACACTACACTGGGCCCTGTATCTAATCCATCATGTAATGCACTACACTGGGCCCTGTATCTAATCCCATC
>JARQOD010000005.1:493824962-493908810 GCA_033576555.1 Oophaga sylvatica
AAGAAGAGATGAAGATGCCCAAGGAGGCAATGAAATATCGGGAGGTAAAACAGTTTGAGGAAGATGAGGCAGAAGACACAATGGAGGAAGAAGAAGAAGAAGATAAGAAGGCATCAGAAGAGGAAAAAGAAGTTGTGCAGAAGAACCGCAACTCAACAAGAAGAGCTCAGAAGCCGCCGGTACGAAGAAAGAAGATCCGCCAGCAGTCCATCCTCCATTATGTCAACACCAACCTCAGAGGAAGGAGGAATATCATCTGGACCATCCTCCTCAAAGCGATGAGATGGTGATGGACGTCTGAAGCTGAGTAACAGCGACAGCTTCAAATCTAATATTAATACAAATAATTAGTATAAAATATTAGTTATTAGATTAATACAGATTAAAATTTAGTAAAATCATTATAAACATTTTTAGAATATTAAAAGTAGTAATATAGTGTGTAATATGCTAATAAGAGCAATAACTATAACATTAATTGTACAGTAATGATAGAAACATATAAATAACATCAGCAGGTTTGATCCAGGGTTCTAGGACTGATCGCCTTTTCTCGGGGTCACAAAGGAATTTTCCCCCTGAGACACCAATTGGCTGAATGTGTCCAGAGGTTTTTGCCTTCTTCTGGATCAACATCTTTAGGAATAAGGATCCGGGTATTAGGAAGGTTATAGTAGAATTAGCACTAGTGGAATAATAATATAATATAGTACAAAGTGTAATATTAGTGGTAATATAACATTAATAATTTCACTTTTAAATTAATAACATTTTACCGTAATTTTAGAAATAAAATATTAATAATATTTATTAAAATCTGAATAGGTATTAGGGGATTTGATCCAGGGTTTTAGGACTGATCGCCTTTTCTCGGGGTCATGAAGGAATTTTTCCGCCTGAGACACCAATTGGCCGAATGTGTCCTGCGGTTTTTGCCTTCTTCTGGATCAACATCTTCACTTTTAAATTATAACATTTTACCGTAATTTTAGAAATAAAATATTAATAATATTTATTAAAATCTGAATAGGTATTAGGGGATTTGATCCAGGGTTTTAGGACTGATCGCCTTTTCTCGGGGTCATGAAGGAATTTTTCCGCCTGAGACACCAATTGGCCGAATGTGTCCTGCGGTTTTTGCCTTCTTCTGGATCAACATCTTTAGGAATCAGGATTTAATTTATAGTTTTACTAAAATATCAATACAAATGTTAGCAATAATGATAATAATAAAATAGTAATAATCCACGGATATCTAGAATAAAATATTTTTAACAGTAATTTAAATATTAGTAATATAATAATAATATCAGAAAAATAGCAGCAAATTAAATATAATATAAATAATAGTAATAACATAACAACAGCATCTAGGGTAATTATTATAATAATTAGTACATAATTAATAGGTATTAGTGGATTTGATCCAGGGTTCTAGGACTGATCGCCTTTTTTTCGGGGTCAAGAAGGAATTTTTCCTCTGTGACATGAATTGGCCGAGAGTGTCTAGGGTTTTTTTTTGCCTTCTTCTGGATCAATAGCAATAGGAATAGGGATCTAATTAATAGCAAATAGAGAAATAACATAAATATTAGTAACAATAGTCATAATATTAGTAATATTAACTTAAAAAAATAGAAATAAATATTTGTAATAAATAGAGGTAGTAATAAAATAGCTATATAAATTTTAATACTATAGCATTAGTAGAAACACCATAATAATAGCATAGTATAGCATAGCAGGTTTGATCCAGGGTCTTAGGACTGATCGCTTTTTCCCGGGGTCAAGAAGGAATTTTTCCCCTTGACACTAATTGGCGTAATGTGTCCAGGGGTTTTTGCCTTCTTCTGGATCAACAGCTTTAATTCTAGGAATCCCATAGTACTAGAGTAATAATAGCAATAATAAGTATAATAATATTGTAATAGTAAGGAAAGGATTGCAATGATAATAAGAGTAGTATAAACACAATAAATAGGTTAGTCTGTTAGTGTAGGGCCCTATCTGAAGAGGTCGCCTTGTCGTTGGCAGATGGGCTTGCACAATTTGATCAAAATCTGCGCTAAGAACCTCACATTTATAAGTATAAGTAAATATGGAAGTAATAAAACACCCAGTATCAAAAATATAACGTTGTGTCGCCTCCTTTATTTTTCTGTTATAAAGAAAAACAGAAAATCCAGCACATTTGTAAACATTTCTACATTTGTATCTCTATGCTGCAATCGTGTAAGGTTAAAATTGCAACACTACACTATAAGAACTCATTATATTATATTCTATCTGGCAATGAGACACACAATGTAATTGTCACCTGACACATGCCGCCATGTAGCCCTAGTATAAAATGTATTATTGGTGGCCAATCAACCAGTAATAAAAAAGAAAAATGTGTGGCCTGTATTCCAATTACACCTGGGGCTAGCTATATACGGCCAATATATCATATAGGTAGCAGCAGCAGCACCAGAACACAGGAGGGGAATGGACCCTATTGATGTGTGCGATGATCTATATACAGTCATGGCCAAAAGTTTTGAGAATGACACAAATATTAATTTTTACAAAGTCTACAGCTTCACTTTTTCTAATGGCAATTTGCATATACTCCAGAATGTTATAAAGAGTGATCAGCTTAACAGCAATTACTTGCAAAGTCAATATTTGGCTAGAAAATGAACTTTATCCCCCAAAACACATTTCAACATCATTGCAGCCCTGCCTTAAAAGGACCAGCTAACCTCTTTTCAGTGATTGCTGCATTAACACAGGTGTGGGTGTTGATGAGGACATGGCTGAAGATCAATCTGTCATGATTAAGTAAGAATGACACCACTGGACACTTTAAAAGGAGGCTGGTGCTTGGCATCATTGTTTCTCTTCTGTTAACCATGGTTATCTCTAAAGAAACACGTGCAGTCATCATTGCAATGCACAAAAATGGCCTAACAGGGAAGAGTATCGCAGCTAGAAAGATTGCACCTCAGTCAACAATCTATCGCATCATCAAGAACTTCAAGGAGTGAGGTTCCATTGTTGCCAAAAAGGCTTCAGGGCGCCCAAGAAAGACCAGCAAGCGCCAGGACCGTCTCTTAAAAGTGTTTCAGCTGCGGGATCGGGCTACCAGCAGTGCAGAGCTTGCTCAGGAATGGCAGCAGGCAGGTGTGAGTGCGTCTGCACGCACTGTGAGGCGGAGACTCTTGGAGCAAGGTCTGGTCTCAAGGAGGGCAGCAAAGAAGCCACTTCTCTCCAGAAAAAACATCATGGACAGACTGATATTCTGCAAAAGGTACAGGCAGTGGACTGCTGAGGACTGGGGTAAAGTTATTTTCTCTGATGAATCCCCTTTTCGATTGTTTGGGACATCAGGAAAACGCCTCATTCGGAGAAGACAAGGTGAGCGCTACCACCAGTCTTGTCTCATGCCAACTGTTAAGCATCCTGAAACCATTCATGTGTGGGGTTGCTTCTCAGCCAAGGGAATCGGCTCTCTCACAGTCTTGCCTAAAAACACAGCCATGAATAAAGAATGGTACCAGAATGTCCTCCAAGAGCAACTTCTCCCAACCCTCCAAGAGCAGTTTGGCGATCAACAATGCCTTTTCCAGCATGATGGAGCACCTTGCCATAAAGCAAAGGTGATAACTAAATGGCTCAGGGAACAAAACATAGAGATTTTGGGTCCATGGCCTGGAAACTCCCCAGATCTTAATCCCATTGAGAACTTGTGGTCAATCATCAAGAGACGGGTGGACAAACAAAAACCTAAAAATTCTGACAAAATGAAAGCATTGATTGTGCAAGAATGGACTGCTATCAGTCAGGATTTGGTCCAGAAGTTGATTGAGAGCATGCCAGGGAGAATTGCAGAGGTCCTGAAGAAGAAGGGTCAACACTGCAAATATTGACTTGCTGCATTAACTCATTCCAACTGTCAATATAAGCTTTTGTTACTCATATGTTTGTAATTATTATATTTCTGTCTGTGATAAAAAACATCTGTCAAACACACATAAAAACCAGAGGGCAGCAGATCATGTGAAAATATAATATTTGTGTCATTCTCAAAACTTTTGGCCATGACTGTACACGCATACAGTGCCTGCAGACCTTGCACCATGGGCGGACATACCGCCGGTTCAACCTGTGCAACTGCACCGGGGCCCAGAGCAGGAGGGGGCCCCCGACCGACATTGAAAGCTAAGTTGTGAATGACAGCTGGCGGCACTATTACTGCTAACAGGAGAAGCAGGGGGCCCGCTCTGCTGCACACATGTGATATGAAGGTCAAACGGGCCCCCTTCCTCCCCTGTTAGCACTTGCACACATTGTCCGACCGGCTGTCACTGGACCGTACAGTCTGCTGTGAGGTGAAGGGCTGCAGAGTGAGCACGCAGACGCTGGAGCAGGAAGAGAGGAGGGAGGAGAGGGCCTCTCTCTGCTGCTGTGCACGCTTCCCAGAGCCTCAGCAGTGATCCGCGGGACTGGGTGTGGACCTGGCTGGATTAGGCTAGTTTCACACATCCGTTTTTCCCCTTGCGGCGCCCCCGGCATTTTCCCGCAGCGCCGCATCTGAAAATCTGATGCGCCGCATGCGGCTTTTTTCGCATTGACATGCATTAGCGCCGCATGGCGCCGCATGTCAATGCGTTGCATGCGGTTTTGTCCGGATGCGGCGCAAATGTACATTGCGGCGTCCGGAAAAAAACGCTGCATGTAACGTTTTTTTTTTTTTGCCGGATGGTTTCTTATCTCTCCAAGCATCAGAAACCATCCGGCAAAAAACCGCATTTTGGGCGCCGGAAGTGTGAAAGCTTTTCACATGCGGCGCTGCGGTAAAATGCCGGGGGCGCCGTTTAGGCGCCCGCCGGATGTGTGAAAGAGGCTTTTACAGACACATGAGAATAGGAGAGCGAGTTGGTGAGAGGACAGAGGAGAAATCACTGGTCTAGATAGGGGCCCGCCGGGAATAAATGTATTAAATGATGATGATCGATCTAGATAGGGGGATGGGATAGACTAAAGGTACTGCCACACTACACAATCCCGCTAGCGATCTCGTTAGCGTCGCATACTAATGAGATCGCTAGCGGGATTGTTTCTATATCGCTAGTAGCTACCTATTTTAGCGATGTCGTTAGGACGCTATCGCGGTTAGCGATCTCCTTAACGACTTTAGCGGTACAAAAGTACCGCTAAATCGCTAAAAAAGGTGCCACACTTAGCGATAATACTTACCCAGCGGGGCGCCAGCGACGAAAATAGGGTCCGGAACGATTCCAGCGACGAGCGAGATCACAGCAGGAAGCTCGTCGCTGGCAGCTGCCGCACACAACATCGCTAATGGGATCGCTAAATAGTGACGTTTTTTAGCGATCCCGTTAGCGATGTTGTTTAGTGTGGCATACCCTTAAGATTTACAAAGCACCCGTTACCTGTCTGGAGTGCACAGTGACATTTGTGCAGCATTACCTTTCAGCCAATCACAGACTTTGCCTTACAAGTACATCTGTCATTGGCTGACAGGATGAGCTGCAAGTGTCTTCTGTGCACTGGAGTTGCATTTGGGCGGGAAGCTGCTGCAGAGGATGAGTGTGGACCAGGCTGAGGGGATCTTTGCTGCCATGTGGACTTTTGTAAGCATACAGTATTGTAATTGAAAAAGAAACAACAATTTATATATGAACCATGTTGGGAGTTGTGGTTACTGGTCATGAGCGAGCATGTTCGGATAAGGCGTTATCTAAGCATGCTCAGGTGCTAATAAAGCACCTTCAGCGTTCTCTAATAATATGTTGAGTCCCCGCTGCTCCATGATTCGTGACTAGTCGCAGCACGTGGGGATAGCCTGTTTGTTAGGCAATCCCTGCATGTGTGGCAGCTGTCGAACAGTCACGAGGCATGAAACGGTGGAGAGTCGAAAATATTATTTGAGCACGCTGAAGTCACTCAGCACACGAGCGTGCTTAGATAATGCCTTATATGACCAGGTTCACTCATCACTAATGTCTGTGACCTAAGGAAAGTGACATATCCTCAAATTCTGCGCACAGTGGCCTGCTAGTGACATGCAGCAGCCTGATTTTTGTCCGGCTGCGATCTCTTTCAATTAGACCAGCAGTTGCATAAAGAATCGCTTATAAGACGCACTTTTTGTCACCCAAATTTGGGGGGAAAATGAAGGTGCGTCTTACAATGCGTATATATTTTACAGGTACCGTTGCTGCAGGCCACAGGGTGGGATGAGGTGGTGTCGGCGGTGCTCCAAGTGTTAGGCGGTGCTGCTGGTGTCTCCAGCGCTGCTGCAGGTGTCTCTGGCGGTGTCCAATGCTGCGGGGAAGCTCTGCCGACATTTTGTGAAAGGCCAGAGCCCGCGCAGCTGCATGGTTTCCCATGCGGTGGACTCAGGGAAAATGGCCACCGGGTGCGGCGCATGCGCAGATGGATATCTCAGCACCAAGATCTCGGGAGATGAGAATTCAGCACTAAGATCTTATCTCCCGAGATCTTGGTGCTGAGATCTCCATCTGCGCATGTGCCGCACCCGGCGGCCATTTTCCCGGAGTCCACCGCATGGGAAACCATGCAGCTGCGGGGGCTCTGGCCTTTCACAAAATGTCGGACAGGCCCACGCAGCACCGGACACAGCCGGAGACCCCCGCAGCAGTGTCAGAGATACCCGCAGTACCGCCAGGCACTCGCAGCACTGCCGGACACCCCCTCGTTTACTTAACTTTGTTGCTGTATGGAGGGGGGCCCGGGAAGATTTCTTGCACAGGGGCCCTCTGCAGTCTGTGTCCGCCCCTGCCTTGCACTGATGTGTATAGAGCGACGTACACTCCCCTGCCTACCTAACACTGGAACCTATATACTCCGGAATTAGTCCTTAGAAGGACTGTGGGTTTATCGGGATTTGAGTAGTTTAGGATGGTAGACCACACACTGACTAAGAAATCCCCAATTCTGACCGTATCTCGGCAGCAGCACTCCCTACACTGTCTCAATCCAGAGCTGAATGCGGCGAGCAGCGCGGCGTCCGGTGTCTTATACCCCTGATGATGCTGTGCGGCCAGCCAATCACTGCACGACCACAACAAAGATGGCTGCGGCGTTTCATTGCCTGGCAGACAATCCCTGCATTGTGATTGGGTCTGTAAAGTCTGCCAAAAATTGTGGGTGGAGACCCCAGTTCCACCGAATAATCCCAGAAATGCTCGCTGCTCGCCGAGTACACCAAGTACAGTGATACTCGGGCGAGTAACGAGTACTGGTGAGCGAGTTTGCTCATCACTAATTATTGTACATGGGGCAGTATTATAGTAGTTATATTCTTGTTCATAAGGGCAGTATTATAGTAGTTCTATTCTTGTACATAAGGGCAGTATTATAGTAGTTATATTCTTGTACATAGGGGCAGTATTATAGTAGTTATATTCTTGTACATAAGGGCAGTATTATAGTAGTTATATTCTTGTACATAGGGGGCAGTATTATAGTAGTTATATTCTTGTACATAGGGGGCAGTATTATAGTAGTTATATTCTTGGACATAGGGGCAGTATTATAGTAGTTCTATTCTTGTACATACGGGGCAGTATATAGTAGTTATATTCTTGTACATAGGGGGCAGTATTATAGTAGTTATATTCTTGTACATAAGGGCAGTATTATAGTAGTTCTATTCTTGTACATACGGGGCAGTAATATAGTAGTTATATTCTTGTACATAGGGGGCAGTATTATAGTAGTTATATTCTTGTACATAGGGGGCAGTATTATAGTAGTTCTATTCTTGTACATACGGGGCAGTATATAGTAGTTATATTCTTGTACATAGGGGGCAGTATTATAGTAGTTATATTCTTGTATATAGGGGCAGTATTATAGTAGTTCTATTCTTGTCCATAGGAGAGGATAGACGTGTGTTTGTGAGCTCCCAGCAGGGCGGAGGCATGGCTTCTGACCCAGGTGGAGGGGAGGGAAGCTGGGCTGATGATCCAGGGAAAGCCCTCAGCCTGGAGTGTGGCCTGCAGCATGGACCTGGTGGTGATGGAAAGCTGGAAATGGTGGCTGGTGAGTCTTCTAAACCTGCTTGTTATGTTGCTGGACTGAGTGGTAAAGTTACAAGGCAAAGTATTTTTAAGCTGGAAATGCAAATCAGCAAATTGCAAGATGAAATTAACAAAGAGACTGATCCAAGATAAAACTGATGAAAAGTGAGAGCCTGGATGATTGCAGGCGAGAGCTGGGCATTCGGAAAGAAAACTTGGACAAAGATGTAAACTCTGTGCCAGAAAGGAAACTTGGGCTATGGAGAAAAAGAGGGGAACCAGAGCCCAGAAGATGAATAGAAAACAAGTAATGGGTAATAAAGACATTAAATATAAAACTGTGCACGGTGCGGAGCAAGGAAGTCTGGAAAGAAATGTATCACTGATATCAGACGCACAATGTGAGGGGTCTGAGGCAGCAGACAATGCTCAAGAGGAAAGTGTGTCAGCAAACATGGGGTTAACTGCAGTGCCCTCTGTATGCAGCAATGTAGTGAGCACAGCTCCCATGAGTGATAAAGTAAGTGCCCCCTGTACTGACACTGTGTGTGAGACCCGCTCACTGGTGCCCTATGTGAGACCACGCTCACTGGTGCTAGCGATTGCCTGTCTGTAACAGATAATACAAACATTATAATGGACTCTGAACCCTCCATGTCTGCTGTATGTGACACCCCGCTCACTGGTGCTGTATGTGACACCCCGCTCACTGGTGCTGTATGTGAGACCCCGTTCACTGGTGCTGTATGTGAGACCCCGCTCACTGGTGCTGCATACCTCCCAACCATCCCGGATTGACCGGGACAGTCCCGATTCTGACCCCCCCCTCCCGCTGTCCCAGCGGGACACTATGTGTCCCGCAGTGAGATGAGCCGCCACGCCCCCCATACACCCTATAGTTGCCCTCTCAGCGCTCCACTTTAGCTTATCACAGCAGAGCAATGACCTGCTGAGCAGTACTCATCTGTGGGAGCAGGACCTGTGATGAGGTCACAGGAGGGGAGGAGTTGGATGTCACATGGTCAGGCTCCTCGTGCAGGTCTCTGTTGTGCTGAGCTGTGCTGTGGTTGTCATGGTGCTGGATGAGGGTAAGTTTATGTGAGGGGTCAGGAGGGATTTACAGTGTGGATGTAGCAGAGCCGTGTGTGAAAAGTGTATGGAGCGTAGCCGTGTGTGTATGAGGTGTACAGAGCGGAGCTGTGTGTGTACGAGGTGTAGGGAGCGGAGCCGTGTGTGTACGAGGTGTACAGAGCGGAGCCGTGTGTGTACGAGATGTACGGAGCGGAGCCGTGTGTGTACGAGGTGTAGGGAGCAGAGCCGTGTGTGTATGAGGTGTACGGAGCGGAGCCGTGTGTGTACGAGGTGGCTGTAGCAATCCTGTGTGTGTACGGGGCGTACAAAATGGAGCCTTGTGTGTACGGAGCTGAGCCGCTCATCTCCGTACACACAGGGCTCCGTGCTTGAGCCTGTGTGTACAGAGCGGAGCAGAGCGTGTGTGTACGGAGCGGAGCAGAGCCGTGTGTGTACTGAGCGGAGCAGAGCCGTGTGTGTACGGGGTGTAGAGAAGTGGAGCCGCGTGTGTATGGAGCGGAACCGCGTGTGTACGAGGTGTACGGAGCGGAACCGCATGTGTACGAGGTGTATGGCGCAAAGCCGCATGTGTACAAGGTTTACGGAGCGTGGCTGCGTATGTACGAGGTTTACGGAGTGAAGCCGTGTGTGTACGGAGTGGAGCTGTGTGTGCGCGAGGTGTACGGAGTGGAGCCGTGTGTGCACGAGGTGTACGGAGTGGAGCCATGTGTGCGCGAGGTGTACGGAGCGGAGCCGTGTGTGCGCAAGGTGTACAGAGGGGAACCGTGTGTGTATGAGGTGTGCGGAGCCGTGCGTGTACAAGGTGTATGGTGGGGAGCATTCATACCTCCCAACTGCCACAGATCCAGCGGGACAGTCCCGATTTTGAGAGAGATTCTGCCCTGCTGTCCCGGCTGGGAGCTTACTTTACACAGGAATACACGGCGGAGCCCGAGGAGCACTTTAAAACTCTGCTCTTTCTTTTCCTCCAGTACCAGTCAGTGTGCCCACAGTACCAGCCACTGATCCCATAATGCCAGCCACTGTGCCCTCAGTACCAGTCAGTGTGATCACCAGTGCTAAATGAGTGTGGTCGTGGCATGGACATGGGTGTGATTAGTTGTGAAACGGGTGTGGTCAGGGGGGTGGCCTAAAATTTGCAGCGGCGCACTAAGCGCGCCACAACCTCTATCCCTCTTTCACATCTTCAAAAGTTGGGAGGTATGGTAAAATTTCTTCGATATGACTTGTGTTTGTGAAAAAAGCGGAAATATGGCGAAAGTTTTTAAAACTTTGCAGTTATCAAACTTTAAATTTTTATGCCCTTAAATCAGAGAGATATGTCACACAAATTACTTAATAAATAACATTTCCCACATGTCTACTTTACATCAGCACAATTTTGGGAACAAAATTTTTTTTGTTATGAAGTTATAAGGGTTAACAGTTGACCAGCGATTTGTCATTTTTACAACAAAATTTACAAAACCATTTTTTCTAGGGACCACCTCATATTTGAAGTCA
The DNA here is from genome assembly GCA_033576555.1 of Oophaga sylvatica. Lineage (NCBI taxonomy): Eukaryota > Metazoa > Chordata > Amphibia > Anura > Dendrobatidae > Oophaga > Oophaga sylvatica. The sequence continues at coordinate 493,835,612 of JARQOD010000005.1, forward strand.
CTTTGAGGGGTCAATATGACAGAAAATACCCAAAAGTGACACCATTCTAATCACTGCACCCCTCAAGGTGCTCAAAACCACATTCCAGAAGTTAATTAACCCTTTACGTGCTTCACTGGAATTGAAGCAATGTGGAAGGAAAAAAAAAACATTTAACTTTTTTTTTTTTACAAAAAATTTACTTCAGAACCAATTTTTTTTATCTTCACAAGTGTTAAAAGAGAAAATGAACCACAAAATTTATTGTGCAATTTCTCCTGAGTACGCTGATACCCCATATGTGGGGGGGGGGGAACCACTGTATGTGTGCATAGCAGAGCTCGGAAGGGAAGGAGCGCCGTTTGACTTTTTCAATGCAGAATTGGCTGGAATTGAGATCAGACGCCATGTTGCGTTTGGAGACCCCCTGATGTGCCTAAACAGTGGAAACCACACACACGTGACACTATTTTGAAAACTAGACCCCTTAAGGAACTTATTTAGATGTGTGGTGAGCACTTTGAACCCCCAAGTGCTTCACAGAAGTTTATAACGTAGAGCCGTAAAAATAAAAAAATCATATTTTTTTCACAAAAATGATCTATTCACCCCAACTTTTTATTTTACTAAGGGTAGCAAGAGGAATTGGACCCCAAAAGTTGTTGTGAAATTTGTCCTGAGTATGCTGATATCCCGGGGAGGGTAAACCTATGTTTGGGTGCACGGCAGAGCACGTAAGGGAAGGAGCGCCGTTTGACTTTTTCAATGCAGAATTGGCTGAAATTGAGATCGGACGCCATGTTGCCTTTGGAGAGCCCCTGATGTGCCTAAACAGTGGAAACTCCCCACAAGTGACACCATTTTGGAAACTAGACCCCCTAAGGAACTTATCTAGATGTGTGGTGAGCACTTTGAACCCCCCAAGTGATTCACAGAAGATAACGCAGAGCCATGAAAAAAAATCATATTTTTTCCACAAAAATGATGTTTTCACCCCCAAATTTTTATTTTCACAAGGGTAACAGGAGAAAATAGACTAAAAACAGGCTTCTAGTATTGCAACATTTTATTAGACCTCTCTGGCACAGGAAGAGATGGAAAGTTCTGCTTGTAGCATGGATCTAGAAGGGTGACCAACCAGTAATTAGCGTTGTCCAAAATGCGTACAATGGAAGGGTCAATGAAAAGGCAGCGGAACATAAACTCAGCCATGTGTGCCAGACTGCCAACAGCCAAGACTTCCCTGTCCCCACCAAGAGGACGACTGTCCAGCTACTCCTCCTCGGCCTCCCTCTCCTCCTCATCTTCAGCTCATCCACACCGAACAGACGGGATGAAGGTAGTGTGGGTAGTACCATCTGTAGCGCAGGCAACCAGCTCCTGTTCCTCCTCCTTCTCGTTATCACCCAATCCACGTTGAGAAGATGAGATGAGGCTGGGCTGTGTAGCATCACCCTATATAGTTTCTTGCTCCATCTCCACTTGCTCAGCCTGTAAAGCTTTCTCTTTAATTGTGAGCAGCAAGCGTTTCAGTAGACAAAAGCGGAATGATGACGCTGATTATGGCGTCATCGCCGCTCACCATCTTGGTCGAGTCTTCAAAGTTTTGGAGAGCTAACAGATGTCAGACATTCGTGCCCACTCATCAGCTCTTATGTGCGGAGGCTGACCAGAATACTGACAGGCATGTTGTATCTGGTATTCAATTACTGCCCTCTGCTGCTCACAAAGCCTTGCCAACATATGTAACGTTGAGTTCCAATGCGTGGTGACATCGCACACTGGTCAATGAGCTGAAAGTTGCTGCGGCGGCAGCTATAGCGGACTTGAGGAAATGGGAACACATGTGGCGTATTTTCACAAGTAGCTCAGGCAGATCTCTGTAGGTTTTGAGAAACAGCTGAACCACTAAGTTGAGCGTCGGCACTATGCATGGTATTTGTGCGAAATTGTCAAGCTTCAGAACTGTCACCAGGTTACGGCCATTGTCACACACGACCATACCTGATTGTAGGTTCAGAGGCGAGAGCCACAGATCAGTCTGGTCTATTAGACCTTTCAACAGCTCCGTCGCGGCGTGTGGTTTGTCACCTAAGCAGATTAGCTTCAGCAGAGCTTGCTGCTGCTTGACCAAGGCAGTGCTTCCAGCTTGCAACTGATGTTGACATTTCAAAGATGGAAGGTGATGAAGAGGAGGAGGTGCACAAACTGCTGTAGATGGTGGGGGAACCCTGATTGAAGCAGGACCCGCAATCCTCGGTGGCGGTAGCACGTGTTCCGTCCAATGGTCCAACTGGGTCCTGGCTTCCACAATATTCACCCAGTGTGGCGTCAGGGAAATGTAACATCCCTGGCCACAAGCATTTGTCCATTTGTCAGTAGTTAAGAGGACCTTCCCAGTAACATTATGTGTCAGGGCACTGCTGATGTTATGGGGACATGTGCTTGTGTAAGGTGGTGACAGCACACCAGGAGAAATTGTGATTGCTGGAGACCGAGTACCAAGGGACAGTCGCAGCCACGAGGTTGCGGAAAGCTTCCATCCCCACAAGCCTAAACGGCAATATTTCCACGGCAAGCAGTTTGGAAATGTGGCCGTTTAGTATTGAGGCCTGTGGGTGGGTGGGTGGCTGCATATTTACACTTGCGATCCAAGGACTGGGTTAGGGACAACTGAACGCTGCGCTGGGACAATGACGTGGTTGATGGTGGTTGCAAGTGTGCAATGACAGGTGCAGGATGGGAGGTATCTTCACCTGACAGTGGTTTGGTGTGGACATAGAACAGGGGAAGAGGCAGTGATGTCACACGCAGACACTGTTTCTGTACTCTGGCGTTCGGCCCAACTAGTCGGGTGCTTTGCTGTCATTTGCCTGAGCATGCTGGTGTCACGCTGTCTAATGATATGACTACAATGTCAGTAAACTATTTATACAGGAACCACACTCTATACAACATATAGTTTAGCAACATAAGAATGTAAGTATAAAATAGATTTACCTGACACAATATCAGCAGAACTTAGGGTTAATCTTGAGGACTAGATGTGCAGAGACGATATCAGTTGAACTCAGGGTTAATCTTGAGGACTTGATGAGCTGTAACAGGAAAGAGGAGGACCGGGGTCTAACCTGACCCTACACTGGGGTCCTAACTAATCCCTTACCTTGGAGGTACTGATAATGGTTCAGAGGTCCAAGTCTCCAGCCTAACCCTGTCTCCTATCAGACCCTGAACCCTGTAATCAGTCCTAAGAAGGATCCTGATTACCACCAAAGGGATATGGGCTGATCTCAGCTAAATACACAGATTAGACATATAAGACAGACAGGATAGCACTCTCTTGCATACACACTCAAACACCAAAGGAACATAAATGGTCTGGGAAATAAACTCTAAGCAAGTTAAGCTTAAAACAACTAAGGAGCTCTCAACTAGAGTCTATACAGATTCATTCCTATCTGTGGTCTGCATGAAGTGTTTCACTGGCAACTCCCAAAGCAGACAACCAGAAACTTAAAGGAAACCAATCAACAAATAATCAATTGCAGCCGGGAGAAACTGCACCCAGTCCCAGCACCGAGCACAGACAGAATTAACTCCCTAGCTGCCAAACACAAAGAAACAGCAACTCAGCTGTGAGAAGTCAAAATGTGCAACCGCGACGATCTTCGTGGCAATGCACACATGACAGCTGGTGGTGGTCAGGCTGGTAGGTGTGCTGCCCCTGCTGATGCTGCCATGGCAGATGTTGCCAATGGCCTTTTTTGGGTTAACTCGACCGTCTTTAAAAAAAAAGCGCCAGATTAGGGAACATCTAAACCTTGGCCTGGCAACTTCACCCGTTTTGGAGTTCTGGGGAAAACTTGCCCATCTTGTGTCTCTGGAAACCCCACTGCCTCTTCCTGATTGTTGTGGTGATGCAGATCCCTCCCCCTGTGTGCTGCTGTCTTCACTTTGCATGTCACCTTCCCGGTTGGGTCAGTGACTTCATCGTCCACCACCTTGTCTTCCACTTCCACACCCTGGCCCTTCTCCTGACTTGCTGACTTAACAACATCAGTAGTTAGCAATTGTGTCTCATCATCATCCACCATTTGCGACAGTAATTGCATTTTCCCATTGTCGCCTTCTTGTGAGCATGGCTGCTAAAATATTTGCACATCGCTACATGTGATCTCCTCATGTCCCACTTGAAACAGGCAGGGCGAGAGGCCAGAATCTATACCTGGAAATGTGAGCAGCTCTTTGGACTGTCCAAGTGTGGGATTACTTGTCTCCGGGCACCTGGCATGGTGGGAAAAACAGGGTGAGGATTATGTGGTTCAGAATCATGGTTACTGAGACTGGACCATGTGGTAGACAGGGTGGTGCTGGCAAAGTGACTGGAAGCATGATCTGCTATCCATCTAACAACCTTTTCACACTGGTCTGCTTTCAAGAGTGGTGTTTCGCGCCCCCCCTACAAAATGAGACAGGAAGCTAGGTCGACATGTGTTTGTTGTTCTACTGCAGCAGGCAGTTACACCTTGCCTATGCCTCGGCCTCTGAGCTCACCATCAGCATCACGTCCAGGTTCACTAACCCGTCCCTTACCATGCGCCTTGCCCATTTTAAATTAGGTGTAATATATCCCTGTTGAGAAATAATAGGATTAATATGGCAAGAAAACTTGCCTACCTCAGATGGACTTGTTATACTGCAGGAGCAATATAGCGATGCTATTTCTAACAAACCAGCTCTGGCTGTATGCTTTTGATGCACAACTGGTTTAGTATAAATGGCATATAATATTTCCCTGCTCAGAACAATTTTCAGGATTAAAAGCAAAAAGAATATTATTAATACTGAGAAGGGCTTTTGGTATGAGTTGCAGGAGGAAGGAAGTGTAATTAACCCTATCCTGTTCTACACGATCACTATGGCACTATCTCTCCTTAAGTGCTGCTAGCAGCAGTATGAATATTGATTATAATTAGCCCTAATAAGGGCTGTTGTTGCAGTTGAAAATGTTCTCTAATCCCTGCCTATACGCAGCTTAAACTCTGTCCGTAGCTCACCAGCAACTCTCCCTGTTGCTGGGGTACAATGTGCTGAACATGGTGTCACAGTTCTTATATAGACCTGATGCGTCTATGAGGACAGCTAATCATAGTAATGCCACAACCAAGATGGCTATGGCATTACAGTGACTGGCAGGCAAATACCACATGTTGATTGGCTGTCTAGCTTGCACAACATAATCAAGAAGTTTACAGCCCATGGCACTGTAGCTAATCTTCCTGGACATGGATGGCAGAGAAAAATTTACGAAAGGTTGCAACGCAGGACAGCCTGCATGGTGGATAAGCATCCCCAATCAAGTTCCAATGAAATTCGAACTGTTCTGCAGGCTCAGGGTGCATCAGTGTCAGCGCAAACTATCCCTTGACATGAGTGAAATAAAACGCTATGGCAGGAGGCCCAGGAGGATCCCACTGCTGGCACAGACATAAAAAGCTAGACTGCAGTTTGCCAAAATGTGCAGGATTACAAAATACTGGGAAAATGCTTTGTGGCAGATGAGGCCTGAAACTGGAATGAGGCCTACTAAGAAAAGAACACAGTACCTACAGTCAAATATGGTGGAGGTTCTAAGATGTTTTGGGATTGTTTTGTAGCCGCTGGCACTTGGTGCCTTGACTGTGTGCAATGCATCATGAAATCTGAAGATTACCAAAGGATTTTCGATTGCAATGTAGTGCCCAGTGTCAGAAAGTTGGGTTTGTGTCCTAGATCATGGGTCTTCCAGCAGAACAATGACTCCAGACATACTTCAAGAAGTACCCAGAAATGGATGGAAACAAAACGCTGGAGAGTTCTGAAGTGGCAGCAATAAGTCCGGATCTAAATCCCATTGAACACCTGTGGAGAGAACTTAAAATTCCTTTTGGGAGAAGGCATCCTCCAAATATGAGAGACCTGAAGCAGTTTGCAAAAGAAGAATGCTCCAAAATTCCAGTTGAGAGGTGGAAGAAGCTTGTTGATGGTTAGGCTGTGGTTCCACGGTCCGGAACCACAGCGCTTTGGACGGAGCGGAAATTCCGCTCCGTCTAAGCCCCGCCCCCTTTCTGACGCGCGCTCTTTCCGGAGGTGTTCAGGACACCTCCGGAACACCTCCGGAAAGAACGCAGGGCTACATAGCCCTGTGTGAAATTCTGTTGCGGCGACGCACCGTCGCCGCAACACGCGAGGACATGCTGCAGTCTGAAAAGACGCGCCACATGTCCGTTTACGCAGGTCTGCCACCTGCGTGTTGTTACGCATAGTGGAGACGGGATTTCTTGAAATCCCCTCCACTATGCTGTAACATCTGGACGCTGCGTGTTTGGCGCTGCGCCAGCGCACAGCGCCAAACACGCAGCGTTTACTGATCGTGGAAACTCACCCTTATATGAAACAGCTGATTGCAGTTATTTATTCCAAAGGGGGTGCAACCAAATATTAATTTGAGAGTGCCAACAATTTTGTAGGCCCATTTTTGGGATTTTGTGTGAAATGATGTCCAATTTACCTTTTTTGTGTTGTTCCAATACACACAAAGGAAATAAACGTGTATAACAAAACAAGTGCAATTGTAATAATTTTCTGAGATAAATACTTCATTTTCTTGAACAATTTCAAGGGTGCCAACCCTCATTCATGGCTGTACATCTTTCTGCATCTATCCTAGGTACTAGGGCATTATTCCCCAACGCCTGATATAAATGCAGAGCAGTGTAATAACACACAGCTCTGCTCTCCTCCCCTTGCGCTGGTAATCACAGCAAATACCAGACGCGAGATCAGTTACATAAATCATTCTTATCAGATCATACTGAAAAATCCGGTTATGAGCTTCTCTGTGGGCATTTCACCCACCCTCCGCTGTATGTCACTGCTTATGATTTGTCATACAGTTGAAAAAGTAAACAACCCCAGAAAGGAATCTCTGCTAATGTCCCCTTGGATGAAAGGGAAACTATTGTATACATGTTCCAACTACTGTCTCAGCAATGGAGTTAAGAAATTAAATATACATTTTGATCAGATCTTCAGCCATTCTATGATGATGTGGCCAGTTTAAAAGATAAACATGATGAAAGGTCTTTGTGAAAGCATTCCCAGTTTCAGGCAACTCTCCAGAAAACAGCTATCCTGTGTGTTTATGTGCATAAAAAATACCATTATTTCAGGTCCAGGCTTTATCTGGTCATTATAGGACTTAAAAATTAAAATGACAGCTACTCTATTCCGTGTCAGAGAAATCTGCTTATTTCTCCTCCTGTATGGCTCTTTTATTTTCAGAATTCTCGATTCAAGGGTAAAATCTGTATTCAGTGAAACAGATTGTTACATTACTGAGATAGGAGTATCAGTAGTAACTGCTATGTAGACGGGATGAAGGAGGAACTCTGTCGCTAGGTCCTCCTCCCCATCAAGTCCTCCTCTCTACTTATCTCAGCAGTAGCACCTGTCATCTCCTACCTCAGTAATGGGACTTCACCAAATACATTTTTACTAGTGAATTAAAAATTTTGAGGAGTAATGATCAGTCTTGGCAGAGAAAGAAGATTCACCTGATAAGATATATTACAAAGTTTCTTATTTTTATGGGCATTGTTGATTTAGGAAATAAAAATTAAAACAATGATTACGCTTTAAAGGGAATCAGAAGGCTTTTGTAACATAATCTGACAGCAGCATAATGTATGGGTGGAAACCCTAGTTCCAGGGATATGCCACTTATTAGGTTGTGGGCTGTAGTTTCAAAACAATCAAGTGTTTCATCAGCAGGAGATTATCACTGCAGGACTAAATCTCATGTACAAGCCAGTCAGGCTAATCTGTGTAATCCCACCCCGAACACTGATTGGCAGCTTACTGACAATGTACAGAATACACAGGGAGCTGCCAATCAGGGGTGGGTGAAGGGTTATACACAGGTCAAAATTCTGAGCACTGTTACATCTACAGCAAACAGGGAATCAATCAAAACTGCACCAAGCTGCCCAGCAAGTGATACATAACTGGAATAAGGCTCTCAGCCTAGATCAGGCAGCTCTTAGAGATTATATAGAAAAAAACCTGCTGATAGATTCCCTTTAACTCTTCGCCCCGAAGCCTGTTTTCACCTTCCTGACTAGGCCAATTTTTACAATTCTGACCATTGTCACTTTGAGGTCATAACTCTGGAACGCTTCAACGGATTCCGGTGATTCTGAGACTGTTTTCTCGTGACATATTGTACTTTATGATAGTGGTAAAACCTTTTTTATATGACTCGAGTTTATTTGTAAAAAAAAAAAACTGGAGATTTGGCAAAAATTTAGAAAATTTTGCAGTTTTCAAACTTTTATCAGGGAGTCATATCGCACAAAATAGTTAATAAACATTTCCCACATGTCTACTTTACATCAGCACAATTTTGGAAGCATAATTTTTTTGTTAGGAAGTTATAAGGTTAAAAGTTGACCAGCGATTTCTCATTTTTACAAAGTATGCAAAACCATTTTTTTTTTTTTTTAGGGACCACATCACATTTGAAGTGACTTTGAAGGGCCTATATGATAGAAAATACCCAAAAATTACACCATTCTAAAAACTGCACCCCTCAAGATACTCAAAATCACATTCAAGAAGTTTGTTAACCCTTCAGGTGCTCCTCAGGAATTTTTGGAACGTGGAAAGAAAAAATGAAGATTTACTTGTCTTTCACAAAATTTTTCCTTTAGACCCATTTTATTTTTTTTACTGTCACAAGGGTAACAGGAGAAAACGGACAATACATTTTGTTGTGCAATTTCTCCTGAGCATGCCAATACCCCATATGTGGGGGAAAATCTACTGTTTGGGCGCACAGCAGGGCTGGGAAGGGAAGCAGCGCCATTGAACTTTTTGAATGTAAAATTTGCTGGCATAATTAGCGGACGCCATCTAGATGTGTATTGAACACCTTGAACCCACAGGTGCTTCATAGAAGTTTATAAAAGATAGATCCGTGGAAATAAAAATAAATTTTTTTTAGCTCCATATTTTGCATTTTCATAAGGGTAACAGGAGAAATTGCTCCATACAATTTGTTGTGCATTTTCTCTGGAGTACACCGACACCCCATATGTGGGGGAATACTACTGTTTGGACGCACGGCAAGACTTGGAAGGGAAGGAGTGCCATTTGACTTTTTGAATGCAAAATTTGATGGATTAGCGGACGCCATGTCGCGTTTGGAGAGCCCCTGATGTGCCTAAACAGTGGAAACCCCAACAAGTGACAACATTTTTGAAACTAGACCCCTTTGGGACCTTATCTAGATGTGCACTGAGCACCTAAAACCCTGAGGTGCTTCACAGAAGTTTATAACGTTAAGCGATGGAAAAAAAAAAAAAAAAAAAAAAAAAAAAAAAAAAAAATCACATTTTTCACACAAGAATCGTTTTTAGCTACAAATTTCGTAAAAAATTTTGTATTTTCACAAGGGCAAAAGGAGAAAATGAACCCCAAAGATTTTTGTGCAATTTCTCCTGAGTTCATCGATACCTCATATGTAGTCGAAAACTACTTTTGAGGCACAGTGCAAAGCTCAGAAGGGAAGTAGCGCCAGATTACAGTGCAGATTTTGCTGCACTTGTTTGAGAGTGCCATGTTACATTGGCTGAGCCGCTGAGGTGCCAGAACAGCAGAATCCCCAATAAGTGACCCCATTTTACCAATTAAACCTCTCAATGAATTCATCTAGGGGTGCAGTGATTATATTGACACCACAGGTGTGTCACAAACTTATTACATTGGGCCACTGCCCAATGTAAAAATAATTTACATTTTTACCACCAAGATTGTGTGTTAGCCCCAAGTTTTACATTTTCACACTGGGAAATGGGTAAAAATGACACCAGAATTTGTCCCACAATTTATGCTGAATGTAGGAATACCCCGAATGTGGCTGTACAGTACTACTTAACCATACGGAGAGACTCGGGAGGGATGGAGCGCTATTTGCCTCCTGGAGCCCAGATTTTCCTAGATTAGTTTGAGGATGCCATATAAAGAGCCCCTAAGTGCTAGAAAAGCAGAATCCCCCTCAAGTGACCCCATTTTGGAAATTATACACCTTTGGAAATTTATCTACAGGTGTAGTGACGATTTTGACTCCATAGGTGTTTTCCAGAAACAGGCAGCAGTGGATGTTGCGGAGTGAAAATTGCAAACTGCAGTCGTAGTGACCAGTACATTATACCCAGCCCCTGCTTCTGGAGACATGTATCTGTAAATTATGCAGGCTCTCATCACTACAGAAATGCCAAACGTGGGCGCTAAATGTTCTTTAGGCACACTGGGGCTCAGAAGGGAGAGGGGCATTTGGATTTCTGAGCGGAGAATTTGCCAAGTTTCTTTCTGGGAGCCAGGAGCTATTTATCTTTTCCAGAGCCTTTGTGCTACCAGTAACGTGGAAGCCCCCTTTATTTCCGTTAACAGATCTGAGTGGGGACTTGCTTTTTTTTTTGTGAGTTGAGTTGAAGCTTTTATTGGGAACATTTACCTAACATTTGGTATCACATTTATCTGGCGCTCTACACTGAGCACTTACTTTGGGCATTCCATCTAAAACTCTGAGTGACGTGTGTTGTGAATGTGCTAGAGATGGTTTCTGAGCAGAGGCTCCCTCTGGTGGTTACAGGCAGTACTGAACCTTCCAGCGAGGAATGGCAATCTGGGATCACTGACTGGACTGATATAAGGGAGGTTCCCTCCCATGATGGTTGCCGGTGATCAATTGTTCTTGTCTCAATTGTTGTTCCTGGTTCATTTGGAAGTTTGCTGGAGTCTTGCCTGCGTCTGCTGCTTTCAGATAAGATATTTTTGCTTTTCTTTCTGTGCTTGCTTTTGCATAGTTTTCTGCACTTTTGGAGTTCAGCCGGGTCCCCTCCTGGGGCCTGTGCTCCTCTCAGTTTATCTGTAGCCACTGTTATTTGTTAATTTGCGGCTTGGTTGTGTTACACCAGAGATCTGATTTAGGTGGTTGAGATCGTGTGATCTCAGGTTTTTTGGCAATCAGAAGTGTTGGTATTTTTTAGGGTTTTCTTTGGATTGCAGTCAGAATTCTTTCCTGTACTTTTCTTTCTAGACAGATTGGGCCCCAGCGTTTGCTCATTCTATTTTCTGTTTGTGTCCGTGCTTTCTTCTTGTCTAACCACCATTACGTTTGGGGGCTTCCTATTTTCTTTGGGGATCTGCTCTGGGGCAGATAGCTTTCATCTTTCTGCCTTTAGATGTAGTTATTTCTCAGGCTGTGATGAGGCGTCTAGGATTAACGTATAAACGCTCCACGGCTACCTCTATAGTTGTGTGGTTAGTTCAGGTTACTGCAATCCAATAGGTTCCAGCCTCTCTGGTGTATTACCGTTTTTGCTATTTCTCCTCAGCTACCTAAACATAACAGACGTGACAGTTGAAACCTCCGATGGATCCATTCACTATAATGAGGCAGCAAAGTTACTCTGGACTCCATCTGGCCTCTGGTAAGGGGTCTCCTTTTCAGTGCACAAAACTGTGGCTGACGGCACTATTATGTAATCCTAAAAAGACGGACACTGGCGGATCACAGGTCCTATGGTGTCTACAGTGCCTCCATCTGCCTCATTATAGGGAATCTTCCGCCGGGCTTCTGTCTGAATCACGCATTTCAGAGATTTACACGGAAACCCCGGTGTAAGCGCTCAGCGCAGAGTGCAAGATAAATGTGCGCCGAGCCTTACTGCAATCTTTGGGAGGCAGAATGAAAAAAAAAAATCAGCAGCACATGAAGGATTTTATTTTTAGATTTGGCCGCTGGTACACACTAAAAGACGCTTTTTATTGCGAAAACTAGTTTTTGCATCACCATATTTTAAGAGCTATAATATTTTTATATTTTGGCCGACAGTCATGTGAGGTCTTGTTTTTTTGCGGGACGAACTGATATTTTTATTGGTACCATTTTCAGGCACATGACATTTTTTGATAGCTTTCTAGTCTCATTTTTGGGAGACAGAATGAACAAAAACGCATTTTTTTTTTCTACACCATTCCGCCTGTGGTAAAATTGGTAAGACAGCTTTATTCTTCGGGTCAGTACGAGAACAGCGATACCTCGTTTATATCGTTTTTTAGGTTTTGGTGCTTTTACACAAAAACTATTTTATAGAAAAAAATATTTTTGCACCGCTTTATTCTGAGAGCTATAACTTATTTTTCTGCTGATAGAGCTCTATGGCGGCTTGTTTTTTGCGGGACAAGATGACATTTTCAGTGGTACCATTTCTATTTACATCTGTCTTTTCTATTGCATTTTATTGTACTTTTTCTTCGATGGTATGATAAAGCATTGTTTTTTGCCTCGTTTTTTATATTTTTTTTACGGTGTTCACTGAAGGGGTCAACTAGTGGGACAGTTTTATAGAGCGGGTCGTTATGGATGCGGCGATACCAAATATGTGCACTTTTGTTTGTTTTTTTACTTACATAAAAAAATATTTATTTTAGCAATAAATACATTTTTCTTTAATTAGGGATTTAAAAAATATATATTTTTACACATTCTAATTTTTTTTTTCCCACTTTGTCTCAGTATGGGACATTACTATATTACATCAGATCGCTGATCTGACACTGCACTGCAGAGTATCAGATCAGGACCTGACAGACAGGGAAGGAGGCATTCCACTTTCCCTGCAGGATTTGGAAGGACCCCGCGGCCATCTTGGTGTCGAGGGTCTACATGGAGACCATAAGGACAATGCAATCGCATCACGTTGTCCTGATGGAAGCACACAGGGAGCCCCTCCCTGGCGATGCTCCTCTATGCCGCTGTCACTACTGACAGCGGCATCAGAGGGGTTAAATGCCCGCAATTGGCGCCAGCACCGATCGTGGGCATTGCTGTGGGGTGTCAGCTGTCACCCACACACAATCACTGTGGTGCTCAGCGTGAGGCCGCGCGATCGTGCCGCCGTACCTGTACTGGTGTTTGCGGGAACTCACCTCCCGCAGAACAGTATATGTATGGCGCATGTCGGGAAGGGGTTAAGGTTATATATACACACGTTCAGCACTTGCTGTGTTTTAAATTCGTGAAATTTTGTCACAAAAACTGAAGCAATTCTCATGTTTATGTTGCTTATTTTTTTTCCTTGCAGATTTTAATCAGTTTCAAGTTTGCAGCATGTCAATTATTTCAGCGTTTTACACCTATTTTAATGGATGGTAAAAAAAAAAAATACATGAAAAAAAAAAAAAAAACACATCAAAAGCACACAAATTCTAATGGTACGTATTTCCTGTCCACACTTCAGTATTTGCAGCAAAAAAAGTCTGCAGCAAATACTTAGAGCTAAACATGCTACCATGGCCTGCAGCGTCTCCGTACTTGTCTCCCAGCGAGCACATCTTGGACATCATTGGAAAGGGAGCTGCCAGCAGCAGATCTTGATGATTAGCTCAAGGTCATTCAGCAGGGCAGAATATTGCTCAACCAATAATAAGGTCATTGACAGCAGCCAAGTCATGCAAGTGCTAGGATGTCTGCATATGGCAGCCATTTTTGCTACTGAATAAAACAAAACTTTGAAAATGTTTTTAATTTTTCATCAGTTGCATATCATTAACATTTCTAACGATCCTGTGAGTTTCAGAATTCCACTACTTTTTCTTCATGGTGTTGTACTTTCAATATTGAGAAGTGTATCAGGAAAATAAGTGATTACAATAATGTCTGTAAAGTTTGGTATCATGTAATACTATACAGTATAAAGCCATATCATTGCAGGTTGAAAGTGAAGATGGATGTATGCAAACTCAAATTTTTAAAAATATAAAAAAAAAAAAAAAAAAAAATAGCCATCCCAGGTACAGAAAAACACCACCACATTAATATAATACAAAACAATGCTAAATTTAGAGTGAAAACACTTTATTAAGTAAAAAGTAAACACTTATAATGACAAACCCCGCAAAACAAAGAAAGAAAATCAGCAGACATTAGCGAGGTGTAATAAATAAGAGATGTGGCGTATCCCCAACGTTAACAGATATCAGGAGGTGCAGTGAGCACCTGACTGGGTGGTCACAATCACCGCATCGCTCCTGAATAACTGAGCAACTGGTTGTCCTGGAATGGGGGTGCACATGGATTTCATTGGTCAGGTAAGCAAGTTTACACGTATGGAGGCTTTGTTACCCAAACCCAGGTTTACCACCCAACAAAGGTGGTTATCACCCACTCAGAGATGGCGGTGACTCCCCCCCATCGGTGACGTTTTATACTGCAAAGAATGCACACTCCTGTAAGACTTATCTGCAAGAACAAGAAAGATTTCAAAGCAGCAAATACATTTTAGTGTCATTGCCTGTTAATGACTGTATCCTGCCTTTAAGTGCAGTATGGCAATATTACCACTGTCCAATTAATAGATTTTCCCATTGCTATTGGCACTTTGTCTTCGCAAAAATATTAAAGAGTCCCTGGTTTATCAAAGATCAAGCAAAGCCATTACCTAAGGCTTTACTCGCACGTGGCAGACAAATACCTTGCGGATTCTTTTGTGCATTTATAAAAAATAAATAAAAAATCTTCCTGAAATACTCGCATATTCTGTTACTGATTTTGCTGTAAGTTTCACCATCTGCTTCACAAGGTGAAAAATCCACACAAAGAATTAACATACTGTGGATTTACCAATACGCAGCCCAAGTCAACTATCCTCAGTCTGTGGATGGGATTTTTACGTTCTCCTTTACTTTGCTACTACTGGAAGCTGCTGCGTATTTTTCGTCCCAAAATCCGCATGGAAAATCTACAGCAAATCTGCAACATATAAAAAAAATGCCTAAATGTTACATTTTATAAGGGTGAGAAGCAGGAGAGGTATAGCTTCAGAACCTCTACTAACAGATCCATTGTGAACGGATCTCACCGACTTTCAGTGATCAACAGTATGGACCCCCACTGACACGGATCTAGACAGTACATTTTAGGCTTCAGACCCCTCAGGGAGCAGCCAATTCATTCAGAGCCAATACCTGGTGAAGAGTATTTGGTGAAGTATAGTCCTTTTAGGCACAATTATGATTTATGTAATGCAGCGTGTGTTTATATAATCGCCTACCACCGCCTTCGCCAGGATCCAGCGCTGCTCTGCTCCTCTTCTCAGTGACCTCACGGCTGTTCAGGCTAGCTGGCTCCTCTATGGGTGAGCCAGAAGTCTTTAAGGGCTCCTGCAGAAGTCTGCAGCTCTCGGCCCGATCACGGACCACAATGCATGGACTGGCCGAAGTTCTCCCAACACAAGTGTGACAGCCTCATAGAAATACATGAAGCGGTCATACTTCGGTTGGGAACGCACAGCCAGTCCAGGCATTATGGTCCGTGATCGAACAGAGATCCATGGACGTCTACATGAGCCCTTATAATATAAGAATAGAGAACCTCTTTCTGACGCTCCATAGACTTGCAAAAGTCACTCCTGGGTCACGCAGAGCGCAGTGTAACCTGGAGAGTGTGAAGAGTGGTGACGTCACACAGAAGAGGAGCTGAACAGGGCTGGATCCTGGGAAAGGCAGGCACTACGTACACATAAGTATAGGTTTACTTAAAGAAAAAATGCTTCCTTAAATTGACACAGACATCAGTGCACCGTATGGTGTAGACACGGAGACTGTAGATGAAACAGTCCCTATACTGACTATGGTGGGGAACCAAAGTTCATGACAAGAGTCAGATATAAAGTGTAGACGTTTCTTGCATGCTTGTCATAACCTACATCACTACTATAAAACAAAACTGCTGACCCCAT
Organism: Oophaga sylvatica; assembly: GCA_033576555.1. Lineage (NCBI taxonomy): Eukaryota > Metazoa > Chordata > Amphibia > Anura > Dendrobatidae > Oophaga > Oophaga sylvatica. The sequence goes on from JARQOD010000005.1 coordinate 493,851,439, forward strand.
TTTATGGGCAGAACGTGTTGCGACCAATGGTACTATACACCTAAAATGTAGTCAGGTGTAAGGCTAAGATGTGGATACACAGATATTAAAAGGGGCCTATGTGGAAGACAAAGCTACATTCAATAGGTAGTGCGGATATACAATACTATCTGCAGTGGGTGCAGGAGCCTTTCATGGTGGACAGGTTTTGCGCTCAAAGGCTGGATTTACAGGACAAGTTTTGTGATCATTTCTTACAAATACAATCCGATAAACTGACATAAATAAGCACATTGTACAAACTGGCGTTTGTGAAAGTGTTTCGGCCCCATGTTTCACCTTTGTGGTTGCAGTCAGAATCAGCAGGAAGAACAGGCATTTACTAAATATATTAGTATCTATGTTCCCCTCTCCCTACAAATATATTAGAAGCATACTATACTAATAATATACATGCTGCACATCAGCTATGAATATATACAGGGGCTTGTGAGCAGTAAATGCACCGCCTGAAAGAACTAGAGTCCTTATGCCCGCACCTACTGTACTAAGCTCATCCGTCCGAGCAGAAAACAAGCAGGCGTACACATAGAAAAGAGAAATATATACTACCAGGATACTATACAATAAGCCTGGTGACCATGACACCAAATCCCTGTAATTTAATGAAAAAAAAATCATAATGCAATGACACATTTACATTGTACCACTGCATTTAGCCGTGCAAAAGTCTGCAACTGAGGTAATCCATCAATGGCCAGAAATCATTATGAATACAGTACAGGGATTAATGTGCACGCTGTGAGGAGCGGTGAGGATAATGAATATTGCACTTGCAGGAAGAATGCAAAGCTTTCTCTGCTGAGGTACTATGGTTACATGTAGTAATATCATGCTGGGGGGCTACAGGAATCCTCATGACCGGCTCACTGCTTGCACTGATGACAAGTCCTGTACCCGATTCATATACGGGAATGACAACTAGATGTGGCCGAAAAACAAAAATGACAAACTGAGATAACAAACGAGAGGGATTCAAGGTGTGTAATGGGACAAGGAAAAGGCTTAGCTATTGCTTTGCTAGAACGAGGATGATGCAGCCCTGAGATGCTGGTGAAAGAGTGCGAGAGCTAGACCGGCTGATGGTTGGCGACGCCATTGGTTTCAGCGTGAACGCTGTTCTTTGTACAGTTCGTTGCATCACACACAAAGTGATTAACCACTGGGCAGAGGCAGCTCCGGAGCATTTCTGCAGGCAATTCCTTCTTTAGACGCTCCATTTGTTCAACCTTGAATATGTTTGGTTGTTCCGGGTTCCAGTCGTAAATCCTGAAAAAAAAAAATACACAGAGAATAATTGGCGCGATGTATCATGGCCGACCATGCAGCTGGTAGAGGAAACCAAGTAATTATTATAGAGGTCTACAGGCAGACAGTCTCCTTGGGAGAATAGCAAGGGAATAAGGCATGTTCCCAGTCCATGCGCCAAATTTATCCATCGCACTCCCATTCGTCAACAGGATGGTCCTTTTTTAATCCTGGAGCTAAGTGTAGTCATACAACTGAGCCGTGCCTTAGAAGTATACATCTGGAAATACTGTTGATGTCAATGTCTGATGGAAGGCACAAACATATCCAAGCCCTATACATCAGACTAGATCTAGTAATCGTTTCATCAAGACAATTTACAGCAGCGCTAGGAAAACTGTGGCCCACAGGCCACATATGGCTCTCTGGCTGTTTCAGTCGGGCCCGTAGACAGACAGCCGAAAGGCTGAAAACAGTGGCCCACGGATCACACCCTGCCCTCGCCCACCTGGGCTCATACTGTGCATAGAGAGGCTATGTGGGGGCTCATACTGTGCATAGAGAGGCTATGTGGGGGTTCATACTGTGCATAGAGAGGCTATGTGGGGGCTCATACTGTGCATAGAGAGGTTATGTGGGGGCTTATACTGTGCATAGAGAGGCTATGTGGGGCTCATACTGTGCATAGAGGCTATGTGGGGGCTTATACTGTGCATAGAGAGGCTGTGTGTGGGAACTCCCTAAATACAGGGAGCTATGTGTGCGCTCATACTATATATATATATATATATTATATATATATAGAGGCTATGTGGGGGCTCACAGTATACAGGTGACTATATATGGGGGCTCATATGGCATATAAGGAGAGGTCAGCATACTTTATTCTGCTCAATATTAAGTGATACAATTAATATAAATAATACTTAACATGCTAATATTAATATTGAGCAGAATTAAATTTCAGCCTATTTGTTCTGCCCTCCATAAGTCATGGTATTTCATGTTGCCCCTCGAGAAAATTAAAGGGAACCTGTCAGCTGTTTTGGCCGATATAAGATGCGGCCACTGCCTTTCAGGGCTTATGTACAGCATTCTATAATGCTGTAGATAAGTCCCCGATCCAACCTGAAAGATAAGAAAAATACATTTTATTATATTCACCCAGGGTGCGGACCGGTCGGAGGGGTGTCGCAGGTCCGGCGTCACACGTTTTATTGCGATGCCACCCTCCTGCTTGCTTCATGGCTCCCCGGCATTGCGCTGCTGCGCAGGCGTACTTATCTGCCTTGTTGAGGGCAGTGCAAAGTACTGCAGTTCGCAGGCGCTGAGCCTCTGACCTTTCCCGGCCCCTGCACACTGCAGTACTTTGCGCTGCCCTCAACAGGGCAGGTAAGTACGCCTGCGCAGGAGCGCGATGTCAGGGAGCCTGTGAAGCAAGCAGGAGGGCGGCATCGCAAGAAGATGGGAGGTGCCGGACCCGAACCCGCAACACCCATCGGACCAGACCGCCCCCCGGGTGAGTGTAATAAGAGTTATTTTTCTTCTCTTGCAGGTCGGATCGGGCCCGATATACAGCATTATACAATGCTGTAGATAAGCCCTGAAAGGCAGTGGCCGCATCTCATATCGGCCAAAACTGCTGACAGGTTCGCTTTAAATTGTCCACCCCTGATTTCCAGCAATGTAGACAACATCCTGAGCCTTATATATTACATTCATGAGCGTATTTAAAGGCCCGTAAACCATGCACATAACACTATAGTTATTACAGGCAGCTCAATTACACAAGCCACAGCTAGGCAAAGCCGAGCAAGAGAAAACCAATAGCAAAATCAAGAGGAATGATATTAAACGTTTTTTTGAATCTTTTTCAACAACTATTCCTTTACATAAGGGAGTAGTTCTCCTGTCTATTATTAATACATGGAAAGCAGCATGGAGGGTAGACCTGTCTGCTATATATGAAGGACTTCTATATACTGTAAATGCTGAGCTAACAAAAATAATAAGTGTTGAAGTCCTGATTCTCATTACATTCTTAATCTACTTTGTATTTTATAATTCCCAATTACTACGCTTACTGATGACTTAAAATTTACCGGTAGTTTTTTCTTCCAACGTTTATAGGTATGAACCTATCCACCCTTCTAGTCCCTGGCAGATTGATCGGTGGATCGCTAATATAAGCACAAGCAGTACGACTCCTTGTACACGTGTCTGATGCGCCTATACAATTCTATTCTGAAGATTTTTCTGAGACAACTGTGATGGTTCCTCCATGAAAAGCCAGAGAAGTGAGAAATTCCCTATAATCATGATGGACATTTTTTTTTTTTTATAGGGAAGCTCCAGTAGCTACAGAAATTAATTTGCTAAAGAGAAAAATAAGAGGAAGGCTAAATGTGCACTCTGTGTGACTGCAGACTAATGAATTACCCCAGTGCACAAACTGTGTGATGAGGGGATTTGCCAGTTTCAGACCGGGGAACGGAGGCTATGTATGAGTTATACATGCCAGTGTGCGCGGCCCTGCTCCATACACTTGTATGGAGGCCAAGCTCACTAGTTGTCCACTTGTATGGAACAAGGCCACACCTACTAACTGGCCACTTGTACAGAGCAAGGCCACGCCCACAGGTGTAGAGAAAGGCAACGCCCACTAGTTAGACACTTGTATGGAGAGGCCACGCCCACTAGTATGGAGTGGCCACGCCCACTAGCTGACCACTTGTATGGAGTGGTCACGTCAACTAGCTGACCACTTGTATGGAGAGGTCACGACCACTAGCTTGCCACTTGTACGAAGCGAGGCCACACTCACTAGTTGTTCACGCCCCCCACTGGCCGGGGGAGGGGTGTATAACTCATACATACCCTCCAGTCCAGGGTCTGAACTTGCGAATCCTCGCAGCGCACAATGCGTGCGCTGGGAGAAACAATGCATGCGCTGGAAGAATTCATTAGTCTGCAGTCACACAGAGCGAATGCAGACTTATCGGATTGGACCGGACAGCTTCTTTAAAGGGTCTGCAAAGTTGGAACTTGAATGTAAAGCAAAAGCCGCCCAATCAGCCTCGGAATTTGTCTAAGTACAGATTTCCCTTACTATGTACCATTAGGGAGACTAATCAGTTTCATTTGCCCGTGAACCGACGGATCAGATTATTATTACCGTATTTAATTTTTTTAACTGGTGCAAAGAAGAGTTAAAGACTTACAATGACAGTGAACTTCTAGCCTAAGTTCAGACAGCCTCTTTATGTGACTGCAAACTTCTGAATGCTCACATTGCACGCACTGTGTGGATTCTCCACTACCGGGAGCGTTATCACAAGAATGTGATTCGCATACATCACATGTTGGTTAGAAGCGTGCAGACTCATTCAATGCAAGTGAACTGAGCGAGTACAGACACGTCTAGTCAGAATGTGGCAGGGAGTATGCGAATCGCACACTTTTGGTCACATGACGGCCCGATCCCTGAGAATAAACACAGCACACAGTGTGCGGGATGTGAGGATTCACAAGTGGAGTGACTGCAGACTTGTAGCGTAAGGTCGGACAATCCTTTTAAGCAAGGGCTAAATGGCGACATGCAATTCTCAGAAAAGTCACGAGACAAAAACATCTGTGCAACTGGCTGTCGCTCAACCATTTTAAAGCCGTCATTTTGCTGTAAACAGTCACGTTGCATGCAAATCACGTTGAAGTCCATGGCAAGTGTGTCGCATGCAAATTGTGAGCAGTAACAGAAAATCCAACACATTTAGAAAATATTTGTGACTGTCAGACAGGGTGCAAGGTGACACCAAAGGAAATCATTACATCCAATGTTTCAACATGTCGCCATGCAGCCTTGCTTATAGCCGCCTACTTTGGGCTGGTTTTACTGTCTGTACGGACACTGACATTATAGTACGTGAGGGGATATATATACAGCCATACAAATACTTCGACAATACAGTTTGGATGCACATAAAAAGGTCGCTCGCGATAGAAGCCACACACAGCAAAGAAACATCCTTCGCAGAACAAGTGATACGATAACGGCACGTTGTTACCACTTTCGTGAGTCTGCACAGTTGTTTTCCCGCTAGTGGTTTCTAGTATGACTGTGCTCCCTTGTGCAGGAAATTCTGATACAGGCTAGGATTATTTCCAGGTTTCTTCTACAATTATGATCTACAAATATGGGCAATTTCATGCCAGTCATTAATCGATTACTTAGGTTTTAAGTTACAGCAAACTGAGATCTGTAGATAGAAAACTCCATCAGGAGTGAATGCAACTTTTTACTATTATATTGTTGGCTGAACACGCCAATTTTGGCACGACCATCTAATAAGTATGGTGAGGCTGCCGATTCGGTGTCCTTTAGGGAGGCGTCGTCAGAGGCGTTTTCCCGCAGTCTGCAGGGCTAGTCTGGAATCCTGGCGGACACTATTCCGCATCAATGGTCTTATAGGAAGTGAGTACAGGCATGTGACTGAGCCTTCACAAATCTGTTCATGGTTAATAAACCATTATAGGCCTTAGGCCGGCGTCACACTAGCGAGTTTCATGCGAGTTAGTTGCACGACTTACTCACATCAACACCCGGCACGGCCGCCTGCTCTCGGACCAGAGTGCGCGGCGGCATAGAAATACATGCAGCCGCACACTCGGGTCCGAGAGCGGGCGGCTGTGCCGAGTGTTGATGCGAGTAAGTCGTGCGACTAACTCGCATCAAACTCGCTAGTGTGACGCCGGCCTTATATGTGAAATCTGTCCGCTAGCCAAGTACTGATATATGACCCCATTATCACAAATTAGCTCAGCAAATACAGATCAAAATATGCAAACGTAAGCTGCGCCCTCTTAGAAAATAATGTAATCTGAAAGTCAGAAATGGCTGGATGAATGTTTATATCTTGCGCAGTTTCACCATACATTCCTGTGATCAGATCAGACCGATATACTATTGATGTCCACAGACTGTATATTCAGGTTCAGGTCATTTATAAAACGGGAAAATATCCTCCAGATAATTCTCATGAGATTTTGGGCTTTAAAAGGCATTTGCATTATTAAGATACAGTTATCGATAGAACTTGTTCTGCAGAAAAACATGCATTCATGCGTCTAATACCAGAGCACAGTGTAAGACCTGAGAACGTCTACAATGTCACAGACCCTTTAAATGCAAGACGATCAAAACAAGGAAATTCTGTAAGAAGATAAAAAACAGCAGAGAAACAAAAAATACTCAAATGACGCTATGAAAAAAGTCAGGGTAGCCATTGCTTATGATTAGACTTGGGGGCCAAGCGATTCACATGACCAGTCAGACTTTTGGCAGGTAACAGTAGCCGTACGACGGGAGCCGTGATATCTCGTACCTGATGGCATTCGCAGCCCTTCTTTAGATTAGGCTAACGTTGTGCCAGGCTGGCTCATCGAAAGAAGAGCCACGGCTGTCATAAAATAAAAAAAATAAATAAAAAAACTGGGCGGTTCCCACAGCTTCAGTCCAGTGGCCACAAATGGACTGGGTCCTGCAAACTGACTCTCACCAACTCCAATTACTGTCAAAACCCAACAAATGGGAAGCAAAAACAATACAGTGTTAAGAAGTTATTAAGTAAGCCTTAAAGGGGGTATTCCAGCCTAATGCATTTATCATTCATGCTCTGGATAGTTGATAAATGATAGATCAGCAAGGGTCTAGTGGCTCGGACCCCCCAGCGATTGCTACGATGCTGTCCCGTTTACCTTAGCTGGAAGATTTCTAATAGAGCAGCAGTTGAGCGCGGTGCGCAGCAGTGTCCATCAATGAGATCGATCATAAATCGAGAGGTAAGGAGCATACTCGACTGATGCTACATTCAAGACTCTTAGCGGTTGTGGACCCCCACAATCTTTCATTTATCACCCATCTAGGCACACTCCTGTATTACACCTCTGGTTATCCTCAGTTGTACGGACTCATGAGACAGCACAGATAAAAGCCCATAGAGCCCTACTGTACCTCAATCTTTCACAGGTAGAGATTTATTTTTTCTATTGAATTTCACATGATGCCAAAATAAATTTTGTGGCATGCTCACATGACGAATTGCTGTTCTATTCTCCCCCTGAAAAAAAAAGTATTAATTCCCTATTATATTTGCCATCAAGGGGCTTGTGCAGGCTTAGAGAAACAAAGCTGTTCACTTCTAGAAAGAACGCCATGTCTGCTCACAGGTTGTGTGGTATTGCAGTTTAGCTCCATTCACTTCAATGGAGAGGAGATGCAATATCAGACACAACCCATGAACATGTGTGGCTGTTTGGAGAAGAAAGTAGCCGTGTGTTCTCTCAAGTTTCCACGAACCCTTCAAATGGATAATTTGAGATAAGCAAAACGATTCGCACCACCTTGTTCTGGCGTACAATTCAATAATCTGTGGCAGCCGGACCAGGGATGTGAGAACTTCCTCAGCCAACACTTGTAAGTCGTTATCCTGCACCTTGTACAACGACGAGGCTCCCGATCATCAAGACATTGCAGGGGCCCAGTAATTGCAAAGATGCCTGCATCCCTGCACCAGCAGAGGAAGTTTGCGCCGCTCTGGTCCGGCCACCATAGAATACCAAAGTGGATGCCAAACAGGGTATTGTGAATCATAGGCTGGTTCTGTGCATTATGAAATAATCCCAGAAAACCAATGACAAAGTGTTATGTCTAGTGTGAGACATGAAAGTGTGGAGCACAACACGGGGATTCTCTGTTGTGGCCCGGAGTACAGCTTTTGTCAGTAAAATTGTGAGTCTATGTGATGGTTTGCACAACTGTTTACATTGGAGTTTTACTCATCCCATCTGTTCACTTTTATAGAAGCCCCAGTTGATAGCATCTTATGTCCATGTGGCTATCATACAGAGTAGGTGGCATGAGTCCAGTATTATGCTTAATGGCCAGTATGAACGTTGCACGTTTTCTGACACTTTTTTCAATATGGATCAGAGTTTTGAAAAAAAAAAAAAAAAAAAATTTTTAGATAAAAATGTGACTTCAATAAAAGGTAATTTTTTGATGATAATTTTAATAAATCATTCTAAAACATATGTGATACTTTCAGTGAATATTTTAGTTGAATATGTTCTTATCCTAACTGGGCAAAACAACACAAAGTGCAAAAATCTGCATATCAAGCAAAAACAGTACCTGTCATAGATAAGTCCATCAATGCCATATTCTCTCATAAGCCTCCGATTCTCAGGGTCATTGGTATCATCGCCCCAGCAAAATATTACTAAGCCCTTTGACTTTGCTTCTGGAATATAATGTGGATTTTTCAGTAGATCCTCAGTATGGACATTTATTCCCTAGATAAAAATAATATAGAAAAAGAGAAAAGTCACAATAATAATAAAATAGAATACAACAATGCCTAATAAGACTAAGCATACGGCCATACTGATTTTGACCTTTACACAGCAGCAGGAGCTTCACTGAACATCATTTTCCCAATGACGCCTCTAGATTTTTTTTTTATTTTACTCGCTTACATAGCGCCAATAATTGCACAGTGCCTTACAGAAATCATTAGGTTTAGCTCTATGATAATATTTTGGGTAAGGACAGAAATCTCCCAACCATTCCAAAATTAGACAACTTTGATAAATCATTCAATTCGTTATTATAGAATTTTAGTTTTTCAATATCCATTTTTTACCTTACAAATAAAAGACATATAAAAGAAGCTCTTACCAAGATGTTTTCAAATTGAGCAAAACTCATGGCAATAGGAGTTGATCTAGACCGGAGATCCATGAGTTCGGGGTAGATTTCTGAGTGGCCTTGTGTCAGGAAGAGGATGGGATATTTGTTTTGTTTCATTCGAACCCTTGAGAAAAAAAAAAACAAAAAAATAAAAAACACACACATATATTGAGAAATGAATACATTTATTGCTAGAACTGATATTAATGCAATAACGGTATTTTTAGGATATAATTGTGGAATCATCACAGCAAAAACAGGTGCTAATTACTGAACACTTCATTTCAGTTTATGGACACAGAAAAGTGTAAACTCTTCTAGCCGTCTGGCCAGTTGGGTCCGCAGTTTGATTGCTAGATCAGAATATATAGATTATACAGATGTTTGGGTGCACTTCCACAAACAAAAAGCAAATCCATTAAAATTACAGAAGGACATTGACGGAAATCGACCAATCTAAATTGTTTTGTGTCAATTTCATTTTCGCTAATAAATTGTAAAATGACTGTTTATGCCCCAACAGCGCCCTATATCTCTACATGTACTGGAGACTATTAGTCAGCAGCTGTAAGGACCGAGAACACCAATTAATGCAATAGCTCATTTCTTAGAACCTTACAAGCAGTCACAGAGAGGAAACCTGTCATTTTACAGTCACCGAAATGGAGTTAAGCGGTTTTTAACTAATAGTAAAAGGAAACAGGACATAGAAAAGCTTAAATGGCTGCTAACAAATATAACCTCTGGCTTTCTAGGGTCTTACATAGAAGAAAGAAAAAAGAAAGGAGACATCAGAGTTACAGTTATTGGGGTCATCACACTACATGGTTCGGAAGATGGGATGACAATTCCTAGAATCAGACGTCTTTATTGAATGCTTTTTTTTTTCTGCACTGATAGCCTTTTAGAGCCAAACACGTTTTATCTTGTCACCAGTCTTTTTGCAACTTTGTTTCTCACCTTAACAAATTTAAGTAGTAGTCTGAAATATGCATAAAAAATAAATCTATTTCAGGCTAAAATGTGCTGAAATAACCTGCAGTTGACTCAGTCCAATGTGATCGCTGCTGCTGATCACTGATCACACCGGTGTAATTGGCTGCAATGTTTGGCACTACTGAGGAGTGAGTGTGGTCGCCACTCGATCGTGCATTGGGGTGCTCGGGCTTGCATCAAGTACCGCTGGTGGCAAGTACCGCTGGTGGCAAGCACCATGCCCGAGTCCCCGCCCCACATGTTTTGCTGCTGTTAGACAGCCAATAAAAATGCAGGGATTGCCTGCAATACACAGTAATGCTGTAGCCATGTTTATTGGTTGTCTAGCAGCCACAAAACATCTCCGGCTGGGGATCCGAGCTTGGTGCTCAAGCATCCGTGATACTCTATGCGTACCTGAGCACGCTCATTCATCACTAGTCGGCACACATTACTGCAGCACAAGTGCTATACCGGCGTGGACCACTAAAGCAGTGGGGGCATTAGCAAGTGAGATACTTATTATTTTTAATAGCACATTTCTTTATTTTAGCATGTTTTGTTACATCCAGAACAATTCCTTGGCTTTGCAAGATCTGAGGAAAAGCTTGTTGCTAGAGATGTGCCGTATATCAACTTTATTAAAAATAGTGTGGTTATTAGGCAGTGGATTCCCAGAAATCAGACTGGCAAACTAGATAAAAATGTTCTGCTAGGGCTGGACTGACGCTGTGCAAGTAGAGAAAAGTATATGTAACTTTGGAAAATACTCATTTTATCTTACATTGTGCAAATATCAGCATCGAATGAGGAAAACACAATCCTTCGGCAGCCGGCCTTTTCCAAGACAGTTTTCAAAATAATATCCAGAAAGATGTTCATGTCAAAGTAACTTGATAAGTTTCCATCCCATTTGCCATTCTAAGAAAACAAAGAAAAAAAACAACAAAGAAACAAAAACGCAAATTAAAACTAGAGAATAATTTTTAACAAATTAATCTAGAGCTTTATTTAGAAAAAAAAAATATATACACTATAAATTATAAAATATAAAGAATATATAAAAAAAAAGAGCAGTTGGCAATAAAAATATCAGCTGGAACAGTCTGTGTCTCCTGCAATCCAGACAACATTGTTTGCTTTAGTACCTGAATAGTTTTGGACTAAAGAACAATATATAACTTCCTGCAAGTCAGGGTCATAAGGCAGCTTAGGCTAGAAAAAGGTAAAGCCATGGAGACGGACTTCAAAACCAGGGGTGGCCCCCTTTCTGTTCTACCAGTGAACCAGGACTGGGTAATGTTCCTGCTTCCGGTGCTAGTAAGAAAGAAAGGTGTTTTGCCGGGTGATCCTTGGTTGGGTGGGAGGAGGTAGGGGTTCACTTGTTGCTAGGTCAAATAAACCCTTCTCTTGATAACATCTTGCACTTGCCCTTGCTTAAAATCACAGAAATTAACAAATTAAAGGGGTTGTCCAGAGATGGGGCACAAGTCTGCAGTCAGCATACGTGACAACAGACTTGGGAATCTTCAGTGTGAAGAGTGCGCGCACTGTCAGGATTCTCTGGTGCTGGGAGCAGGCGGCCGTGTGACTGCAAGTATGTGAAGCCCATCTCTGGACAAGTGAACTTCGTGAGGCCGGACATGTCTAGTTGGAATGTGGCCGGAGGTATGCTAAGTGCATGCTTGTGGTCACATAATCGCTCGCTCTGGATGAACTGTGATCATTCACAAGTCTGCAATTGTGTTGAGTAACGGCAGATTTGTATCCCAAACCTGTACAAACCCCTTTAAATTATAAATAATATAATAATAATAATAAAAAAAAAAAGTCAAGACAGTATTCACTGACCTTTTCTTGACAAATCCACTTGATTTCAATATTGAACCCAACGTCTTCAGGTACAGCCTCTAGCACCTAGAAAACATCCGGATTGTAACCATGGCATATAATCATCAAAGAAACACAATCATTTAAAAAAAATCATTTTTTACACCAGATGCAACATATATAAAGATGTATTCCAATCCATGTGATGCCAGTGGTAAAATTACTGTACTGCAGTCTCACTGACTTACATGGGAATACCACACGATCATCACTTCTCCGATAGCGTACAAAGCCGACGACTACTGAGAACCAGTCATTTTCTACATATATATGTGTATATTTCACACTCATATCATTACTATTCTGAAGTGATGACCTTAAATAGAATAAAATCTTTACCGTCTGAAGGGAAGGAAAAGGCTGATTATCAGACACAGAACATTCATCTTCAGTGGAATCTACAAGTAAAAATTACAAGTATAAAAGTTACAATAATATTTTGCCAAAATTGTGGAAACTTTAAGAAAGATCAAAGAATCAGAAAACAGAATAGAAATTAACTAAATGTTGGTAAAGAGTATGTAACATAGTGGACAATGAGAAAGACATTTTTTTCTGTCCTCACACTTGTGAGTTCAGAATTTGAGAAATAACCAGAAACTAACGAAATACTGCATTAACACTCCATTTATTGTCTATGGGACTGACAGACAAGTACAGAGCACAACTTTCTCATTAAGTCCCATAGACAATGCATGGAATGATACATGACTATCGATGTACTCAATCAGGGGTCTTTTAGCCGGGTTCCAACCAATAGGACTGCTATCAACCAGCAACTTGTCATCTACCCAACCCCTTTAATTCAGAAACTCCTAATACAGTACTTGAAAACAGGTCTTCTTAATAAGATGACCCCTTTAAAGCTGAATAATATACACTGGCTCAATATGAGCGCAAGGTCTGCAATTAAATCTCAGTTCCTGGCCGGGTAATCCACACGGGAAAAACAATATATTTCAATCATCATCTGGAGAATTAAGAGAAGAAAAGCTCTCAATTCATCCTTGTAGAGCCGGTCATGTTTGCCTTGATCTTGCACCAATTTCTTTACTGAAGAAGAAGGTGATGTCATTGTGTTGGGGAGAGGCTTGTTTGTAGACCAGCTATGTTATGAGTCACGGCTGGTTAGCATGCCGCAAGACTTGGTGCACAAATTAGTCATGATGGCAATGCTGAATAAACACAGAAAAATACGTTCTGTAAAAAAACAAAAAGGCTTTATCCTGTGCCTTTATCACCTGTGTTCTATTATAATTAATATTAAAATATGTATATTTAATCGTGTGAAATAGGTAATTGGTTCAGGGTTTATAAGGATATATTTAACTTCAAGCATAAAAAAAGAATAAAAAATTTTAAGGCTAAAAAAAAAAAAAAAAAAGAAGGAAAATACATCTGCTTCATGGTAGGCGTTTTTTCACTGCCTCTGACTCGGTGGTGCAGGATAATAAGCTGCCCTAGAGTACTTGTCAGTAGTTTACCAGATTTCATTATTTTGCAATTATTGTTTATGGGAACCTGCGGCACATTTCTACCACTATTAACCTGCAGGTATAGGGTTAATCCGCAGGTAAATGGCTTTAGAAAGGTGCCCTTGCTGCTGTACTGAAAGCCCTGCTCCTGAGAGGCCTGTAGGATTGAAAGCGTGACTACGGTTGCTCCTCATGGTGGCTGTAAGCACGCCCAAAACTCTGATTTCACAGCGCAGTCTGCAGTACATGAGTGCAGAGACAGCCGTCAGTCAAAGAGAAGGGGTGTGCTTAGTACTGCTGCTAAGTGTCTGTAGCCATGTCAGCAAACCTGTATACCCGAAAGTTCATTTTCTCTTGGAAGCCGCACTTTCAGTACAGTGGCAGGACACCTTTCTAACTCCACTAACCTGCAGACTGTCTACATCTGCGGGAAATATGGTTATCCAAAGTGATTGTTTTATTATCATTAAAGTGAACCTTTCAGTGTTGCACATCTAAAATAAAAGGGAAAACCTGTGGAAAGCAAATGATTCACCATAACAATGTAATGCTCTTTATTTGCATGTGGATGAACAGTCATAGCAATAACTGAGGAGCCGGTCTGAGCGGAGCAGAGGTTGAACAGGCACACATTCATTCTCTATGGGACAGCCATCAATCAAGCAGTACTGTAGTTGGCAATTTCCAGCAGTCTCAATGAATGCAGCATTGGTGTGCATGCTCGACCTCTGCTCCATTTGGATGTGGCTCTTTGGGGCCCCATTCTCAAAATTAGCTGTAGTCATAGCAGCTGGACCCATAACGATTAATAAGTTATCCCATTTTCACAGGTTAGGGGTTAACTTATTAACTTAGTACAACCCCCTTAATATCAGACATCTACATACCAGAATGATCCTGTAACTTTAGAGCAGTCACATGAGCAAGCTGGAAATAAAAAAAAAAACACAAAAGGATTGTAAGGACATTAATTTATTAAAATGTTACTATTTTAAAGATTATAAGAGAGGAAAATTTAAAGCTCTGAGTATTCTTGATAAAATCTAAGAGAGCGAGTGAGCGAGCAAGTGAGAGTGCGAATGTTAAGACATTTTTATTATTTACTGCAAAGTCAAAAGTTTACATACATTTCATTAGTATTTGGTACCATTCCCCTTAAATTGAATGCCATGGGTCAAACGTCTGGGATATCCTTCCACAAGCTTCTCACAATAATTGGTCAGAATTTGGCCCATTCCTCCTGACAAAACTGGTGCAACTGATCCAGATTTATAGGTAGTCTTCCTCAAACCGGCCTTTTCAGCTTTGCCCAAAAATTTTAAATAGGATTGAGATCAGGGCTTTGTGATGGTCACGCCAAAACATTGACTTTGTTATCCTTAAGCCACTTTGTTACCCTTTTGGCAGTATGCTTCAGGTCCACTGTCCATTTGGAAGACCCATTTCTGCCCAAGCTTTAGCTCCTGGTGATGTTTGTCTTGCAATGTTGCATCAGTTTTGCCACATAATCTTCTTTTCTCATGATGCCATCTATTTTGTGAAGTGCACCAGTCCCTCCTGCAGCAAAACAACCGCACAACATGATGCTGCCACCCCCGTGTTTCACAGTTGGGATGGTGTTCTTAGGTTTCCAAGCTTCTCCCTTTTTCCTCCAAACGTAACGATGGTCATTATGCCAAAAAAGTTCAATTTTAGTTTCATGAGACCACAGGACATGTCTCCAAAAATGAAGGCCTTTGTTCCTGTGTGCATTTGTAAACATTAATCTGGCTTTTTTAAGTTTCTTTTGAAGTAATGGCTTCTTCCTGGCAGAGTGGCCTTTCAGCCCATGTTGATACAGTACTTCTTTCACTGTGGATACTGACACAATTTTACCAGCTTCCGTCATCATCTTCACAAGGTTTTTCTTTTGTCCTTGGGTTGATATGCAAATGTCGGAACAAAGCACATTCATCTCTGGGACACAGAACCCATCTCCTTAGGTACTGTCACACTAGGCGAGATCGCTAGCGATATCGCTTAAGCGACAGCGATTTTATGAAGCAGCAGCGACATCGTCAGCGACGTCGCTGTGTGTGACATGTAGCAGCGATGTGGCCCCTGCTGCGATGTCGCTGATCGTGCAGGGCCGTTTTTTGATCCTTGGCGTCCCGCTGGTGAGCCTGAATCGCTGAGTTTGACACCCTTTATGAACGACGAGCGACCTCGTTGGCGACTCATGTCAGCGGCGCAGGCGGGACTAGGTTTTAACGCCCCACAGCTCCGATTGGTGGCCACAACATCTAGTCCTTTGTGCGTTGTTGCAAGGATACTATCGTGTGTGGGGTTTTGCGATCCTGTCAGAGTCGCTACAGCGCTTCATCTTTGCAATTTATACAAGACGTTTTTGGGATCCTGAAAAAATTAATCCGGGGCAAACGCAATAGCGGCACAGACTGGATCGCAGTAGCTACAAAGCAGAAGGCCAGCAGGACGCAGTATGGAACAATGCTGGAAATTCGTATGAACCACTTGCGTCGTCTTTTATGACGCGGACGTCCAATCACTAAGCGAGAGCTGTGATGACATACAGTGACCACCAATCTGTGCTAAGGGGCGTAGAAAAGGTTGCGCTCAATCACGCCTATCGAGGTTGGGATCTTTAACAATACATGCTGTGTGACACGTCCCAATGACTGCCGAGGTTGTTATACAGATCGCTGATGTGTCGTTTATGAGATCTTCCTGTTTAGAAGCTACTAGCGACCATATAGCGATCACACCAATGATCTCGCCAGGTCGTGTTGTTGTCGTGATCGCTGGTGCGATCGCTTAGTGTGACAGTACCTCTTCTTGAGCAGTATGATGGCTGGAAATTCCCATCTTGTTTTTACTTGCGTATAATTGTTTGTCCAGCTGAACGAGGCGCCTTCAGGTGTCTTGAAATTGTACCCAGGGATGAGCCAGACTTGTGCATAATTCTGTTCCTGACATCTTGAGACTTTCCCATGATGCTACCCAAAAAGCAGTTTGTTTCAAGAGTGCATTAAAATACATCCACAGGTGTGTCTCTAATTATCTCAGATGTTGCCAAAAAAACCTATCAGAAGCTTCCAAACACATGACATCATCATATGGGCAGTCCAGAATTATTTAAATGCATAGTAATTAGAGTTGAGCGAATTAGTTCGCATTTGGTCGATGAATCTGAATTTGCCATATTCGTGACATATTAGTACCCTACTCGTGCCGAATGGATGTTTGATGATCGGTTCCGAACATATTCGGTAATTTCTACTCCTATTGACTCTGACGTTCGGCTGTGTTCGACGAATATCGCAAAAACAATATTCAATGCCGATCGTATTCGGAACGGAATCCACACAAATTCGCTCAACTCCAATAGTAATCTTAGTGTATGTAAACTTTTGACTTTGCAGTAAGTAATACAAATGCCATAAAACATCTCGCTCTCATTCTGGCATCTGGCAAATATTAATAATTATGGTAATCCTAACTGACCTAAAACAGGAAAGGTTTATTCTGACTTCATGTCAGATATTGAGGAAAAACAGGATTTTGGTTGCTTACCGTAAAATCTGTTTCTCGGACCGCTCATTGGGAGACACAGGAAACCATGGGTGTATGCTGCTGCCACTAGGAGGCTGCCACTATGCATATGAAAAAAGGGTTGGCTCCTCCTCTGCAGTATACACCCCACCGACTGGCATCATCTACTCAGTTAGTGAGAAAGCAGTAGGAGAAGAACATGAGAGAACCAAACATAACAAACAACTCAAACAAAACCTTAACAATCAGAAGAAAGGACGAGAGTTGTAAACCTATGGGAGGGTGCTGTGTCCCCCAATGAGCGCTCCGAGAAACAGATTTTACGGTAAGCAACCAAAATCCTGTTTTCTCGATCGCTCTAATTGGGGGACACAGGAAACCATGGGACGTCCCAAAGCAGTCCATGGGGTGGGAAGAAAATTGGCAGAAAACTCCATTCAGGTCGGCAAAGTCCCCAATGCCGCCTGCAAGATCCTTCTGCCTAAGCTGGCGTCCGCCGAAGCGTAGGCGTGGACCTTGTAAAATTTTTGGCAAACGTGCGGATGGAAGACCGGTTTGCCGCTTTTCAAAGTTTTAGGGCGGGTGCCCCATGGTGAACCGCCCAGGAAGCACCTACTGTCCGGGTGGAGTGAGTTTTAATCCCAAAGGGAGGCACACTGTTGTTAACCCGGAAGCCTGCAATATGCAGTCCTATCCAACGCGCAAGGTCGGCAGGCCTCTCCACGCTCCGACTGGAATGACGAACAGAAGATTCGACTTCCTGAAGGAAGCAGTCCTCTCTAGGCAGGTCCTCACTACCCGGACCAGGTCCGGCCTGTTCAGTGAACGCTCCAGAGAATGAGTCGGAGCTGAGAGAAAGAAAGTAGGACAATATCCTCATTCAAATGAAAGGTGGAAATCACCTTGGGAAGAAGAGAACGAGATGCCAAGGATTTTTGAAAGAGGATAGAAAAAATTGGCACCTGCTCCTTGAGAGAGAGAGAGTGAGCGAGAGACCAGAATCCAATACCACTCGGAGAAGAACCCAAGATAGCTGGGAGCGACAACCTCATTGGCCGTTGACGTTAGACTCCCACCAGCGAAAATAGGCCTTCCCGGTTTGGTAGTAGAATCTGGAGGACGACGGTTTTCCTGGCCTGGATCGTGGTGTGAATCACCCGATCGGAGAAACCGGATGCTCTCAATACCGCGTTCTCAACAGCCGCGTCGTCAAATAGAGTGACCGAGAACTCGAGCCCAAGGAAGGGGCCCCTGGGGGCGGGAAACGAAGGCCCGATCTCGGGGCCGGAAAACGCACTCTATTTTGTATCCAGAGGATACAACCTCTCTGACCCACGCGTCTTCCACCAGGACGAGCCAGACGCCTCTGAACAGGAGGAGACGACCCCCGGCCTGGGAGAAACGCTGGGCTCTGGATACGAGTCAAGCAGAGGAGGATCTGCCAGGTCTTGACCTGGAAGATCTACCCTGGGAGTTATGGGAACGCCAGGAAGGAGTGGGCCTGAAGGAAGCCTTCTTCCTGGTCTGGCGATTCTGTGGCCTGTGCCGACCTGAAGAATCGTTCGACTCTGGGGAGGTGCGAAAAGGCCGAATGGAGCGGAACTGCCGCTTTTGAACGGGACTGCGAGGCTTGGACAGAGAGGAGAGAACTCGTGCCTCCCGTTGCCTCCTTAATGATTGGATCCAACCTAGAGCCGAACAGACGATCTCCCTGGAAGGGGAGGCCTGTGAGCGACTTCTTTGAAGAAGGATCCGCTTGCCATGCTTTGAGCCAAATATTCCTCCGAATGGCTACAGAATTGCTGGACGCCTGAGCAGCGCTGGACGCCTGAGCAGCGCAAGACGCGGTGTCCAGGGAGGCCGAAACCAAATATTGCCCATCACGGGAAATTTGATCTGCAAGCTCCGCCAGCTCCCTCGGAGGGGCTCCAGCCATGATGCCCTTGCGGAGCTGTTTTGCCCAACGGGCTAAGGCCCTTGATACCCAAGTTGAGGCAAAGGCCGGGCATAAAGCAGAAGCGGCCGCTTCGAAGGCTGATTTTGCCAGCGATTCTAAAATTCTATCGTTGATATCCTTGAGGGAAGCTGCATTAGAGAGTGGAAGGACCCTATTGGTGGAGAGTCTGGAGACCGGAGGGTCCACCATAGGAGAAATCGTCCAGTTAGTGGTAAGATCCGGAGGGAAGGGATATAGGATGCCGAGGCGCTTCCCTCTTTGAAAGCGCCTGGTTGGATCTTCCCTCTCACTCTTGAGAATCTCCATGAACTCAGTATGCGAGGCAAAGACCTTGGCCGGTGGCTTGGACCGTCTGAACGAAACCGCCTGATCTGCGGATTCCGTAGTGGTATCTTTGATGCCTAAGGTCTGGTTGACCGCCACGATCAGGCTCTGCACCCTATCCGTCATGGTGGAGGCCTGTTCTGAATCTAGGTCCGACTCATCTTCCAAAAGCGCGTCCAAAGACGCTTCGCCTGACTCCGGAGAGGGCGCTACAGGGGGATCGCGCCGTGAAAGGTCATCTGATGAGGCGGAGCGGGAAGAGGACCCAGAGCGGTGCTCCAATCTAGGTCTCTTACGGCCTGTGTTGGAAGGACCGGGCTGCGAGTCTTGTGACCCGCTGGCGACCTCGGGTGCAGAAAGGGGCAATCTGTCCAAAACGGACACTAGGGTCTGTGAGACCTTGGTGAGGTCCGCCACAGATTGCGACAGAGAAGTAGCCCACTCAGGGGCAGGAGGGTCAGAACCGCCAGGAGCAGGAGGGTCAGAACCGCCAGGGGCAGGAGGGTCAGAACCGCCAGGGGCAGGAGGGTCAGAACCGCCAGGGGCAGGAGGGTCAGAACCACCAGGGGCAGGAGGGGGTTCCTGGGCAGGCACGGTGGGGTCGCTGCAGGCCTGGCAGAGGGGAGACGACTGACCTGAAGGGAGTCTGCTATTACAAGTAGAGCACACAAAGTGCATGACCAGAGCGGCGAGGAAGAGGAAGGTGGAGGGCGAGCAGGCTCTGCCTTGTGCTTAGGCATGGTGAGCAGTCCCACTAACTGATGCCAGAGGGTTGGGGACAGAAGGGAGAGAGAGGAGAGTGTCAGCTCTGCGGGGCAGAGCAACTCACGGTGTCCTTATGTGCTGCTCCACAGTTACTACGAAGCGGAAGGCTGTGAGACGACTTGTGCCCCAGCCGAAGATGGCGTCCAGCAGGAGACCCGGCAGTGGAAGAAAGCGCGCACTCTCAGTGGATGAAGAGGGCGGAGCAAGCGCCGTTGTTTTGGGCAATATGGCTGCGGCTCCAGCCCAGTAACGCTGGAAGGGTGGGCGGAGCGTAGGCAGCACTGAGGAGTAAAGACGGGCGGGAGAAAAGCACGCCTGGAAACTCGAGGGGAAGGGGGCGGAGCCAGCAGAAAAGTAGGCCCGAAATGAAGCCGGGGACTAAATTAGGCAGTGCGGCTGCCGATGGAGTGGGGGGGCAGAGGTCACCCATTGGCCACTAATGATTCCCCCAAGGAAAACGCCACTCAAGAGCCCCCTCCCAAGGGGGTGCAGCGGTGCGAACCGGGCAGCCGGAGATGCCAGGTGGTCCCAAGGAAGGGGAGACTGGGGACCAAAAAGAAGAAGGTAGGCCGAGGGGAAGCCGGGGCCTCAATTAGAAGGCGCGGCCGCCGATGGAGGGGGGGGGCGGCGCGGTAGTCACCCACTGCCCTCTAAAGATCCCCCACAGGGAACTGCCAAGCAAGAGCCCCCTCACAAGGGGCGCAGCGGCGCGACCGGGCGCCTGGAGCTGCTAGGTGGACCCAAAGAAGGGGAGACTGGGGACCCTCTAATGTTCATCTTTTTTTTTTTTTTAAATAAAAGTCTTCTTTCTTCTTTTCTTCTGTCTTCTCTCCTAACTGGGGGGAAGCGGGACAGTACCTCAGTGGCGAGTCGGACATCCGGCATTCGTTTGACGTCCGTGTCTCCTCAACCGCAGGCTCTGGTGGGCGAGTGGGTGTGAGACGGAGGCAGGCCCGTATATTCTTCCCTTTTCCGGATCACCTGAACACCCGTCCGTGTCAGGGATCCTCTTTTGGGTCCTGCCGAAAGAACAGACCTATGAGGATACAGGGTGGCAGCACACGCCGTACTCATAGTCTCTGTGTGGGAGTACAGTAGTGACTGTTCACACTGTATCCCTCCGGAAAAACCTGAAAAGGAACGACGCACATTAGGTAGATATGGGTCTCCGGAGAGACCGTGTCCACCCCCTACTGACACTAAGCTAAAAACTGAGTAGATGGTGCCAGTCGGTGGGGTGTATACTGCAGAGGAGGAGCCAACCCTTTTTTCATATGCATAGTGTCAGCCTCCTAGTGGCAGCAGCATACACCCATGGTTTCCGGTGTCCCCCAATTAGAGTGATCGAGAAAACATGCGTCTTTTTATACAGTGCATGTAAACTGGTTTCAACTATAGTTAATTAAAGTGTTATAAAGCAGAAAAATACCTTTAATAACTGAAGCTGGTCATACGAGAGCTCCTTCACAGGAATCTCAAATAGCTCTACGGTCGAGGCATTCGCTTTCTGTACAGAAAATAAAATATTATATTATATAAACACGGCTATATATCACTGCTTTTTCTAAAAAGGAACCCGTCAGTTGTGTGTGGTATTAAACCTCAGCCCAACTAGCTTCATGAGCAGTAATACCAGACAACCTATGGGCAGGTGTGGTGCTGCTCATAGAATAAAGCATACATGTTTTTCTAAATCTGGCCAACCTTTTAACCCCTTCACCCTGAAGCCTGTTTTCACTTTCCTGACCAGGACAAATTTTTCAAATCTGATCAGTGTCACTTTATGTGGTTATAACTGTGGAACTCTACCAGATCCCACTGATTCGGAGATTGTTTTCTCATGACTTATTGTACTTAAAGGGAATCTGTCACCCCAAAAATGCCATATCAAGTAAAGATATGGCTGAATAGAGCGTCCCATAACTAAGCTAACGGTGGGTATCATATATCATGATACCCCCGTTTTCATAGCAAAATACCTTTTTAAAGTTGGTGATTGAACATGTCAATCACTGCAGTCAGGTCAGGAGGGCGGCGGTTTTCATGTGCTCCCCCGCCCCTCGTCATCTCTTTCGTATCGCCGTCTGTGAATACCACAGACGGCGTTCGTTTCCCGCAATTGCGCAATTCAAAATTATGCCGGCGCATGCGCAGTATGCTTTGCCCAGCAGTGGGCAAAGCATAAAATTACTACAGCGCATGCGCTAGTATTTCCTTGCCCCGGAAGTCGTCCAAGGCAAGCAGGATTTTCCGTTCAATCACCAACTTTAAAAAGGTATTTTGCTATGAAAACGGGGGTATCATGATATATGATACCCACCGTTAGCTTAGTTATGGGACGCTCTATTCAGCCATATCTTTACTTGATATGGCATTTTTGGGGTGACAGATTCCCTTTAATGATAGTGGCAAAATTTGTTCAAAATGACTTGCATTTATTTGTGAAAATATCGGAAATCTGGTGAAAATTTTGCAATTTTTAAACTATTCATTTTCATGCCCCTTTAAAACAGAGAGTCATGTCACACAAAATAGTTAATAAAATCACATATCCCATATGTCTACTTTACATAAGCACAATTTTTTAATTTTTTTTTCGTTAGGCAGTTATAAGGGTTAAAAGTTAACTAGCGATTTCTCATTTTTCCAACAAAATTTACAAAACCAGTTTTTTTTAGGGACCACATCACATTTGAAGTGACTTTGAGGGGCCTATATGGCAGAAAATACCCAAAAGTGACACTATTCTAAAAACTGCACCCCTCAAGGTGTTCAAAGCACATTCAAGAAGTTTATAAACCTTTCAGTTGCTTCACAGGAATTAATGGAATGTGGGAGGAAAAAAATTAACATTTAACTTTGCCACAAAAATTTTACTTTAGAGCCAATTTTTTTTTTCTTTTCGCAACAGGAAGAAATGAACCCCAAAATTTGTTTGTGCAATTTCTCCTGAGTACGTAAATAGGTGGGAAAAAATTACTGTTTGGGCATACGGCAGTGCTCAGAAGGAAATGAGCGCTACTTGACTTTTGTCCCAGCAAAATTCCCCAAGATGGTGCACATTACAGAGTCACACACTTCCGCTGACCCGCGGGGATAATGGCAAATGATAGGTCAGAGCTCCCAGGGTCGGCTATCCCACCTGTGTTAAACACACACAGAGAGGAGGTAACGACAATTGTAGGAAGATGACAGTCCATAGAGACCATACGAGGTCCAAAGCCAGCTGACACAAGTCACCACCATGGAGTCTTGTCCTGAGATCTCGGGAGACGAGATCTCGTTGCCAAGATTTGAATGAGTATGCAACGGCCATCTTTCAGGAGGCCACTGGCGGCCATCTTTCAGGACGGCACCGCATCGCAGCAGTGGAGCTGCGGGGGGCTTTCCGGCTAGGACAAAATGCCGGCGGAGCCCCACACGCAGCACAGAGCCCCGCTGATGCCCCGACACCACCGTACCGTACCACAGGGAGGCTGCATCGGGACTGCCACCGGAGGCCCCTGGCGGCCATCTTTCAGGAGGCCACCGCGTTGCAGCAGCAGAGCTGCGGGGGGCTTTCGGGCTAGGACGAAATGCCGGCGGAGCCCCCCACGCAGCACAGAGCCCTGCTGCTGCCCCGACACCACCGCACCACAGGGAAGCTGCATTGGGACCGCCACCGGATTTTTAGGTATGTTGGACCATAACACGCACCCCAATTTTCCCCAAAATTTTGGGGGGGAAAAGTGAGTCTTATGGTCCGAAAAATACGGTAATTAACATATAATCTGGTTGTCTTCACATTCAGCGGTGTACTTTTCAGAAGTGCACAAAACTGTGGTCGACTACGCTTTTATGAACACCAAAAATAACAGAGCTCACCGGATCATAGGCGGGCAGAAACTCATTTACAGTGCCTCCATCTGCCTCATTATTGGGAATGTTTACGTTTTTCAGAGATTTAGAAGAAAACCCCGGTGTAAGCGCTCAGCGCAGAGCTCAGGATAAATGTGTGCCGAGCCTTACTGCGATCTTTGGGAGGCAGAATGAAAAAACCCAACAGAAGGTGAAGAAATTTTTAATCTTTTATGTCGTTCCTCGTGCTGTATATGTGAATAAACCATTTTATTCTTAGGGTCGGTGTGATTACAATGATATCAGATTAATATCTTGTTTTTATGTTTGGCTGCTGTCACACACTAAAACACACTATCGCAAAAACTAGTTTTTGCATAGCCATATTTTGAGAGCTATAATTCTTCTATATTTTGACTGACAGTTATGTGAGGGCTTCTTTTTTGCGGGACAAGTTGATGTTTTTATCGGTACCATTTTTGGGCACATGACATTGCTTTCTATTCAGATTTTTGGGAAGCAGAATGAACAAAAAGCAGCAATTCAGGCATTTTTTTTTTTTTAATGCTGTTCCGCATGTTGTAAAGTTGATAAAGCAGCTTTATTCTTAAGGTCAGTACGATTACAGTGATACCGCATTTATATAGTTTATGTTTTGGCACTTTTAAATAATAAAAGCTATTTTATAGGAAAAAAATATTTTTCCATCGCTTTATTCTGACAGCTATCACTTATTTTTCCGCTGATGCAGCTGTATCGCGTCTTTTTTTTTTTTTTTTTTTTTTTGCATGAGAAGACGACGTATTCAGCGGTACCATTTTTATGTAGACTGGTCTTTTTCATTGCGTTTTATTCCACTTTCTATTTGGCAGTATGATAATAAAGAATAGTTTTTTGCCTTTTTCTTTTACAGCGTTCACTGAAGGTGCTAACTAGCGGGAGAGTTTTATAGGTTGGGTCGTTCCAGAAGCAACGATAAGAAATGTGTACTTTTTTATTTGTTACATAAATAAATGTATTTATTGGATTAAAAAAATATTTAGAGTTGAGAGTCCTCAGTGGTTGATACCTTTTAATGGCTAACTGAAAAGATGGTAACAAATTGCAAGCTTTTTTTTTGTTCTTTATTTAGTGATTTTTTTTAATAGTTTAACAATTTTTATTACCTTTTTTACATTGTCCCACTATGGAACATCAACTATGTAATGACAGATCGTTGATCTAATATTCTGCAATGCTTCTGCATTGCACAGCATTAAAACAGCATCTGACATGCAGGGAGGAGGCATGTCAGCTCGTGCTCTGAGCATGAGCTGACAGGCCACCGTCCCTGGGTGATCCCCCCGGCCATCTTGGGACCAGCGATCACCATGGAGACCACCAACAAACGCGATCGCATCGTGTTCTGCCAATGGAAGCACAGATGGAGCTCATTCCCTCTCAGATACCACGTGATGTTGCTGTCAGTATTGACAGCGGCATCACAGGGATTAAACGCCCGCGATCAGTGCTAGCACCGATCGTGGGCGTGGCTGCAGGGTGTCAGCTCACACAGAGCTGACACCCGAACTCGATCACAGCGCCGTATATAAACGGAGGATGTCGGGAAGGGGTTAAAATTCCCATTTTTTTTTTTTTTTAATTATAACGTGTCTCATATAGCAAGATAAACTGAGAAATGCACAATTCTTCTACATGTGCCCCAGGAGATCAGGGATTTGTCCTCTTTAAGTAGTGTTAAGCAAACGCACCCCTTTGGCCTCATCTATTTGCCAGACAAAAAATGGAAGAACGCAACAGGAAATTAACTTTTTGTTCTCAGTAAGATGCCTTCAAGAACAGTTTGCTACAGGGACATCTAGAAGATCCAGCAGACTGACAATCAATATGGCCAAATGCATTTCCTGTACAGTCCTAGTTCCTTGCATCACTCATCGCTGGAGGCAGTTGGGCAATCTGGACCTACAAACAGTGTGTTGTACCAACCCGGCACTAAAATGGCAGCGAGAGTGTTCATGTAAAGAAATCATTGCATTTACCTTTTTCATGGACATACAGCATGTGAGATCATGATAGATCACTGGAACAAGATCCTTGGAAAGATGGACATCAAACTCAACAAATGCAGCACCCTGGACGGGGAGTTATAAAACAAAAACATTTGTAACTTTTCCACCTTATTAATGGGTAATAAAACATAATGTTATTAATACAGGCACTCTCCAACATTTGCGCTAAGAATCGAGGGAACTTTTATTACTTAATCTCCCTTGTAGCAAGCTTCAGAATGGAAGAGGACTTGAACTCTAGTGCCACCTATTAGAAGCAGCAATCCTAAAAGTCAATATCATTCCTTTAAAGAAGCCCTCCTCCTCCTCCACCCATCAAAGTTTAAAGGGTATGCCACACTAAACAATATCGCTAACGGGATCGCTAAAAAACGTCACTATTTAGCGATCCCGTTAGCGATATTTGTTCAGTGCGGCAGCTTCCAGCGACGAGCTTCCTGCTGTGATCTCGCTCGTCGCTGGAATCGCTCCGGACCCTATTTTCTCGTCGGCGCTCCCGCTGGGTAAAGTATTTAATCGCTGTGTGGCACCTTTTCTTAGCGATTTAGCGGTACTTTTGTACCGCTAAAGTCGTTAAGAAGTCGCTAACGGCGATAGCGTCGTTAACTATATCGCTAAATGTGGCAGCATTTAGCGATATAGAAACAATCCCGCTAGCGATCGCATTAGTATGCGTCGTTATCGCGATCGCTAGCGGGATTGTTTAGTGTGGCAGTACCTTAAGTCCCGAACAGGGGAGGAGGAAGCAGCTGGGTCAGGAGATGAAGAGGGGAATGATAAGTGCAGGGAAAAGAGACTAGCATAGCCTCAGTCTACATAGAGTAGAGAAAAGAGAAGAATTAGCTGGGTAGAAGGGAAAATGAGCAATTGTAAGTGCACAGCGCTGTATAATGTGATGTATGCAATAAATTAAGAGGATAAAAACTTTTATGGGAGGAGAGCTTCTTTAACGAGTCTTGCTGTATAACTTCAGATATAAGCTAAACCACAATATCAATTTGCCAACATGGTGTTTCGGGTATTGCCCTTCTTCAGTGCAAAAGAAAGAGATCTGATTTGGCTGGGTGAGAGGCCTCTGTCTGGGGTCTAAGGGGTAATGTCTCTCCTTGTGGAGAATGACATGCCTGACATGAAGCAGACACACTAAGCCCCAGCGTCAATGTGCACACAGAGCGGAGAACACGGCATACTGAGCTCGCACCCCGCTCGGCTGCACACTCATGCAGGAGCTCAGCACCTTTCCTTCCTCTGCAGAGCAGATTCTTGATTCATTGCTGGAGGTCTCAGGACAGAAAGCTAGTAACAGTGAAGTAATATAAGATATACATTTCAACATTATTCCACCTAAAAAGCAGTAATGTAGATTTCCTTCCTTCAAAGAAAATACAGAGAACAAGACTGAGACTTCAGTATTAGGAAGTCAACTAATAATCATCTATCCTTAGAACCATTCATTTTGTGAGTGAGGGAGATCTAATGCATCAGTCTCTTCTCCACCCATAACACAAGAGGCAGACAGAGAGCTGGAGGCAATTCCTGGCCACTTCCCTGCTCTATCAGGAGTCTGCCACTTAGAAATGGAACGATAACTGAAAAACACCAGTACAATTATATGCATCTGCAGGGTCACCAAGAGGCCATTCAGTTTAAAGCAGAACTCCAATGATAGAAAAAAAAAAAAGATATTCAGGTGTGTACAGTAATACAGTGCTTCTTAAAGGGAAACTGTCACAGGATTCATGCTGCCAAAACCGCATGTAGCATGAATGGCAGCCTGATTGTAGCCCGGTAAATTTTTCTCTGAAACGCTCGGGCATTTCAGAGACTATATACTTTAAATGGCCTGTCCAGGAACCACAGCTGGAGAGCAGACTGGTCCAGCAACGCCCTTGGCCGGCTATTCCCAGCGCTGTTAAGTGTGACTTACAGGTCTATCACTATGCAAGAAACCCATCATACAACTAGTGTGGCGGTGGGAAGAGCCGCATCCTGGAAGCATATAGTCTCTGAAATGCCAAAGCGTTTCAGAGAAAAATATACCTGGCTCCTATTGTGCATCCAGGCTGATTCCTGCTACCCATGGATTGGGCATTATGAATCAGGTGCCCTTAAGGCATCACTAAGGAAACGTCAATCTTACTGCATAGGTCTGGATTATGAAGATGAATGCGAGCTATACAGACTCTGGTGATGGCTGCAGGCGGTCAGCCTTTTAGCATTTAAAGCAGCAAGCACTCCCATGATACTTTCATTGCCTAAACGTAGATGTAATGTAGTAATATACCCACTGATCTTCCTTTGTTCCCAGTCATCGTCTGCGTCACCTGATTTCTATTATGGCTCGCCAGATCACGCTGGGGCGAGTATAAGCTGGAAGTTTATTTTCCCTCCCATGCACGTCTATAGCGTTCGAGCCTCGGTCTGACGCCTAATAGACATACATTGTAAAAGTGACTTCCGACTCACACAGACCTCAAAGTGATCCGGCAAGTTGGAGCAGAAGAGAACCGGCGTGGCAGGGAAGATGCCGATCGGTGAGTATAGAACCACACTTACACTACATTTATTCAGGTTTACTCAATTTAAACTTTTATGGGAGTGCTTCTAAGAGATATGGATAATAGTGAGTGCCCATCAGTCATTACCATTTTTTCTAAACTCTTCTTCTCAATAGGTTCAAAAGTCCATACAATATCTCTTGGGTCCCCACATCCTTTGCACCACCCTGAATAAACATTTTCTGATAGTTTGGCTATTTATAAATCATTGCGACTAGTGTGACTGGGGACAAAACATATGTGCTAACTGCCATAGCCTAGCCATAGAGAAAAGGTATCTGTGGGGACAATAGTGGATTTTATTTTCTTCCTCCCATATAGAGTGATGATCTACCAGAAGCCCTTAAATACATGGGGTTCATTTGGCCCTCCTGGAGACTGGTGATCAACCGATCTATCCCTGGCATCCATTACTTTTTAAGATCAAGACTGAAATAACCATGAATAAAAAAACTTACATGGTTGGCGGCACTTTTTAAAGAGGCCACAGTATTTTCTCGGATTTTCGCCATCCTACAAAACAATAAAGTAAATTAGAGAGGAAATGTAAAATAATGTGTCAGAGTATTACAGCGGTTAACTAAGATAATTACTTGGCAGTTGTAGTAGAGTTGCCAGCACCCCTATGTCCAACATCAAGTGGCGTCCTTGGCTTCCAGTACTTGCAGAAAGAGCTGCTCATGTCACATGAGTAACCTGCTATTGGCTTTATGAGGATATAGTCAACTACGGGAAAAAAAAAAAAAATAGAAATATCACAGTCAACCAACCGCATTACCTGACATTTTTTCATGTAGAACTGACTGTATGCCCACAAGTCGCTAATCACTCGTTAACCCGCTACCTGCGGACTATATGACATCTCTGGTTGCGGCTATTAACCCTTTAAGTGCTGCTCTCACTTTCCCACAGTGGCATTTAAATGAAGAGGTTGATCCCATCAGATCCCTTCAAGGTACAGGGTAGAGATTGTTTTATCATGTCAGTTTGGACCCCCATGGTTGTCATCTTTGTGCTCCTGTGAAGTTTAGAGATGGCCTATTTTTATATTACTATTTTTCTTTTTGACGATATTTGTATGCATGGCCCTTGTGTCCGTCAGGACCTTTTTTCTTGTGTTTTGTTAGTTTTTCATATTGACAGAGGACGCACCTATTGTTGATATACACTTTATTATTCAATTATATATTATTTTTTTTTATTACAGGGCACACCTAAATTTTACAAGAACCTATGGACAAATTATTTTCGAGGGTTACCGTCATTTTTGTCCAGACCATTTTCATTTGTTTTTTTTTTGTACTGAACCACAATTCAAAAGCAATGTCCGATTTTCATTAGTTGATTATTACAGCTACCAATGTGAGTTTTTCTTACTTTAATAAATGGGCACCAACAATTTTGTCCGTGTGTGTATGTTTTACCCTGAAACACTGCAGCCTTTACTACCCAAATGCTTGCACTCCTTATAAGTTGCAAAAAGGAGATTTTTGTGTACTCACCGTAAAATCCTTTTCTCCGAGACGCTCATTGGGGGACACACAGACCGTGGGTGTTATGCTGCTGCCACTAGGAGGACACTAAGCAATACAAGCACAAAAGATTAACTCCTCCTCCTGCAGTATACACCCTGTGTTGGCTCAATCCTGAACCAGTTCGGTGCCAAAGCAGTAGGAGCTCATAACAGAGTGCAATATGCCAACAATTCAAATGAACAACGAGGCTACAAGTTAAACCAGGGTGGGAGCTGTGTCCCCCAATGAGCGTCTCGGAGAAAAGGATTTTACGGTGAGTACACAAAAATCTCCTTTTCTCCTTCGCCTCATTGGGGGACACACAGACCGTGGGACGTCCCAAAGCAGTCCCTGGGTGGGAAGACATCAACAGATGAAGCCTCGTGAACCTCATGCATATAACGCTTAACTAGTCAACAGACAACTTACAGATGCGCAACAGCTGATTGCAGAATCTGTCTGCCAAGAGCCGCATCTGAAGAAACTTGAGCATGAATTTGGTAATGCTTGACGAAAGTATGAAGACTGGACCAAGTCGCAGCCTTGCACACTTGCTGTGCCGAAGCCTGGTGCCGAATGGCCCAGGTGGCCCCCACAGAACGAGTGGAGTGTGCCTTAATCCCAGCCGGGATAGGCTGACCTTTAACACGGTACGCCTCTTGGATCGCAGAGCGAATCCATCTGGCTAACGTGGCCTTGGAAGCAGGAAGACCCTGTCTGCGTCCTTCCGGAAGCACAAACAGAGCGTCCGATTTCCGGAAAGGTGCCGTTCTCGAAATATACCTTCGGAGAGCCCTCACCAAGTCTAAAGTGTGAAGGACTTTTTCAGTACGGTGAATTGGCGTCGGACAGAATGAAGGCAAAACTATCTCCTCATTGATATGAAAAGCCGAAACGACTTTTGGCGTGAAAGACGGAGAAGTCCTAAGGACTACCTTGTCCTGGTGAAAAATGAGGAAAGGAGGTTTACAAGATAAGGCTGCCAATTCTGATACTCGTCTGATAGAGGTAATCGCCACTAGGAAGACCACCTTCCAGGAAAGAAGCGATAAGGACACTTCCGGCAAAGGTTCGAAGGGGGAGTCCTGTAAGGCACTGAGGACCAAATTAAGATCCAGCTCAAAGGCCTCTTGTAAGGTGGAACAAGATGAGACACTCCCTGAATAAAAGTCTTGACCTGAGACTTAGATGCGATCCGTCGTTGGAAAAGGACGGACAAGCAGAAATCTGGCCCTTGAGGGAAGAAAGGGCTAATCCCGAATCCATTCCTGCTTGAAGAAACTCCAGAATGGAAGGGATAGAGAAAACCAAAGGGGAATGACCTTTGTTCTCACACCAGGAAAGGAATGTCTTCCAGACACGATGATAAATGCGGGCGGAAGCCAGCTTCCTGGAATTGACCATTGTAGAGATGACCTTGTGAGAAAACCCAGCCTGACCTAAGATCCAGGCTTCAATGGCCATACCGTCAAATTCAGCGCTTTTGAATTGTGATGGTAAATCGGACCCTGTGAGAGGAGGTCCGGCCGATCTGGCAATCTCCAGGGAACGTCTGCGACCAGACGCACTAGTTCCGCATACCACGGACGGCGAGGCCAGTCCAGAGCGACCAGAATGAGAGGAACGCCTTCTGCCTTGATCTTCCGAATCACCCTGGGGATTAACGGAAGAGGAGGAAAAATGTAAGGAAGGCGAAATTGACTCCAAGGGAGGACTAGCGCATCCGAGCCTACGGCTAGTGGATCGCGAGAGCGACTTATGAAAGTCTGAACCTTGGCATTCAGTCTGGATGCCATGAGGTCTATGTCCGGCATGCCCCATCGCTGGCAAATAAGATGGAACACATCCGGGTGCAGGGACCATTCCCCTGAGTCTAAGCCCTGGCGACTTAGGAAGTCGGCTTCCCAATTGTCCACACCTGGAATGTGAACCGCGGAGATGAGTGAGCGGTTTTTCTCGGCCCAGTGGAGAATGTGCGATACCTCGAGCATCGCTATTCTGCTCCGAGTGCCCCCCTGACGGTTGATGTACGCCACGGCCGTGGCGTTGTCTGACTGAATCCTGATGGGACGACCGGCCAGGAGATGATGGAAGTGCACGAGAGCTAACTTGATAGTTCTGATCTCTAAGATGTTGATTGGGAGACGGGACTCTGGTAGAGACCAGCGGCCCTGAGCCGTGTGATGAAGAAACACAGCTCCCCATCCGAGAAGACTGGCATCGGTGGTCACCACCAGCCAATGGACAGGCAGGAAAGATTTTCCGTGATTCAGTGATGAGGCATTCATCCACCATCTTAAGGAGCTTCTGACTGTGGGAGACAGACG
The DNA here is from genome assembly GCA_033576555.1 of Oophaga sylvatica. NCBI lineage: Eukaryota > Metazoa > Chordata > Amphibia > Anura > Dendrobatidae > Oophaga > Oophaga sylvatica. Next base: position 493,883,713 of record JARQOD010000005.1, read on the forward strand.
GAAGCGGCGACCTAGAGACGTTGGGTTCCTGTCCCAGACTGATATCAACTCCTGTTGAAGAGGGCGGAGATGAAACTGGGCGAAAGGTACTGCTTCGATGGAAGCTACCATTTTCCCGAGGACCTGCATCGCGCTCCGCAGAGAATGAGGGCGGTTTAGCGACAGCAGGAGCACTCCCCGCTTCAGAGAGATAATCTTCTCTGGAGGGAGAGATACCAATCCTTGGTAGGTATCCAAAATCATTCCCAGAAAAGGAATCTTCTGAGAGGGAATGGGAAGAGACTTGTCCAAATTGACTAGCCAACCGAGGCGGGGAGGGTGTCGATAGTGATTTCGACGCTCTCTTCGCAGGCTCGAAAAGTCGGACCTTTTATGAGTAGGTCGTCCAGGTACGGGAGGACTACCACACCCCGAGAGTGTAAAATTGACATGGCGGCCGCCATGACTTTTGTGAACACTCTGGGGGCGGTTGCGAGACCGAAAGGCAGAGCGGCAAACTGAAAATGATCCTTTCCGACAGCAATACGCAGAAACCTTTGATGTCTGCTGAAAATTGGAATGTGCAGATACGCATCCTTGATGTCGATAGACGCCAAGTATTCTTTTCTTTCTAGAGATGCGACAACAGAACGGAGGGATTCCATCCTGAAATGACGAACTCTGATGAATTTGTTTAGCAATTTCAGGTCCAGAATAGGACGCAAAGAGCCGTCCTTCTTGGGAACCACAAAGAGGTTTGAGTAAAACCCTTTGAATTTTTCTTTGTGAGGAACTGGGATGATGACTCCGCTGGAAAGAAGCGTGTTCAGAGCCTGAAGAAAAGGCATTGCAAGATCCTTTGACTTGGGGAAGCGAGACTGAAAGAAACGTCTTGGGGGAAGGGACAAGAATTCGATCTTGTAACCTGAGTGTACTAGGTCGAGGACCCACTGGTCCTGAACGACCGACCCCCAGACTTTGTGAAACAAGAGTAGGCGGCCGCCTACCTTGTTTGGGTCCCCATCCCCAGCAAGGAGTCATTGCGATGACAATTTGCGAGAGGAGGAGCTCCTGTTTCCTGCCTGAGAAAACCTGTTTCTCCAGGGCTGAGAGGATCTGGACGATGGTTGCGAGCCCCTATCTCTACGAGATGACCGGGGTGCTCGAGTGGAGGACGAAGCAGGGGACCAATTAAAGGAGCTACGAAAAAGCCGGGAACGACCTTGGTATTGAGACCGAAAAGGCCTATTGATTCTGCGCTGTGGGAGAAATTTGCTTTTGCCCCCAGTAGCGTCAGAAATAATCTGATCAAGGCGATCTCCAAAAAGACGCCCTGAATGATAAGGCAATGAAGTCAAAGTCTTCTTTGAAGCAGCGTCTGCACGCCACTCACGGAGCCATAGGGACCTCCGAATAGCGATAGCATTGGCGGCCGAGAGAGCAGCGCAATTAGCTGCATCCAGGGACGCATGAACCATGTAGTCACCTGCCCGAGTAATCTGATAGGCCAGATTACGTGCCTCGGGGGAAAGAGGGATATCACTAGTCATTTTGACTAGGCCCTCAACCCAAGCCACCATAGCTCTTGCCACCCAGGTGGCTGCAAAGGAGGGAGATAGAGATGCTCCAGCCGCCTCAAAAATTGATTTGGCGAGGTTGTCAATCTGTTTATCTGAAGGGTTCCTAATGGATGAACTATCAGAAACAGAGAGTAGGGTTTTTGAAGCTAGACGAGATACTGGAGGATCTACAACAGGAGATTCAGTCCACTCTTTCGCCACAGTTGCTGAAAAAGGGTATCGTGCTTTCAGAGACTTCAGTCCTGAGAAACGTCTATCCGGACGCTCCCTATGTCCCTGAACAATATCAGTAAATTCAGGGTGGTTACCAAACACCTTGTGAACACGCTTTTCTCTCTTGAAAGAGATAGGATGATTTGGCTGAGACCCAGGTTCTTCATCTAGTTTGAGGATTGTGTTAATTGCCTCAATTAGAGAATCTAAGGACTCCTGAAAATCTGGCGAGTTGGGATCACCAATGTCCGACTCGTATTCCGAATCATGGTCACTTATATCTCTAGGAGAGGGGGAGCGAGAACCTGAGCTCGCAGATGCTGAGCCGCTAGATGGATTGGGGGAAGCATTATGGCGGCGTTTTTTGGACGACCGCTTTGCGGACGCCATGAGGCGGCCCCTGTCAGATGAGGCTCTCTGAAGGCTAACGGACCCCTCTCAGGAAAAGGGGCGCTCTGGCTAGAAGCAGATCCCCGAAAGGTATCCAAGGCCCTAGTCAGAGAGTTCATGGAGTGCGCCAGATATTCTGGCCACCCTGAAGGACCTGGCTCAATGGGATCAAGAATAGGTAGGGACCCCTGCTCGGTAGTAGGGGGCTACTGAGCAGAAGAAGCCATGGGCTCCTGGGCACATGATGCACAGAATTGAGAACTATGCATTGACGGCAGGGGAGCGTTACATGAAGCGCAGGCGGCATATACTACAGAGTAGTTCTTGTCAGCCTTTTTAATTCCCTTGGATTGCGACATATTTCTGCACCCGAAAGCCTGCTGCAGGAGAAGGGTCAAACGCTGTGTAGACCTAGTCGCAGCGTGCACTTACCCAGGGCCTGTGTGTGTGCACCAGGGAAGTCAAAGGATGGCGTGTGCAGCGCTGTCCCAGGAGAATATGGCGCCCGAGATTATAAAAGCACTTCTCGTGTGAGACGAGAAGCACCAGAAGCAGTGGGAGGAGAGGGGGAGGAAACAGGGGAAGTCCCCTGTTAACTGACGACTGCCAATAGCCTGCAATGTGGGCGGAGCCACACGGACCGCCCCCTCCCTTGAGGCCTATCCCGGCCCGAAGCCGGGGAGTAAATTTTAAAGTTGCGGCCTACCCTGGGCCGAAGCCGGGGACTAAATTTGAGTCCGTGGCCGCGGTGCGATCGGAAACGCCAGCGGCGCGATTCTGTGCTGCGGCGGCGCAACGCCATGCGGGCGCAGTGCGCATAAGCGGTCGCGGTGACCGGTATTACAGTGCCCCTCATATACTCACTGCGGGGAAAGCCCGAAGATGAAGGAGGGAGAACTCCACAGCACTACAGCGACTATGGCTGTACATCCTCTATCCACCAACCCCTTTCAATAGGGGGGTGGAGAGGGCTCTTACATGCCTCCAGACCGCCACCGCTTTCAGGAGAGGTGGTGGGGGTAACCATCCAAGGTGCCACGCAAAATAATCATCATCCTCAAGTAAGGGTATCTCATGGGGAGAGCGGCCTGTTATAAGGATCTGTCGCCCCATGGTAGCGTGGCAGGAGGGGTACGTGGAGGCGACACTCGCACGATGCCGCCTGTTGTTGGTTTTTGGGAGATCGTGACTTTTCGTACAAGTCCCGTCGCCCATCCGTGCGTGAAGAAAGTAAAATAATAAAAAGTTTAAAAATCAGAAAAAAAATCAGAAAAAAAAAGTGGGGTCTGAGAGCAGACCCTAGTGCCTCCTACAGACACTAAGCAAGAACTGGTTCAGGATTGAGCCAACAGAGGGTGTATACTGCAGGAGGAGGAGTTAATCTTTTGTGCTTGTATTGCTTAGTGTCCTCCTAGTGGCAGCAGCATAACACCCACGGTCTGTGTGTCCCCCAATGAGGCGAAGGAGAAAACATTACTTAGCCCCCCTTGCAGTCAAGTAGTATCATGATCATTACTTAATAATATTAGTAGTATTGTTACTTATCGCCTCCTCTGCCTTTCACCTTTATGGCTGCAGAGGTGACATTGTATTTATGGTACATGACCCATGAGCCAATTACTGCGTACAGCAGAGATACAGGGGGAAGACAGAACAAGATTGCGTTTATGTGCAGCCGCGTCCATAAAGACTGGTGAAAAGCAACAGAGGCGATGCTGCAGTGGCACGGGGCAAGTCATCATGTCTTTGGTATTTTTGAAGGAGGCCTTTGAGGAATTAAAATGTAAAAAATGAATAACTCATTCAAAAAAGGGAAGGCAGACTTGTTTTAAAGCCATGTGACTAAGATGGCCTTTCCTTTTACAGCCTGTTAAATGGTTTCTGCCTGTAAAATTCTCAATAAAGATTCAGGTTCCAATCATCAAAGCTTTAATGCAAGGAATCTGGTGACGTTTTAGAAAGTCGCAAAACTGAGACTTTTGGTGCTTTCATGCAATTTTCGCCTAACTTTAACATAGTGGCCGGAGCTGGAGATTAGCTGACAACCGCTTGTCAAATTTATGATAAGCGGCCGCAGTCACTACGCCACAAATCTTACTCCAATCACTGACTGAAGTAAGATTTGTGGCAAGGAGCACACTGAGATGCATGCCAGAAACATGCTCAGCCTCTATATAATGTAAATTACTTGACACCTTATTCTTTTATGGCTGATAAGCGGTCACATTATCCCACAAGCTGCTGTCGTTTGGAATAGTAATTATTTCAGACTGTAAAACTGAGTGGGCTTGGTGGTTTGTTTGCAAATCTCAGTGTAGGATTGAGGTGTGAAATTTCAGATTTCTAATTCCCACGGAAGATGCCCAGAAGAAAAAAAGAAAACGTGCCAGCCTTTTAACATTAATAAACCATAATAAAGCATACCTCTCACTTTTCCCAGAGTCTGTCTGGCATTCCTGCTCATGATAGGGAGTGTGATGATCCCATTACTTTTCCCTGTCTCCATGATGGTGGATGACAAAAGACACGCTGTGCCGACATGTCCGGGGAGGGCATCACCCTGCACCACAGCCTCACTCAAGTCTTCCTGCAAGAACACACACACAGAAAAATGTGGCTAAATAACTAATAACAGCAGAGAAACATTAAAATATTCACTTCCAGAAAGAATTAATGAAGTGACTAAGAATGGCACCTTAAGCCTAAGTTCCCACTGGGCGTTTTTGCTGCAGCACAACCTGAGAGCTTAGCAGGAAAGAAGCTACTGCAAAAACGCAGGTTTTGCTGAGTTTTTGGTGTGGCTTTTCATGTGTTTTTTTTAATTCAATTCAATTAGTGAAAAAGGCTGAAAAAAAAAAAAGTTAAAAGTAGTGACATGCTCTATGTCCAAAAAACCATGCAAAGCACAAAATACTGATGACAAAAAAAAATGTGTGTGCATGAGAATTCTAAAATCTCATACGCTTTGCTGGCACTGTGAAAAGCAGCTTAAAAAAAGCAAAAAAAAAAAAAAACGCAGCAAAAACACCCAGTGCGAACTTAGCTTATAAAAGCCACCTTAAACTGCAACTTCAGTGATAAAAAGAAAGACCAACATCAAACACCTGGATTGTTTTGGTGGAAATCTCTATTCAGATGAATATGGCAGCCACAGAAATGTCTTCTCTAACAGGAAATAAAGGTGGTTGGCCATGTTACATACACAGAGGAGCTGCAGCCAGGGTCAATGCGTCTACATGCAGGTAGCGCACACCTTGTTACACCTCCCCAATCTTGGATGGTACAGTGCTGTCACACTTCTTTCACAAAGCAGGTTGGAGACTTAAAGGGACCATCAACACAGAATGACTGTTCAAACTAAGATACATGGAAACCAAGTAGAAGGTGTATTTAATTGTTTGGTCCCACCATGATGCACCGAGCAATTGCACTTGGTTTAAACAGTCATTCTGTGCTGACAAAGAACCTTTAATGCTTGAATGAGTGCAGAGGCTGCTGTAATCGCAGGACATTATTAACTACAAAGTCCCCTCTACAGAGACAAGGCACTTGAAATATCTGAGTTACGGCATTCCACTTATTCAAGAGCATATACACAAAACTGCAAAAAATCCACTGCATTAAAGCGCTTCAAATATACACAAATATACAGTATTTAATTTATTCTTTATGTCATTTCTTGGGTATAAAACAAAATATGGCTCTGTTAACGCACTTGAAGGGAAGCTTTCATTAAAAAAAATGACCTATTGTTTTAATCGGGTGTTTGAGCATATATATTTTTTACAATATTGGGCAATTTAATTGCTGCACCTGTTACATCCCTCAAATGTCATGTTTTCATGTGTCTAAGCATTTGGGTATTTTGAAGTTTGCATAGCCAGTATTTAATATATTGTTACTATTTTCTTTATATCATATTTGGTTGAGGATTCTTAAGTATAGTAAAGGGATTTTGTATTTTAGCTACCTCTCTATCCATCTGCTCCTGCAGCGTTTATCAGCAGGGAGGAAGTAAAGGGCTGCAGCAATTAAAATCTCCTCCCTTCTGATCCATATTAAAATGCGCTGCCTAGTGCAACCTTTAAATACATGAAGCAAATAAAACAGAACATAGCACTTAATATTCAGTTCTTATGTTAATTATCTTTATATTTATAAGATGTTGTGCATCTTGTATGAGGTTTTTCAGGAGATCACTTGCATGACATTTTCATTTTTAAGCAAGACTGACATTAATAAGTAGCAAGTCACCAATATAGCGATAGATCTCAATTTCCCAGGATTTTGGATTAAAACTGTGCTCTTTACACAGTCTAAGTTATGAACAGCTGGAAAGTAACTTGAAAAAAGAATGCTGAATTCTGTGATCTTGTGAGCTCAATAGGGGCAAATGAGAATTCCTTGGAGCTGTAACAAAGAAACATGGCTGTATCTAAGGGCCCCGTCTCACATAGCGAGATTGCTATCGAGATCGCTGCTAAATAGCGATCTCGCTATGTCTGACACGTACCAGCGATCAGGCCCCTGCTGTGAATCGCTGGTCGTGTCAGAAATGCCTGGACTTTTTTTTGATCGCTGGTTCTCCCGCTGGCCAGCACGCATCGCTGCGTGTGACAGGCAGGAGACCAGCGATCAGCTGGTAACTAAGGTAAATATCGGGTTTCCAGGCGCGGGGCTGTGCCTGGAAACCCGACGTGTACCTTGGATACCAGCGCACTGCTGCAGGGGAGCTGGTAACCAAGGTACACATCGGGTTTCCAGGCACCGCGCAGCGCCTGGAAACCCGACGTGTACCTTGGTTACCAGCTCCCTGCATCAGCGGGCTGGTATCAACGTACACTGCGGGTAACTAGGCGACGTTAACCGCAGTGTCGCTGTCCAGATCGCTGCCTGTTTGGCAGCTCAGCAGCGATCATGTAGCGACACACCAGCGATCCTGATCGTTGTCGGGATTGCTGGTGTGTCGCTATGTGAGACGGGGCCCTAAGGGATCACTAATACGACACATTTCAAAGATCTAATTAGTAGGATCAGTTGTACTACGAGCATGAAGGACAAAGCAGCCTCCCTATATTCTCCATCTTATTAACTGTCTATCTGCATAAACACTCACTTCAAAAAAGTCAAAAAGTAGTTCCAAGTTATCAGGCTCCATGGTGTGCACACTGAATTCAGACCATCTGTCGGGCTGGAGTGCATAGCCACATTCAGGCTGCGAGTGCCGAGACACAAATTCGGCATTGCTTATTAAGGAGATTTCAAATGTGCTGGCCATCTTCGGGAGGAGAATTGGAGACGGTTTCTCTGGTTCTTCATCTTCGCCCTCTTCTTCAAGGCCTCCAAATGTCAGCTTCACCCTGTCAGCACAAAACACAAAAAGGTTATTGGGTGCAAAGCCTATGATATCTGTGCATACGGAGCATAACTGATCTAATGCAAGAACATACTGTGCGAAACGTAGATTGTTATAAAAATAATATATATACACATCACTTCATGCACTTAAATATAAAAAAAAAGCAAAAAGGCAAAAAAAAAAAACTGCCTTGAAAATTAAAATGAATAAAAACATACAATGCTGAGCTTTACTTTCTAAAAAATAATTCCGTGCACCATCGGGTGTTAAAGGTCCCTTAAAGAAAAAGTAGCCGGGGGGCATTTCGGTTACCTAGAAGTTACGAGTAGTCGGGTGGTACAAGCCCACCAGCTGCATTCAATATCCAAGTTCTAGTAGAAACGCAGCAGAAGTAAAATGCGCACTACGAGTTTCATTTTATTTTCTTACCTATGTATTGTTTGTTTTGTTTTTTTGCTTGTTTTTACACAAGCTGGCACGTCCTCATTATTTGTCTATACGAAGAACACCGAGGACATTATAGAAGCATAAAATGGCACCAAGAGGGTTTTTATTATTTTGACCTTTCAGAGTGTTTAATTGCTTTATCCATCACTACAACCATTTGTTATTATTCTGCTGTAATACCTATAAAATAAGGCAACTTGGCACATAGTTCTAAGAATATTCCTCATAAAAGGAAGACAATCAGCCATTGTATGCCATCATTTTATGATCCCAAATGATGGCAGTGCTGCAGCGCCTTTACGCTCCTGGCTACAATGCATACAGCTCGATCACTAGATCAGTTCTGCTCCACCTAACAAGTGTACGTCACTAAGACGAAGGGGACAGATGGAAGAGCGGGGGACTGCAGGATCACACTACAATGGGGTCTTGTTTGTGGTCTATTACCATGGAGACACAGATCTTCACAAAAAACATGAGTATTATTCACTGAGACTATTTTTTTTTTAATGTGCTGAAAACAATAAAAAATGGTTGCAAACATGGACATAGCATTTGAATATTAAACGGAAAATCCAGGTAATATCTATAGGGTAGGCGTGAAAATCCTCAGAATCAAAATTTCTTTTCTTAAAAGGGAATCGGTCAACAGTTTTTGTAATCTGAGAGCACAACGATTTAGGGGCTGAGAGGCCGATTCCAGCGATGTATCACTTACTGAGATTTATGCTGCTGTTTCAATAAAATCAGTGTTTTATTAACAGTAGATCACTACAGGACTAGGTGTCTCCTGCCTCCTACTCAACTGCTCTCTGTAACCCCACCCCCACCAATAATTAGCAGCTTTCTGCCTACGCACAGTGTACACAGAAAGCTGCTAATCAGTCTTTTTGGCGGGGTTATACAGTCCTCAGCATTGTGAGCGCTGCTACATCCGCAGCAGGGAAAACAGGGATTCTACAACAACTGCTGCAGCCAGTAAAATAAGAGACATCCCTGGAATCAGGGTCTCTGCCCCTACATCATGTTGCACTCCGATGAGGTACAAAAAGCCTGGTGACAGATTTTTTTTTTAACTGAGTGCCACACAGGTCTGAAGGGGCTCTCTTGTGAATGCACACATCAACTTTGTTCTCTTTCCTGTCTGATATATAAATGCAGTCAGAAGAGGAAGAGAAAATGGTGACAAGAAGACCCCCACAGACCTCAAAATGACAGGGCCCCATTTCATTAAGATTTTGTGAGGCAGGCCTAGGCAAGAAAAAATAACTTTGCATCTTACTCATATTTTTTGAAATGCAGAAACAAATTCACTTTAGAATTTATTACCATAAGTTCTCTCATAGATGCATATAATAGATTGGGGTATATATTGGAGGTATGTAATGCTGTTTGTACAGTTAGTGGAGGGCTGCTCCACTATCTTAAGACTTTGGGCGCGTTCCTAAAAATCTTGTGTCGCCACTGTATAGAAAAACAAAATGAAAAGATGTTTAGTCATTAATTATCTATGTGATAACTAACTGAAGAGGGGCAAAAGGAAGGACTGGATTGTCTAAAGTCAGCACAAAAGGCAGTGTCCTATCCACTACGCATAAATGACACGCACATTTTACTTTCCACAAATCAGAGGGAAGACCCTAGAATAACAAAGAAAGCCACCACCGTTCCCTTAAATACAGCTAAGCAAAATTTTTACAGTGGCAGAATTATTAAGGAGCCAGGGTTTACAAGCAAAAAGGTGGAATAGGACGATCATTTTAATTGGAGGGAAAACCGTGAGATAATAAAAAAACAACAAAAAAAAAAAATGCACACTTTTCAGATCATTTTTTATATTATTTTGAGGCCAACAAAATGTCAGGTTTCGCCATAAAGATTCTTCAATGGACAACACTTATAATTAAATAAAACTGACCAAAACCACAGATGTAGAAGAGCGGATTGTGTATTTCAAAGTTTCTTATATACTGTATTTCTGGATGTGTAAACGTATCTATAAAACTGCAAGCTATACCAGAGCACAAACCCTGTGTACTGAGAAGGATGGTTAATTTCACGTTTTAAATACTCTTAATAAATGAAATACAGCGGGTGAAATAAATATTGAACATAATTTAATAAATAGATTTACTTAGAAAATTGGTGACGTGTTCAATACTTATTTTGCCTGCAGTAGGGCACGTGACAGACAATCTTGTCCATTTCATGATGCAGTTTTGTGACCTTTCATGATGCGTTGTGGCAGAAAATTTTGCACAACTAAAAATATGCAACTTTTGGCATTATGACATCCTGTTTCGACCTGCTCTGACAAAGTGGGTGAAGCTGGGGAGGGCGGGCATGGCAAAGCCCCGCGAGGTGAATTCATGACGTTTTGCTGCACAGTTAGGACTCAAGAGCAGCGCTTTGTCTCCCAGATCTGTGTACAAACAGCATTAAATACAAGGTGGAACGCCATCTTTGCTCTTTTTTAAAAACAAAAAACGCAAGACCGATTTATCACCATACCTAAACCTAGACTTTTTAAATTTTTTCTTGGATATAGAAACAGGCTGTTTTTCAGAATAATGTAGACGCAATCTAAGCTCAGTCTGACATGTCAGCCATCCGGAATCCACAGTGTCAACGCCATCTGGCAAAGTAGATGAAAGTTAGCAGTCGTAACAAACAACCCAAACAGAAGAATTGACAGTAAGCATACAGAGACATCAGATGAATGGTCACCCATTATTAGCCTTTATATCTATATGATGGCAGTTTGCACAAAATAAATACTCTAAAAACAGGATTTTGGTTGCTTACCGTAAAATCTGTTTCTCGGAAGCCTTCATTGGGGACACATCTAGATAACCATGGGTGTATGCTGCTGCCACAAGGAGGCGCGGACACTATGCATATGCAAAAATAAAGGTTGGCTCCTCCTCCGCAGTATACACCCCACCGACTGCAAGAAGCAAATCAGTTAGTGAGAAAGCAGTAGAACAACATGATAGAATAACAAACGGACAACTCAACTGTAACAATAGCACATAGAAGAAGAAACAGGAGTTGTAGAAAAAAACATGGGAGGGTGCTGTGTTCCTAAATGAAGGCTTCCGAGAAACAGATTTTACAGTAAGCAACTAAAATCCTGTTTTCTCTATCGCTTCATTGGGGACACAGATAACCATGGGATGTCCCAAAGCAGTCCATGGGGAGGGAAACAGCAGAAAACTCTATTGCGATCAAAGAGCTTACCACTGCCGCCTGCAAGAAACCGCTGCATAGGCTGGCGTCCACCAAAGCGTAGGTATGGACCCGGAACAATTTGGCAAACTTGTGGATGGAAGACCGGGTTGCCGCTTTGCAGTTATAGGGCGGATGCCCCATGTGTACCGGCCAGGAGGCGCCCACTGCCCGGGAAGAGTGAGCCTCTTCTTAACCAGTGAGCCTCCAAACTTGCGGACTCCAAACTGCGGACCTGATCCAGCGCGCAATCGTAGCCTTGCAGGCATGCGTCATCTGGATGACGAATAGGAGATCCGACTTCCTAAAGGAAGCGGCCTTAGTGAGATAGATTTTCCCTGCCCTGACCAGGTCTAGCCTGTTTAGTGAATGCTCTGGAGAATGAGTCGGAGCTGGACAGAAGGAAGGGAGTACAAAGTCCTCTATCAGGTGAAAAGTGGATACCACTTTGGGAAGGAAAGAAGGTGGAGGCTGCAACACCACCCTATCCTGGTGAAAAAACCCTAGAGGGAAAGCTTTGACTTGAGAACAGGACATAGGACTTCTGAAAGAAGATAGAGAAAACTGGTACCTGCCCCCTTTAGAGAACTAAGGGCAAGGCCAGCATCAAGTCCTGCTTGGAGAAAGGCCAAAATGGAGGGAAGCAACAAAGACATTGGTAAAAAAAAAAAAAAAAAAAAACATTGGACTCACACCGGAGGAAATAGGCCTTCCAGGTCCGATAACGAACCCTAGAAGACGACGGTTTTCTAGCCTGGATCATGGAGCGTAATACCCGATCGGAGAAATCGGACGCTCTTAGAACCGCGGTTTTAACAGCCACGCTGTCAAATGAACCACTGAGAACTCTGGTGGAAGATCAGTCCCTGTGACAGCGTCCAGGGGCGCCCCCCAGAAGATTGACCGGCACCCCTTCCGCTTTAATTCTCTTCAACATCCTGGGAAGAAAGGTAAAGGGGAGTAAGCAGGCAGGGAAGCGCGAATTGCGACCAAGGAATTGCACTGCGGATCCTGTCGGAAACGTCGTCTCCGCCCAGTGAAGAATCCTGGATACCTTGACCCTCGCCAGGGGACTCCTGGTCGCCCCTTGGTAATCGATGTATGTCACCGCTGTGGCAATATTCATCTGAATTCTGACCGGCAGACCACTGAGAAGCGGTTTTCCAGTGATGGAGGTAGAGAAGGATGGCCCTGATCTTGAGGACCTTAGAAAATTCCTGCGTCCTCATGGAAGCAATTAGTAAGCGGAGGGACGCCATCCTGAAGAGTCACAGGCGGACTCTCGAGTTCAGAAACAAGAGATCCAGAATGGGCCGAACCACGTCGCCCTTCTTTTGGCGCAACCAACAGGTTTGAATAGAAACCTGTGAAGCATTCCTATTTCGGTACGGGAACGATAACCCCCGTACAGAGGAGGGGGGCGATGGAAGCAAGAAACCCGAACCCAGAGCGGGATCCTTTGGGGGACGGGAGTGAATAACCGATCTCAGGCCCCTTCCGGGCGCGAAGTGAGCTATGAGGATGCCAGGAAGGAGTGGGCCTGAAGGAAGCCTTCTTCCTGACCTGACGGGCCTGTGGCATGCGCTGACCGGAGGGAACCTCCGTCGCCGGAAAAAAACAGTGAAAATCCGAAAGGAGCGGAACTGCCTTTTCGGAGGAGGCCTGCAAGGTTAGAACTGAGGAAGGAGGGAACTCGTATCTCCAGCCGCCTCCTTAATGATCTAGTCCAATCGTGGAGCCAAAAAGAGGCGGCCTCCCTGGAAGGGGAGACAGGTAAGCGACTTCTTTGATGAAAGGTCCGCTTGCCATGCTTTGAGCCAAATGTTCCAACGGATGGCTCCCATATTGCCAAGTATGTCCCAGCATAGGGAACTTTGGTCTGCGAGGACGTCAAGCTCGCTCGGTGGAACTCCCGCAATGATGCTCTCCCGAAGTTGTTTTGCCCATCTGGCTATGGCCTTTGGCAGGAGCAAAGGCCGGACAAATGTAGAAGCCGCCGTTTTAAGGGCTGATTTTTACAGCGATCCTATAATTCTATCGTTGGAATCCTTGAGGGAAGCTGGTGGGAGGACCGTGCTAGTCTGTGAGCTCAGGGGAGAAGGGGTACCGGATGCCAAGGCGCTTCCCTCTTTGAAAGCGTCTGGTCGGTTTGTCCTTTTCCCTTTTGAGTACCTCCAAAACTTCAGCGTGTAGGACAAAGACCTTGAAAGGTAGTTTAGACCGTCTAAATGAAACGCCTGATCTGCGGGATTCGTGGAGGTATGTTTGATGTCTAAGGTCTGGTTGTCCGCCACATTCAGGCTCTGCGCCATATCTATATGCTGGAGGCCTGTTCTGTATCCAGGACCGACTCATGCCGTTAAGGCGTGTTCGAAGATGTGTCGTCAGATTCGGGAGAGGGGGACACGGAAGAGGGATCTCGCCGAGAAGGCTCGGCTGGTGAGATTGGGCGGAAAAAAGGACTTAGACCGGTGCTCTTGTCCGGGCTTCTTGCGGCTTGAGATGTAAGGGCCTGGCGGAGAAACCTGTGATCCACTGGCGACTGCAGTTGGAAGAGGCAATCAGTCTATCACAGCCACCAGGGTCTGTGCTACCCTGGTGAAACCCACAATCGACTGCGTCAGAGAGGGAGCCCATCCCGGGATAGGGGTCTCAGACTGCCTGGGGCAGAAAGGGACTCCTGGTAGTAAGGAGGGAGCACCCCCTTAGACTCCAACACTGCATCGAACACACCATTATCCCCTGTAAATATATCCCCTTTTTGTTGAGTGCCCAGCGCCACGGACCGGGTCGCCGCCGTGACATCCCCCATAGAAGTCAATAGGCTCGGTTCCGAGTACCCCACGGCCCTGGTGGGCGGTTCACAAGCACTCCTTTGTGCCTAGGCATGGTGAGCAGACCAATAACAGCCCCAAATTGCCAAAAGGCTAGGGGACAGACTGATGCCAGTAGGTTGGGGGACAGAGGAGAGACAGAGGAGGGTGTCAGCCCTGTAGGCAGAGCGACTCACAGTTTCAAAATAATAGCAGGGGCTAGAAGATGGCAGCAGACAAAAAGGTGTGCGCTGGCTGCTGCATGGGATCCCGCTCTCATGGGGTAGAGAAGGGGTCGGTACGGAGCGCTCGGTTCAGAGCCGCAATATGGCGGCGGCTGCAGTCCTCCGAAGGGCTGAGAGAGGAGGGCAGAGCCTAAGCAGGGCTGTGAAGGAAGGGCAGGCGGAGAAAAACCTGCCCGGAAGTCTGGGAGAAAGGGGCGGAGCCGGCGCCAAGACTAGGCCCGAAATGAAGCCGGTCCTCAATTAAAGTCTGCGGCCGGCGGTGGAGGGGGGGCGGCGCGGAGGCCCCCGAACCATGACATAAAGAGGTGGGCTCCATCAGATAAAAAGCAGCGGTGCCACAAACCCCTGGAGCAGTAAGGGCAGTAGAGGGGAGGGGGACGGAGCCGCAAAAAAACCTAGGCCCCAGATGAAGCCAGGGGCTCAATTAAAAGGCGCGGTTGCCGACGGAGGGGGGGGGGGGGTGGAGGCGGAGCGGGCCGATTACCGCAAACTTCCCTTTTATAATGTTATAGGGTTCTTTTTTTTTTTGTCTTCGAAAAGCGAGACAGTACCTCTAACGTGAGTTGGACGTCCGGCATCCGTAGAAGGACATCCGAGTCCCCTCCACCGACAGGCTCTGGTGGGCGAGTGGGTGGGAGACGGAGGCAGGCCCGGGTCTTTTCCCTTTTTTCAGATCACCTGAACACACGTCCGTGTGTTCTTGGGGTCCTGCAGAGAGAACAGACATATGAGGATACGGGGTGGCAGTACACGCCGTACTCATAGTATCTGTGTGGGAGTACAGTAGTGACTGTTCACACTGTATTCCTCCGGAAACCTGAAAAGGAACGACGCATATTAGGTAGATATGGGTCTCCGGAGAGACCCGTGTCCACCTCCAACTGACACTAAGCTAAAACTGATTTGCTTCTTGCAGTTGGTGGGGTGTATACTGCAGAGGAGGAGCCAACCTTTATTTTTGCATATGCATAGAGTAGCGCCTCCTAGTGGCAGCAGCATACACCCATGGTTATCTGTGTCCCCCAATGAAGCGATAGAGAAAAACACTTTAGCTTGGCTTCTCTTACATAGGATCTATGTAGTGAGGAAGAAAACCTCTACAAGAGCGAGGCCAAACACTGTGGTTTTACTGGTTCAGTTTTCAGTAAAATTGTGGAAGAAAGCAGCTAAGTGGGGGGCCTCACCCTGAGAGGTGGGAAAACACCCAGTATGCTTTATATACCATGCCAGGAAAGAATATATAGCATGCACCTGTAATTGCACCTGTCATAATGCAGATTGTCATGTACAGCCACTATATGGTCTCCTGCCAGTTTCTGTAACCTCGGGGTTCGGTGGTGATGCCCCTTCCCTTATGTAGCAGTTACATGGGTTAAGATGCCCAGGTACACAGAGACTAGAAGCGGACTACAGATGCATTGCCTGGGGAGGCTATTATATTGTTTTGGTTTTTTTTTTTGTATATTTTCAAGATTTGGGCATTTGGCCGTTTTTGACAAGTAAAATCTGCCCAAATTTCCACAAGATTTGGTGCATAGTTACCACTGTGGCTTTACCTGATGAAATTCTTCAAAGCTGTTCTGCTACCTGGGAGTAGCATGGATGGAAGTCAACCTTACAGACCCGGCACAACCATATTGGCGTGTGAGCAGGCCGTGTTAGGTACGTGCTCACGAGCGGAAAATTTACAGCATATTACAACAGCAGTTGCATTCTGGAAGATGCTTTACAAAATCTCACCCACACACTGCCGAAAATAAACCAAGCAGAAATTGGGCAGCGGAGTGTAACACCTCAGCATGTCAACTTAGGCTTTGGATTCCACCATTTGGAAATGCCAAGGATGAAATATGCTGCAAATCTGCAACTAAATCCGCAGCCGTTCTCGTCCCTGTGGATCTCATGCGGATATACTCTGCAATGGATAGGTGTACTGTGCTCACGCCCAGAGCACTTCAGCCTCATTTACATATGAATTAAACCATTTTTTTCAGGTCAGGGAAGAACAGATTGCATAAGAAAACATACGGATGACATTATTCTTCAGTGAGCAACATGACCATCTAAACAGTTTGTGAGGCGGAAGAGTCCTGATGACAAATTCTCTTTATGCGTAAACTGGACTAAAGTAAGTATTTTTAGTGTGTATCTAAATATATCTGTAATATATTTCACAGTTCACTTGTTCCACTGCGAATAACAGCAGTTCCCATGGGTGAAAACACATCAAATACATGTTTCACGTGGAAGCACCACATTACTGTGAAATGTGAATACATTCTTTCATTTCCCAAAATAAATATTAGGGCAACGTATTATATTTGGAAGACCCTGCAAAACTGCAATACTTGGTGCAATGAGAGCGCTTGGCAGAAATAAAATGACCTGGATGGCGAGATAGGTCTATTCAGTCTATCCCACCATCAACTAGTCTCATAGGCGCACCACTGTAAGGCTGGAAACACACGTGCAGTTTTTGAGCCAAAGCGCACAGTAAAATTAAAAAAATATATACTTTTTTGTATTCTAAATTTGGTTACGAAAAGCTGCATCAAAGCTGCATGTGTGAGATCATCCTAAAAGCTGTCATGCATATTGGGCGTCTTGGTCTCAGCTCTCTATAAAAGAAAAACTTCAAACTTAAAAGAAATGACGGTAAATGATGCAATTCTCAAATACTGTAGATCTGCTATGGAACAACATATAAATGACAACATTCACAAAATAAAGAAGCAGAAATTTGCTTTACACTCTCGGCACATGTACTGCGCGCCTTCATAACTTAGGATTTCTAATACTTAAAGGGGTTGTCCCATCTCTGACATTTATGGCGTGCTAGGCAGTACACCAAACAGTCCAGTTCTGTGGATAGATGTAATGGTACACATGTCCATGACACATGTAGGGCATATCCTGTATATACGATATTACAAAAGCTATAAACTCTCAATGTTATCAGCGATCCTACAGTGACAATAATTCTATATTCGCATCAAATTTTAAAGGGACTGTCATCAGAAAAAAAAAAAAAACAAACACTATTAACCTGCACATATGGGGTTAATCTGCAGGTTAATAGCATTAAACCTGCCCGGCACCCGCACGTAGCCGAATGCACGCTCTGCATTGGGGTCTGTCAGTCAGGGCCAGGGGCGCAGTGACAGCCGCTGCTCTGAATACACGGAAACCTGAACGCTGCCAGGAGGAGTAAAGATCATTTTCTCCCCACAGCGTTCGGCTAGGGGCAGGCGCATAACCCTGCTAACATGCAGATTAACCCCATATCTGCGTTTCTTTCTGGGGACCAGTTCCCTTTAAATAATGCCATGAGATGAATACTTATTACAGTTCACACTGTATTCTACTTTAAGAGTTGATATATTTTATTACACCCATGTCTTCATGAATCAATTAAAAAAAAAAAAAGGATTTTTATGTTCCAAGTCTTTTAGTGAAGTTAACACAAACTCGCCTACTGAATAAAAGAAAAAATGAAATGGCGAGGACAGCAGTTTCAAGAAACGTATCACAAGATCTGCTTCTATTCTGAGCACTACACACCTTTCTGAAGGTACCAGGGAGATATATATTAGCGAAAACACAATTACTTGCATGTGAAACCGCAGAGTTTCTCAATGAAAACCTTAGTAACATCTCCCTTTGCTTTCCTGTGCTTCAGAAGCCAAAGGAAGGTTAATACAAAAAAAAAAAGAAACTTTAACATACCGTGGAAGCCAAATTCTCCATCGTCAAAGTGTAATTCTTCTTCTGTAAAAGTGGAAAAAAAAGAGAGACACTTTAAAATAAAATCACATTCATGTTTATTGTTTAGCTTCACAAGCAGCCAATGAACTACTCTAATAGGACGCTGATCTCTATAAATGCTCCTGTCATTTACAATGTTACCCACTTTGAACAATCCTTTTAATTCGAAAGGTACCCTAAAAGATAGCGGACACATCATTCCCTGTTAGATGAGAACCCCAGCAATCAGCTGTAGTCCACGGTTAAACAAGCCCGTCTCCCATCAAAATGTTTATCATCTTTATATATTGCAATCATCATATTATGCAGCACTCTGTACTTACAATTGCTCATTTTCCCTTTCTACCTAGTTAACCATTCTCTTTTCTCTGCTCCATGTAGAAACAGGAAGTCTCTTGTCCCTGCATTTATTATTCCCCTCGTCAACTCCTGACCAAGCTGCTCCTTCCTTCCCCCTGCCATACACTTTTGCAGTGACTTATGTCTTGTACAGACAAAATTGACCTCCCATTTCTACATAGAGCATAGAAGGTTTCAGCTAGTCTGTTTTTAATCCAGTGCTGTCATAGTCCTAATGGAAAACAGAAGAATTAACTGAAATAACGTTTTCTCTTTTCATATTGCAATCTGTGCCAAGTCAGAAATGTTAAATTTGCAATTTTCAGACCCTTACTTCCTGTTTATTGCAGAAGAGGTTTCAGAGGTCTCATTATCATCACAGGCAGCTCTATACACAAGTAATAACACATGATTCACCAATTGGCAATGTCACACATGGCCCTGCTCCCCCTCCCTGCAGAATAACCTTTGCACATGCTCATTAGATGCTTCAAATAGATAGGGGTGTGTTTTAATCTGTAGCTGCCAATGCATATGCAAATTTCGTAAAAGAACAGGAAGTAGGAGTCTCACTGGAAAATTTTCAATTTTTTAACATGGATCACAATATGAAAACAGAATTACCAAAAACGATACATTTAACATAAAAAACAACTTAAATATAATGTCATATTTTGAGGACACACTACCTTCCTTTAAATATTGCCAAATTCTAGCAAGTGTGCAATTGTTCTGCAGTGTCGTCAAGAAAAGGTGTTACATCATTTCCCTTAAGTGGATTTGTCCACTACTCACACAGCCTCTTAGTTAATATAATCCCAAATGTAATATACAAATGCCTTATACTCACCTATCGTACCATCATGGTGCCAACGATGTCGGCACCAGGTCTAAGGCACGGGTGACAGTGGCTGCATGGCTCACGAGGCATAATCCGTGGTTGCTAAAGGGCTGCTGTGCTCAGTTCCTTTGGACATCCAAGGTTTGTTCAAACTAAGCGAGAGAACCTCCGCCCAAAGGTGGCCGTCAGTTGTCTGCAGGACTCACGCGGCATAATGTCACACGAGCCTCGGCAGACACTGCTGGACCAGCACTGCTACAGGAGGCGAGCATAAGACATGTTTGCTTTACATCCTAAAAGTAGTATTTAAGAAGTTGTCTGAGCAGTGGACAAGCGCTTAAACCAATGAGCTACTAGTGTAATGCTTGGACAATTTGGGTCAAACACACACACACACTCTATAGTCACTGCCCAAACCCCATATTAATTGAGACTACTTAAAGGGAACCTGTCACCCCCCCCAGGGCCTTTTTAAGTAAAAGAGCCACCTTCAGCAGCACTAAGGCTGCATTCTGTGAAGATGTCTGTTAGGTTTCTGATCGCTAGGAACGCTGAAATACACATTTTTATAATTTGTCCCCAATACCTCTATTGTGTCCTGGAGGTATGTCTTCTCCCCCTGTGTCAGCGGCCTCAATCATCTCCCTCTTGCGTCTGTGCGCCGCCTCCTGTGTTCCAGTTATATGCCCGGCGCCTGTGCTCTGCCTACATTTCCAGGAAATTATATCAGGCGATGATGTATAGAGGTATGGCGGACAAATTATAAAAATGTGTATTTCAGCGTTCCTAGCGATTAGAAACCTAATAGACACCTTCACAGAATGCAGCCTTAGTGCTGCTGAAGATGGCTCTTTTACTTAACAAGGCCCGGGGGGGGGGGGGGGGATTGTGGGGAGGGGTGACAGGTTCCCTTTAAAGGAATCTGCCACCCCATTTTAGCCATATCAGCTAAAGATATGACTGAATAGTGCATCCCCTAAGCAAGCTATTGGTATGTATGATATATCCTGATACCGCTCCTCTGCACCTCTTGCGTATGGTCGTCTGTGAATCGCACAGACAGCATTCTGCTTCCTGCGATAGCGCATTTCAAATTCCCCCCGCGCATGCACAGTGGGCAAAGCATAAAATCATTACAGCGCATGCGCAACTATTGTCATTCACTTTCCTTGCCCCAAAAGTCGTCCAAGGCAAGCAAAGAGTTGCGCATGCGCTGTAATGATTTTATGCTTCGCCCACTGTTGGGCAAAGCACACTGCGCATGCGCGGGGGGGAATTTGAAAAGCGCAATCGCGGGAAGCCAAACGCCGTCTGTGCGATTCAGACGGCCATACGCAAGAGATGCCAAGGAGCAGGGGGGTGGAGAAGAGAGAAAACGCCGCCCTCCGGACCGGTCCGCCCTGATTTACAGACAAAAATCCAAACTTTACAAAGGTATTTTGCTATCAAAACGGGTGTATCTGGATATACAGTCATGGCCAAAAGTTTTGAGAATGACACAAATATTATATTTTCACATGATCTGCTGCCCTCTGGTTTTTATGTGTGTTTGACAGATGTTTTTATCACAGACACAAATATAATAATTGCAAACATATGAGTAACAAAAGCTTATATTGACAGTTAGAATGAGTTAAAGGGAATCTGTCACCCCAAAATTGCCATATCAGATAAAGATATGGCTGAATACAGCGTCCCATAACAAAGCTATCTGTGTTTTCCTTATATTCTGATACCCCCGTTTTCATATATAAATACCTTTGCAAACTTCGTTTTTGTGGTGTCAATCAGGGCGGTCAGGTCAGGAGGGCGGCGGTTTCCATGTCCTCCCCCGCTCCTCGTCTTCTGTTGCGTATCGCCGTCTGTGAATAGCACAGACGGCGTTCGGTTCCACGCAATTGTGGCGATTACAAATTGTGCCCGCAGCCATGGATGACTCTACTCCCCCTGTGACCTCATCACAGGTCCTGTGTGCACAGAGCAGCTATATATGTGGAGTGCGGCACATGACCCTGACTCCTCCCCCTGTGACCTCATCACAGGTCCTGTGCGCACAGAGCAGCCATATATGTGGAGTGCAGCACATGACCCTGACTCCTCCCCCTGTGACCTCATCACAGGTCCTGTGCGCACAGAGCAGCCATATATGTGGTGTGCGGCACGTGACCCCCAGAATTTCGAATTGCGCAATTGCGTGAAAATAACGCAGCGATACGCAAAATTAAGAGGAGCAGGGGCGGGGGAGGACATGGAAACCGCCGCCCTCCTGACCTGACCGCCCTGATTGACACCACAAAAACGAAGTTTGCAAAGGTATTTATATATGAAAACGGGGGTATCAGAATATAAGGAAAACACAGATAGCTTTGTTATGGGACGCTGTATTCAGCCATATCTTTATCTGATATGGCAATTTTGGGGTGACAGATTCCCTTTAATGCAGCAAGTCAATATTTGCAGTGTTGACCCTTCTTCTTCAGGACCTCTGCAATTCACCCTGGCATGCTCTCAATCAACTTCTGGACCAAATCCTGACTGATAGCAGTCCATTCTTGCACAATCAATGCTTTCATTTTGTCAGATTTTTTTTAGGTTTTTGTTTGTCCACCCGTCTCTTGATGATTGACCACAAGTTCTCAATGGGATTAAGATCTGGGGAGTTTCCAGGCCATGGACCCAAAATCTCTATGTTTTGTTCCCTGAGCCATTTAGTTATCACCTTTGCTTTATGGCAAGGTGCTCCATCATGCTGGAAAAGGCATTGTTGATCGCCAAATTGCTCTTGGAGGGTTGGGAGAAGTTGCTCTTGGAGACATTCTGGTACCATTCTTTTATCATGGCTGTATTTTTAGGCAAGACTGTGAGAGAGCCGATTCCCGTGGCTGAGAAGCAACCCCACACATGAATGGTTTCAGGATGCTTAACAGTTGGCATGAGACAAGACTGGTGGTAGCGCTCACCTTGTTTTCTCCGAATGAGGCGTTTTCCTGATGTCCCAAACAATCGTAAAGGGGATTCATCAGAGAAAATAACTTTACCCCAGTCCTCAGCAGTCCACTGCCTGTACCTTTTGCAGAATATCAGTCTGTCCATGATGTTTTTTCTGGAGAGAAGTGGCTTCTTTGCTGCCCTCCTTGAGACCAGGCCTTGCTCCAAGAGTCTCCGCCTCACAGTGCGTGCAGATGCACTCACACCTGCCTGCTGCCATTCCTGAGCAAGCTCTGCACTGCTGGTAGCCCGATCCCGCAGCTGAAACACTTTTAAGAGACGGTCCTGGCGCTTGCTGGTCTTTCTTGGGCGCCCTGAAGCCTTTTTGGCAACAATGGAACCTCTCTCCTTGAAGGTCTTGATGATGCGATATATTGTTGACTGAGGTGCAATCTTTCTACCTGCGATACTCTTCCCTGTTAGGCCATTTTTGTGCATTGCAATGATGACTGCACGTGTTTCTTTAGAGATAACCATGGTTAACAGAAGAGAAACAATGATGCCAAGCACCAGCCTCCTTTTAAAGTGTCCAATGGTGTCATTCTTACTTAATCATGACAGATTGATCTCCAGCCATGTCCTCATCAACACCCACACCTGTGTTAATGGAGCAATCACTGAAAAGAGGTTAGCTGGTCCTTTTAAGGCAGGGCTGCAATGATGTTGAAATGTGTTTTGGGGGATAAAGTTCATTTTCTAGCCAAATATTGACTTTGCAAGTAATTGCTGTTAAGCTGATCACTCTTTATAACATTCTGGAGTATATGCAAATTGCCATTAGAAAAAGTGAAGCAGTAGACTTTGTAAATATTAATATTTGTGTCATTCTCAAAACTTTTGGCCATGACTGTAAGCTACATACCGATAGCTTGCTTATGGGACGCACTATTCAGTCATATCTTTAGCTGATATGGCTAAAATGGGGTGACAGATTCCCTTTAAAGAATTTGAAAAAAAAAAAAAAAAAAAAAAAGCATTTCTGAATTGGAGCTCCTCTACAATGTAAAGAGGCAATTCATGGGGAAATTCTGTTCATCTTGACACAAAATCATGTTCACGAAAAATTAGCTACACATTGTACAGGTTGTAGCAATTGATAGGATACCACATATGTATATATTTTTTTACAAGTTTAAATTTGATGACGTTTTTTCCTCCAAACTAATTTATTTAAATTTACTTTTTTTTTTATTTGATAAGAACTTTATATTTAAAATTTCCCCGACCCCCCCTCCCCCACACAGGAATAACACATTCTAACATTTGCATAAAAATAACTGAATTTAGTGAAGAAGGTATAATGGGAACACTAAATTGTTAAGTCTCCAGAAGCCACTGATCTTTATTATGGATTGCTCTACTTATATGCATACCGGGCTTTTTGTCTCACACAGATCAAAAACAAATGTTACTAAGAAATGGCAGAACAAAGAACTTGAATGCTATGGCAATTGCTATTTTATAAAAGAGCAATTCGATTTTTTTTTATATTGAACAAGGATCAATCTGAATCTTTACAGCTCTAATAATAGTGCAATTAATATTGCAAATTCAATGATTTGCAAAATAATATTTCAACATCACCCTTTAATGCCCAAGACAAAGTTTCCTAACCACGTTTCTTTGTATCCAGATGGTATTCTTACACATACTTTTGTGACCTTGATCAGAGTTTAAAAGTTTCACAATTATGCCGGTCTAGTTTTCACTCTCTATTTTCTATATTTTAAAGGTCTGTTTTCAGCAATCGGGAGCCTGCAAGAACAGACTGTTTTCGTTTTCATATCTTGATTGGGATGGGTTTAGATCTCATGAATGTAGGACCATAAACTAAAAGTTCATTTAATGTTTGTAATCCGCTAAAAATTAAAAAGGTAAAGAGCATTATTATTTATTTTCTTTAAGAAACCTAACACCTCCAGTCTCACTGCTGCCATGGAGTGTGGTCTTTACTATTGATCCGAAATAATAGTTCATTAATATGCAATCAGACTAATGTTTATATGCCAAATGGCCATTTCAGTACCAGGTAAGGCCCAATAGAATTACGAGCTTCTCAACTTTATTAACCGGCTATCAAGACTCTACCAACACTTCGGTTATTGCCATAAGGCGCGCTGGTATTGTGCATTGTAATAAAAGCCAAATTGCATTCCCTTTGTGAACATGGCACAAAATCACCAGGGTATCTGAACTTTTGATCAGGGTCATTTGGATGTTTTGGGTTGTCATTATAATTTAAAAAGAGAAAACACACTAGTTTGACAATAAATGGCTTCACCCAACCACTAACCATGAGTGAAGAAAAAGTTTTGGTGTTATCATTCACATTCTCTGAAAAATGGCCAAGAAAGAAAAAATTCTGCCGGGGTATGTAAACTTTTGAGCACAACTGTAGCTTGCTGAATAAGGAGGAACCCAAATATATTTGCTCATCTCTAGTTAAGACAATAAAAAAAAAAAAATTAATGTGAAGGAGGGTGTACCCTTTATACTTCCAGCATCTGAAGAAACCTTATACCAACAGGAAAATGGGTTTTTAAACTGGTTTTGTAGGGTGTGTCACTTAGGTATGTCTGAAATGATTCAAAAGCTACAGAACCATGAAGCAAAATGTGAGGCACCAACTTAGCGATTTGCTGAATTCATCTATACTAAACATGGCAGATGACCATACCTAGAGGCTTTATTGATCGTGGCTGTAGATGAGTCTCCCACTTGTGAACTATGACTTGGCATGATTCGCCTTTATTCTGTGAATTAAAAGTAAAACATCTGCACTGAATAACTTTCCATACACTCTGCAGGATGGTGTCTGGTTTATTACTACATGTTCACAAAGCTGCTTCTATAGACGCGCTGTAGAAATGAAGATCAATAAGTCGGCATCTCAGGATGCAAAAAAAAAAAA
>JARQOD010000005.1:493908910-494073957 GCA_033576555.1 Oophaga sylvatica
AGCCCCGCTCACCCAATGTGGTCATTGGCTTCACCATTGTTAGAACAATCTTGTGGTAATTTGCCATAGCAGTGGATGGAGCTTTGGTGACAAGCTGTAGGCTGCATGATCTGGTCTTAACTTAAAGGGGTATTCTCATATCCAAGATCCTATCCCTACATGTAGTAGGTGTAATAATAAGATTAGCAAATACCTCCAATTAGAACTGTAGTTTAGTTCTTCTGATTCACTATGTTGCTTACCTTATGGTGGGTATTGCATGAGTGGTCGTAACCATTGGTTTACCTAAGCTACTTAGGTAAACAATGGTTACAACCACTCATGTAGTGACAGTGGTCGTAACCATGGATATCCAAGCTACAGCAATGCCCTGTAAATGGGGCAAGCAACAGAGAATCAGAACTATACTACATTTCTAATTGGGAGTATTTTATTACACCTACTGCATACTGAGATAGGATCTTGAAGATGATTCCCTATGACGTTGCACTGACCTCCTGCTACACAGAGACACAAACATGTTGGGGATTTTTTTGTCGTTTTGTCCCTGGTTGCAAGTCACAGACGACTCACTTACCATAGACCTCAATGCAAGTCACATGCGCCTCATCCGCCAAAAATTTACAATGAAGGTGCACAAATAGTTTTGATTGCAGGACTTGTGTAAGGGTAAGTTTCCACGTGGCGTATTACATCCAGATTGGCTGCGGATTGATCGCTGCATAGAGCCGCAGCGTTCAGATATTACAGCATAGTGGAGGGGATTTGAAGAAATCCCGTCTCCACTATGCATAGTAAAACGCGGGTGACACACCCACGAAAGCGTTTTTTTTGATTTTCATTGACTAGAACGGTAGTGTACATCACTTGCAGTTCTGCTGCGTATCCGCAGGGCCAAATCCGCTGCAGATCCGCAACAGAATCTGCAACGTGTGCACATACCCTCAAAGATAACCTCCATGCAGATGTGATCAGAAACCGAAGTGTGAAAAAAAAAAAAAAAAGTACAGTAAAGTAATTTACAATGAAAAAGACAATCAGAAAACCAGCGGCAAATAATTCTAGAAAATGGAGCATTTACCACCCAGGAGGAAAGTGGTGTAAAAGCCACAGCAATATTACCCAAGGATCAGGCAGCAGTCCCATGCCCAACACTACCAACAGGCGAGGAGCCTCCCCCTGCTCACTACCGACGGGCAAGGAGCCTCATACCCCCACGTCCACTACCGATAGGCATCACCCATCACCAACAGGCATCACCCACCACTGACGGGCGAGGAGCCCCTCACTACCGACGGGCGAGTAGCCCCCACTACTGACTGGGGAGGAGCCCCCACTACTGACTGGGGAGGAGCCCCCACTACTGACTGGGGAGGAGCCCCCACTACTGACTGGGGAGGAGCCCCCACTACTGACTGGGGAGGAGCCCCCACTACTGACTGGGGAGGAGCCCCTCACTACCGACGGGAAAGGAGCCCCCACTACTGACTGGGGAGGAGCCCCTCACTACCGACGGGAAAGGAGCCCCCACTACTGACTGGGGAGGAGCACCCACTACTGACTGGGGAGGAGCCCCCACTACTGACTGGGGAGGAGCCCCCACTACTGACGGGCGAGGAGCCCCCCACTACTGACTGGGGAGGAGCACCCACTACTGACTGGGGAGGAGCACCCACTACTGACTGGGGAGGAGCACCCACTACTGACTGGCGAGGAGCCCCCCACTACTGACTGGTCAGGAGCCCCCCACTACTGACTGGTCAGGAGCCCCCCACTACTGACTGGTCAGGAGCCCCCCACTACTGACTGGTCAGGAGCCCCCCACTACTGACTGGTCAGAAGCCCCCACTACTGACTGGTCAGGAGCCCCCACTACTGACTGGGGAGGAGCACCCACTACTGACGGGCGAGGAGCCCCCCACTACTGACTGGGAAGGAGCCCCCCACTACTGACGGGCGAGGAGCCCGCACTACTGACTGGGGAGGAGCCCCCCACTACTGACTGGGAGGAACCCCCACTACTGATGGGCGAGGAGCCCCCCACTACTGACGGGCAAGGAGCCCCCTGTGGTACCTGGCTCTGTGGCCCCTCTGACTTGCAGGGTGACTTGTGAAGTGGTCATGGTGCTGGTTTCTTCCTATGACGTCCACATATACAGCTTCTTCCCTGGATAAAACAACAAATAACGACACCAGATAAACACACGGGCTATTCCTAGACAGCTCTAATACGGGGTCACCCGGGGTCTTCCTGGAAGCTGACGGACCCCCACCTGTGCGACAGCAGCTCAGGGCGACACGAATCTCCCACAGCGCAAACACTGGCTACGTACCTCCCCGCGCAGCCCGGACCGGTCCAGACCGGTATAAAGCCGCTCAGCTCCGTACAGTGCAGCGAGCACCGGAAACAGTGACAGCATCTAGTAATAACAGAGCCATACTCTACCCTGCCGCATCCAGCCCCGCCCAGCTGCAGCACACAGCCAATAGCTGAGCGCTGGGCTTCAGGCCAATAACAGTGAAGCTAATATCACATTGCATTAGTGAGGAATGAAAGAGCGTGTGTGATTGGCTGGCTGCGATGTTGTGGCGAAACGCTGTCACAGTTCTCAGAAATCGGTTTTCATAACTGCAGACGTCACGTGACGCTGGGGGTCTCGTTCCTGCCGCCTGTGCAGACAAAGAGGCGCAAAACGTAAGGGTATGTGCACACCATCAGGAATGGCTCAGTGTTTGCCTTCATTTGATGCAGGTGAAATCTGCGTCTGAGGTCACCTGCGTTTTTGGTGCATTTTTTCAGTGCATGCGGTTTTTTTTGTCACTTGAAATAAAGCTGATTGAATGTTGGCTTCTGGGAAGGAAAAAAGTGATTTCCTGTCTGCAGATATATTGGGGTATGTGCACACGGTCAGTAAACGCTGCGGGTTACGCTGCATATATCCGCAGCCTCCAACCTTCAGCATCCATCTGTTACAGCACAGTGGATGGATTTCAAGAAATCCCATGTCCACTACGCGTGCACCGATGTCCGCGGCTCACCCGCGGAGACAGACATGTGGTGCGTCTTCCCAGACCGCAACATGTCTATTTATGTAGCGGAGACGTACACTCCGTCATTAGATGCGGTAAAACTACCTTATCTTCCTAGTCACATGCGTATTAAGTACGGGAATGCAGCTTACTAAGCATGTGTACTAATTTACATAATGGTGAATCTTGTGACACAGACGGACCTTCACAACGCAGGAAGTGGAGGAAAGCACAGAGAGGTCCCCTCCTTTTTAATAAATAATTTTTTAAAAAAATGCCATGGGGTCCCCCTATATTTGTTAACCAGCCAGAGTAAAGCAGACTACTGGGACTGGTATTTCAGGATGATAAGGATCCAATATCTGTGAACCTTACCAGCCTGAGAATACCAGGCCGCAGCAGTCTGGTTAGCAAATATAGTGGGATCCTCTCCAAAAAAAAATAGCGTGGGGTCCCCCTATTTTTGTTAACCAGCCAAGGAAAAAGGAGATAGCTGCACTTTACAAGCCTTTTCCCACTTGCCCTGTAGCGGTGTTAAGTGGGGTAATATTTGTGGGAGTAATGTCACCTTTGTATTGTCCGGTGACATCAAGCCCACGGCTTAGTAATGGAGAAGCGTCTATAAGACACCTATCCATTACTAATCCTATAGTTAGATGGTAAATAAAAACACAGCCAGAATAGTCATTTAACCCCTTAGTGACATAGCCAATTTGCAGCTTAATGACGGGAAGGAGCGCCGTTTGACTTTTTCAACGCAGAATTGGCTGGATGCTATGTCGCGTTTAGAGAGCCCCTGATGTGCCTAAACAGTGGAAACCCCCAACAAGTGACACCATTTTGGAAACTAGACCCCTTAAGGAACTTATCTAGATGTGTGGTGAGCACTTTGAACCTCCAAGTGCTTCACAGAAGTTTATAACGTAGAGCCGTGAAAATAAAAAATCATATTTTTTCCACAAAAGCGATCTTTTCACCCCAATTTTTATTTTCCCAAGGGTAACAAGACACCAAAAGTTTTTGTGCAATTTGTCCTGAGCATGCTGATACCCCATATGTGGGGGTATACCACTGTTTGGGTGCATGGCAGAGCTTGGAAGGGAAGGAGCGCCGTTTGACTTTTTCAACGCAGAATTGGCTGGACGCCATGTCGCGTTTGTAGAGGCCCTGATGTGTCTAAACAGTGAAAACCCCCCCACAAGTGACCCCATTTTGGAAACTAGACCCCCTAAGGGACTTGTCTAGATGTGTGGTAAGCATTTGAACCGCCAAGTGCTTCACAGAAGTTTATAACGCCCGGGCGTGAAAATAAAAAATCATATTTTTTCCACAAACCTGATCGTTTAGTCCCCAATTTTTTATTTTCCCAAGGGTAACAGGAGAAATTAGACCACAAAAGTTGTTGTCCAATTTGTCCGGAGTACGCTGATACCCCATATGTGGGGGGGGACCACTGTTTGGGAGCACGGAAGAGCTTGGAAGGGAAGCAGCGCCGTTTGACTTTTTCAAACCAAAATTGTCTGGAATTGAGTTTGGACGCCATGTCACGTTTGGAGAGCCCCTGATGTGCCTAAACACTAGAAACCCCCTGCAAGTGACACCATTTTGGAAACTAGACCCCCCAAGGAGCTTATCTAGATGTGTGGTGAGCACTCTGAACCCCCAAGTGCTTCACAGAAATTTATAAACACAGAGCCGTGAAAATAAAAAATAATTTTTTTCCTCAAAAATGATTTTTTTAGCCAGCTATTTTTTATTTTCCCAGGAGAAATTAGAACCCCAAAATTGGTGTGCAATTTGTCCTGAGTACGCTGATACCCCATATGTTGGGGTAAACCACTATTTGGGCGCACAGCAGGGCTCGGAAGGGAGGGAGCGCCATTTGACTTTTTGAACGTCTTGTTGTGTTTGGAGACCCCCTGATGTGCCTAAATAGTGTAAGCCCCTCAATTCTAGCTCCAACCCTAACCCCAACACACCCCTAACCCTAATCCCAACCCTAACCCTAATTATAACCCTAACCCTAAGGCTGGGTTCATATTGCGTTTTACCAGCCCGTTCAACACATAACGTCAACGTCACTTCCGGTCCGGAACTACGTACTTCCGGTCCGGCGTTACACGCTGGGGGCTTTAAAAACGGGGCAGATCCCCGTCCACTTACAGCCGCTACTAGCAACCGTGGCAGGGCGCGGGAGCGCCGCCATACAATTCCATATTGCTGTACAGGTATATGAGTGTGTACTATTTATATCCTCCACTTTAAAAATTCCTATGTGGGAACCTCTGGGGTTAGTTAACTAGTGTCTTGTTTTTTTCTTTTCATCTGCCAGCTTCCTGTCAGACTTATATAAACTGATGATTCAGGTAACCATGCATTCTCCTCTAGTAACATTTAACTCTTAGAGCAGTCCCACTTTGAACAGCCCCTGTGTACTCTACATTATATGTTATATTTTTTCCAGTGTTACATTTCCATTGCTACAAATTCTGTTTTGCTGTTTATGACAAGTGACCATATTCTGTATTACCCACCATTCAGGTATTTTGATTTTCTCCATTACCATTTCTTACTCTTGTCGAGTATGAGTAATCACTATAGCTTTTACATATTATTACAACATTTGGCCAGGTGATTACTATAAGCAGCGCATTATTGTTTTATTACATACTTCTGGAGTTCTTTCTACTTTTATTTGTTGTACATATCTCTGTATTTATTATATATTTCTCTTTGTATATATTTTGATGATATGTTCTGTATTATATTGTAAATACTCACCCCGCTGTTTTCTCTCATTTTCCTTTAGTACCCCATGACTAAGACTCGGGAAGAGTCGAAACGTCGGGTATATGTGAATGTAGGGGTATCTTTGTTATATTTACACGGCACTTTATTCAGCATTTTGGAGCACAATAAAATATAAATTTGCAAAGACAAAAATATTAGTGTGTGCGGTGAATTCTATACCTTGACAACACATAGCGTTGACGGGCTGGTAACGGTATAGCAGAGGAATCAGCAGATGATTCATCTGCGCTAGCAGTGACGGAGCCCAGACGCTGCAGGCCGCGGCTCCGTCACTGAATGACAGCACGCTTTACGGCATGCGTCACGATGTGCCCTCAAATGGGGGTGAATGGCAGCGTTAACGGACTGTGTTACACCGCGTTATACCGCGGTGTAACGCAGTCCGTCTAACGGACTGCCATAACGCAGTATGAACCCACCCTAACCCTAATGCTAACCCTAACCCTAATTATAACTCTAACCCTAATAGAAAAATGAAAATAAATACAATTTCTATATTTTATTATATGTCCCTAACTAAGGGGGTGATAAAGGGGGGGTTTATGTACTGTTTTTTTATTTTGATCACTGTGATAGTTTATCACAGTGATCAAAATGTACTTTTGGAGAATGAATGAATCATTCATTTTTTTAATCTGCCTCCAGGCAGATTCGGCGGGCGCACTTCGCATGCGCCCGCCATTTTTTTTTACAGGATGAAGAGGCCGGAGCTGCAGGAGCTGCCGGCAGACAGAGGGGACACCGGGAGGTACAGGGGTGGGGATCGGGGGTCGCAACATCGGGGTCGGTAAATACCGACCCGGATGATGTTCTCTGGGGTCTCGGCTCCCCCCGGCAGACCCCAGAGAAAGTTGCCCAACCCCCCCCCCCGGCACATCGTGGGCCAATTTTTACAATTCTGACCACTGTCTCTTTATGAGGTTATAACTCTGGAACGCTTCAACGGATATTTGCGATTCTGAGACTGTTTTCTCATGACATATTGTACTTCACGTTAGAAGTAAAATTTCTTCTATATAACTTACGTTTATTTTTGAAAAAAACGCAAATATGGCGAAAATTTTTAAAATGTTGCAATTTTCAAACTTTGAATTTTTATTCCCTTAAAACAAAGAAATATATCACACACAATAGTTAAGAAATAACATTTTCCACATGTCTACTTTACATCAGCACAATTTTGGAACCAAAATTTTTTTTTGTTAGGAAGTTATAAGGGTTAAAAGTTGACCAGCGATTTCTCATTTTTACAACAAAATTTACAAAGCCATTTTTTTTAGGGACCACCTCACATTTGAAGTCACTTTGAGGGGTCTATATGGCAGAAAATACCCAAAAGTAACACCATTCTAAAAACTGCACCCCTCAAGGTACTCAAAACCACATTCAAGAAGTTTATTAACCCTTCAGGTGCTTCACAGGAACTAAAGCAACGTGGAAGGAAAAAATGAATATTTAACTTTTTAGCCACAAAAATTATCTTTTACAAACTTTTTTTTTATTTTCACAAGGGTAAAAGGAGAAAATGGACAGATAATGT
Organism: Oophaga sylvatica; assembly: GCA_033576555.1. Taxonomy (NCBI): domain Eukaryota; kingdom Metazoa; phylum Chordata; class Amphibia; order Anura; family Dendrobatidae; genus Oophaga; species Oophaga sylvatica. The sequence goes on from JARQOD010000005.1 coordinate 493,916,292, forward strand.
TGTTATGCAATTTCTCCTGAGTACGCCAATACCCAATATGTGGGGGAAAACCACTGTTTGGGCACACGGCAGAGCTCGTAAGGGAAGGAGCGCCGTTTGACTTTTTCAAACTAAAATTGGCTGGAATTGAGATTGGACGCCATGTCGCGTTTGGAGAACCTCTGATGCGCCTAAACAGTGGAAACCCCCACAAGTGACACCATTTTGGAAACTAGACCCCCTAAGGTACTTATCTAGATCTGTTGTGAGCACTTTGAACCCCCAAGTGTTTCACAAAAGTTTATAATGCCTGGGTGTGAAAAAAAACAAAACAATTTTCCACAAAAATGATTTTTTAGTCCCAAATTTTTGAATTTTCCCAAGGAAATTGGACCCCAAAAGTTGTTGTCCAATTTGTCCTGAGTACGCTGATACCCCATATGTGGGGGGGGGGGGAAACTGTTTGGGCGCACGGCAGGGCTTGGAAAGGAAGTAGTAACGTTTTGGAATGCAGACGTTGATGGGGGTCATGTTCCGTTTGCAGTGCCCCAGAGGAGCCTAAACAGTGGAAACCCCCCACAAGTGACACCATTTTGGAAGCTAGACCCCCTAAGGAACTTATCTAGATCTTTGGTGAGCACTTTGAACCCCCAAGTGCTTCACACAAGTTTATAATGCCTGGGCATGAAAATAAAAAATCCTATTTTTTTCCCACAAAAATTATCTTTTAGTCACTAATTTTTTATTTTCCCAAGGGTAAACAGGAGAAATTGAACCACATAAGTTGTTGTCCAATTTGTCCTGAGTACGCTGATACCCCATATGTGGGGGGGAACCACTGTTTGGGCGCACGGCAGAGCTCGGAAGGGAAGGAGCACCATTTGACTTTTTCCAACCAAAATTGGCTGGAATTGAGATTGGATGCCATGTTGCATTTGGAGAGCCCCTGATGTGCCTAAACAGTGGAAACCCCCCACAAATGACCCCATTTGGGAAAGTAGACCCCCTAAGGAACTTATCTAGATCTTTGGTGAGCAATTTGAACCCCCAAGTGCTTCACACAAGTTTATAACGTAGAGCCGTAAAATTTAAAAATCATATTTTTTCCACAAAAATGATCTTTTCACCCCAATTTTTATTTTTCCAAGGGTAACAAGACTCCAAAAGTTATTGTGCAATTTGTCCTGAGTGCTCTGATACCCCAAATGTGGGAGTAAACCACTGTTTGGGTGCATGGCAGAGTTTGGAAGGGAAGGAGCGCCGTCTGACTTTTTCAACGCAGAATTGGCTGGACGCCATGTCGTGTTTGGAGAGCTCCTGATCTGCCTAAACAGTGGAAACCACCATAAATTACACCATTTTGGAAACTAGACCCCTCAAGGAACTTATCTAGATGTGTGGTGAGCACTTTGAACCCCGAAGTGCTTCACAGAAGTTTATAACGTACAGCCGTAAAAATAAAAAATCCTTTTTTTTTTTACAAAAATGATTTTTTCGCCCCCAATATTTTATTTTCACAAGGGTAACAGGAGAAATTGGACCCCAAAAGCTGTTGTCCAATTTGTCCTGAGTACGCTGATACCCAATATGTGGGAGAAAACTACTGTATGGGTACACGTTGGGGCTCGGAAGGGAAGTAGTGACGTTTTGGATTGCAGACTTTGATGGAATGGTCTGGGGGCGTCATGTCGCATTTGGAGAGCCCCTGATGCGCCTAAACAGTGGAAATCCCCAACAAGTGACCCAATTTTGGAAAATAGACCCCACAAGGAACTTATCTAGATGTGTGGTGAGCGCTATGAAGCCCCAAGTGCTTCACAGAAGTTTATAATGTACAGCCGTAAAAACAAAAAATCTTTTTTTTTTTTTTTTACAAAAATGATATTTTCGCCCCCAATTTTTTATTTTCCCAAGGGTAACAGAAGAAATAGGACAAATTGCACAATTACGCTTGGGGTCCAGAGTACACTGATACCCCATATGTGGGAATAAACTACTGTTTGGGCGCATGGCAGAGCTCAGAAGTGAAGGAGCACCGTTTGACTTTTTCAACGCAGAATTGGCTGGAATTCAGATCAGACGCCATGTCACATTTGGAGAGCCCCTGATGTGCCTAAACAGCGGAAACCCCCAATTCTAACTCCAACCCTAACCCCAACACACCCCTAACCCTAGTCCCAACCCTAACCACAAATCTAACCCTAACACACCCCTAATCCCAACCCTAACCCTAATCCTAACTTTAGCGCCAACCCTAACCCTAACTTTAGCCGCAACCCTAACCCTAATGGGAAAATGGAAATAAATACATGTTTTTATTTTATTATTTTTCCCTAACTAAGGGGGTGATAAAGGGGGTTTGATTTACCATTTATAGCGGGTTTTTATGATTGGCAGCTGTCACGCTAAAAGACGCTTTTTATTGCAAAAAATAGTTTTTTGCATCGCCACATTTTGAGAGCTATAATTTTTGCATATTTTGGCCCACAGAGTCATGTGAGGTCTTATTTTTTGCGGGACGAGGTGACGTTTTTATTGGTACCATTTTCGAGCACGTGACATTTTTTGATCGCTTTTTATTTCGATTTTTGGGAGGTTAGAATGAACAAAAATCAGCAATTCATGAATTTCTTTTGGGGGAGGCGTTTTTATCGTTACGCGTGTGGTAAAATTGATAAAGCAGTTTTATTCTTCGGGTCAGTACGATTATGGCGATACTTCATTTATATCATTTTTTTATGTTTTGGCGCTTTTGTAGAATAAAAACAATTTTATATGAAAAATAATTATTTTTGCATCGCTTTATTCTGCGAGCTGTAACTTTTTTATTTTTTCGCTGATGATACTGTATGGCGGCTCGTTTTTTGCGGGACAAGATGACGTTTTCAGCGGTACCATGTTTATTTATATCTGTCTTTTTGATCGCGTGTTATTCCACTTTTTGTTCGGCGGTATGATGATAAAGCATTGATTTTTTGCTTTTTTTTTTTAAGGGGTTCACTAAAGGGGTTAACTAGTGGGACAGTTTTATAGGGGGGTCGTTACGGACGCGGCGATACCAAATATGTGTACTTTTATTGTTTTGTTTTTTTTATTTACAGGAAGAAATGAATTTATTGGGGAATATTTTTTTTTTTTTTATTTATTTTGGATTTTTTTTTTTTAAAACATGTTTATTTTTATTTTTTTTACTTTTTTACCTTGTCCCAGGGTGGGACATCACTGTATTTTATCAGATCGCTGGTGTAACAGTGTGCACAGCACTCTGTCACACCAGCGATCGCACAGGCATAGCTGCAGGCTTCTCAGTGCCATCTTGGATCCGGGTCCTGGGAGGGAGGAAGCCCTCAGAACAGCGCGATCACATCGCGCTGGTCTGAGGGTCTCAGGGGGGCGCGCAGGGAGCCCCCTCCCTGCGCGATGCTTCCCTGTGCCCCCAGTACACCGCGATCATGTTTGATCGCGGTGTGCTAGGGGTTAATGTGCCGGGAGCGGTCCGTGACCGCTCCTGACACACAGTCACGGGTGTCAGCTGTGATAATCAGCTGACACCCGGCGGCGATTAGCTGCGCTCCCTCAGGGAGCCTATGACGTACTATCCCGTCCATGGTCAGATTGGCACGGGTTTCATGGACGGGATAGTACGTCTAATGTCAGAGAGGGGTTAAAGATGGCGGCGCCCACCAGAGGAGGCAGGAGGGCCCTGGGGCCACAAGGGGGGGATCGGGGACCCTTTTTCTCTCTCCTCTGATGTCCGATCACATCAGAGGAGAGAGAAATTAAATGGCACATCAGATTTTGTTGTTGTTGTTGCGATCGCCGTTATAGGGTTAATAACGGCGATCGCAACATCGGGGTCGGTAAAAACCGACCTGATACATGTTCTCTGGGGTCTCGGCTAGCCGAGACCCTGGAGAAAATGCGACTGTGGGGGGCGCTATTCACTTTTCCCACAGCTCCGTTAATTAGCGCCGCTGTGGTTTAAGTGCCCTTAACTACCGCCGTTAAAAGGCATATCGGCGGTCGTTAAGGGGTTAATTGAAATAATGACACAGACTCCTTTAATAGATCTTACCGTATATACTCGAGTATAAGCCGATCCGAGTATAAGCAGACCCCCCTAATTTTGCCACAAAAAACTGGGAAAACTTATCGACTCGAGTATAAGCCTAGGGTGGAAAATGAGATTATGCCCCATATTCTGCCCCATGTATTATGCCCCACAAGATGTCCCATATGCTGCCCCATGTATTATGCCCCACAAGATGCTCCATAGATCGTGCCCCATATGCTGCCCATGTATTGTGCCCCATATGCTGCCCATGTATTGTGCCCCATAGATGCTCCATAGATTGTGCCCCCATAGATGCTCCATAGATTGTGCCCCCATAGATGCTCCTTAGGTTATGCCCCCATAGATGTCCCATGTATTATGCCCCCATAGATGCTCCATAGATTGTGCCCCCATAGATTATGCCCCCATAGATTATGCCCCCATAGATGCTCCACAGATTATGCCCCCATAGATGCTCCACAGATTATGCCCCCATAGATGCGCCATAGATTATGCCCCATAGATGTTCCACAGATTATGCCCCCATAGATGCTTCACAGATTATGCCCCATAGATGCTCCACAGATTATGCCCCCCATAGATGCCCCATGTATTATGCCCCCATAGATGCTTCATAGATTATGCCCCCATAGATGCTCCATAGATTATGCCCCCATAGATGCCCCATAGATTATGCCCCCATAGATGCTCCATAGATTGTGCCCCCATAGATGCTCCATAGATTATGCCCCCCATAGATGCCCCATGTATTATGCCCCCATAGATGCCCCATGTATTATGCCCCCATAGATGCTGCATTGAATAGGCCCCTCATGCTGCCGCAACTGCTGCAACAAAAAGAAAAAGACATACTCACCTCTCGTCGCTGGGGGCCAGGTGCCGGTGTCACCGCTCGTTCAGGGCCCCGGCACCTGCGATATTTACCTGTCACCCAGTCCACCACTGAGCGCCGCTGTCTTCCAGGTCCTCCAGCAGTGAATGATCAGGCAGAGGGCGTGGCGCGCAGTAACCACGTCATCGCGCCCTCTGCCTGAACATCGCAGCAAGAGGACCCGGAAGACAGCGGCGAGCAGCGGTGGAACGGGACAGGTAAATATCGCTTATACTCACCCTTCCGCCAGTGCGTCTCTGCCCTGCTCTTCTCCCGCTGTCTCCGGCGCCAGTGTTCAGCGGTCACGTGGTACCGCTCATTAAAGTCATGAATATGTGCATATTCATGACTTTAATGAGCGGTACTACCTGACCACTGAACACTGGCGCCGGAGACCGTGGGAGAAGAACAGGGGCTGCAGAGGCCGCGCTGGCGGAGGGTTGAGTATATAGAACAGCTCCGCTCCGCCTCCCCCCTGTATATGACTCGAGTTTAAGCCGAGAGGGGGACTTTCAGCCCTAAAAAATGGGCTGAAAATCTCGGCTTATACTCGAGTATATACGGTAATTAAAACATACTTACTGCATCGCCTATTTCACTGACGCCCTTGTCTCCTGGAAGAGAATTAAAATAAAAAAGCAACAATATCCTTACCTGTCCACCGAAAAGATACACATACTGTCCCACGAAGAGTCCAACTCTGCTACATCTGGAAGCCTTTGGCTGAACGGTGGCATTATGCCACCATTCAGCCTGACATCCAGACATAGCGGAACTTGAAGATGATCACCGGAGATAACTCTGTCCACGGCGGTCACGTGCACTGCAGTTCTCGCGGTCAGCTGATCGTGAGAACTTGGCTAGTGACCGGAGATAACCCCATCCCCGGCTGTCACGTGCATGGCAGTTCTTGCGATCAGCTCAGTTCATTGCGAAATCTGCAGTGAACGTGAACTTCCGGCTGAAACAAGGTACAATATTATTTAAATTAGTACACATGCTTAGTAAGCTGCATTCCCGCACTTAATACGCATGTGACTAAGACAATACTGCGGTTTTACCGCATCTAATGATAGTGAATGGGTAATTTACACAGCGGAGACGGAGTGTCTCCACTACATAAATTGACACGCTGCGGTCTGGAAAGACGCGCCACATGTGCGTCTCCGTGGGAAATCCGGAGGTGACTGTGCACGCATAGTGGAGATGGAATTTCTAGAAATCCCATCCACTATACTGTAACATCTGGCTGCTGCAGATGTACGCAGCGTCCAACCCACAGTGTTTACTGACCGTGGGAACATACCATAAGGGTTGTGTGACGGAAACTTGTATCAGAAGTAGTGAATACAAAGGATGGGGGTCACACCTTGGAAATCTTGGAGCTGGTGGAGTGTAGAGACTTGTAGAAAAGAATGGCCGGGGGTCACACGCATGCATAGTCTCTAATGCAACAGAATCGGCCGATTATGCAAATGGAACTCACTTCAAATGCTGTGAGAATCGCAGCACAGGTAGGGAGACGACGGAGAAAGTCATTTCTCCATCTCTATTGTTGGCCTCTGCGGTTATCGCACTGCACTCTGATGACATCTGAGTGCAGTCTGATGCTTCGCACGCACCCATAGATTTGTATATAAGAGTGCGATATAATTCTTGGATGCCAAATAATCGCTGATTCACTCTGCCCCATAGTGTAACATTAATCAGATTGCACTTGTCCAATTTATACGCTCGTGTGAGCGAGCCCACAGAGAAAACCTTAAAGGGGTTGTTCACTACTGAGAAAACTCCTTTCTTAATCTAAAAGGTCGACACCGATAAAATAATAAAGTATATTGTAAGCTCCATGTTTAACATTGCAAAGTATAGGAGAAACTTTGTAATTTATTTCTTTATCCATCCGTGAAAAACACAGATGACACTGATGGTAAAAATGAACACACGGTTGGTACAAACACACCTTGATGCAAAACACTGGTGACACTGGTACCATTGTTTCACGTACATGTTTAAACATGGATGTGTGAATGAGGCTTAAACCCCATCCACTTTGCAGCGAACTGTAAGATGCTGCGTTTTTTTGCTCAGCAAAAATATGCAGCGTCAAAAACTCATTGTGGGAACTTCACATAAAGAGTTTTTTTTTATATTATTCTATCCTTAGAGTAGATCATCAATATCGGATCAGTGGTGATCCGGCACCCCCCACCGATCAGCTTAATGTCAGCTCCTGATGAAAGCAGTGGATGGAACCGGCGCAGCGTACAGTGGCATGTAAAAGTTTGCTTAACTGTGCACAGTCATTTTGACCAAGGGTGCCCAAACTTTTTACATGCCACTGTAGCTCTGTTTACTGCCAAGTCGTGGTTATGAGGAGGGCGCTACATAGTGACCAGGACTCTGCTGTTTTGGCCCTGTACACTGTTTACAGCCCCCTCTAGAGCTAGAAGTGGTTGTCAGACTCCCACTTATCTGATATTAATGAGCTACGGATCCCTCAGATAGATCATCGATATCATAAACCTGGACAACCCTTTTATTTTGCATGTAAACACAGACATATTTGCAGACCGCTCTGGAACTCATGGGGCTGATCATTGACTCTTGCCGATCGTGAGGACAGGTGTCCCACGTTTCCCGTTTTACGTAAGTTCACGATGGTCGAGCATGTGCGCTGTCGCCGTACTCGAAGAATGTGCGCCTGCCGAATATAGCCGAGTACAGAATCGATTCACCTATAAACAGAAGTAGAAGTAGGGAAAGGGTTATTACAGGCGGCTTCATGGTATTTGTTTTCCTGGCACCAAGTATGTGGTATTAGGGCGATCACACACTGTTCTCGAGATTATCCGCTTACAAAAAAACACACCCCATAATGTTGCCAGGGGTGGGGTCACATAAGGATACGCGTTCTTGGAAACTTGTTTAGCAATGTCTTGGCTGAGAACTGAAATATTAACGTCACTGGGCGCTAACACAAGACAGAGGGGAAATGGTTGGGCCTCAATTATGGGAAAGTCAGAAATATGATTATTGCTCATCTCCAGTTTGCAATGAATATTTTCCTGTTTTCTAAAAAAGAAAACATTTGTCCGTCATATTCTGTTTTCATCATCAGTGTATACAGCGAAAATGTGTTAGCTGGAAAAATCTGTGTGGGTCACGAAATACAAAAGTATAGGAGGGAACCCTATATAGACTAACCCGAAAAGTTAATTTTGTATTTTCTGAGCACAAAATGCTTGTAAAAATCATTTATTCTGCGCAGCTGGTAATGAAATCTTTATTACCAAATTCACTTCAAATATTTTCAGATGTTTGGCTAAATTATCTGAAGATCTAGTAAACAGAAGTGCAGTGAAGGAGCCGGAAGAGCGGAGGGAGGGGACGTTTAACCTCTTAGGGCTCCGCCACACGCATGTTTATTTTCTAAGTTTCAAAACACTTGTAGAAAGTGTTATCTTATGGCGTGTCATGTTTTTTTGGGTGCTGTTTTTCATTTTGTCTCATTTTTCAGCTCTTATATAGAAGTGTATGGGAAAAGTCACAAAATTACCATACTCGGAGAAGGCGTCATTTAAAAGAAAAAACAACATCACTGACAATAAAAAATAAAACAACACAAAAATGCCACAATCTAAAATATATATTTTTCAATGTTACATCTAGTTTCTGGATTTAAAGGGAAACTGTCATGTCCCTAAACACTGTTAACCTGCAGATATAGGGTAAAGCTAAGTTCAGATTTGCGTATATGTCTGCAGCGTATCATCTGCATAAGCAAACGCATGTTTACGCAGTGTTTTTTATCCGCATCATCTTACACATGACGCAAAAAAAAAAAACGCTGTGTGTATGCGTTTTTGCATGCATTTGCGTTGTTTATGCGCATGCCTTCAATATTTCCAGGTGCTGTAATCAGTTCCTGGACATGCGCAGTCTGAAGTCCGCATGCGCATCGAACGCATCCATGCGCATGTCGTTGCGTACCAATGCGTTCCCATAGACGGTAATGCGTGTTTTTTTTTACACACTCATGCGAAGACTGGAAAACATGTATTTGGAAGTCGCCTTGCTACACTCATCAGGAGAGCTTTAAACTAGAACAATGTGGGAAGGGAAGCAAAACGCCTGCAAAAGCCATACACCTGACAAATACTATTGAGATTTCTGCTATTAGAAGTGAAGGGGAAGAACAAAGACAAAAAAATCTACATAATAAAAATATTGGAGGAAGAGAAACCAATCACAAACTAAAATGTTTCTATACAAATGCACAAAGCATGGGCAACAAACAAGGAGAACTGGAACTACTAACGCAGGAGAGGAAATATGATGTCATTGGAATCACTGAGACTTGGTGGGACGATACACATGATTGGAATACAAGGCTAGAAGGATACAACTTATTTGCAAGAAACAGACTTGATAAACTAGGAGGAGGTGTCGCATTGTATGTTAGAAAAGCGTATATCTGCACAGAGATTGACGCTTCAGAGACTGGGAGTTCTGTGGAAACTGTTTGGGTAAGAATACAAGGACAGAACAATGGAAAGGACACCATTGTAGGCATTTACTACAGGCCACCTATGCAAGCTGAAGATATGGATGAACTCTTTATGCATCAAATGGCAAAGTTCTCCAAAAAATATGACATAGTGGTCATGGGAGATTTCAACTATCCAGACATTTGTTGGGAATCTCTCTCAGGCAAAACTAACAGGTCAAGGAAATTCTTATCCTCTCTTGCTGACAACTTTATCTTCCAAAAGGTAGAGGAGAAAACAAGGGGATCTGCCACCTTGGATCTAATCCTTATAAACAGGGAGGAAATGGTTGAGGAGGTAAGAGTGGCTGGGACCCTAGGAGGTAGTGACCATGCTATTTTAGAATTTTGGATAACAAGAGGAGGAAGACCTGTGAAGACTCAGACGTCAAGGTTAGATTTCAGAAAGGCAGATTTTAAGGGACTCAGAAAGAGAATTGGACGGATCCAATGGCTGGATATCCTTAAGGACAAAAATGTCCAGGAAGGATGGAAAATCTTGAAAAATGAGATTCTCAAAGCACAATTGTTAACAATTCCAAAAAGAGTGAAGAATGGGAAGCATTTAAGGAAACCAGGATGGATGAACACTGAACTTAAACACATGCTAAAAAGGAAGAAAGAAATGTTTATCAAATGGAAAGAGGGAGGCATATCTAAAGAAGAATATAATGCTGTCTGCAGAACCTGCAGGGCACAAATCAGATTATCTAAAGCTGACAATGAATTAAGGCTTGCAAGTGACATCAAAAGCAACAAAAAAGGATTTTGGGGATACGTCAAAAGTAAAAGAAAAGTCGAAGATGCTATAGGATTTTTACAGGATGAAAATGATGAAATGGTAAGACAGGATGTTGAGAAGGCTGAACTGTTAAATTCCTATTTTGCATCTGTTTTCTCTCAGAAAGGAAATGTAACATCAACTGATCTTCAATGTCCTATTAAATGAATAGAAGAATCCAGGATATCTATAAACAGAAAGACAGTGAGGAAACACTTAGCTAACCTAAATGAATTCAAGTCTCCAGGTCCAGATGAATTACACCCCAGAGTACTGAAGGAGATAGCAGAAGAAATTCTTGAACCACTGTCCATAATCTTTGAAAATTCTTGGAGAACAGGAGAAGTCCCAGAAGACTGGAGAAGAGCAAATGTTGTTCCTATCTTCAAAAAGAGGAAGAAGGTGGACCCAGGGAACTACAGGCCGGTGAGTCTGACTTCTATACCAGGAAAGATCTTTGAACAAATTATTAAAGAACATGTATGCAAGTACCTGGATAAGAATGAAGTGATTAAACAGAGTCAGCATGGGTTTGTAACTAATAAGTCATGTCAGACTAACTTAATTTCCTTCTATGACAGAATCACTGACTGGATGGATCAGGGAAATGCTGTAGATATATTATATCTTGACTTCAGCAAAGCATTTGACAAAGTATCTCACACAATCCTTATTGAAAAAATGACTAAGTATGGAATGGACAAGGCAACTGTTAGGTGGATTCATAACTGGCTTAGTGATAGGACCCAAAGAGTGGTAGTTAATGGCTGCACATCCAGTTGGAAGAATGTATCAAGTGGGGTACCACAAGGCTCTGTTTTGGGCCCTGTATTGTTCAACATCTTTATCAATGATTTAGATGAAGGAATTGAGGGTAAACTGATCAAATTTGCTGATGACACAAAACTAGGAGGGGTAGCTAATACTAGAGAAGAGAGAGAGGATTCAAAAAGATATAAATAAACTGGAGCAGTGGGCAGCAACTAACAGAATGGATTTTAAAAGGGAAAAATGCAAAGTACTACATCTGGGCAATAAAAATGAAAAAAGCATATACAAAATGGGAGGAATAAGGCTAAGTAACAGCACATGTGAAAAAGTCTTGGGTATACTAATTGATCACAGACTGAACATGAGTCAACAGTGTGATGCAGCAGCAAAAAAGGCAAATGCAATTCTAGGATGTATCAACAGAAGCATACAGTCTAGATCACGTGAGGTCATTATTGCCCTCTACTCCTCTTTGGTCAGACCTCATCTGGAATACTGTGTCCAGTTTTGGGCACCACATTTTAAAAAAGACATCAACAAACTGGAGCAAGTTCAGAGAAGAGCCACCAGAATGGTGACCGGTCTGCAAACCATGTCCTATGAGGAACGGTTGCAGGATTTGGGAATGTTTAGCTTGCAAAAAAGAAGACTGAGAGAAGACTTAATAGCTGTCTACAAATATCTCAAGGACTGTCACATTGTAGAAGGATCATCTTTATTCTCATTTGCACAAGGAAAGACTAGAAGCAATGGGATGAAACTGAATGGGAGGAGACACAGATTAGATATTAGAAATCACTTTTTGACAGTTAGAGTGATCAATGAGTGGAACAGGCTGCCACGAGAGGTGGTGAGTTCTCCTTCAATGGAAGTCTTCAAACAGAGGCTGGACAGACATCTGTGTGGGATGATTTAGAGAATCCTGCTTTGAGCAGGGGGTTGGACCAGATGGCCCAGGAGGTCCCTTTCAACTCTACTATTCTATGATTCTATGACTGCGCATATTTGACGGATTTTTGACGCTTCAAAAAATGCAACATGTTGCGTTCGCCGGACACTGCCGCACACCGAGAAACGACGCATGCGTACGCAAACGCATGTCCCTGTGTACACCATGTTACAGATATGTACGCTAGTGGATCTATGCGGATCAAACGCTGCGCGTACAGACCCAAATGTGAAAGCAGCCTTAGTCTGCAGGATAATAGCATTCCAAAGCTGCCAACTGTCTTCCTGATAATGTGACTATCGGGAGGAAATTAACGTTATTCCTCCTAGGCAGCGTTCGGTGTTCTGTTACAGGTGTCGCCATCGGTGAAGCTTCAGTCACTGCTCTGTACGGAGAGTTAATTTCATCCTGGCAGCAGGGCTCTAAGGGCCCCGTCTCATATAGCGACACACCAGCGATACCGACAACGATCAGGATCGCTGGTGTGTCGCTACATGATCGCTGCTGAGCTGCCAAACAGGCAGCGATCAGGACAGCGACACTGCGGGTAACGTCGCCTAGTTACCCGCAGTGTACGTTGGATACCAGCGCGCTGCTGCAGGGGAGCTGGTAACCAAGGTACACTTCGGGTTTCCAGGCGCTGCGCGGTGCCTGGAAACCCGACGTGTACCTTGGTTACCAGCTCCCCTGCAGCAGTGCGCTGGTATCCAACGTACACATCGGGTTTCCAGGCACAGCCCCGCGCCTGGAAACCCGATGTGTACCTTGGTTACCAGCTGATCGCTGGTCTCCTGCCTGTCACACGCAGCGATGCGTGCTGGCCAGCGGGAGACCAGCGATCAAAAAAAAGTCCAGGCATTTCTGAGACGTCCAACGATTCACAGCAGGGGCCTGATCGCTGGTACGTGTCAGACATAGCGAGATCGCTGCTGAGATCGCTATTTAGCAGCGATCTCGCTAGCGATCTCGCTATGTGAGACCGGGCCTTAAGGGAGGGTACTGAAGGCTATTAACATGCAAGTTAACCCCATATCTACAGATTAGCATGTTTTCAAGTGACAGGTTCTCTTTAAACTAATATTTTTTTGCAGGACCCTTTGAATTTATGACGGCTGTGAGGGGTTGACTCACTCAGCTACTTCCCAAGGTAGACACAGGAACGCTTCTTGGGGTAAATCACTTGCTGGTTTATTGCGAAACAGCATAAACCATAGCAGGGTTCAGCAAAGTAAACAGAGCTTTTCTGGTATAATGGCAAAACAAAAAGATAACGTATAACAAAGTCCAGTTGTCTGAGGAATTTGCCCTCTTAGACCACTATGTGTCTTCAGCTCCACCTGGAGCCACCGTTGAGTCTTTCCTCTCCAACCACAACACACAGACTGTCTCTCAAGTCCAGTCATTTAAACCCAAACCATGTATTTGATCACATGACTGTGACATCACACAGGTCCTGTTAGCACACAGCTGTGCCGGCTCTGCAGGTGGAGATAAGGTGGACATCTTCCCACTCACTCTATAGATGTCCACATTAAACCAGCCCATATATGCAACATTAATTTACGTAGTGTGCTGGAGGAAAATACTCTGGTTTCATATCACTGATTCCATTGTGTGCAGTAACACATTTCTCCTCTTATATACCGTGCCAGTGACCCTGTCACACGGCATTCAGTCTTTTTGGGTAGGAGTTTACCAGCATGGCAATCTTTGTTGCAGTAGTGCTTTAAAACGGTCAGATAGCGAGGACATCTATTTACAGCATAATATTCAAGTCAACCCACAGATTTTCAATTGGTGTTAGGTCTCTTGCTGGACCATTCCAAATCTCTGATACGCCTCCGGCGAAGCCATTCTTTTGTTGATTTGCATTTATGCTTAGGGTCGTTGTCATGCTGAAAGGTAACATTTCTCTTTGTCTTCGGATATTTAACAGAGGCCTGAAGGTTTTATTGCAAAAATTGACTGATACTTTGAACAGTTCCAGCTACCAATAAACAGCCCAAAAAGCATAATGCTGCCTCCACCATGCTTCACTGTAGGTATGGTGTTCCTTTGGTGATGTGCAGTGTTGGCTGTGTGCCAAAGATACCTTTTGGAATTATAGCCAAAAAAATTCAATCTTGGTCTCTTCAGGTCATAACATGTTTTCCAACATGCGTTTGTCAGACTTGATTTACGCTTTGGCAAAGCATAATCAAACTTGGATGTTTTTCTTTGTAAAAAAAGGCCTCCATCTTGCCACTCTACCCCACTGTAGTGGGTAAATTGGTGCGCACACAGTCAATATGGACGAGGTGCTGGTGTAGAGGACAAAAGTCCTAAGTACAATAGAGAAATAGTACACCGCACACTCTCATGAATATATGCAAATAAGGAAGTATTTATTATATACAAGGGAGCCAATAATAAGGTCAAATAAATGGCGACTAGAAACAAGTGAACGTTTCGACCCTCCTGGGTCTTTTTCAACAGAGTCGCTTAATGGCCAAGCAGGGCGCGGGAGCGCCGCTATTCTTACTACTGAAACAAGGTCGTATTATGCCTATATGGTCTACCTTTCAAGTTATCTATTCTATACACCTCCAGCATACTTATATTGTTATGAAAAGCTTTTCTACATACCTTTGCACCGTTATTAAGCGACTCTGTTGAAAAAGACCCAGGAGGGTCATTGCTGTGCCAAATTTTAGCCACTTCTCGATGACCGTCTTACATTGTTCCATGGTATATCCAATGCCTTGGAATTTTTTGTACCCTTCCCTTTAACTGATAAATTTCAATAAGGAGATACCTTTGCTGTGTTGTAGGCTGTGTTAGAACAGCGCCGGCGCCCCTGTATGTGTCCCCTTCCTCCCCCCCTGCAGGGATGCTGGTGTGTTCACTTACCTGTCCGTACTCTTTTGGCATCGGTCTCCTCCCAGGACCAGTGCACAACATGCAGGTCTCCTGGTAATGTGCTTAGGGCGCACGCCTCTTAAAGAGCCAGCGCGCACTGCTAAAATGTCCCCAGCCAATAGCTGAGAAATGTCTGGTGTATAAGGTACCCTCCCCTATTGGGAGGTGCCTTAGCAACTTTAAGTAATCAGTGTACTTCTTGCTCCTTGGTTTAAAGGTCTCCGTACCTGTGCACTCTGCATCTAATCCCGTCTGCACCTGCTCCACTCTGCCCTGCTGTTCCTATACCCAAATTCGCCCTGCCTGTGCCTAGTCCTGATCCATCTGGTTCGCACCTGTGCCGCTAATCTGACCTGCCCAGTTTGACCCTGCACCTATGAACCTGCATCTGTGATCCAATACCTGTGGCCATCTTGTGTTCTTGTACCAGTCCTGCTTGTGCCTGATCCCGCACCTGTGGCCGCCGCGATCTCCATCTGTGCACGCTCTGCCTCCCGCGGCCATTTTCCTGAAGCCCCAGGAAGCAGAGTACTCTATCTGCGCACGCGCCGCCTCAGGAAGATGGCCGCCACCACCGACAAACCCGGCTCTGCTCTCCATGGACACCGTGCCGTGTCGTCACCACACCTGAGGAAGGGACCCTGCTCAGGTGCACGCCGCCCAATGCGCCTCTGTAACGCTGCACCTCTGCCACCGCCACACCACTGCCGCAACCCCCCGGTAACTTGTTAACCCGGCTTTCCTGCTTGCCTTGGACACCGGGCCGCGGCGTCACCTCACCTGAGGAAGGGACCCTGTATCAGCATCACTGCCGCAACCCCTGCTGTACCACCGCCGGCCCTCAGGTACCTTAAAATTCAGACAATAAGACGGACCACCATATTGTAAAAATCTTTTTTCTGCTATTTTCACCCCAAAATTTGGGGTGCGTCTTATGGTCCGAAAAATATGGTAAATCTATCTAAGTTTAAACCTATAATTTGTACTAAAATCTTAGATCATATTAGTTTTCTCATATACATTGCATTGGCTTCTGATTGACCAACGGCATGTATTACAGTGCAGGGGCCCTGCGGGTCTCTGCACAGCACTACATTTCAGCTGAATGTGCATCCCTAGACTCACATCCAGCAGAAATAGCTGCTGGTGTCGACAGACCACCATCCTGCACGGGCCCGGTCACGATCATACTCTGCAATCGTGATCATTATGCCCCTGCATCTATCGTATATTTATGACATATCCTGTGGATGTGCCATATATTTACCCAAATGGAATAACCCTTTAATAAAACCTAAAATTAGATTTTAACATTAAATGTACATTATAGATTTTGACATCAATACATTTTAATACAAGGTGGTAAATACAAAAGTTGTTATGACATAACATGAATAATAATCTATCATACATATGGAGTAGATATGAGTAACACGGAAGTTCGACTGAATTCTTTTCTAAGTGTAAATAAAAATAGAATCATTTCTGAGTCATGCAGTTTTATCAGTTATTATATCATCTCATCTTTCCAGCTCAGTCAATAAGATTATTGGCATCAGGTGCCTGGCACACGTGGTATGATATTGGCATATATGCCAAATATTGGCTGTCAGAATATTGTGTTTGCAGTCGGGATGAAGGAAACCAGCAGGTACAATGCATGACAATACCTCAAAGCTAAACACTTACATATGGTGCTGCTTACTTTCCAAGTTCTGGTTGTTAAATGTGAAGGTACTACCGTATATACTCATGTATAAGCCGACCCGTGTATAAGCCAACCCCCCTAATTTTGCCACAAAAAACTGGGAAAACGTATTGACTCGCGTATAAGCCTAGGGTGAAAAATGATTATGCCCTCATATGATGCTCCACAGATTATACCCCCATATGTTCCACAGATTATGCCCCATATGTTCACAGATTATGCCCCATATGCTCCATATTATGCCCCCATATGTTCCACAGATTATGCCCCCATATGCTCCAGATTATGCCCCATATGTTCCACAGATTATGCCCCCATATGCTCCATATTATGCCCCCATATGCTCCAGATTATGCCCCATATGTTCCACAGTTAATTGTTGTGAATAGGCTGGAAATGAGTTCTGAGCAGAAGCTCCCTCTGGTGGTTACAAACGGTACTGGACTGTCTAGTGAAGATTGTGAGGATTGGGAATCAGGTGTTACTGACTGGTCTTATATAAGGGAGTCGCCTTCCCATCAGGGTTGCCGGTGATCAATTGTTCTGGTCTCAATCCTTGATTCCTGTTTCCTTGGTAGCCTGCTGTGTCGTTTCTGAATCTCCTGCTAACAGATAAGACATTTTCTTCTTTTTGTTTTTGTGCTTGATTTTTGCATTTTGTCCTGCACTTCTGTGGGGGCCTTCAGGGTCCCCTCTGGGGGCTTTTGCCCTCTCAGTTCAGTTCAGCCACTGATGTTTGTACATTTGCTTTTTCCAGTTTTTTCAGTGGCTGCTGTTTTGTTTTTGGTTACACCAGAGAACTAATTTAGGTGGTAGAGGTCGAGTGATCTCAGGTGTTTTTGAAATTAGTAGAGTTGGTGGTTTTCAGGGTTTTTGGGATTGCAGTAAGTGCCCTTCCTATCCTTTTCTATTTAGTAAGTTTGGGCCCCAACGTTTGCTCATACTATTTTCTGTCTGTGTCAGTATTTCTTCTTGTCTAACCGCCATTACATGTTTGGGGGCTTTCTATGTTCTTTGGGGATCTGCTCCGGGGCAGATAGCTTTCCTCTTTCTATCTTTAGGTGTAGTTAGTTTCTCAGGCTGTGACGAGGCGTCTAGGACCAACGTAGGAACGCTCCACGGCTGCCTCTAGTTGTGGTGGTTAGTCAGGGTACTGCAATCTCATAGTTTCCAACTGCTCTGGTGTATTTCCTTTTTTGCCTGCTCTCCTCAGCTACCAAATCATAACAGTTAATGCCCCCATATGCTCCATATTATGCCCCCATATGCTCCATATTATGCCCCCATATGCTCCAGATTATGCCCCATATGTTCCACAGCTTATGCCCCCATATGCTCCATATTATGCCCCATATGTTCCACAGCTTATGCCCCATATGCTCCAGATTATGCCCCATATGTTCCACAGTTTATGCCCCCATATGCTCCAGATTATGCCCCATATGTTCCACAGCTTATGCCCCCATATGCTCCAGATTATGCCCCATATGTTCCACAGCTTATGCCCCCATATGCTCCAGATTATGCCCCCATATGCTCCAGATTATGCCCCCATATGCTCCAGATTATGCCCCATAGTATAGGCCTCATATGCTGCTGCAAAAAAAAAAAAATGACATACTCACCTCTCGTCGCTGGGGGCCAGGTGCCGGTGTCCTGAGCAGGCGGGGACACCGGCGCGCTATGGGGGACAGGTGCCGGTGTCATCGCTCGCTCAGGACTCCGGCACCTGAGATATTTACCTGTCCTCGCTGCGCGCTGCTCCCTCGGTCTGACTCCTGGCTGTGAATGATATGGCAGGGGGCGGGGCGCGCACTAACGACGTCATCGCGCCCTCTGTCTGATCATTCTTAGCGTCAGCCAGAGGAGTCAGACCGAGGGAGCGACGCGCATCGGTGGCACGGGGACAGGTAAATATAGCTATACTCACCCCTCCGCCGCGCGTCCCTGCAGCCTCTCCTCTTCTCCCGGCGCTCTCCGCAGCGCTTCCTTCCTACAGCGGTCACATGCTACCGCTCATTAAAGTCATGAATATGCGCATATTCATGACTTTAATGAGCGGTGCCATGTGACAGCTGCAGGAAGGAGCCGGAGATCGTGGGAGAAGCAGGGGGGCTGCAGAGACCGCGCCGGTGGAGGGATGAGTATGATCCGACACCCCCGCTCCCCCTCCCCCGCCGACCCCGTATATGACCCGCGTATAAGCCGAGAGGGGGACTTTCAGCCCTAAAAAATGGGCTGAAAATCTCGGCTTATACATGGGTGTAATTGGAGAATCCTTGTCCATGTGGCCAATTTGGGCATACCGACTTCATAAATGGGTGTCTGCTACTTGAGATCCTCTTCTTTGAGGCATTGGGGTTTTTTTTTTTTTTTTTGATTTTTGCAAAACCACTGCAAACACTTGCACCTTATTTTACACAACAATGACTGGTTTTAACACTCTATACTAAAAAAAAGTGAAGTGTTTTCTACGATTTTGTAAAAAAGGTCGAAAAAAAAAGTAACGCGTTGCTGGAGGCACATAGATCAATTCTAGCAAAATGATAGTGGCATCTCCATTAGCTTTAACCTCTGATTCATGTTGGATATACAGTACAGACCAAAAGTTTGGACACACCTCATTTAAAGATTTTTCTGTATTTTCATGACTATGAAAATTGTACATTCACACTGAAGGCATCAAAACTATGAATTAACACATGTGGAATTATACATTACACTTTACAAAAAAGTGTGAAACAACTGAAAATATGTCTTATATTCTAGGTTCTTAAAAGTAGCCACCTTTTGCTTTGATGACTGCTTTGCACACTCTTGGCATTCTCTTGATGAGCTTCAAGAGGTAGTCACCGGAAATGGTTTTCACTTCACAGGTGTGCCCTGTCAGGTTTAATAAGTGGGATTTCTGGCCTTATAAATGGGGTTGGGACCAGCAGTTGTGTTGTGCAGAAGTCTGGTGGATACACAGCTGATAGTCCTACTTAATAGACTGTTAGAATTTGTATTATGGCAAGAAAAAAGCAGCTAAGTAAAGAAAAACGAGTGGCCATCATTACTTTAAGAAATGAAGGTCAGTCAGTCCGAAAAATTGGGAAAACTTTGAAAGTGTCCCCGAGTGCAGTTGCAAAAACCATCAAGTGCTACAAAGAAACTGGCTCACATGAGTGTATAGGGAAGCTGTGGGGGCTCATCATACTGTGTATAGGGGAGTTGTGGGCCCATTATACTGTGTATAGGGAAGCTGTGGGCCCATCATACTGTGTATAGGGAAGCTGTGGGCCCATCATACTGTGTATAGGGGAGCTGTGGGGGCTCATCATACAGTGTATAGGGGAGCTGTGGGGGCTCATCATACTGTGTATAGGGGAGCTGTGGGCCATCATACTGTGTATAAGGAAGCTGTGGGGGCTCATCATACAGTGTATAGGGGAGCTGTGTGCCCATCATACTTTGTATAGGGAAGCTGTGGGCCATCATACTGTGTATAGGAAAGCTGTGGGGGCTCATCATACTGTGTATAGGGGAGCTGTGGGCCCATCATACTTTGTATAGGGAAGCTGTGGGCCATCATACTGTGTATTGGGAAGCTGTGGCCCATCATACTGTGTATAGGGGAGCTGTGCGGGTATCACACCTTGGTTATAGGGAGCTGTGGGGACATCACACTATGTGTAGGGGAGCTGTATATGGGGACATTATTACTGTAAAAAGGGGGACGTTGTTACCTTAAATAGAGGGGACTTTGGACATTATTAAATGTTAAGTAGCCACTTAAGAAGCATTACTTTTATAGGGGCACCCAGGGTATTGTGAGCATCAAAGGTACACAGAGGGGGTCTTGTTACTTTCTGAGGGGGGGAATGTGAATTCACTATCTATAACTGGACTGTAATGTCGTGTATGTTCTGCAGGACTGGTATCTACCACTATTTGGTCACCATAAGGTGATAATATCGGTGTTGGTCTTTTTATAGAGGTTTATTTTCAGTAATGGTGATCGGATGAGGTTCCCCTATACGAATGATTAGAGTGTGTCAATATAGTTGTAAACATGGTTACCTACTTAGGAGTCTTGTCAAAAGTTTTGCCCTACCCCTGACCCTTTTGAGAAAATTTCTACAAATAATGTGCCCACGACCAGATTGCATTTTCACACATTGTAATATAGCCAGAGATGTAACTGCACAGATGGGAACCATTATGTTCTGTAATTCCAGCTCTGCCATGCCAGCGTCCTGCCAACACGTCCTTGCCCTTTCCAACAGTAAAAAGGTTACAGTTAAAATACTTATTTTGTGTGGGAGATTTTCTCACTGTTGTCGCCTACATAATTAAATAATCTGAAATTTATATAATAGTCCTAAACTAATGCCAATAAATAAGCACATTTAGACCCAGAATAAATATATCACATATATATGTAAAAACCATGTAGTGAATTAATGTGCTATATAGGAAGGATCGCAAGAAATACTTCAATCTTCAGACTTTTCAGGTTCTTATTACACTGACTGGTTTAGAAAAAATACAGTAAATACCAGTGTGATGAAGTGTGATGAATCATCGTATTTTTACAATATTGTTTATAGACACGATTACTTTGATAATTGAACAGAAAAAAAAGTGTAATGTCTTGCTCTGTTGTTTTCTTCTTGTCTTAACTCGGCTGGTGAATAATTTAGGAGCTATACTATATGCAATTGTTACATTTCCCTCCAGAAAAGGGATCCTCTAAGCCAGGGGTGGGCAATTAATTTTCCCGAGGAGCCACATGAATCATAGAATCATAGAATGGTAGAGTTGGAAGGGACCTCCTGGGCCTTCTGGTCCAACCCCTGCTCAAAGCAGGATTCTCAAAATCATCAATACATACATGAGAGACCGTGACTGTTGTGGAGGGCTGAACCAATAGGCTGAAATTAATCCTGCTCAATATTAATATTGATATTATAATTATTATTATATTATTGATAATTTTGTTAATATTAATTGTATTACTTAATATTGAGCAGAATTAAGTATGCTGACATCCCGTTTATATATATATATATATATATATATATCGTTTGAACTCGAGCTCAGCCCTTTCTGTATATCGCATGAGCCCCCCAAGAGCCAGCCTCCCTATATACACTGCAGGAGCCCCACACAGCCTCCCTATATACTACATAAGCCCCACACAGCCTCCCTATATACACTGCAGGAGCCCCACACAGCCTCCCTATATACTACATAAGCCCCACACAGTTCTCCTATATACACTGCATGAGCCCCACACAGCCTCCCTATGTATACTGCAGGAGCCCCCACACAGCCTCCCTATACACACTGTATAAGCCCCACACAGCCTCCCTATACACACTGCATGAGCCCCACACAGCCTCCCTATACACACTGCATAAGCCCCACACAGCCTCCCTATACACACTGCATAAGCCCCACACAGCCTCCCTATATATACTGCATGAGCCCCACACAGCCTCCCTATATATACTGCATGAGCCCCACACAGTCTCCCTATACACACTGCATGAGCCCCACACAGCCTCCCTATACACACTGCATAAGCCCCACACAGCCTCCCTATAAACACTGCATAAGCCCCACAGCCTCCCTATATATACTGCATAAGCCCCACACAGTCTCCCTATATACACTGCATGAGCCCACACAACCTCCCTATATATACTGCATGAGCCCCACACAGTCTCCCTATATACACTTCATGAGCCCCACACAACCTCCCTATATATACTGCATGAGCCCCACACAGTCTCCCTATATACACTTCATGAGCCCCACACAACCTCCCTATATATACTGCATGAGCCCACACAGTCTCCTATATACACTGCATGAGCCCCACACAACCTCCCTATATACACTGCAGGAGCCCCACACAGCCTCCCTATATACACTGCAGGAGCCCCACACAGCCTCCCTATATACTACATAAGCCCACACAGTCTCCCTATATACACTGCATGAGCCCCACACAGCCTCCCTATGTATACTGCAGGAGCCCCCACACAGCCTCCCTATACACACTGTATAAGCCCCACACAGCCTCCCTATACACACTGCATGAGCCCCACACAGCCTCCCTATACACACTGCATAAGCCCCACACAGCCTCCCTATACACACTGCATAAGCCCCACACAGCCTCCCTATATATACTGCATGAGCCCCACACAGCCTCCCTATATATACTGCATGAGCCCCACACAGTCTCCCTATACACACTGCATGAGCCCCACACAGCCTCCTATACACACTGCATAAGCCCCACACAGCCTCCCTATAAACACTGCATAAGCCCCACACAGCCTCCCTATATATACTGCATAAGCCCCACACAGTCTCCCTATATACACTGCATGAGCCCCACACAACCTCCCTATATACTGCATGAGCCCCACACAGTCTCCCTATATACACTTCATGAGCCCCACACAACCTCCCTATATATACTGCATGAGCCCCACACAGTCTCCCTATATACACTTCATGAGCCCCACACAACCTCCCTATATATACTGCATGAGCCCCACACAGTCTCCCTATATACACTGCATGAGCCCCACAAACCTCCCTATATATACTGCATGAGCCCCACACAGTCTCCCTATATACACTGCATGAGCCCCACACAGTCTCCCTATATACACTGCATGAGCCCCACACAGTCTCCCTATATACACTGCATGAGCCCCACACAACCTCCCTATATATACTGCATGAGCCCCACATAGTCTCCCTATATACACTTCATGAGCCCCACACAACCTCCCTATATATACTGCATGAGCCCCACACAGTCTCCCTATATACTGCATGAGCCCCACACAGTCTCCCTATATACACTGCATGAGCCCCACACAGCCTCTCTATATATACTGCATGAGCCCCACACAGCCTCCCTATATACACTTCATGAGCCCCACACAGCCTCCCTATATACTGCATGAGCCCCACACAGCCTCCCCATGTGCAGCATGTCACCCCATAGCCTCCCCAAGTACAGCATGTCGCCCGCATAGCCTCCCCATGTGCTGCATGTCACCCCCATATGCAGCACCATGCCACCCCATGTGTGCAGCACCATGTCACCCCATGTGTGTAGCACAATGTCACCCCATGTGTGTAGCACCATGTCACCCCATGTGTCAGCACCGTGTCAGACCCACATAGCCTTCACATGCCCACCCAAACAGCCCATACATACACATGAGAAAAAAAAACCCACCCCATACATCGGCCCGGCACTCTGCTTCTCTCCCTGCCTCCTGTGCGTGAACTCTGCAGAGTACACAGCTGACGTGATGAAATGACATCATCACGTCAGCTTTTTCACACGCTGATTGGTGGAGGAAGTGGCCGGAGGCCCCTCCCCACCAAAGGAGGCAGCGCAGAGCCGCACATGGAAGCAGCAAGCGAGCGGGTACCGTGCGGCCCGTGGACCTCTGATTTCCAGCCCTACGGCTGTCTTGGCCCGCGGGCCTCACCAGGTCTGCACTAAGCCCAACTCAACCTATTTAGGCCTTGACTTGACATGGGTGGTGGCGTTTAAGCCTATGTTCCCATGATGAGCTTTTGGTGAGTTTTTGATGCTGCAGAATTTCTGCACCTATTATTTAAATAAGGGTACTTGGGGGGGGGGGGGGTCATTGTGTTTTTTTGTGCACTTTTTTCGTGCATTTTTATTGTTTTTTTTTCTCTTTTTGGCGTGTTACTTTAACCCCTTCACACCCAAGGGTGGTTTGCACGTTAATGACCGGGCCAATTTTTACAATTCTGACCACTGTCTCTTTATGAGGTTATAACTCTGGAACGCTTCAACGAACCTTGGCGATTCTGAGATTGTTTTCTCGTGACATATTGTACTTCATGTTGGTGGTAAAATTTCTTCGATATAACTTGCGTTTATTTTTGAAAAAAACGCAAATATGGCGAAAATTTTTAAAATTTTGCAATTTTCAAACTTTGAATTTTTATTCCTTAAAACAGAGAAATATATCACACAAAATAGTTAAGAAATAACATTTCCCACATGTCTACTTTACATCAGCACAATTTTGGAACCAAAGGGTTAAAAGTTGACCAGCGATTTCTCATTTTTACAGCAAAATTTACAAAGCCATTTTTTTTAGTGACCACCTCACATTTGAAGTCACTTTGAGGGGTCTATATGGCAGAAAATACCCAAAAGTGACACCATTCTAAAAACTGCACCCCTCAAGGTACTCAAAACCACATTTAAGAAGTTTATTAACCTTCAGGTGCTTCACAGTAACTAAAGCAACGTGGAAGGAAAAAATGAATATTTTACTTTTTAGCCACAAAAATTATCTTTTACAAACTTTTTTTTTATTTTCAAGGGTAAAAGGAGAAAATGGACAGATAAGGTTGTTATGCAATTTCTCCTGAGTACGCCAATACCCCATATGTGGGGGAAAACCACTGTTTGGGCACACGGCAGAGCTCGTAAGGGAAGGAGCGCCGTTTGACTTTTTCAAACTAAAATTGGCTGGAATTTAGATTGGATGCCATGTCGCGTTTGGAGAGCCCCTGATGCGCCTAAACAGTGGAAACCCCCACAAGTGACACCATTTTGGAAACTAGACCCCCTAAGGTACTTATCTAGATCTGTTGTGAGCACTTTGAACCCTCAAGTGTTTCACAAAAGTTTATAAAGCCTGGGTGTGAAAAAAAAAAATCAATTTTCCACAAAAATGATTTTTTAGTCCCAAATTTTTGAATTTTCCCAAGGAAATTGGACCCCAAAAGTTGTTGTCCAATTTGTCCTGAGTACGCTGATACCCCATATGTGGGGGGGGGAAACTGTTTGGGCGCACGGCAGGGCTTGGAAAGGAAGTAGTAACGTTTTGGAATGCAGACGTTAATGGGGGTCATGTTCCGTTTGCAGTGCCCCAGAGGACCCTAAACAGTGGAAACCCCCACAAGTGACACCATTTTGGAAGCTAGACCCCTAAGGAACTTATCTAGATCTTTGGTGAGCACTTTGAACCCCAAGTGCTTCACACAAGTTTATAATGCCGGGCATGAAAATAAAAAATCCTATTTTTTTCCCACAAAAATTATCTTTTAGTCACTAATTTTTTATTTTCCCAAGGGTAACAGGAGAAATTGGACCACATAAGTTGTTGTACAATTTGTCCTGAGTACGCTGATACCCCATATGTGGGGGGGAACCACTGTTTGGGCGCACGGCAGAGCTCGGAATGGAAGGAGCACCATTTGACTTTTTCCAACCAAAATTGGCTGGAATTGAGTTTGGATGCCATGTTGCATTTGGAGAGCCCTGATGTGCCTAAACAGTGGAAACCCCCCACAAATGACCCCATTTGGGAAACTAGACCCCCTAAGGAACTTATCTAGATTTTTGATGAGCAATTTGAACCCCAAGTGCTTCACACAAGTTTATAACGTAGAGCCGTAAAATTTAAAAATCATATTTTTTCCACAAAAATGATCTTTTCACCCCAATTTTTATTTTTCCAAGGGTAACAAGACTCCAAAAGTTATTGTGCAATTTGTCCTGAGTGCGCTGATACCCCATATGTGGGGGTAAACCACTGTTTGGGTGCATGGCAGAGTTTGGAAGGGAAGGAGCGCCGTCTGACTTTTTCAACGCAGAATTGGCTGGACGCCATGTCGTGTTTGGAGAGCTCCTGATCTGCCTAAACAGTGGAAACCCCCATAAATGACACCATTTTGGAAACTAGACCCCTCAAGGAACTTATCTAGATGTGTGGTGAGAACTTTGAACCCCCAGGTGTTTCACTAAAGTTTATAACGTACAGCCGTAAAATAAAAAATCTTTTTTTTTTTTTTTTACAAAAATGATTTTTCACCCCCAATATTTTATTTTCACAAGGGTAACAGAAGAAATTGGAACCCAAAAGTTGTTGTCCAATTTGTCCTGAGTACACTGATACCCAATATGTGGGAGAAAACTACTGTATGGGCACACGTCGGGGCTCGGAAGGGAAGTAGTGATGTTTTGGATTGCAGACTTTGATGGAATGGTCTGGGGGCATCATGTCACATTTGGAGAGCCCCTGATGCACCTAAACAGTGGAAACCCCCACAAGTGACCCCATTTTGGCAAATAGACCCCACAAGGAACTTATCTAGATGTGTGGTGAGCACTTTGAACCCCGAAGTGCTTCACAGAAGTTTATAACGCACAGCCGTAAAAATAAAAAATCCTTTTTTTTTTACAAAAATGATTTTTTCGCCCCCAATATTTTATTTTCACAAGGGTAACAGGAGAAATTGGACCCCAAAAGTTGTTGTCCAATTTGTCCTGAGTACGCTGATACCCAATATGTGGGAGAAAACTACTGTATGGGCGCACATCAGGGCTCGGAAGGGAAGTAGTGACGTTTTGGATTGCAGACTTTGATGGAATGGTCTGGGTGCGTCATGTCGCATTTGGAGAGCCCCTGATGCGCCTAAACAGTGGAAACCCCCACAAGTGACCCCATTTTGGAAAATAGACCCCACAAGGAACTTATCTAGATGTGTGGTGAGCACTTTGAACCCCGAAGTGCTTCACAGAAGTTTATAACGCACAGCCGTAAAAATAAAAAATCTTTTTTTTTTTTTTGCAAAAATGATTTTTTCGTCCCAATATTTTATTTTTACAAGGGTAACAGGAGAAATTGGACCCCAAAAGTTGTTGCCCAATTTGTCCTGAGTACGCTGATACCCAATATGTGGGAGAAAACTACTGTATGGGTACACGTTGGGGCTCGGAAGGGAAGTAGTGACGTTTTGGATTGCAGACTTTGATGGAATGGTCTGGGGGCGTCATGTCGCATTTGGAGAGCCCCTGATGCGCCTAAACAGTGGAAATCCCCAACAAGTGACCCCATTTTGGAAAATAGACCCACAAGGAACTTATCTAGGTGTGTGGTGAGCGCTATGAAGCCCCAAGTGCTTCACAGAAGTTTATAATGTACAGCCGTAAAAACAAAAAAATAATTTTTTTTGTACAAAAATGATATTTTCGCCCCCAGTTTTTTATTTTCCCAAGGGTAACAGAAGAAATAGGACAAATTGCACAATAACTCTTGGGGTCCAGAGTACGCTGATACCCCATATGTGGGGATAAACTACTGTTTGGACGCATGGCAGAGCTCAGAAGTGAAGGAGCACCGTTTGACTTTTTCAACGCAGAATTGGCTGGAATTGAGATCAGACGCCATGTCACATTTGGAGAGCCCCTGATGTGCCTAAACAGCGGAAACCCCCCAATTCTAACTCCAACCCTAACCCCAACACACCCCTAACCCTAGTCCCAACCCTAACCACAAACCTAACCCTAACACACCCCTAATCCCAACCCTAACCCTAATCCTAACTTTAGCGCCAACCCTAACCCTAACTTTAGCCGCAACCCTAACCCTAATGGGAAAATGGAAATAAATACATTTTTTTAATTTTATTATTTTTCCCTAACTAAGGGGGTGATAAAGGGGGGTTTGATTTACTATTTATAGCGGGTTTTTATGATTGGCAGCTGTCACGCTAAAAGACGCTTTTTATTGCAAAAATAGTTTTTTGCATCGCCACATTTTGAGAGCTATAATTTTTGCATATTTTGGCCCACAGAGTCATGTGAGGTCTTATTTTTTGCGGTACGAGTTGACGTTTTTATTTGTACCATTTTTGAGCAGGTGACATTTTTGATCGCTTTTTATTTCGATTTTTGGGAGGTTAGAATGAACAAAAATCAGCAATTCATGAATTTCTTTTGGGGGAGGCGTTTTTATTGTTCTGCGTGTGGTAAAATTGATAAAGCAGTTTTATTCTTCGGGTCAGTACGATTATGGCGATACCTCATTTATATCATTTTTTTATGTTTTGGCGCTTTTATAGAATAAAAACAATTTTATGTAAAAAATAATTATTTTTGCATCGCTTTATTCTGCGAGCTATAACTTTTTTATTTTTTCGCTGATGATGCTGTATGGCGGCTCGTTTTTTGCGGGACAAGATGACGTTTTCAGCGGTACCATGTTTGTTTATATCGGTCTTTTTGATCGCGCGTTATTCCACTTTTTGTTCGGCGGTATGATGATAAAGCATTGATTTTTTGCTTCTTTTTTTTTTTTTAACGGGTTCACTAAAGGGGTTAACTAGTGGGACAGTTTTATAGGGGGGGTCGTTACGGACGCGGCGATACCAAATATGTGTACTTTTATTGTTTTGGTTTTTTTATTTACAGGAAGAAATGAATTTATTGAGGAATATTTTTTTTTTTTTTTATTTATTTTGGATTTTTTTTTATAACATGTTTATTTTTATTTTTTTTAACTTTTTTACTTTGTCCCAGGGTGGGACATCACTGTATTTTATCAAATCGCTGGTGTCACAGTGTGCACAGCACTCTGTCACACCAGCGATCGCTCAGGCAGTGCAGCAGGCTTCTCAGTGCTTGCACTCAGCAGGCACTGAGGAAGCCGCCTCCCTCCAGGACCCCGGCGCCATCTTGGATCCGGGTCCTGGGAGGGAGGAAGCCCTCAGAACAGCGCGATCACATCGCGCTGGTCTGAGGGTCTCAGGGGGGCGCGCAGGGAGCCCCCACCCTGCGCGATCCTCCCCTGTGCCCCCAGTACACCGCGATCATGTTTGATCGCGGTGTGCTAGGGGTTAATGTGCCGGGAGCGGTCCGTGACCGC
Source organism: Oophaga sylvatica (assembly GCA_033576555.1). Classification (NCBI taxonomy): domain Eukaryota; kingdom Metazoa; phylum Chordata; class Amphibia; order Anura; family Dendrobatidae; genus Oophaga; species Oophaga sylvatica. The sequence goes on from JARQOD010000005.1 coordinate 493,945,589, forward strand.
TCCTGACACACAGTCACGGGTGTCAGCTGTGATAATCAGCTGACACCCGGCGGCGATTAGCTGCGCTCCCCTCAGGAGCGCAGCTGATCGCCTATGACGTACTATCCCGTCCATGGGCAGAATGGCACGGGTTTTATGGACGGGATAGTAGGTCTAATGTCAGAGAGGGGTTAAATAAAACTGCTTTGATTTTTATACTTTCTGGTATTTGACTTTGACAAAACTTTATTGATATATTTAGGTGCGGATTACATTTTTTTTTTTTTTTTTATCCATTACCATCGCGGAAATGCACTAAAAACACATATGCATGTGTTACCTGTGGATTTTCTCCATTTAATACAAGTCTATGGGGAAAATCTGCACAGAAAGCTCAGCATACCCGCAAGAAAAATTGACAAGCTGTGGATTTGAAAAACGCACCGCAGATCAGTTTACACTGAGGCTGTGGTTCCACGGTCCGGAACCACAGCGCTTTGGACGGAGCGGAAATTCCGCACCGCCCAAAGCCCCGCCCCCTTTGACGCGCGCTCTTTCCGGATGTGTTCCGGACACCTCCGGAACACATCCGGAAAGAACGCAGGGCTGCATAGCCCTGTGTTATTTACCTTGCGGCGACGCAGCGGCGACGCAAGACGCTAGGACATGCTGCGGTCTGAAAAGACGCGCCGCATGTCCGGAAACGCAGGTCTTCCGTCTGCATATTTTTACGCATAGTGGAGACGGGATTTCTTGAAATCCCCTCCACTATGCTGTAACATCTGGACGCTGCGTGTTTGGCGCTGCGCCAACGCACAGCGCCAAACACGCAGCAAATCCGGAGTGTTTCCTTATCGTCGAAACATACCCTGAGTAAAATAAAAGCACAGTGGGCAGGAGATTTGTAGAAATCCCATCTACTTTGTTGGAACTGCAAGACGCTGCTTTTTTATGCAGCAAAAAAATCACCAAGAGCTCAGAATGGAAACAGAGCCAAGGGGTAAGTTCACACTAAGCAGTTTTTGGTGTGTTGTTTTTTATGCAGCTGTGTTTTTCAGAAATCTCATGCACACACATTGATTTTTTTTGTCATCAGCATTTTGTGCTTTGCATGTTTTTGTTTTTTTTTATTTTAGACAATACACCGTCTCACTTCTTTCAGCGTTTTTCACCCATTGATATGAATGGGTGGTGAAAAAACGCTGCAAATCTGCACCAAAAATGCAGGTATCAGTTCTTGCTGTGTCTTTTCTGCCAAAACCTGATTCTATAGAATAGGACTTTTTTTTTCAACACTAAACTTTATCAGCATGAGCAAGAGACAAATCTAGCATGTGAAAAATGCAGCAAAAAAGGCAAGGGAAACAGGTTTTCTGCAGTTTCTTTCCTGCCAAGAGATCAGGTTTTGCTGCAGAAAAAAATACACCCAGTGTGAACTTATCTTAAGGCTATGTTCACAAAGAGTTTTTTTTGGATCTGTCCCAGAAAATGCCACAAAAATCACCTAAAACCATCTTGAAAGTCTCTGTGTTTATTTTAATGGTAAAGGGAATCTGTCAGCAGGTTTTTGCAACAGAATCCAAAAGCTGAATGATTTCAGCGATCTATCACTTACTGGGCAGCTTGATGTAGTTTTGATAGAATCCCTGTTTTCTCTGCTGTGGATGTAGCAGTGCTATGAATGCTGATCTGTGTATGACCCCTCCCACAACCCTAATTTTCAGCTTCCTGTGTATACTGTACATTGTCAGCAAACTGCCAATCAGTGGTGGAGGAGTGATTACACAGATTAGCCTGACTGGCTTGCTCATGACACTTAGCCCTACAGTGATAATATCCTGCTGATAAAACTCTGATTGTATTGAAACTACAGCAAGCTGCTGAGCAAGTGACACATCCTTGGAATTAGGCTCTGTGTCCCATTATGCTGCTGTCAGATTAAAAGCAAAAAACCTCACCAATTGCCTTTTAATCCTTTTTGCTGTCCATATTTAGAGTTTGTTGAGCGTTTTTCTTTACCCGAGAATCCTTCAGTAAGATCATGCTGTCATTTTCTGAGCCGCTCTCAGCCAATTTCTTGCCATAGACTACATTGACTTTGAATGTGCAGAGAAACAAAGAACCTGTAAAAGCAAACCAATGCCAAATCTGTAATGCAACCCTATTGAAAAACTTGATTTTTGGCCCAAAATAAAACGCATTTAATTTTAAAGAAAAAAAAATTCTTCCCAAAAGTCGCCCACCCCTTTAAGTCGTTCCCAATCTCATCTTTATAGCATTCATGACAATAAAGTGAGAGTATTGTTTCAAAGACGCAAATGCTTAAAGTCCAAATGTTATCTATAGTGCAATTCCTAGAAATATGCCGCTCAAACAAAACATTCACTAGTTATGTGACTTCATTGGATTACTTATTAATCACATAAAAACAATTATATAATGTTTTGTACACTTGCTACTGTATGACAAGAGCCATAAAAATGAAAGGTGCTCTACAGGAAAATAAAACAGGGTTAAATGCTCACGCTCTGCAAGGTAAATCGTGGTATATTATGATTAGGCATGAGCGTGGTTCTCTATACCCGAAGTCTCAAAGTTCCAACCCCTTCAAATTTACTTTATTGTTTTTTTTTACATAACAAATGCACTAATGTATTTAAACCCCTTCATCATGACCAGGCCAATTTTTACAATTCTGACCACTGTCACTTTATGTGTAAATATAACTCTGGAACGCTTCATCGGATCCCGGTGATTCTGACAATGTTTTCTCGTGACCTATTCATGATAATGGTAAAATTTATTAGATATGACTTGCGTTTTTTTGTGGGGAAAAGAACCCCACTCAAATTTGGCAAAAATGTCGCAATTTTCAAACCTTTTTAATTTTTATGCCTTTAAATCAAAGAGTTATAGCACACAAAATAGTTAATAAATAACATTTCTCACATGTCAACTTTACATCAGCACAATTTTTGAAACTTTTTTTTTTTTTTTTTGTTAGGAAGTTATAAGGGTTAAAAGTTGACCAGTGATTTCTCATTTTTCCAACAAAATTTACAAAACCATTTTTTTTAGGGACCACCTCACATTTGAAGTGACTTTGAGAGGTCTGACAGAAAATACTCAATAGTAACACCATTCTAAAAAACTGCACCCCTCAAGGTGCTCAAAACCACATTCAAAAAGTTTATTTTATATATTTACTAGCTGAAGAGCCCGGCGCTGCCCGGGCATACTACCTAACTATGGTTAGTTATAACAAATTGTAATGATTATATCTATATACAAGCATTCAGCTTTCTCCCCATTATGTAGATAGGGCCAAAATTGTTTGGCGATTTGGAACGTGCGGGGGTTAAAATTTCCATTCAACACATAGCCTATGATGCTCCTGGGGTTGAGATGTGCGGGCATGCAAAATTTCATGCCCGTAAATACAACGGTGCAGATTCCTATCCCGAGCCAAAATTATTTGCCGATTTGGAATGCGCGGGGTTAAAATTTCTACTCAAAACCTAGCCTATGACGCTCCCGGGGTCGAGACGTGCGGGTGTGCAAAATTTCATGCCCGTAAATGCAGATTCCTATGCCGGACATACACACAAGCATTCAGCTTTCTCCCCATTATGTAGATAGGGCCAAAATTGTTTGGCGATTTGGAACGCGTGGGGTTAAAATTTCGATTCAAAACATAGCCTAGGACTCGGGGTCGAGACGTGCGGGCGTGCAAAATTTCATGCCCGTAAGTGCGACGGTGCGGATTCCAATCCCGGACAAACATACCCACATACATACATACACACATACATTCAGCTTTATATATTAGATTGTACTTTTTTTTTGTTCGGCGGTATGATGATAAAGCATTGTTTTTGCCTTTTTTATGGTGTTCACTGAAGGGGTTAACTAGTGGGACAGTTTTATAGAGCGGGTCATTCTGGACGCGGAAATACCAAATATGTGTTCTTTTTTTTATTTACCTTGTTTTTAATATAAATAAATGTATTGGATTAATATTTTTTCTATTTTTTTGGTTCTTTATGTGGGGATTTTTAAAAAAAAATAGTTTTACACTTTTATTTATTTATTTTTTTCCACATTGTCCCAGGATGGCACATCATCCTTTTACTGACAGATCGCTGATCTAATACTCTGCAATGCAGCGCATCGGAGCAGCGACTGACATGCAGTGAAGGAGGAGTGTCAGCTCCTGCTCTTAGCAGGCACTGACAATCCACATTCCCTGAAGGACCCCGCAGCCATCTTGCCGCTGGGGGTCACCATGTAAGCTATCAGCACAATACGACCTCATCGCATTGTGCTGATGGAAGCACACAGAGAGCCCAGTCCCTTTGTGATGCTCCTCAATGGCGCTGTCACTATTGACAGCGGCATCAGAGGGGTTAAACGCCCACGATTGGTGCTAGCACCAATCGTGGCCGTTGCTGCTGGGTGTCAGCTGTCACATAGAGCTGACACCCGCTCCCGATCACAGCGGCACTCATTGTGAGCCCCGTGATCGCAGCGCCATACATGTACTGCGGTTTGCAAGAACACAGTTGCCGCATGTCGGGAAGGGGTTAAACGGTGTATATTTCTTTTAGCATTGCAGGGGTTAACCTGCTAAGTTGAGTGCTATTGGAAGCTTTCCTGCATTAAGGCTCTCTGCTGTTCACAGTTGGCCATTCCCATTTCCTATATAACCTGGGCCCTGGCTAGCACTCATTGTCAGAGCTAGCTTATGCTGCAAGAGATGGTGGTTTGTGGTTATTGTTGGAGAAGGTGTTTGGTGGATTTATTTGTAACTGTTGCTAGTTTTTGCGTGTGTGTTAATTCCCCTCCTCCTCCTTTGGTTTAATCCCATCCTCCACTCCCTGGTGTTTACCTCTGTTTTTAGTGTTAGTATATTTGTATGTTTGGTATTTTCCTTTATCCCTGTTCATATTACCTTGTTAGTCTGGTTGGTGTACTACGGTATACTACTACTCCCCTCTTGCCCGGGTGGGGGAAGGCTACAGACTGAGGGTGGATTCAGGAGCTAAGGCACGGTTCGTAGCCCTGGCATCTTCACCATCAGAAGTAATCGAGGGAACAGGGCGAGCTAGGGCACCCTAACGTTAGGGACAGGGAAGGAGCCCCTGGTCCTGAGACAACCGACAACAGAGTCGTGACAATTACACAGTATATAGCAGACAGTGCTTACACAATACACAGCAGGGACACATTTCTAAGATTATCTCAGCTGAGGAACATTTTTTTAAACTTCCAATTGTGGAAATTAATATTATTCCAAATCCATTGAATAAAAACAACTTTTTTTTTTTTTTTTTACGTCACTTAGGCTGCGCAGAATCCCCACTTAACCCGTGGTGAACTGAGCGTGGGAAAAAGTTCAGAAAGTTTCCCACGCAAATCAGTTCATCCCGGTCAGGCGGGGAGCCTGCGCAGACATGATTTCATTCATTCTGCAGTGGTTTACAGACGGGCCAGTAGCTTGAGCACCGGTCCTTGTTGTAAACTAGTTAACTTCTTTTGATGGATTGCAGCGGGGGACCTGACTGAACGGCGGAGAGGTATGGATATTGTTGGTTTTTTGTTTTTTTTTTATTACAGGAGAATAAGGGATTCAGTTGGATTGGCAGCATAATAAATTTGGTCAAAAACTTAGTGTAATTATTTCATTAAAAGAAATTTGAACTAATGTGTGTGTCTTTTTTAACCCTTTACTACTATAGGATTAATAATGGATAGTTGTCTTATTGACACCTCTCCATTATTAACCCGGATTAATGTCACCTTTCAAAAGCAAGGTGACATTAAACCCTTATTAACCCATGAGCCACCACTAAAGGCAATGGGAATAGAGAGGCTTAGTGCCAGAAAAGGTGCATCTTATAGATGTGCCTATTCTGGGGTGGCTGGGGCCAGATATTTGTAGCCAGGGGGGGCCCAAAAACTATGGTCCCTCTCTAGGCTATTATCTGTCCTCAGTCACTGGCTTTCCCTCTCTGGCAGAGAAAATACTGCGGGAGCCCATGCAATTTTTTTCAACGAATTTACACATTAATTTACCACTTACATGTCCCAAATTTTTCACACGTACACTAATCTAATTATTAGTCAAAAAACATATATAAATCAAAATGAAATTAAATGGTCTACTGTATGTAAACCATGTGTCATTTCATGTCGGGTTCTGTAATGATATTACAGAAGCCGGCAATTGAATTAGCGGCTATTATACTATGCAGAAGTGTATGAACTATAAATATACTGTATATGTGTCACAATGACGTGTGTGTGTGTGTGTGTATATATATATATATATATATATATATATATATATATTATATATATATACAGTGCCTACAAGTAGTATTCAACCCTCTGCAGATTTAGCTGGTTGACACATGTGGAATTAACTTGGCATTGTGACATTTGTACTGTAGATCAGCCTGGAAGTGGGAAATACACTGCAGCAAAAAAAAATTTTTTAATTTTTTTTTTTTTTTTTTTTAAACCGTTAAAAGTTAATTCAGAGTGTCATTTATTATTCAACCCCTCAAACCACAAGAATTCTGTTTGGTCCCCCTAAAGTATTAAGAAGTAGTTCAGGCACCAAGAATAATGAGCTTCACATGTGTGGATTAATGATCTCTTTTGCCAGCCTTTTCTGACTATTTAAGACCCTCCCCAAACTTGTGAACAGCACTCATACATGGTCAACATGGGAAAGACAAAGGAGCATTCCAAGGCCATCAGAGACAAGATCGTGGAGGGTCACAAGGCTGGCAAGGGGTACAAAACCCTTTCCAAGGAGTTGGACCTACCTGTCTCCACTGTTGGGAGCATCATCCGTAAGTGGAAGGCTTATGGAACTACTGTTAGCCTTCCACGGCCTGGACAGCCTTTGAAAGTTTCCTCCCGTGCCGAGGCCAGGCTTGTCCGAAGAGTCAAGGCTAACCCAAGGACAACAAGGAAGGAGCTCCGGGAAGATCTCATGGCAGTGGGGACATTGGTTTCAGTCAATACCATAAGTAACGTACTCCACCGCAATGGTCTCCGTTCCAGACGAGCCCGTAAGGTACCTTTACTTTCAAAGCGTCATGTCAAGGCTCGTCTACAGTTTGCTCATGATCACTTGGAGGACTCTGAGACAGACTGGTTCAAGGTTCTATGGTCTGATGAGACCAAGATCGAGATCTTTGGTGCCAACCACACACGTGACGTTTGGAGACTGGATGGCACTGCATACGACCCCAAGAATACCATCCCTACAGTCAAGCATGGTGGTGGCAGCATCATGTTGTGGGGCTGTTTCTCAGCCAAGGGGCCTGGCCATCTGGTCCGCATCCATGGGAGGATGGATAGCACGGCCTACCTGGAGATTTTGGCCAAGAACCTCCGCTCCTCCATCAAGGATCTTAAGATGGGTCGTAATTTCATCTTCCAACAAGACAACGACCCAAAGCACACAGCCAAGAAAACCAAGGCCTGGTTCAAGAGGGAAAAAGTCAAGGTGTTGGAGTGGCCTAGTCAGTCTCCTGACCTTAACCCAATTGAAAACTTGTGGAAGGAGCTCAAGATTAAAGTCCACATGAGACACCCAAAGAACCTAGATAACTTGGAGAAGATCTGCATGGAGGAGTGGGCCAAGATAACTCCACAGACCTGTGCCGGCCTGATCAGGTCTTATAAAAGACGATTATTAGCTGTAATTGCAAACAAGGGTTATTCCACGAAATATTAAACATAGGGGTTGTATAATAATTGACCCACACTTTTATGTTTAAAATTTATTAAAATTAAACTGAGCAACATAACTTTTTGGTTTGTAAGATTTATGCTTCTGTTAATAAATCCTACTCTCGTTTGCAGTTTGAAGGCTCTAACTTATTTGCATCTTATCAAACCAGCTAAATCTGCAGGGGGTTGAATACTACTTGTAGGCACTGTATATATATCCTTTCGTTTGTGTTTTAAAACCTGTCATTGGGATCCATTATATGTCCATTTTGCAAGCCGGCTAGAAAATCTCACCATACGGATGCAAAACGGATGTCACACGGATGCTTAGAGGTGAGAAAATCGCTTCCTCGCATGACAATTGGATGACATATGGATCACTGTTCATTAAACATTTGTGCGATTCTGGTACGTGAAAAAAGGACCATATTTTTATACGTTGAATGTGAATCCAGCTATACGCCGCGAATGGGAGTGATTGTAAGGGTGTGTTTCGACCATCAGGATTCCGTCAGTAATTGCTGCGTGTTTGACGCTGTGCGCTGGCGCAGCGTCAAACACGCAGCGTCCAGATGTTACAGCATAGTGGAGGGGATTTCAAGAAATCCCGTCTCCACTATGCGTAAAAAACACGCAGGCGGCAGACCTGCATTAAGGGACATGTGGCGCATCTTTTCAGATCGCAGCATGTCCTATTCCCTTACGGCGACGCTCCGTCGCCGCAAGGGAAATAACACAGGGCTATCTAGTGCTGCGGTGATTCTGTGATCCGGATGTACTCATTGAACACATCCGGATTCACCGCGCGTTCAGAAGGGGGCGGGTGTTATGTTTTGGTAGCTGAGGAGAGCAGGCAAAAACTGCAATACACCAGAGAGGTTGGATTCTATTGGATTGCAGTACCCTGACTAACCACCACAACTAAAGGCAGCCGTGGAGCGTTCCTACGTTGGTCCTAGACGCCTCTTCACAGCCTGAGAGATTAACTACACCTAAAGATAGAAAGAGAAAAGCTATCTGCCCCGGAGCAGATCCCCAAAGAACATAGGAAGCCCCCAAACATGTAATGGCGGTTAGACAAGAGGAAATACAGACACAGACAGAAAATAGTATGAGCAAACGCTGGGGACCAATCTGCCTAGACAGAAAAGGATAGAAAGGATACTCACTGCAATCCAAAAAAACCCTAAAAAATGCCAACGCTACTGATTGCAAAAACACCTGAGATCACACGACCTCTACCACCTAAATCAGTTCTCTGGTGTAACAAAACTAAGCCGCAGCCACTGAAAAAACTGGAAAAGGCAAATGAACAAATATCAGTGGCTCCAGCGGAACTGAGAGGAGCCTAAGCCCCCCGGAGGGGGACCTGGCTAACCTCACAGAAATGCAGAGAAATATGCAAATGGTAAGCACAAAAACAGAAAATATCTTATCTGAAAGCAGAGGAAGAGGCAAGACTCAGCAAGCTTCCAAGTGAACCAGGAACCACAGTTGAGACAAGAACAATTGATCACCGGCAACCATGATGGGAGGGAACTTCCCTTATATCAAGCCAGTCTGTGACTCCTGATTGCCAATCCTCATTGAATGGTTCAGTACTGTTTGTAACCACCAGAGGGAGCTTCTGCTCAGAATTTATTTCCAAAACATTCACAACAGTACCCCCCCTTGAGGAGGGGTCACCGAACCCTCATTTGTGCAACCAGGTCGCTCAGGATGAGCTCGGTGATACGCACGGATCAGTCTCCTAGCATGGATGTCTGAAGCAAACACCCAAGAATTGTCCTCCTGACCATAACCTCTCCACTTAACCAAATACTGGAGTTTCCGTCTAGAAAAACGAGAATCCAATATTTTCTCAACCACATACTCCAGATTGCCCTCAACCAAAACAGGGTCAGGAGGCACAGCCATAGGAACCACTGGCTCGACAAACCTCTTCAATAAGGACTTGTGGAACACGTTATGGATCTTAAATGTCCCTGGAAGAAGTAAACGAAAGGAAACAGGATTAAGAATCTCCATGATCTTATAAGGTCCAATGAACCTAGGCTTAAACTTAGGAGATGCAACTCTCATAGGGATATTTCTTGAGGACAACCAGACCAAGTCCCCCACTTTAAACCGAGGACCATCAGTCCTATGCCGGTTGGCAAACCGCTGGGCCTTCTCCTGAGAGAGAGACAACCTCTCCACTACCTGGTCCCAAATCTGCTGCATACGCTCCACAACAGAGTCAACACCCGGACAGACAGAAGCCTCCGTCTGTCCCGAAAAAAATCGAGGGTGAAACCCAAAATTGCAGAAAAATGGAGACATCAAAGTGGCAGAGCTAGCCCTATTATTAAGAGCAAATTCAGCCAAAGGCAAAAAAGAGACCCAGTCATCTTGATCAGCAGACACAAAGCATCTCAGATAAGTCTCCAATGTCTGGTTTGTTCTCTCAGTTTGTCCATTGGTCTGAGGATGAAAAGCTGAGGAGAAAGACAATTGAACACCAAGTTTAGAACAAAAAGTCCTCCAAAATCTGGAAACAAACTGGACTCCTCTGTCAGACACAATGTTCTCAGGAATGCCGTGTAACCGAACCACGTGCTGAAGGAACAAAGGCACCAATTCGGAGGAGGAAGGCAACTTAGGTAATGGCACAAGATGTATCATCTTGGAAAAACCTATCACAAATCACCCAGATAACGGTCATTCTCTGAGAAACAGAGAGGTCGGAAATAAAATCCATAGAGATATGGGTCCATGGTCTCTTGGGCACAGGCAATAGCATCAACAAACCACTAGAGCGAGAGCAAGTCCCCACAGGACTGCACAAATTCCCTGACGTCACGAGACAAAGTAGGCCACCAAAAGGACCGACTCACCAAGTCTCTGGTACCAAAAATTCCGGGATGACCGGCCAACACGGAACAATGAATCTCAGACATCACACTCTTTTTCCACCGGTCTGGGACAAACAATTTCCCAATAGGGCAGCGCTCGGGTTTATCCTCCTGACACCCTTCCAGAGCCAATCTCAAATTGGGCGAGATGGCGGAAAGAACTACACCCTCTTTCAAAATAACAGCAGGATCAGATAACTCAGGAGAGTCCGCAAGGAAACTCCTCGAGAGGGCATCCGCCTTAACATTCTTAGTGCCAGGAAGAAAGGAAACCACAAAATTAAAACGTGTGAAAAACAAGGCCCACCTGGCCTGTCTAGGATTAAGTCGCTTGGCTGATTCCAGATAAACCAGATTCTTATGGTCCGTGAGGACCACCACCTGATGTTTGGCTCCCTCCAGCCAATGTCTCCACTCTTCAAAAGCCCACTTAATGGCCAATAACTCCCGATTACCCACGTCATAATTACGTTCAGTGGAGAAAATTTTCGAGAGAAAAAGGCACAAGGGTTACTTTTAGAGGTCTCGGGATCTCTTTGGGACAAAACGGCACCTGCCCCAATTTCAGAGGCATCAACCTCCACCTGAAATGGCAGAGAAACATCAGGCTGCCGTAGAACATGAGCAGAAGTGAATCTCTGCTTAAGTTCCTGAAACACAGAGACTGCCTCTGGAGGCCAATTCACCACATCAGAACCCTTTTTGGTCAAATCAGTCAATGGTTTAACAATAACAGAGAAATTACCAATAAATTTACGATAAAAATTGGCAAAACCCAAGAATCTCTGAAGAGCCTTTAATGAAGTAGGTTGGACCCAATCACAGATGGCCTGAACCTTGACCGGGTCCATTTCAAAAACAGATGGAGACAAAATGAATCCCAGAAATGAGATCCTCTGTACGCCAAAAAGACACTTTGATCCCTTCACATACAGAGCATTCTCTCTCAAAATCTGGAACACAGTCTGAACATGTTTCACATGAGAGTCCCAGTCATTGGAAAAAATCAAGATATCATCCAAATAAACAATCAGAAATTTATCCACAAAATCCCTGAAAATGTCATTCATGAAGGACTGGAAGACGGAAGGAGCATTAGTGAGCCCAAAGGGCATCACTAGGTACTCAAAATGCCCCTCTGGGGTATTAAACGCCGTCTTCCATTCATCCCCGTGCTTAATGCGAATAAGGTTATACGCCCCCCTGAGGTCAAGCTTGGTAAACCAAGTAGCACTTTTCACCCTGGAAAACAGGTCAGAATTCAAGGGTAACAGATATTGATATTTCACAGTGATCTTGTTCAAGAGACGATAATCAATACACGGCCTTAATGAACCATCCTTTTTGGCCACAAAGAAAAAACCGGAACCCAAGGGTGAAGAGGATGGTCTGATATGACCCTTCTCCAATGACTCCTTGATAAAAGACAGCATAGCGTCATGTTCAGGTACAGACAAGTTAAAAAGGCGACCTTTAGGGAATTTACTACCAGGCACTAATTCAATAGCGCAGTCATAGCTCCTATGGGGGGGGCAAGGATGCAGATTTACTTTCGCTAAACACATCAGAAAAATCTGTCAAAAAGTCAGGAACATCCTGAGACTGGGGAGAAGCAGAAAAAACAGGAGTGTTGGCATTAACACATTGGCAGCCCCAACTGGTTACAGACAAAGATTTCCAATCCAAAACAGGATTATGAGACTGTAACCAAGGGAAACCTAGTACAATAATGTCATGCAGCTTATACAGTACCAAAAATTTGCAACTCTCCTGATGATCAGGTTCAACCCTCATTATCACCTGAGTAGAAAACTGGGGTTTATTCTCAGCCAAAGGGGTAGAATCAATCCCCAGTAGGGGAATAGACTTCCGTAGGGGTATCAAGGGAAACCCACAACGTTTGGCAAAATCAAAATCCATCAGGTTAATAGCTGCTCCCGAATCAACAAAAGCCAGAGCAGAAAATGTGGACAGGGAGCAAATCAGGGTAACAGTCAACAAAAATTTAGTCTGAACACTACCCAAGACAACTGAGCGTGCAAAACGTCTTCCCCGCTTAGGGCAGACAGAAATAGCATGAGAGGCGTCACCACAATAGAAACATAACTGTTATGTTTCGGTAGCTGAGGAGTGCAGGTAAAAAAGGCAATACACCAGAGCAGTTGGAATCTATGAGATTGCAGTACCCTGACTAACCACCACAACTAGAGGCAGCCGTGGAGCATTCCTACGTTGGTCCTAGACGCCTCGTCACAGCCTGAGAAACTAACTACACCTAAAGATAGATATAGGAAAGCTATCTGCCCCGGAGCAGAACCCCAAAGATAATAGAAAGCCCCCAAACATGTAATGGCGGTTAGACAAGATGAAATACTGACACAGAAAGAAAATAGTATGAGCAAACGCTGGGGCCCAAACTAACTAAATAGAAAAGGATAGGAAGGGTACTTACTGCAATCCCAGAAAACCCTGAAAAGCACCAACTCTACTAATTTCAAAATCACCTGAGATCACACGACCTCTACCACCTAAATTCGTTCTCTGGTGTAACAAAATCAAAACAGCAGCCACTGAAAAAACTGGAAAAAGCAAAAGTACAAACATCAGTGGCTGAACAAAACTGAGAGGGCAGAAGCCCCCGGAGGGGACCCTGAAGGCCCCCACAGAAGTGCAGGACAAAATGCAAAAATATAGCACAAACACAAAAGAAGAAAATGTCTTATCTGTTAGCAGGAGATGCAGACACGACACAGCAGGCTACAAGGGAAACTGGAATAAAGGATTCAGACCAGAACAATTGATCACCGGCAACCCTGATGGGAAGGTGACTCCCTTATATAAGACCAGTCAGTAACACCTGATTCCCAGTCCTCACAATCTTCACTAGCACCGCTTGTAACCACCAGAGGGAGCCTCTGCTCAGAACTCATCTCAAACCCATTCACAACAGTACCCCCCCCTTGAGGAGGGGTCACCGAACCCTCATTTGAGCAACCAGGTCGGTCAGGATGAGTTCTATGATACGCACGGATAAGTCTCCTAGCATGGATGTCCGAAGCAAACACCCAAGAATTGTCTTCCTGACCATAACCTCTCCATTTAAACAAATACTGGAGTTTCCGTCTAGAAAAACGAGAATCCAATATTTTCTCAACCACATACTCCAGATTGCCCTCAACCAAAACAGGGTCAGGAGGCACAGCAGCAGGAACCACTGGCTCAACAAACCTCTTCAACAAGGACTTGTGGAACACGTTATGGATCTTAAATGTCCCTGGAAGAAGCAAACGAAAAGAAACAGGATTAATAATCTCCATGATCTTATAAGGTCCAATGAACCTAGGCTTAAATTTAGGAGATGCTACTCTCATAGGAATATTCTTTGAGGACAACCAGACCAAGTCCCCTACTTTAAACCGAGGACCATCAGTCCTATGCCGGTTAGCAAACCGCTGGGCCCTCTCCTGAGAGAGGGACAACCTCTCCACTACCTGGTCCCAAATCAGTTGCATACGCTCCACAACAGAGTCAACACCTGGACAGACAGAAGCCTCCGTCTGTCCTGAAGAAAATCGAGGGTGAAACCCAGAATTACAGAAAAACGGAGACATCAAAGTAGCAGAGCTAGCCCTATTATTAAGAGCAAACTCAGCCAAAGGCAAAAAAGAGACCCAGTCATCCTGATCAGCAGACACAAAGCATCTTAGATAAGTCTCCAATGTCTGGTTTGTTCTCTCAGTTTGACCATTGGTCTGAGGATGAAATGCCGAGGAGAAAGACAATTGAACACCCAGTTTAGAATAAAAAGTCCTCCAAAATCTGGAAACATACTGGACTCCTCTGTCAGACACAATGTTCTCAGGAATGCCGTGTAAACGAACCACGTGCTGAAGGAACAACGGCACCAATTCAGAGGAGGAAGGCAACTTAGGTAATGGCACAAGATGTATCATCTTGGAAAACCTATCACAAATTACCCAGATGGTGGTCATTCTCTGAGAAACAGGAAGGTCGGAAATGAAATCCATAGAGATATGGGTCCATGGTCTCTTGGGCACAGGCAATGGCATCAACAAACCACTAGAGCGAGAGCAAGGCTTGGAGCGAGAGCAAGTCCCGCAGGACTGCACAAATTCCCTGACATCACGAGACAAGGTAGGCCACCAAAAGGACCGACTAACCAAGTCTCTGGTACCAAAAATTCGGGATGCCCAGCCAACGCGGAACAATGAATCTCAGACATCACACTCTTTTTCCACTGGTCCGGGACAAACAATTTTCCAACAGGGCAGCACTCGGGCCTATCCTCCTGACACCCCTCCAGAGCAAGTCTCAAATTGGGCGAGATGGCGGAAAGAACTACACCCTCTTTCAAAATAACAGAAGGATCAGATAACTCAGGAGAGTCCGCAAGGAAACTCCTCGAGAGGGCATCCGCCTTAACATTCTTAGTGCCAGAAGAAAGGAAACCACAAAATTAAAACGTGTGAAAAACAAGGCCCACCTGGCCTGTCTAGGATTGAGTCGCTTGGCAGATTCCAGATAGACCAGATTCTTATGGTCCGTAAGGACCACCACCTGATGTTTGGCTCCCTCCAGCCAATGTCTCCACTCTTCAAAAGCCCACTTCATGGCCAATAACTCCCGATTATCCACGTCATAATTACGTTCAGTAGGAGAAAATTTTCGAGAGAAAAAGGCACAAGGGTTACTTTTAGAGGTCTCTGGATCTTTTTGGGACAAAACGGCACCTGCCCCAATTTCAGAGGCATCAACCTCCACCTGAAATGGCAGAGAAACATCAGGCTGCCGTAGAACAGGAGCAGAAGTGAATCTCTGCTTAAGTTCCTGAAATGCAGAGACTGCCTCAGGAGGCCAATTCACCACATCAGAACCCTTTCTGGTCAAATCAGTCAATGGTTTAACAATAACCGAGAAATTACCAATAAATTTACGATAAAAATTGGCAAAACCCAAAAATCTCTGAAGAGCCTTTAATGAAGTAGGTTGGACCCAATCACAGATGGCCTGAACCTTGACCGGGTCCATTTCAATAACAGATGGGGACAAAATGAATCCCAGAAATGAGATCCTCTGTACGCCAAAAAGACACTTTGATCCCTTCACATACAGAGCATTCTCTCTCAAAATCTGGAATACAGTTCGAACATGTTTCACATGAGAGTCCCAGTCATTAGAAAAAATCAAGATATCATCCAAATAAACAATCAGAAATTTGTCCACAAAATCCCTGAAAATGTCATTCATGAAGGACTGGAAGACGGAAGGAGCATTAGTGAGCCCAAAGGGCATCACCAGGTACTCAGAATGCCCTTCAGGGGTATTGAATGCCGTCTTCCATTCATCCCCGTGCTTAATGCGAATAAGGTTATACGCCCCCCTGAGGTCAAGCTTGGTAAACCAAGTAGCGTTTTTCACCCTGGAAAACAGGTCAGAAATCAAGGGTAACGGGTATTGATATTTCACAGTAATATTGTTCAAGAGACGATAATCAATACACGGCCTTAATGAACCATCCTTTTTGGCCACAAAGAAAAAACCGGCACCTAAGGGTGAAGAGGATGGTCTGATATGACCCTTCTCCAATGATTCCTTGATATAAGACCGCATAGCGTCATGTTCAGGTACAGACAAGTTAAAAAGGCGACCTTTAGGGAATTTACTACCCGGCACTAATTCAATAGCGCAGTCATAGCTCCTATGGGGAGGCAAGGATGCAGATTTACTTTCGCTAAACACATCAGAAAAATCAATCAAAAAGTCAGGAACATCCTGAGCCTGGGGGAGGCAGAAAAAACAGGAGTGTTGGTATTAACACATTGGCAGCCCCAACTGGTTACAGACACAGATTTCCAATCCAAAACAGGATTATGAGACTGTAACCAAGGAAAACCCAGCACGATAATGTCATGCAGATTATACAGAACCAAAAATTTGCAGCACTCCTGGTGATCAGGTTCAACCCTCATTATCACCTGAGTAGAAAACTGGGGTTTATTCTCAGCCAAAGGGGTAGAATCGATCCCCAGTAGGGGAATAGACTTCTGTAGGGGTATCAAGGGAAATCCACAACGTTTAGCAAAATCATAATCCATCAGGTTAATAGCTGCTCCAGAATCAACGAAAGCCTGAGCAGAAAATGAGGACAGAGAGCATATCAGAGTGACAGTTAATAAAAACTTAGTCTGAACACTACCCAAGACAACTGAGCGTGCAAAACGTCTTCCCGCTTAGGGCAGACTGAAATAGCATGAGAGGCATCACCACAGTAGAAACATAACCCATTGCGCTTTCGAAACTCATGACGCTGTGCCCCAGACACCACTCTATCACACTGCATGGGTTCAGAAGCTGGTTCACAAGGCAACACCATTCCACGCATACTTCTCTGCTCACGCAAACGTCTGTCAATTTGAATCGCTAATGACATAGAATCATTGAGACCAGAGGGGACAGGGAATCCCACCATAACATCCTTTACATTATCTGACAGACCCTTCCGGAAAAGGGCTGCCAAAGCGTCGTCATTCCATTTGGTCAGGACTGCCCACCTACGGAATCTCTGACAGTATAACTCAGCGTCATCAAGCCCCTGATTTAATGCCAACAAGGCTTTCTCAGCTTGATCAGTGACATTACGCTCATCGTACAATAACCCCAAGGCCTGAAAAAATGCATCAACATCACTCAAAACAGGATCCCCAGGTATCAGGGAAAAAGCCCAATCCTGAGGATCGCCGCGCAGGAGAGAGATGATAATTTGAACCTGCTGCGCTGCGTTCCCTGAGGACTTAGATTTTAAGGCAAAAAACAATTTACAATTATTTTTGAAATTCTGAAACTTAGCTCGATCCCCTAAAAACAAATCTGGCATGGGGATCCTAGGTTCCACAACAGGCAACCTAGCAAGATATGCAGCAATACTCTGAACCTCAGTGGCAAGCTGATCCACACGGCCAGACAACTGTGCAAACTCCATTGAGAGAAAAGATCCTCCCCAGCACCCAGAGATACAGAGGGAAAAAAAAAAATGCAACAAACAGAAAAATATCTCTGACAACTCTGACAATATTTTTCCCTTCTGTGAGTACCATACAATTTTCAATTTTTTGGGCCGGTGATACTGTTATGTTTCGGTAGCTGAGGAGTGCAGGTAAAAAAGGCAATACACCAGAGCAGTTGGAATCTATGAGATTGCAGTACCCTGACTAACCACCACAACTAGAGGCAGCCGTGGAGCGTTCCTACGTTGGTCCTAGACGCCTCGTCACAGCCTGAGAAACTAACTACACCTAAAGATAGACATAGGAAAGCTATCTTCCCCGGAGCAGAACCCCAAAGGTAATAGAAAGCCCCCAAACATGTAATGGCGGTTAGACAAGATGAAATACTGACACAGAAAGAAAATAGTATGAGCAAACGCTGGGGCCCAAACTAACTAAATAGAAAAGGATAGGAAGGGTACTTACTGCAATCCCAGAAAACCCTGAAAAGCACCAACTCTACTAATTTCAAAATCACCTGAGATCACACGACCTCTACCACCTAAATTAGTTCTCTGGTGTAACAAAATCAAAACGGCAGCCACTAAAAAAAACTGGAAAAAGCAAAAGTACAAACATCAGTGGCTGAACAAAACTGAGAGGGCAGAAGCCCCCGGAGGGGACCCTGAAGGCCCCCACAGAAGTGCAGGACAAAATGCAAAAATATAGCACAAACACAAAAGAAGAAAATGTCTTATCTGTTAGCAGGAGATGCAGACACGACACAGCAGGCTACAAGGGAAACTGGAATAAAGGATTCAGACCAGAACAATTGATCACCGGCAACCCTGATGGGAAGGTGACTCCCTTATATAAGACCAGTCAGTAACACCTGATTCCCAGTCCTCACAATCTTCACTAGCACCGCTTGTAACCACCAGAGGGAGCCTCTGCTCAGAACTCATCTCAAACCCATTCACAACACATAACCCATTGCGTTTTCGAAACTCATGACGCTGTGCCCCAGAAGCCACTCTATCACACTGCATGGGTTCAGAAGCTGGCTCACAAGGCAACACTATTCCACTCATACCTCTACGCTCACGCAAACGTCTGTCAATTTGAATCGCTAATGACATAGAATCATTGAGACCAGAGGGAGCAGGGAAACCCACCATAACATCTTTTACATTCTCTGACAGCCCCTTCCGAAAAAGGGCTGCCAAAGCATCATCATTCCATTTGGTTAGGACTGCCCATTTTTGGAATTTCTGACAGTACAACTCAGCATCCTCAAGCCCCTGATTTAATGCCAACAAGGTTCTTTCAGCTTGATCAGTGACATTAGGCTCATCGTACAATAACCCCAGAGCCAGAAAAAATGCATCAACATCACTCAAAACAGGGTCCCCAGGTGTCAGGGAAAAAGGCAATCCTGAGGATCGCCGCGCAGGAGAGAGATCACAATTTGAACCTGCTGTGCTGCGTTCCCTGAGGACTTAGGTTTTAAGGCAAAAAACAACTTACAGTTATTTTTGAAATTCAGAAATTTGGCCCGATCTCCCAAAAACAAATCTGGCATGGGAATCCTAGGTTCCACAACCGGCAACCCAGCAAGATAGACAGCAATACTCCAAACCTCAGTGGCAAGCTGATCCACACGGCCAGACAGCTGTGCAAGCTCCATTGAGAGAAATAAAAAAAAATCCTCCTCTGCACCCAGAGAATAAGAGGGAAAAAATGCAAGAAACAGAGAAAAAAAAAAATCTCTGACAACTTTTTTCTTTCCACACTATTTTTCCCTTCTGTGAGTACCATACAATTTTCAGTTTGGCCGGTGATACTGTTGTGAATGTTTTGGAAATAAATTCTGAGCAGAAGCTCCCTCTGGTGGTTACAAACAGTACTGAACCATTCAATGAGGATTGGCAATCAGGAGTCACAGACTGGCTTGATATAAGGGAGGTTCCCTCCCATCAAGGTGGCCGGTGATACTTTTATGTTTTGGTAGCTGAGGAGAGCAGGCAAAAACGGCAATACACCAGAGAGGTTGGAATCTATTGGATTGCAGTACCCTGACTAACCACCACAACTAAAGGCAGCCGTGGAGCATTCCTACGTTGGTCCTAGACGCCTCTTCACAGCCTGAGAGATTAACTACACCTAAAGATAGAAAGAGAAAAGCTATCTGCCCCGGAGCAGATCCCCAAAGAACATAGGAAGCCCCCAAACATGTAATGGTTAGACAAGAGGAAATACAGACACAGACAGAAAATAGTATGAGCAAACGCTGGGGCCCAATCTGCCTAGACAGAAAAGGATAGAAAGGATACTCACTGCAATCCAAAAAAACCCTAAAAAATGCCAACGCTACTGATTGCAAAAACACCTGAGATCACACGACCTCTACCACCTAAATCAGTTCTCTGGTGTAACAAAACTAAGCCGCAGCCACTGAAAAAACTGGAAAAGGCAAATGAACAAATAACAGTGGCTCCAGCGGAACTGAGAGGAGCCCAAGCCCCCCGGGGGGGGGGACCTGGCTAACTTCACAGAAATGCAGAGAAATATGCAAATGGTAAGCACAAAAACAAAAAACAGAAAATATCTTATCTGAAAGCAGAAGAAGAGGCAAGACTCAGCAAGCTTCCAAGTGAACCAGGAACCACAGTTGAGACAAGAACAATTGATCACCGGCAACCATGATGGGAGGGAACCTCCCTTATATCAAGCCAGTCTGTGACTCCTGATTGCCAATCCTCATTGAATGGTTCAGTACTGTTTGTAACCACCAGAGGGAGCTTCTGCTCAGAATTTATTTCCAAAACATTCACAACAGGCGGGGCTTTGGGTGGAGCGGACTTTCCACTCCGTCCAAAGTGCTGTGTTTCCTGATCGTGGAAACACAGCCTAATGCTATCCAGCTAGTGGTCGCCTCTGCTGGGTCTGCACTGTGGTGTCCGCAGTCCTCTGTACATTGGGCTGTGGAGTGCTGGTATAGGAAGGGGGTGCAATATGTACCATATGAACACTCCTGTAAGATTTATGTCCGGTTCTTCCCTCCAATTCGGGATGGTGCATTCCCTCCTTATAACAACATTCTAGGTGGTCAATATGGGGACCATATATTATAATGAAAGGTCATCTGTCAGTAGGATCAGGACTCTAAGTCGTCTCTATGAAGTTACAGGTGATAGGAAGCTGAACAATGATATCTACAGTCATGGCCAAAAGTTTTGAGAATGACACAAATATTAATTTTTACAAAGTCTACTGCTTCACTTTTTCTAATGGCAATTTGCATATACTCCAGAATGTTATAAAGAGTGATCAGCTTAACAGCAATTACTTGCAAAGTCAATATTTGGCTAGAAAATGAACTTTATCCCCCAAAACACATTTCAACATCATTGCAGCCCTGCCTTAAAAGGACCAGCTAACCTGTTTTCAGTGATTGCTCCATTAACACAGGTGTGGGTGTTGATGAGGACATGGCTGGAGATCAATCTGTCATGATTAAGTAAGAATGACACCACTGGACACTTTAAAAGGAGGCTGGTGCTTGGCATCATTGTTTCTCTTCTGTTAACCATGGTTATCTCTAAAGAAACACGTGCAGTCATCATTGCAATGCACAAAAATGGCCTAACAGTGTAGAGTATCGCAATTAGAAAGATTGCACCTCAGTCAACAATCTATCACATCATCAAGAACTTCAAGGAGAGAGGTTCCATTGTTGCCAAAAGGGCTCCAGGGCGCCCAAGAAAGACCAGCAAGCGCCAGGACCGTCTCTTAAAAATGTTTCAGCTGCGGGATCGGGCTACCAGCAGTGCAGAGCTTGCTCAGGAATGGCAGCAGGCAGGTGTGAGTGCATCTGCACCACTGTGAGGCGGAGACTCTTGGAGCAACGCCTGGTCTCAAGGAAGGCAGCAAAGAAGCCACTTCCCTCCAGAAAAAACATCATGGACAGACTGATTTTCTGCAAAAGGTACAGGCAGTGGACTGCTGAGGACTGGGGTAAAGTTATTTTCTCTGATGAATACCCTTTTCGATTGTTTGGGACATCAGGAAAACGCCTCATTCGGAGAAGACAAGATGAGCGCTACCACCAGTCTTGTCTCATGCCAACTGTTAAGCATCCTGAAACCATTCATGTGTGGGGTTGCTTCTCAGCCAAGGGAATCGGCTCTCTCACAGTCTTGCCTAAAAACACAGCCATGAATAAAGAATGGTACCAGAATGTCCTCCAAGAGCAACTTCTCCCAACCTCCAAGAGCAGTTTGGCGATCAACAATGCCTTTTCCAGCATGATGGAGCACCTTGCCATAAAGCAAAGGTGATAACTAAATGGCTCAGGGAACAAAACATAGAGATTTTGGGTCCATGGCCTGGAAACTCCCCAGATCTTAATCCCATTGAGAACTTGTGGTCAATCATCAAGAGACGGGTGGACAAAAAAAAAACTAAAAATTCTGACAAAATGAAAGCATTGATTGTGCAAGAATGGACTGCTATCAGTCAGGATTTGGTCCAGAAGTTGATTGAGAGCATGCCAGGGAGAATTGCAGAGGTCCTGAAGAAGAAGGGTCAACACTGCAAATATTGACTTGCTGCATTAACTCATTCTGTCAATATAAGCTTTTGTTACTCATATGTTTGCAATTATTATATTTCTGTCTGTGATAAAAACATCTGTCAAATACACATAAAAACCAGAGGGCAGCAGATCATGTGAAAATATAATATTTGTGTCATTCCCAAAACTTTTGGCCATGACTGTACAATCGCATGAACGGTTCCTGAGAAACCCACGGTTTTCTATTCAGCTTATTTGCGTATAAGACAAGTGGGGATTTCTTGCGAACCATTCATTGGTTCACAGATATCATGGTATCATTCTATTCAGCTTCCTATGACCTGCATTCCCATGTAGACGGTTTAGGGGGGTTGATCTACTGATAGATTCCCTTTAAAATAAAACCGTATCAGTAAAATATTAAAGGGGTTGTCTGGTCCAAACCGATAAGTCTTCATTCACTGTGTGTGACTGCAGACTCATGCACGCATTCTGTGCTGCGAGGATTTTCTGGTTTCTGAGCTTGCACCAGAGGGTATGTATGAGTTATACATACTCCCGGCCAGTGGACTCAGCCTCGCTTCCATACAGTATGTAGCAAGCCTCTGCACTTGTCGGCCGCTTCCCTAAACGGCGTGCTGCCTTTCTCCTTACAAGTGTATGGAAGCGAGGCAGCGCCCATAGGACGGGAGTATGTTTAACTAAAAAACTTCATTTGATCCCGACTCGGAAACTGGTGAATCCCTGCTGCGCGCATGGCGTGCGCTGGGGGAGTCATAAGTCTGCAGTTGCACAGAGTGACTGCAGATTTATCGTTTTGGACCGGACAACCCCTTTTAACCTGTCGATATTGGGTCAATGTGCAGGTTAATAGCGATCGGCCGCTGCACTGAGATCCCCACTGCCAGAAGATAATGAACTTTATTCCCCTCCACCCGGCAGTCTGGCGCTTTCAGTCACGGGGCAGCTCCGGCACAGGTTTTGACACCTCTATGTGTAGAGAGCGGTGTCTGTAACCGCATCCCGCGCTAACTGACAGCAGGTTAGTTCCATATCTGCAGGTTCATAGCATTACTTTACATCTCTGACTTCCTTTTAAAGTGAATTTACTGATAAAGTTTTATTTTAAAGGGTTCCCAGCAGGAGCAATCTGTGTCCCTTCTGTGCCAGCAGAAAGTTGCATTCGGCAGAACAAGCAGGTAGTTGGCAAGTACCCACCTGTTAGGGCCACAGTAAAAAAAACATTAATATAGTCCTGGATAAATGCTTAACTAAATATGTAACTCTTATATACAGGAATATCAGGTGTAACATTTGGTAGCGGTTTTTCTGTGTATAGGAGTGCCGATGGTTATTCCGCCATCTAGTGGTCTTTGTAGGAATTCCATCTAAAGAGCAGCTAAAGTGCACTGACTTTCTAATATTATATACTTATAGCACACTCCTTTCTAGGGAAAACAAGATGTCAGATTTTATGATTGGCAATGTTTATTACCAAAATGATTGTGTGTGAAGGACTTGTGTGGGGATCAGACATAAGAAGGCTTTTGATCTCCACCCGGGTGTAGAATGGGTTCAATAGCTAGTATAATAGATCCGGCATCTGTATGGAGCAGACTTTGTTTCTGAGCCTGCTCGAATATCCCTGACACACTTCATGACATGATGATGGAGCATGAAGAGGTTAAAAACACAGCCGGCAACTTATGACGTAACAGATGACCATCCATTATGATTTCTTTTCTGTAGTCTTCAAAGTTAAAAAAAAAAAATAAAAAATGGAACCAGTTGCAATCCCTTTTTCACCCACAAAAAAGTGCAAAAGACACTGAATCATCAAAGCGATTACATAAAACGCTTTGAAAAATCACAGAATCATTGCACAACACGGAGTTGCACAAAAAATGTGCAACTTTTGGCAGTATTAAGCCACAAATCTTACTTCATGGACGAACATAACGCTTTGAGAGCGCTTGTCCAGGACTATTTTAGGCCCATAGTGAAAAATAACAGGCAGGTCATTGCTAACAAAGATATCTACCTGCCCGCTTTCCTCGGAACCAGCTTAGAGCAGTCTCCAACAGCTCTTCTTCTGCGCTGTTCTGTTGACGGGGCGTGACTGCTCACGTTATGCTGATTGACTCCCGCTTCTTGCAGTTAGGCAGAGGAGAGCTGGCTGTCAATCAGCATGACGTCAGCAGTTACGACCCATTAATAAAGTAGAGTGGATGAAAAGCCGCTGTGCTGTCGAAGTGACGTCAGCAGAAGCCCCTGAATTGCTGGCAGGAGCGGCGTGTGGCGCCTGGCACAACAGGCAAGTAGTAAGCAACTACCTGACTGTGTTAGTCCTTAGGCTCGTAGTAAAAAAATGAAATAGTCCTGGATAACTCCTTCATTAAAGGGGTTGTCCTAACCGATAAGTCGCAGTCCCTCTGTTTGACTGCAGACTTATGAATCCCCCCAGGGTGTGCACTTTGCATCACAGGTTTTCTTAACCGGGTTTATATGCGTTATACATACTCCTGGCCAGTGGGCGTGTATGTAATGAAGCCACACCCACTGGCCTGGAGTATGTGTATCTCATAAATTTCACTCTGTTCCAACTCAGAAAACAGCAAATCCCTGCAGCTGGGGGGATCCATAAGTCTGCAGTCACATATAGGGACTGCAAAATTATCAATTTGGACTGGACAACACCTCTAAGGCCGGCGTCACACTAGCGAGTTTGATACGAGTTAGTCGCACGACTTACTCGCATCAACACCCGACACGGCCGCCCGCTCTCGGACCAGAGTGCGGGCGGCATAGAAATACATGCAGCCGCGCACTCTGGTCCGAGATCGGGCGGCCGTGCCGGGTGTTGATGCGAGTAAGTCGTGCGACTAACTCGCATCAAACTCGCTAGTGTGACGCCGGCTTAAGAGGCATGCGCCTTTCTTTATCAAATTCCCCATCCCTCATGAAGACTGGAGTGAATGATGCTAGTCTTGATTAATCGAGGGGGTGGGGGAGGGGAGTTGTTTTTTGTTCCCGCTAAACAACAAAGTGCAGTCAAATGCAAGATATTAGGGACATTTCCGTCCCCGTTCAATGGATCAGACTCTGTGCTGGATCATTTATTTCTGTCTTTGTCATCTAAAAAGGGAAATAGCTACTGGACATGAGTGTAGTCTAAGAGAATCTGCAATCAGGAAATATAAATTGTTTAGATGAAAATTTTATTGTTTCCGTGCTTTTGGTTAATACGAATAAATTTGATCCGTTCTGGGGAGGGCAGATGAGCGCATTGAGCTTTTACTGGAATATATGGATGTAGGTTACAGCGGCAGAGGAAGCTATTCTCCTTCTTTGAATGTGCCGTGTAGGAGCTGGCAGAAGAGACTCCTTGTTAGGCGTTTGCTCTCTGTTTTGCTGATTTCAGTAGACTGCAGTCTGGACAGAATTGAGGTTTATTTAATCATTGATTACAAAGCGTTGGCTCGTTCCTGACCTCGGCTCTACGTACAGCACACTGCTTTCTAGTTATATCATTCCACTTAGTGTTATTACTGCAATTAATGCACTGTTTCTTCCAAGATAAATAAAGCGAGTCGACAAATTTACTTTTCCAGCCTGAATGATTATAATGATATTGTTAATAAAATGCTGGAGACTTATTTTACAAATGCAGTTTTTAGTGGAGATGGTCAGCAATGGTCCTGGAAAAATGCACAGATTTACAGTTTGTGGACACACCTGTTCATACAATGGTTCCCCTTGTTCTTGTTTATATGAGCACCTTGTAGATTCAGCCTGAAGGCAGTAAAATCACGATAGAACATGTGCAAATAAGGAGCAAAGAAACGTGTGAAACAAACCAGAATACGTGTTAAAGCTTAGATTCCTCACTGTACCACCATTTTACTGTGACAGCTTTACACCCGTTTGCCATTCTCTCAAGTAATATCCGATAGTCACCTGGAATGGCTTCCGGTGGACAAGTAGCGTATGTATCGTCAACAGTTCATTTATAGAATCATCGGCATTCAGAAAGTGTTTACGGCCATCAGGTGTTGGTACCCAGCTACATTCAGTGATGAGCCCTATTCCACAATTGTTGTAAGCCTAAATATGATAGGAACCACTCAACGAAGTAAAGAGAACTGACAGTCCATCATTACAAGAAGACCATCAATCCAGAAAATGGATACAACATTGAAGTTGTCCTCAAGTGCAAACCTGAAAAGAATCAACCTCTATGATCATGACTAACTCAGGACAGGAAGACTAAAAATTGCTTCTGCTGCAGAGGATAAGTTCATAGTTACCAGCGTCAGAAACCACACATTGAATTGAGATCACCTCAGGTAACAGCCCTCATAAATGATGCACAGACTGCAAGTAGCAGACTCATCTCAACATCAACTGTCCAGAAAAGATTGCGAGAAGCAGGCCTGTATGCTCAAGTTGCTGCAAAGAAGCCATTACTGTGGCCTGCAAACAAGGCAAAGCAACATAAGTGCTGGAGAAATGGATCAGTGGAAATTTGTACTGTGGCCCGCTAAGTCAATATTTGAGGTATTTGGCACCAACCGCCATGTCTTTATGAGATGCAGTAAAGGTGAGTGGATGGTATATGTGTGGTGCTTACCATGAAGCATGGAGGGGAAAATATAATACTGTGCGGGTGCCTTGCTTTGGTCACTATTTGTGATTTATGACAAACTCGAGGCACACTTACCCATCATGGCTACCACAGATTCTGCAGTGTGCTAACACGTTGTGTATGTATATGTTAGTCCATAATGTATACTGTCCTGTGTCTGGTAGTGCAAGATCAGAGATGTATAGAGCCATAATCCTGCAGCCATACAAATGTATGGGTCCAGACTGTTTATCTTTGATTTCATACATAGTTGTGCCACGGACACATGACTTTATGCTCATTTAGGTTGGCACCAATAGCACTCGCACCACGGGCGAACACAGATAGTACATGGCCCCTTTGCAAGAGCTGTATGTTGGCTTCCTCCTATCCCATCTCTCATCATGAAATGCCTAATTATTTTCTCTCTACCTGTAATTGTGAATTATAGAGTTCATTAATTTATACCTTTATGTGCAGTCTAGTGATGAGCAAAAGTGCTGGGATAAGGTGTTATCTGAACATGCTCATGTGCTAACTGAGTGACTTCGACGTGGTTGAAAAATATGTTCGAGTCCACACGTCTGCATGTGTTGCCACGAGACATGCAGATGAGGGGACTCGAACATATTGCTCAAGCATGCCGAAGTCACGCGGTTAGCACACCAGGATGCTCAGATAACCAGGGCTGTGGAGTCGGAGTCGGAGCCCATTTTGGTGGAGTTGGAGTCGGTGTCATGGAAATTGAGGAGTTGAAGTCTGAGTCGGAGGTTTGGCTTACCTACTCCACAGCCCTGGTATGAGGGAGTCGGTGTCATGGAAATTGAGGAGTTGAAGTCTGAGTCGGAGGTTTGGCTTACCTACTCCACAGCCCTGGTATGAGGGAGTCGGTGTCATGGAAATTGAGGAGTTGAAGTCTGAGTCGGAGGTTTGGCTTACCTACTCCACAGCCCTGGTATGAGGGAGTCGGTGTCATGGAAATTGAGGAGTTGAAGTCTGAGTCGGAGGTTTGGCTTACCTACTCCACAGCCCTGGTATGAGGGAGTCGGAGTCGGTGTCATGGAAATTGAGGAGTTGGAGTCGGAGGTTTGGCTTACCGACTCCACAGCCCTGCAGATAACACCTTATCCCAGCACTTTCGCTCATCACTAGTACAGTGTAATTGATAGCAGAAAACATATTGGGCCCCTTTGTGGTGGCATGAATGATATATCTGGCAATTCATAATATAATATTACTGAACTTTCAGCCAGGAGTGAAGTCTGATAGTTTGCAGTATGTGGATGTGCTGTGTATTTTATACTAATGTTTTCTAGTCCTTAGATTAGGGACATAACTATAGTGGCTGCAGGGGTTGCGAGCAATGAGAAGATGGTAAGACCAATATTATTAAAGACGTGATAATTGGAACCCTGTTGAAGACTTTGCGTTGGCGCCCATAATTTTGAAGCTGCACCCTGGCTTAGGGAATCCCAGCAAGTCTTCTTTTCGGGATCTTGCACAGATGGAGCACCTGGGCTTGAGTGGGTGTCAGGTTGGTGACATGAATAGATTGATGACATTTACCATGTAAATTTCTCATTACAAATGAGGATTATGCTGCATAATGAACCCGCTTACCGTAGATTTGTTGTTATGCATTTGCAAACCATTTGTATACTTGGAAATGTCAGTCAATGTTTTATGCATTAAACTAAATTTCTGT
This sequence comes from Oophaga sylvatica, assembly GCA_033576555.1. Taxonomy (NCBI): domain Eukaryota; kingdom Metazoa; phylum Chordata; class Amphibia; order Anura; family Dendrobatidae; genus Oophaga; species Oophaga sylvatica. The sequence continues at coordinate 493,974,120 of JARQOD010000005.1, forward strand.
TATAGACGCTGTTATATTTCCTGTTGAAGGGTCTTCATTATCCTATCTCAAGGGTGCATTTACTTAAGACGACCTGCATCTGTAAAACGAATGTCGATTTGCTGCTTGTTAGTCCCTAAATAGCCTGTTTAGACAGTCCGATCGCGCTACTGATACGCTCAGAATGATCAGCAATAGATTGTTCTGTACGTATAGACTGTCATCATACTCGGAAGCAGATTTCCTTTTTACACAGAATTATTTTTTTTTTAAAGCAAGCTTAAAACCATTTCACCTGACAAACAAGTGTTTTACTTGTTCATTCTGCCTGTCGTTTCCCGATAATCATGCCGTGTAACTGCACCCTAAGATGCCATCATTTCTGTGGGAGCTCGGTTGCAGTGCTGCAGTTTTTGTACCACTAGTGGCCGGGACGTGGCTGTGAAGAAGAAAAGAAAGGGGGAACACTAAACTAAACCAGTGCTACAGCTTAATTCCAAGGATTGATGGGTAGTCCTGGTATTCTGAAAAATATGGCAAATCCTAGCTACAGTGGTGGGTTGCCAAAGTATTCACTCACTCTAACTCCCCTTGGCTTTTTACCTATTTGGTTACATTACGACCTGTGCTTTAAATATTTTTTTAATCTGATATGTGTGTGATGCATCAGCACTAAATAGTCTAGTTAGTCTGTTAGTGAAGTGCTTGAAAATATAGGCATAAATTAAATTTATGGGATCAAATAACTAAAAAGTGGCATGTGCATATGTATTCACCCCTTTTTACTATGAAGCCCCTCAAAATTTCTGATGCAAGCAAGTGCCTTCATAAGTCACATGCTTGGTGAAAGGAAGTCCCCTTGTGTGCAAGCTAAGTGTCACATGGCTGTCAGTATATACACACTTTTTCTGAAAGGCCACAGAGGCTGCACCACCATTAAGCAAGAGGCACCACTAATCAAACAACACCATGAAGACCAAGGAGATCTTCAAACAAATCCGGGACAAAGCTGTTGAGAAGTACAAGTCAGACTTGGTTTGGTATAAAAAATATCCCAATCCCAGAGTGCCATCAAATCCATTATCAAATCGAAAGAACATACTGTCGCAACAAATCTGCCAAACAGAGGGCCGCCCACCAAAATTCTCAGCCCAGGCAAGGAAGGCATTCATTAGAGAGGCAGCATAGAGACTGAAGGTAATCCTGAAGGAGCTGCAGAGTTCTCAAGCAGAGACTGGAGTATCTAGCCATATGGCATAATAAGCCATAAACTCCTTGGAGTGGGCTTTATGGAAGACTGGGCAGAAAAAAGCACCACCAAAGTGAAATGTGGTGGTAGCATCATGCTGTGGGGATGTTATTCGGCAGTAGGGGCAGGGAAAATCGCTCTCGTCACTACAGAAATGTCGATGTGGATGCTAAATGTGGTTAAGGCTACTTTCACACATCAGGCTTTTTGAATCAGGCGGCATCCGTCCTATGCCTGAAAGGACGGATCCGGCGCTGATTTTAAAAAACTGATGAAACTGATCAGGTTTTTTGCCTGATCCGTCCTGACCTTTTGAACCCGGAAATATAACATTTTCCATGTTGGAGAGAGAGAAAGAGAAGAGAGAGAGAGAAGGAGAGATATCCGTTTTTTTAGAAACACGCCGGATCGCGCCTCATCAAAAAGCCTGATGTATGAAAGTAGCCTTAGGCACACTGGGGCTCACAAGGGAGGGCACATTTGAGATTTGAGAGCGCAACATTTGCTGAATTTCTTTTAGGGGACGACGAGCCATTTAGCTTTTCCAGAGACTTTGTACTACCAGTAACATGGAAGCCCCCTATATTTCCACTGACAGATTACCGACCTGAATGGGGACTTTTTTTGTGGATTGATTTGAAACTTTTGTTGGGAACATTTTACACAACATTTGGGATCACATCCTGCACTCTATGCTGAGCACTTACTTTAGGTTTCCATCTAAATTTCCGAGTGACTTGATTCAGATGGAATCCCTGAGGGATTTATTCACTATAATGAGGCAGCAGAGTTACTCTGGACTCCGTCTGGTCTCTGTTCAGTGCTGTCCTTCTTTTCAGAGGTGCACAAAACTGTGGAGGACGCAATTCACTTTTATGCACATCCAAAAAGACGTACACCGCTGGATCACAGGTCAGACGGCGTCCACAGTGCCTCCATCTGCCTCATTATAGAGAATCTTCTGTCCGGGGGTTCCATCTGAATCACGTATTTCAGAGATTTACACGGAAACTCAGCGCAGAGTGCAGGATATGTGTGCGTCGAGCCTTTCTGCGATCTTTGGCAGGCAGAATGATCAAATCAACAGCATGTGAAGAATTGTTTTTATTTATTTTTTTTACGCCGTTCCTCATGCATTATAAGTGATTAGACGACTTTATTCTTCAGGTCAGTGCAATTACAGCGATACTAGATTTATTTCCTTTTTTATGTTTCGCTGCTGTCACACACTATAAGACACTTTTTATTGCAAAAACTGCATTGCCATATTTTGAGAGCTATCATTTTTCCATATTTCTGCTTACTGAGTCATGTCAGAGCTTGTTTTTTGTGGGACGAGTTGACGTTTTTACATTTACCATTTTCGGGCACATGACATTTTTTGATTGCTTTTTGTTCCAATATTTGGGAGGCAGAATGAACAAGAACCAGCAATTCAGGAATAGTTTTTTTTTTTTGGGGGGGTTTATATCGTTTCGTGTGTGGTAAAATTGATAAGGCAGCTTTCTTCGGGTTAATACCATTACAACAATACCCCTTTTTTTATGTTTTGGCGCTTTTACGCAATAAAATCTATTTCATAGAAAAAATAATTATTTTTGTATGACTTTATTCTGAGAGCTATAACTTTATTTTTCCCACTAATAGAGCTTTATGGCGGCTTATTTTTGCGGGACAAGATGACATTTTTAGCTATACCATTTTTATTTGCGTTCATCTTTTTGATCGCATTTCATTCCACTGTTCGGCAGTGTGATGAAAAAGCGCTTTTTTAACAGTGTTAATTGAAGAGGTTAACTAGTGTGACAGTTTTATGGGGTGGGTTGTTCTGCACGCGGCGATAGCAAACATGTATTTTTATTGGTACAAGATAGGTATATTTTAATTATTTTCTGATTTATTTATTTTTTATACTTTGTCCCACTATGGGACTTTCACTTTTATGTGCCTAATCATTGTATTAAAACCATGGCAATGCACGAGGCCCCTGAGGCCGTGCTCTGTGCATGGTCTAAGGGGCTTACTGTAGCCTGGTGACCCGGATGACATCTTGATGACATCGGGTCACCATGGCAACAATAGCTGATTGTAGGGCTGAGGGGGCTCCCTCCCTCTGCTTGCTTTCTAAATGCTGCAATCGATATTGATTGCAGCATTTAGTGGGTTAAAGTGCCAGAAGTGGTGCGGGTACCGCTTCGGTCAGTGAGAGCCGGGTGTCAGTTGTGATATCAGCTGATAACCCGGCAGCTATCGCGTGCTCACAGATCCAGTGTGCGCAAAATAATCTGGATATACTCAGTATGAGTATGTCGATCAGACGCTTCATCGGGTCCAGGTACCTTGAAGTCTTTGGCCTGGACTTTGTACGACGCTGATTGTTTCAGGTGTTGCCCCGGGGTTTTGCGAGCCGTACGCTGCTGGTCCGCCAAGTAAGCTTGAAAAGGAATCTTATAAGTTGTTTGGTGCTGGTTTTTCTAATTTTCTATAATTAAACCTTGTGTTTCCCAGTTATCTTTTAACTGAACCAGCAAAATGGAGAGAGGAATGAATTCACCAGACCGAACACCCACCCAGACCTCTGACTGCAGCAATGTTGTGGATCTCCCCTGCACCTATAATGCGTCCCAGAGTATATGGCTTCAAGAGTCTTCACCTAAATCATCTGAAGATTTCTGCTCCACTTTAACCTCTGCTTCCTCACTGCCCTCACTGACAAATGCAGGTAAGCTAAACAATGGCTTATTGCGCTGTCCAATAATTATATATGAATTTATGTTATCACTTGTATCATGCTTTTACATGCAAATTTCATTTTGTTCCCTTAAAGGGAACCTGTCACCAAGTTTGGCTGATATAAGATGCGGCCATCACCTTTCAGGGCTCATATACAGCATTCTATAATGCTGTATATCTGCCCCAACCCGACCTGGAAGAGAAGAATAAATAACATTTATTATACTCACCTGCGTAGTGGTCCGATCCGAGGGGTGTCGCTTTTCTTGGTCCGATGCCGTCCTCCTTTTTGCTTTGTGTGGCTGACGCGTCCCTACACCAGATCAGCGACACCCCTCGGACCAGACCGCCCCGCAGGTGAGTATAATAAAAGTTCTTTTTCTTGTCTTGCAGGTTGGGTTGGGGGCATATATACAGTATTATATCAGACCTGAAAGGTGGTGGCCGTATCTCATATCGGCGAAACCTGGTGACTGGTTCCCTTTTAAATTGGTTGTCGAGTCTAAAATGACTAGTCTGCAGTCGCTCTGTGTGACTACAGGCTTATGAATCCCCCTAGAGCACACATTGTGCGCTGCTGAGATTTGCTTGCTGCTGAGCCAGGACCGGCGGTGATGTATGTGATATGCATACCCCAGGGCAGAGCCTGTCTACTGGGTACGACCTCGCTCCATACAAGTTTGATGTTTGAGACATAATGCATATTTAAAATGTGGATTCTGCATAAGATTTCCCTGCAAATTCCACATCAAATCGACAATGGATTTTTTTTCCCTGCGGTTTACTTTTTTTTTTTTTGTGGACGTATCCTAAAGAACAGAAAAAACTCATCTCTATCATAGCTGGAGAATAATTTATGCATCTGCTGGATCCATACACCTTATGGCTCATTCAGATTGACCGCTTTTGGCATCCGGATGCTATAGAACCTGTACCATATTAAAATATACATTTCATTACAAACTAGTACATATTAAAAAAAAAAACATGAACCAAAGGATTATCTGATACATATTAGAGGAGTCAAAGAAGGAGGTAAATCAAGTATTGAAAAAAGGTGCTGGAATGAACATATCGCATGGATTTATGGCTTTTTACATCAATTAGGGAATTTGCTCCTAAGACCCTGTGGGAGCATCACAAAACATTACCAGACCCCAATCAGAGGGCAATAAAACTTTCACACTCCTTATCTATGAACCTTCCAATATTTATTGCCACAACTGTTCATCCCTCTCCCTAAGGCCTGGGTCTCACATAGCGATACACCAGCGATCCCGACAACGATATGCACTTGTCAGGATCGCTGGTGTATCGCTACATGATCGCTGCTGAGCTGCCAAATAGGCAGCTCAGGCAGCGATCAGCACAGCGACACTGCAGGTAACATCGCTTAGTTACCCGCAGTGTACCTTGGATACCAGCGCCCTGATGCAGGGAGCTGGTAACCAAGGTACACATCGGGTTTCCAGGCGCTGCGCGGTGCCTGGAAACCCGCTGTGTACCTTGGTTACCAGCTCCCTGCATCAGGGCGCTGGTATCCAAGTACACAGCGGGTTTCTAGGCACAGCCCCGCGCCTGGAAACCCGCTGTGTACCTTGGTTACCAGCGGATCGCTGGTCTCCCGCCTGTCACACGCAGCGATGTGTGCCTGTCAGCGGGAGACCAGCGATCAAAAAAATGTCCAGGACATTCAGCGACGATCAGCGATACCCAGCAGGGGGGCTGATCGTCGCTGAATGTCACACACAGCGATATCGCTGGTGAGCTCGCTGTTGCGTCACAAAACTAGTGACTCAGCAGCGATCTCGCTAGCGAGATCGCTGTGTGAGACGGGGGCTTTATTGATAGTTCTGCTTTACGTCTCTTGTCTTATCTATTGCACTATTCCTGTGTCCTGTTGTATATAAATATGTGATTCTTCAGATTTTGTATTAGTTTAGCCTGATGAAGAGACCTGAGTAGTCTCGAAAGCTTGCAATTTGCTACCATCTTTTCAGTTAGCTATTAAAAGGTATCAACCTCTGAGGACTCTCAATTCTAAATATTTTGAAAAAAGGTGGTAAGGTGAAGTGAGGTCAGATTACTGGCAGGGATAGCATTAATATATATTGCTTCCAAACCAGGGGTGCTAAAGGGGTTCAGAGCTCATGTTCTATAAAAAGGCAAATATAGCTGAAATCTAATCAATCCACATGGAAAGGAGAATAATGTATTGCCTACCCATAATGGAGTCAGTCGACCGCACACAGCAAAGTAAAACATCTGTGGTACCCTTTTAATGATACAGATTCTTCTTGCAAGATTTGATTTAACTTGATGGATATGTCTTTTTTTCAAGCATAGTAACTGTGTACATTGTTTCCCTATCCGCACTGACATGTGCAGGGATGACGGTCAAACTCAATAGAACAAAGAAGTTGTGCCATATGCCCATTTTCCGGTTTATTGTACAGCGTGTTCTATTTCTGTCCGTGCAGCTGGAATCTTTCTCTTGAATGACAGCGTCGCGCTGTAAGTGTAGTAGCAGTGTCTGTTGTCTGAAATGACAGCATTGCGCTGTAAGTGCAGCAGCAGGGCCTGTTGTCTGAAGTGACTGCATATGAAAGTAAAACTGTGATAATCAATTTAATCCATTCCTATGCAGCAACATTAAATATACATTGCTATAACGTGGCCTCGCCGATGGGAGGAAGTCTGAACAACACACGGGCTGGTAGGAAATCTGTAGAAATGACAATGGTGATAAATTCCCTGATATAAAAGAACATTTAGCTTTAAGATTTGGTCTGCAGACTGTAGCTACATGTAAAGGATTGTTCACATGAAGCAGAAAGTTCCTGCAGGGATTCAGCTCCTTATTAATTAAAATGAATTAATTCTGATACAGGATTAGGCCTCAATCAGACGTCAGACTTTTTTCAATACGTTAAAAAACGTATCACTTTTCATCAGCCTTTGCTCCTTGTTAGCATTTACCATAAGTGTCTCAGCAATGATTTTCTCATATGAAAAAATAAAAACTGCAAATTTCTACTATCTATTAGAATGTTAAAAACGGACGGCACAGGGGTGACAATATGCACTGTCAGTGGTTTTTCATGGAACCATTGTCTTGAATGGGTAATTTTGATCCATGACTTAGAAAAAAAAAAAACACACCTGCAAAAAATAAAAAATATAACAGATACACTATCCATGAAAAACAGGCATGTGGACAGGAGCATAGATTATAATGGATAAGTGTTGTAGCTCTAAATAAAAAAAAAAACAATGAATGCATGTGAAATACAGACATCTTAACAAGACCTGATGCTGAGATATCATCTAAGTAAAGGATTGTTTGGGACTTTTCTATTGGTTGCTTATACTTAGGACAGATCATCAGCACCCCCCGACGATCAGCTGTTCCCTGTGATGATGGCAGCTAGATGTGCTGAATTGTTGAGCTGTCTCAACTGTATAGTGGCCATGGCTGGGTACTGCACATCGGCCCCTTACTAGAATCAATAGCGGATGTATGTGCAGTACTTGTCAGTGGCCACTATGCTGCTAATGGAGCTGTATAGTTCCGCTCCACATTTGAGCCGCTGGCGTCGGTAGCCGATGATCTGTGGGGTGATGGGTGTCGCACCATCATCAATCAAACATTGATGACTTATCCTAACGATACGCCATCAGTATAAAGGTCCCGGACAACCTATTTAAGCTTCATTATTTTTTTTTAAGCAAACTTATAAACAGTATTCACATTTTTGTTATTTTTTTTTAGTACTTACTGTATTATTTTAATTTGCTTATATAGGTATGCCCTTCTTGGAATAAAATAACATAGTGAAAGCAGGGCTGTGGAGGTGGAGTCGGAGTTGGTATAAAATGAACCGACTCCTAAAATATATACGGTAATAAATTGGGTACAGTAGTTCAATGCTGTTTGTGTGGAATATTTTTTTCATAAGAATTTGGGAAAGTTATGAAATGTCCTATAAATGTCTGTCCTATTCCTGATCTGATCTGATTCACAGAGTGAACTATTTTGCTATCAACATTCGATATGTTTGTGACAACAAAAAAATTGTTACTAAGACGCTGGCAGTAAAAGATACTAAAGCTCATCACAGCAGCCAGTTTCTCCAGACCTTAGTGGAAAAAGTTCTGCAAGATTATGAACTCAAAAAAGAACAAGTTCTTGCTATTGTAGCTGATAATGCTTCAAACATAAGTACTATTACACTGATGAATGAGAATAATGAAGGTGAACAGCAGCTAGAAGAACATTTCACATTCAGTATGTTCAAGATTGAAGGCCACAGTCCTGTTCCCATAACGGAGGAACAAACAGATATTACTACAGAAGAACAGAAAAATTATTCTTTACAATTAGATGATCTTGTTGGAGCTGCTTCACACCTCTTTCCTATTCATCACATGAGCTGTGTTGTGCACACGGCTGGCAATAAGAGATAGTCTGCAAGAGGGACATGCTGGAACTCTGATTAGCAAAGTGAGTAAATTGGCTATTGCTGCCAGAACCCCTAAAATTGATTCCATTGTATATACACACCTGTACTTTGTATCTCCCCCACCTCATTGTAGATTGTAAGCTCTCACGACCAGGGTCGGCTTATTTTGCTTTAATTATTGTATTGTTAACTGTTGTTACTTATGACTTATGTTCTGAAACTGTTAAACTGTAAAGCGCTGCGGAATATGTTGTCGCTATATAAATAAAGATTATTATTATTATTATTCCATATTGAAGAGACGTGCTGGAAAAGGGGCAATTGTGGATCAAGCCACTCGGTGGGGCAGCACCTATTTAATGATTGAGCTATTGCTTGAGCTGAAACCCTTCCTTGTAGATATGGCCAAACCTCAGGTAAAGCCCCCGTCACACTAAGCGAGATCGCTGAAGCGTCACCGATTTTGTGACGCAACAGCGACCTAGCCAGCAATCTCGCTTATTGTGACACGCAGCAACGACCAGCCCCCCTGCTGGGTATCGCTGATCGTCGTTGAATGTCCTGGACCATTTTTCATGTTGGTGTCCCGCTGGCCAGCGTGTATCGCTGCGTGTGACAGCGGGAGACCAACGATCAGCGAGCTGGGAGCTGGTATCCAATGTACATATCGGGTAGCTAAGCACCGCGCGGCACCTAGTTACCCGATATGTACCCTGGTTACCGGCTCCCAGCTTCTGCTGTAGAGCGCTGAGAGACGGTATCTAGGGTACATATCGTGTAACTAGGTGCCGCGCGGTGCTTAGTTACCCGATATGTACCCTGGTTACCGGCTCCCAGCTTCTGCTGTAGAGCGCTGAGAGCCGATATCTACAGTACATATCGGGTAACTAGGTGCCGCGCGGTGCTTAGTTACCCGATATGTACCCTGGTTAACGGCTCCCAGCTTCTGCTGTAGAGCGCTGAGAGCCGTATCTAGGGTACATATCGGATAACTAGGTGCCGCGCGGTGCTTAGTTACCCATGTGTACATTGGATACCAGCGTGCTCGCTGGTCCTGATCGCTGGTGAGTCTGCCCATGTGACAGCTCACCAGCGATCTGCTAATGATGTCCCAGCGATCCCATCCACGTCGTATCGTTGGTGGGATCGCTGGACATTGAAGAGTGTGACAGGACCCTAACACTACATGAAGGTCAATGGACACAGGTGGCTGAATTGAAGGAATTGCTTCATCACCAATTTACAGTGACTAAAAATTTACAAGCTGAGGATTTAATTCCTGGCATTTTTATAAAGGAGTGGAAGAACTTGTTTTGCCAGTCCCAAAGAGGAGGTTTAATCGTAGATGGCATTGCTGCTTCAATGAAACGGAGAGAGACACTGCTATTAGAAAATAAAATTGTTCTCGCAGCTATTTATGTGGACCCTAGTCATCGCATATTGCTGGATGATCAACAGCTTACTAAAGTAAAAGAAGCTCTGATTGAGTTAGCAGTTAGGATGAGTGGGCTACAGGACGGCCAAGAGCAAGAGGACTCGGGTCCTGCCAGTGCTGCTGCTGCTGCCGTTTCTTCGTCCTCATCAGATGAGTAGTTTGATTTCAACAAGTATTTGGACGACATGAAGCAGGCAAAGCGTTGCCGCAGGGAAAAAGATTCCACTCCCATAGAAAACAGATTGACCATATTTCAGGAAAATGTTCCACTTGCTCTCAAAGAAGTAGAAGAGTTCAATCGTTCATCATAACTGACTGTGCATGAGGCAATTCCTTTATACCCGGAAATTGTTAGAGATGTTGCCCATGTGGTTACGGCTTTGCCTCCAACCCAAGTTAGTGTAGAGAGGTTGTTCTCTAGCCTTAAAATAATTAGGTCAGATTTGAGGTCATCTATAAAGGAGGATCTGATGGAGGCGATACTATTTCTCAGAACAAATTCATAGACTGCACAAATGCTATTATTTTCCACTTGCTGCATAGTGTTATGCAAAAAAAATTTGTTCTAAAGTTGTAGAACATAAAATATATTTATTTTAATATCTAAATGGCTTGACTATTGTATCATAATGATGATTAAAAGCCTGATGTTACTACTTTAGTACAGTAAATTTATCACTTAAACTGATCCTGCTCTTCCAGGTGAGGTGGCTGCTGCTTCAAGGCAAGCAATAACAGGGACTTCAGTTTTTGCAATAGGGTGGGGTCCTAGAGATGATTGTAATCCCACCTATTAAATATTATGGCATAGCCTATGAATATTACTATATATTTCATAATAGGATTACTTTGCCATTTAATCTGACAGCAGCATAATGTAGTGGTAGAGAGCCTAATTCCAGAGATGTGTCACTTGCTCATTAGCTTGCTGTAGTTTCAATACAATCAGTGTTTTATCAGCTGGAGATTATCACTGCAGAGCTAAGTGTCCTGTGCAAACCACTCAGGCTCCTCTGTATAATTCTGCCCCTTTACCTCCACAGATTGGCAGTTTGCTGAAAATTTAGTGTGTACACAAGAAGCTGCCAATCAGTGGTGGGGGCGAGGTTTATACACAGCTCAGCATTCTGAGCTCTACTACATCTACAGCAGGAAAAACAGGGATTACATCAATACTGCACTAAACAGCCCAGTAAGTGATGCATTGCTGGAATCAGACTCTCTGCCCCTGACAGATTTTCTACAAGATTGTATATTGAATATATTTTGATTAATGTTAGGCCTATAAAACTTTTTATCCTTCTGATTGATGAATTAGAATATTAGAATGATCACATTTCTTAGAACTATGATTAGACAAATAGAGAGGGAATTCACGTGCGAGGGACACGTGGACAATTTGTGTTGCTAGTGGTCATTGGGGAGTGGTTAATTTTTAGGCACTTGAATTATAACATTTGAGAGGTTTATCTTTGCTGCTATTATTGATTCTTACCATTGAAAATTGCATTTAAATTGTGTAACAAAACATTACAGTACTTTCCACAAAGTGAAGAATTAGGAAGCAAACACCTTTTTGCTCCAGTCCTGACCCAGGGCAGCGGGCAAAAAATTTATACTGGACATTGTAGGCTAGAATTGTAGATTTTTTCACAGCATAGGCAAGTATATTGCGGGCTAGAGAAACCCTGAAGTGTAAATCCGGTACTGATGGACATATATGCCTATATTACAGTGCCTGCAACTAAAATAGATTTGCCTTTCCAAAGAGTTATTCTATAATTGTAACCTCGGGGTCTTCACATGTTCTCCAGCTCCGTTAATGAACGGTGTTCCATCCGATGTTGTATTTCTCACATTTTTGTTATGTTCTTAACGTCCAGATAGATTTTACAGGAAAAATGATTTCAGACAGGAAAGCTGACTCCAGGTATGTTATGCTCTGCACTGCAATGTGTGGGAGAGCCAAATTAATGAATCTACTTTTCTTCCGCTCCAATGGGCAGGTGAATGAGGTTATGTCTTGGGAGATTCTTGTGTTCTTTTCTCCCAAGTATAAGTCCATGAACAATGTTGAGAAAAGATGAGCTGGATGTTGTAAAAAGTACTGTAAAATCATATCCTAATGGAATTCGTCTCGCAATACAGCAATCATCTACTGACTTTGTCTTTTATTAAAGTGAGTGAATGTTATGATAAGTGGCCGCTCTGGATCTTGGAATCATGATGGAGCTTCAGTTTTGTTTTTTGTTTTTCTGCATCAATTAAAAATGTACTAAATACTTAAAACATGGATTTTTTTTTTAAAAAGCAGCAACACATTTGTCCAAAATTTGTCCAATAGAGCAAAGCCGCCATTCCAAACGCAACCTGTTCACTAGCGTGGAGTGAAGAGCGTGAGATTTGGAAAGAAATCAAGTGTTTTTCTAATCGTCAAAACCCTTTTAAAGTTAAGGTAATGGAAATAATTAGGTACATTATACAACAACATGAAGTATGAGATGGTGAAACAAAGGGGCTGGTTTATTAAGGGGTTTCTGAAAAAGATTTTGAAAAGTCACCTCTTTTTTGCAGAACAGTTTAGCAAATATTGACGTGTACTCGCCAGTTTTGCACAGCTCTGACAAACTGGGTGAAGCTGGGGATGGATGAGGCATGGTTACACCCGCCCATCAGGTTCATTGAATAGTGTCGGCATTTCTTACTCCAGAAATGTCCCTGACTGGAGTAACATGCGTGGAGAGGCACACAGACGTGCTCACCCGTGATGAGACATGTCTAGTTCATCAAGTGGTGTATGCCTATTTATAAAAACAGTTCCAATGACTTACCATATACACTGGGGGGAGGAATGTAGTGTAGCATCAGTGTGTTAATATACTCATCTAGGGCGGCCGACTCTTGTATCTAGGGAAGCCGACTCTGGTATCTAGGGCGGCCGACTCTGGTATCTAGGGCGGCCGACTCTGGTATCTAGGGCGGCCGACTCTGGTATCTAGGGCGGCCGACTCTGGTATCTAGGGCGGCCGACTCTGGTATCTAGGGCGGCCGACTCTGGTATCTAGAGCGGCCGACTCTGGTATTTAGGGCGGACTCGATTCTGGATCTATCTAGGGCGTCCGATTCTGGTATCTAGGGCGGCCGACTCTGGTATCTAGGCGGCGACTCTGGTATTTAGGCGGCCGACTCTGGTATTTAGGGCGGCCGACTCTGGTATCTAGGGAGGCCGACTCTGGTATCTAGGGGGCCGAACTCTGGTATCTCGAGCGGCGACTCTGGTATTAGGGCGGCCGACTCTGGTATCTAGGCGGCCGACTCTGGTATCTAGAGCGGCCGACTCTGGTATCTAGGGCGGCCGACTCTGGTATCTGCACTCAGCACAGTGTGATTCTAGTGGATCAGTTGCAGGGCTGGCTTCAGACAAGGTATGGCTCTGGGCAAAATTCAAATTGGGGCCCCAAATTCTGAAATACTGCACTAATAGCAGCATTTTAGCCAATTCTTTGCATTGAAGTGAGTTTTGAGCTAGTAGCAATCATTAAAAGGGAACCTGTCATGTAAACAAATGCTATTAACCTGTCTATATGAGATTAATCTGCAGGTTAATAGCATCCTGAAGCCATCGCACTAAGAACCTGGCTACCAGGAGGAAATTAACTTTATTCCTCTAATGCTTAGGCGGCTGTCAGTCGGTATCGGGGCGCAGTTTCAGCCTTCACTCACTATGTGCTAATGAAGCCGCGCCGGCCCCACTCCTATGACTGAAAGCTGGAGGCTGCCAGGCAAATGAACAAATAGGGTCATACAAGTTTCTTTCCCAAAGTGAAACTAGAATCATGTAATTTTTTTTAAATGTTTTACATTTTTAAATAGATTTAACCCCTTAGTGACAGAGCCAATTTGATACTTAATGACAATTCTGACCACTGTCACTTTATGAAGTTATAGCTCTGGAACTCTTCAACATATCCCACTGATTCTTTAGATTGTTTTTTAGTGACATATAGTACTTCATGTTAGTGGTAAAATTTCTTCGATATGACTTGCGTTTATTATGAAAAAATGGAAATTTGACAAAATTTTGGAAAATTTTGTATCCTTAAATCAGAGAGTTATGTCTCACAAAATAGTTAATAAATAACATTTCCCACATGTCTACTTTACATAAGCACAATTTTGAAAACATAATTTTTTTTGTTAGGACATTATAAGGGATAAAAATTTGACAAAAAATTTTTTAAAAAATTTACAAAAAAATTTTTTTTAGGGAAAACCCATTTTTTGAATGAGTTTGGGGGGTAATTATAAAAAAAATCCCAAAAGTGAAAACACAAAAAGACCCTAAGATAGCAAAACACAATTAAGGGGAGTTTTTTAAAACCCTTAGGTGTTACAAAAAAATAAAAGAAAGTGTAAAAAAAATGAATTTTTTTTTTTTAAAAAAAAAAAATTTATTTTGCCACATTTTTTTTTTACAGGGTTCAAAGGAAAAGGAAAACCCCCAAAAATGGTTGTGCAAATTTCAAAAAACAATACCCTTTGGGGAAGGTATGTTTGGGAGCTGGTAGGGCCCAAAAGGGGGAAAAGAAAATTTTGTTTTTTTTTAAAAGTAAAAAGGTAATCGGGGTGACCCCATGCCGTTTGGAGCCCCCTGTGTTAAACTTTTGGGCCCCAATTTAAAAACCCTAAAAAAAACATAAATAATAACCAAAATATTCCCATTTCCTGCCAATTAGCCCAAACGAAACCTACCCTTTTTAACGAAACCCCAAAAACCCCCAAACCCCTTTTGAAAAATAATAATTTTTTTTTAAAAGAATTTTTCCAAAAATAAGGGGGGAAAAGGGGGGGTTTAAATATTTTTTAGTGTTGGGACTTAGTGAAAAAGGGAAAAATAGGAAAAATTTTTTTGGGGTGCTGGCGGGGTCTTGGCTTGGCCTGAATTTTTTCCCCTCAAAAAAAGCCCCCCAGCCGGGGGTCAGGGGGTCCGGGCCCAGGAGGTGCCGGGGATGGGGGCCCCTTTCTTTTTTTTTTGTGTGATTGTGAAACGTGCCGAATGGGCAAAAAAAAACAACCCGAACATGTTTGGGTTAGTATCCCGGGGGAGGAGTTTGGGAAAAGGGGGGGGGGCGTATAACTTTTTTTAAGGAAAAAATGGGTTGGTAAGCCCATGGGTTTAAAAGGGTGTAGGGGGGGTGGTTAAGGGGAAAAAAACCTTAAAAAGGTTTTTATTTTGCAAAAAAAAAAAAAAAATTTTAGGTTGCCTTGTGTAAGGATTTTTTAAGGGCCATATAATTTTGCCACAGTTTACCGGAAGAATAAAAAGAAATGCTAGTTCCCGGGACGAAAAGTTGGGAAAAAAAAAAAAAAATGCCCAAAAAAGGAATCACAAAAAAGGAAAAAAACTTAATGGAAAATAAGAAGGGAAAAATTTATATTTGTGAAAAGTATAAAAAAAAAAAAAAAACTAAAAATTTTTGGATTTCCATAGGGCAGAAAAGTTTTGTTGTATTATTATAGTTGGGGGAGACCATAAAATCATTATAACACTGCACTGTGCATACGTTTTCTGCTTTTTACATGAAAGATTATTATGAACAAGGGGCTCTTAAAGGGAAAACCTGCCCCAGGCTGACTGAAGAGATACGGCCCCACCTTTCAGGCCTGTTACGCATTATATATATAAGCTGTATATCCCCCCAACCCCGACCTGCAAACCAGAAAAAGAGCTTTTTTATACCCCCCTGCGGGAGGTCCGTTACAAGGTTTTGTTGTTTTTTTCCGGGGCCCCCCTCCCTCCTTTTGCGATGTGCCCTTTCTTCTTGTTTTGTGTGGATGACGCGTCCCAACTCACCCAAGTCTGTGGTGTGCGCTGGCACCAAGAGTGTGACGTCACTGTGATCTATCCCCCGGCCATTGCGTTTGTAGTAAGCTGCAGCAGTCAGGGGCCCCTGAGCATATCCGTCCGAAAAAAACAGTGGCTCATGTTCAAGTCCCCTGCTGACCTATTACAGGACAAAAAGTCGTGGGCTAGGAACATGGGTGACGTCTCACTCCTGGCCCCGCGCCACCCACAGCCAGTGAGGATCCTCACGGGTACAAGATCCTGGGGGCCCCTCTGTGGTGTGCGGCCCCGGGGGGGGCGCGTTCCCGCGCTTCCCCAAAACGGGCCTGATCAGTGTCTTGTGTGTTTTTGCATTTATTGCTGGTGTAGTATATTGTCTAAATTTTAAAAAAGGGGAAAAAAAAAAAAAAAAAAAAAAAAAAAAAAAAACCCAAACTTTTTTTTTTTTTTTTTGGGGTTTCTTTTTTTTAGAAGGGTCTTAATACATTATCATCTAGGCCAGTGATCCCCAAACCTCTTACATCCAGCTCCTGTGCCCCCTTTTATGTGAAAACCAAAACCTTTTTTTACGGTTAATGACACCCCAAAGTTTTCCCCCAAAATCAAAAAGGGCAGTTACAAAAAATCCAGGGATTCCCCCAAATTTTTGCATGGACGATGCGCTGTCAAAAAAAACCCCCCAAAAAGACAATGAAGAGTTTTAGGTAAAGGCCACAGTGTTTATTTGAGTTAACAAAAAAACCAAGTTCATTTTTAAAAAAATTTTTTTCCATAATTTAAAATTTTCTATTTACAAAAAATTATAAAAACCCCGTCCCCTAGCATTCATTCGCTATGGGCCCCAAACCCCCGAAAAACACGTGACATAACAAAAAGTGATACAAAAAAAAATTCAGAGGAGGGCGGGTGGGACAGCTCCCGTGATGAAATCTTCTTCGAAGCTGGGGGTTTGGAGTGTTAAAAAACAACGGGAACCGCCCAAAACCTTTTAAGAATAATCAAAGTTTCCCGGGGGTTTTGTTGCTGAAGTTCGTTTTCCCACAGAAAATAGGAATAATCTAAAAGGTTAAAAAAAATGATTTTGTTTTGGCTCAAGCACTTACCACATTGTCTTTCCCCGGTCGCCCCACCTCAGCGTATCACCGGGTCCCATTTACCCATTAAAAATTCCTCTTAAACCCCCAAAGTGCAGCTCCAAGCCCATGTGGAACCCCCGGGTCCAAAACCATATTGCCAAAAAAACATTATGAATTCTTGGTTAGGCTTTTTGCTAAACAGGCGGTGATGCTGTGTCCGCGGGGTTTGAATTGTCCAAATTTCAATTTTAATTGGTGAAAAAAAGTTTAATTAAAAATAGAAAATCCTAGTATTTTAGGTACTCAATATTTTCCATTCTTTTTAAAAATTTAAAGAAGTAAACTCGACCCCCTATTGTGATGTGATAAAATTTTTTTATTTTTACCTAAGGAACCCAAATTTTTTTTTGTGTCTTGTCGTGCATAAATGCAGAGAGGGTAAGGGGATAATTATGTAAGTTGGAAAATTTAAGGTGTTACAATCACCTTGCTGGATAAGGCATTTGGCCCCCGTTCTCGGTTTTAAAGGGGGGGGGTTTGGGGTAAACCCCCTCCGATTGATGAAGGGGGCCAACCCCCCTCCCCGGATTTTAGGGAAGGAATTTTCGCATTTTTTTCCTTGGGGGGAGAGGATAAGATTTGGGTTTAGTGCCACGTCCCCATCCCGATCCAGTTCTACTCACTTTGTATAGCGGGGCGAAAATACTGAAAAATCACAAGTAAAAAAATTTTCCCCCACCTTAGTTTACCAAAAAAATTCAGACTTTACAAAGTGTTTTACCCAATACAACTTTGTTAATCGGTCTATTTCCTCTGGAATACTTATTCGACTGCGCCAAGTTCTTTTTGAAATTTATTTTAGTATTTTCACTTTCTTTGTCCTTCTTTTACCTTTTCTTATAGAATTTTGAGCGTTCTTTTAAAAAGTAAAATTTTTTTAGTTATGTTTAAAAAAGAGAAAAAAGTATAAATATATCATATTTAAAATATCATTATTCCCCCCCTTCTCTCTCTATATAATTTATAATACGTGCAAAAAACCCCAAATGGTAATGTTTGTAGTTCTTAATTCCCCAGCTGTAAAAAATGAAAGGTCTCTGCAAATGCCCCTTTGAAAAAATGCAGTGTTTAGGGGGGTGTGTCTTTTTATCTCTCCCCCTCGCTAAAAAGATCTTTTTAACCCAAAATAAAACGTGCACCATGCTTTTATAAAAAAAAATAAAATTTTGTATAAAAAAGTACAGCCAAAAAATTTGGGACACCCCTTTCCCTTTTTCAAATTTTTTTTGTTTTTCGACTATGAAAATTGTAGAATCACATGAAGGATAAAAAATTGAATTAACACATGTGGAATTATACATACTTTTTTACAAAAAAGTGTGAAACAACTAAAAATATGTTTTTTTCTGGTTTTTTAAAAAGTACCATTTGCTTTGATTACGCTTTGCCGCAGAAAAGGTGAACGGATGGACCTCTCCCTGGTTCCCCCGAAAAGCATGGAGGGGTGTTTGGATGTAATGTATGTTGTAAGTTCATATAGCGTTTGTGCTTGGGTGGATAAAATACATGAGACACGGTTTTTGATATAGAAGGTTTTTTAACTTCAAAAATGGAAAAAAATAGTCACACATTTTGCGAACAAAAGGAGACACGCGGCCAAGTAATTAAGTCAGCAATCACTCTCCAAAACAGGTTCAGGATTTCTTCTTGTTCCCCCAAGCCCCGCAAAGTGGATCTTTCAAGGCAGGGTTCCCAAAATCCAAGTTTCAATTTTTCATAGGTAGGGGGGTAATGTCAAGGTTCCAGGATGGGGAAAAGGGTTTCCCGCAGGTTTATTTGAAGCACTGATTGCTCGTGTGGTGTTAAAAAGAAAAAGGGGAGAAAACGGGCGGGGAAAATGAAAGTGAAAACTCCATATTGACTGGGGGAAAAATAGCTGCGCAAGACAGAAAGCAAAAGGTGAGGAAAATAGTTTCAAAAACTGTACAAAAAACCCACATTACCCCCCCCTTGGGAAACCCCGGATGGCCTAACCCGGCTTGTCGGGACCCTTTATGAAACTGGCGGAAAAACGAGGAGAATTAACGTTATTGATGGTTCCATGAGTTGTCCTCCACGGGTTACCCCCGCCATTAATCAAATATTGTAATGATTTTGTAAACCCGGAATTTGAATTCTTTCCACCAAAAATTTTCCTGCCCCTGACTACAGGGTGGGCAAGGAGAAGAAGCAGGAAAGTTTTTTTGGGGGTTCACCTTTAGTGGGATTCAGAAAGACAGGGGTTTTTATAGTTCTAGGCATTAAAAGAAAGCAACGGCACATAATTTTATGATTTTAAAAGGTCCAATGTACTTATGCCCAAAATTAAAAGATGGAATCCTTAATTAAATTTTTTGGGTTTACAGCCCCCGGTCTCCTCCCCTTAAAAGCGGTGCGGGGTTTCAAATTTTTTCTGCTGCCCTTTTTCCCCTTTCCCCGAGAAAAATTCCCCGATTCCCCCTTTAGAAGATCCATTTTTTTGTAAAGAGTGATTCTTTGGCCCCCTGCTGGAAAGGGTTTTTTGGGGAAATCGTGGAAAAATGTTAGGTATAACCTGATTGGGTAAAAAGGAATTTGTGGGGCCTCTGAGAGTTGTTTAATGAATCGCCAAGGAAAAATGATCCACCAATACCCCCGAGGTGGCAGATAAACAGGGAGAATGCCGATTTGATTGGTTCGTTGGTCGCCCCTTTTGGGGATGAAAACAGAAGAAGGTTTACTTTAAAGTCCAATGCTGCACAAAATTTTTTCCAAAACCTTTTAAAGGGAAATTTCACCCCCGACCCCAAAAACTCACCGGTACCCTTTTAAAAGCGAAACACATTTTTAATATAAATTGATGTCTGTTTTGCAGGGGAAGCGACACAAGGAAAAAAATGAGTGTTTTGTTAAACGTCACCACCATAAATGGTTTTTTCCCCCTTAGGGTTTTGGTAACCCCACAATAAATTCCATAGAAATGGCCCCCCAGGGGGGGGACGGGGGGGGGAAGAGGTTGTAACGCCGTTGGTGAGGAGCGAGGTTTTGCATCTTGCACAAATTCCATAAAATGACATAGTTTAAAACACTTCGAAAAGGGGGCCACAAAGAAACGAGGAAAAAAAATTCCGTTTTTTTTTAAAATTTCATGCCCACTATCTTAAAAACGTGAATGAGTTGCAATCCCTTAATCTGATGTTTCGGAAAATACGACGTTGCCCCCGAATCCACACCCATTCAAAAACAAAATTCGCCCCTTGGGGGTTGTGCCAAAAGGGGAAACCGCATGGTATGCTTTTTGATGTCCTTAAGTAGGTTTGATTATGAATCACTCCCAGGAATCTAGAGTCAGGAAAAATGTTTTGGGGAGCAAGGGGGCGGGTTTGCGATGAATTTTGAGTGCATCACCCCTTTCCCCCGCGGATCCGGTTATAAGAAATTAAAAAAATTAAATTTTTTTGGAAAAAATTCCGCGAGCCTGGCGAGGAGTCAGGCCTTAGCCGACTGAAAAATTCAGGTTACGATGGTCTTCAGGGGGACTAGGGCGCCCCCTAAAGGTTCCCATTCTTTAAGGGGGGGAAAAGGGCCCAAAATCTCTATTGCCCCCTCGTAGTTCCTCTCAGCCGAAGAAACGCGGGGGGAAAAAAGGACAGGGATGCAAAACATTTTCTCCCGTTCTCGAGAGAGTATAGCTCAAGGGGACAATCTGAAGCATCCACCCCTTTATAAAGGGGAATTCGGGGTGGGATGTCCCCAAATAGGTGCGGGGGGTAAATTTTCTTTTAGACGAGAAAATGTTCCTGGGCTTGGGGGTCCGGAACCGGGGACTTTTCCCGGGTAAGTTGGGGAAGGTGCACCCCCCAGAGAAATTTTTTAATGAAACGCTATAAAATTTTTCAAACCCATAAGCGCTGCCCTTCACATTTCTAGGATTTGGGCCCCAACCTTGAGGCTTGGGTTTTGTTCCTCCATACAATTCCTTGTGTAGACGTCTACCCCAGAAATTAAATTTTGGGGGATGGAAATTTTCCCCTTTTAAATTTTATGTAAAAATGTTTTTTTCTTAGACGTTCCAAGCCCCTTCTCAAGTCCATGAGTTCCCGTGGAGTTAGAAATTTTTTAAAATCATTCAAAAAAATCACCACGAAGTATCTAGGGATCCCTGAAGATTCATTCACCAAGGTTTTGGGAAAAGTGGCTGGGCTACTCAGCCCAAAAGGAAAACAAATATTAAAGTGCCCAAAGCGTGACTGAATGCAGTTTCCTTTTATCCCCGGTCTAATACGGACCAAGTTTAGGCCCCCGGAGACCCCAATTTAAAAAAAAAATTTTTTGGATGCCGCACTTCTCCAATAACTGGGGGTAAAGGCAATGGATAAGTTTTAATAGTAACCCCTTATTGAGTTTTCCCTTAGTTACGCAGGTCTCAGGATCCATCTTTCTTTTCACAAAGAAGAGGGTGCACCTGCAGGAGATGAAGGGGGGTATGAACCCCTTTGGTGATTTTGTTATGTAATCTTTAAAGCCCCTTTCTCAGGCCCCCCAGGGGGTAGATCTTACCAAAAGGTTTCTTCTCCAGGGGAAAAATTCAAAATTTGGCAAACATATGGCGGTGAGGGGGAAAATGGCGATTTCTTTGTCAATAAAAACTGTCCCGGATACAGCGGTAGTTCAGGGTGACATGGTTTTCCCTTTGGAACAACAAGCTGAAACTTCTGGATCATCTGTTTTTTCGAAAGTGTAAAAATTTTTTGGGGTCCCAGTTAAAAGGGAGGGCTGACCCCCAGATGGTAGCCCTAGAATAATGGGGGGAAAAAGGGGGAAGGATAAGCATAAAGGCAGTTTCTTTGATGATCTTTACCATAGGCCCTCAAAGGTCCGTTTTGTCCCCCGGCCCCGGGCCAGGGACCATCCACAGTTTCATCTTTTTGGGTAGCCTTCTTCATGAACGTATCCCCCTTTCAGGCAAAAAGGGACATCCTAAAATTCCCACTTTCCCCGGTGATCATGCAGAGCTAGACACCCAGACTGAGTTAACCCAGAGTTTGATAAAGGAACAATGAGAAAATTTTTTTCCCCCAATCAGCTGGGCACCGTGAGGAAATTTAAAAATTGCAGCGTTTACACGTCTCGTCCTCAGAATAACGGGTTTGTCCCCGAAAATCAATTTTTTTTTGCGATTCTCTGGAGCCTGGGCTCGGACCGGGGGAGCTCCTTGCACACCCAAGTGAATGGGGCTGCGTAGTCTTACGAAAGGCTGGGGAGTTTATAATGAAGTGCCCCCATTACCACAATAAAACATAGATTTTTTTAAAAAGATGTTGCTTGCGTGCCACTAACCCCCCTTTTAAAAGGTCACCCAGGGGGCAGGTTCCCTGTGATCCTACCAAAGGTTCCTTTTCGGGGAGGAAGGAGGAAAAATTAGTGGATTGCTTTCGAACCCCTCTCTTGCCTGGTTTAGTCAGGCGGCATCAATAGGATGCGTTAAAATTATAAGTCCCTAACCAGTGGGGGGGGCGGCACGAGCAAGTTCCCCCTTAATTAGTGGAGACAACCCCTTTTTTGAAAAATAGATTTTTTGGCGGAAAGTCCCAGGTTTTGGATCAAGGCCCCTCTCCTGAAAAACCCAAAGGCATTTTTGGCTACGAGTGCTTACCTTGGCGAAAAATTTTTTTTGGTGTTCAGCTGTTGCACCTCGATTGGGGCATCAAACCCCCGCCCAGGCTGAAAGAAAGCATCAAAATACCCAAACATTCATCCTAAATCTAAATTTGGGGGTTTTTTCCCACACAAGCCTTTTTTGGAAGTAACTAATTATGTAAGCATTTTTTATCGTTCGTGGGAAATTGTAAGCTGTGCAGAAAAAAACAGTTGCATTGGTTTAAAAAAACCCCCCCGAATTTTTCACGTTACCGCCAAAAAAAAAAAAGGGGGCAATTTTGGGAAAACCCAGAACTTGGGGTAGGCAGAGGCCGGCTCGCTCCTCGACCCCAACCCTGCTGCAAATCCTGGGCAGTCTGTCCAAAAAATTGCAAATTTGATTTTGAGGTCCTGTGGGGTTTGTAAAAGGGTTTTTATGTCGAAATCTGAAAGGAAATTACAGTCACTCCCCAAAGTTCCTTTTGCGGGCCCCCATTTTCCAACTTTTAAAAGGATTGGAAGGAGGGGGAAAAGCAAAAAAAAAAAAAAAATAGTTTTTCCCCGTGGTAATATGCAGGGAAAAAAAAAAAAGGGAACGCTCACCCGGAAATGGTTGTGAGAATCAAAACCCCTATCATCACAAAAATTCAACCGGACATCTGGAATGGTTTGGAAGTCAAAACCACTGTCATCACAGAAAGTCAATGGACGTCTTTCCACATTACGAGCAACCCCTTCCCCCCCGCAGACACAACGTTTTTGGTCAGAATTTGTAATGTATGTAGTACATTAAATTTGGGTTTTGCTTGGGGGCGATGAAAATACATGAGCCCAAAGGTTTGATATAAAGGTCTTGTATTATTATAAAGTCAAAA
This sequence comes from Oophaga sylvatica, assembly GCA_033576555.1. NCBI lineage: Eukaryota > Metazoa > Chordata > Amphibia > Anura > Dendrobatidae > Oophaga > Oophaga sylvatica. Next base: position 493,997,433 of record JARQOD010000005.1, read on the forward strand.
TATCACACAGTTTGCAGTACAGAAGCAGGAGACCAGCAGGCCCAGAGAACTTAAGTCAGCAACATCTCCACAAAAGGTTTTCGGGGGCTTTTCTCTGTTACCGGAAGTCCATGAAAAGTGGTTTTTCAAGGCAGGGTTCCGAGTCCCCAATGTTCAATTTTCCTCGTGGGGGAAAGCTGGGTACATATCCAGGCTTCCGGATAGGTCACAGGTTCATGCAGGTTGATCTAAGCACTGATTGCTCAGCTGGGGGTGCTTAAAAAAACAAGAGGGAGGAATCAGGGGGGGAACTGAAAGCTGAAAACTCCATATTACTGAGGGAAGATAGCTGCAGCAAAACGAAAGCAAAATGGCGACGGAAAATTTAGTTTAAAAAATGTACAAAAAACCTTCAGATGATGGGGGCTTTGGGTCCCTGTTGGGGATTTATTAAATTTAAGGGTGAGGGCCCCCGCTCACCCAAACCACCCATTGGGTTCAGGCGGGACTGGGAGGCCGGTCATTGGCGTAGACCCCAACATTCCTTCTTGGTAAAATCCCCTAACACCCTGGAGGTGGTTTGGGGCTTTCCCCCGGGGAAAAAAAATGATGGTCCAACAAACGCAAACCGGAGGAATAGATGGCTGCAAGATGCTGTGGTAGCCATGTGGTTTAGTATGCCTTCAATTTGAAAAATCCCAAAAGTGCACCACAAAGCACCCCCCACCATCCACCTCCCCCCCATCTTACGGTGGGGAAACCCGGCATGTAAAGGCCCCCGTTCACTTTTCTGCGCGCAAAGCAGTAATCAAACAAAAGGTGGCTACTTTGAAAAAATAGAATATAAGACATTTTTCAGTTGTTTCACATTTTTTTTAAAGTGTAATGATATTCCCCCTGTGTTAATTATAGTTTTGATGCCTTCGTTGAAATCAAAATTTTAAGTCATGAAAATACAGAAAATCTTTGAATGGGGGTGTGTCCAAACTTTTGGTTGTACTGTATGTGCTGCTGTTTTTTGTTTGGGCTTTGTGTGGTCAAGAAACTGTCCGTTTCGGTAATTGGCCGCTGCCAAAAAAGGGTTTTCATCGTGAACATAGGACGTCACCACCAGTTACGCCCCCTATCAGAGACCTTGTATAACTAGGCATGGCACATGATCCAAAATTTGACACCGGTACTGTTTTTTTTCCGGTAGTTTTTATATGGATGTGGAAGGGGGTCTAAGGAGAATGCTGCAGCCCCAAAGCAAATGTTTTAAAAAGAAGAATGCAGAGACATATATTTAATTTTTTTTAATGAAATTTTTGGTTAAAGTTATCTTTTTTTAAACATGCAAATTTGGCTAGGAGAGGGCTTTTCCTGAAGCTACGTGACCGATTAAGCATAAATGTTTTCTAAAAGAGAAAAAAGTAATAACTTGAACATATTTGAGATTCAACGTTATTTAATTTATCTATTATTAAAACGTTGTAAATTCAAGGGGAACTAGATGAAGCGCCCCTTTCCTTTTTAGTCTATGCCTTCGCCCTAAAGCTCTGCGGTTTTTTGTGCGTTTATGGTACTTGTAGAAACCATGATCCCAGACTGTTCGGTTTGCCCCTTAGTTCTCTGGATGTTTGGCGTGGTTTTTTTTTTCCCCCTTCCACCAACTTTGACAGCATTCTTGTCAATTTTCCTTTTCCCCCGGCCAGGGAGGCTTCGGTTTTCCGTTGGAAAACACTTAATAACTTTTTGCACTTTTTTAAAAGGAATCCAGGGTCCCCTTTAGATGGCCTTATACTCTTTGGAATCTTTTTTTAAAATTTGCAGTTTGATGTCCCACACAGCTTCTTTGCTTCACCCTTTGCAAAGGAACGGGCCTACCACGTGGATTTTTAACCCCCTTCATAACCGGAGGTATTTTCTTTTTTTGGGGTTTAGTTTTTTTTCCCCCCTTCCCCCAGCATAATTTTTTTTTTTTTTTTTCGTCAATTGGCCATGTGGGGGGTTTTTTTTTTTAGGAAGAGTTTATTTTGAACAACACCATTGTTTTAAATGTTATGTATGAAAAAAGGGAAAAAATTAAAATGTGGTGAAAAAATTCCAAAAATAAGTGCAATCCCCCAGTGTTTTGTCTTGCTTTTTTTAGGTTCAATAATGCTAAAATGACCTGCCATTATGATTCTCAGGTTTTTTCGAGTTCTAGACACCAAAATGTCTGGGTTTTTTTTTCTATCAAAGTGGGAAAAAAAATTCCAAATTTTTTTTAAAAAAAAAAAAAAAAATTTCCATATTCCAATACCTGTGTGCATCCATTTTTCTTACTCTTTTTGGGTGAGGGTATTTTTTGGGGGCCCCAGCGAGTTTTTAAAACCGTTTTTTTTTTGGATTATGAACACATTTTTTTTCCCCCAAAAACTGGGGAAAAAATGGGTGGTCTTTAAACGTATTACTTTACCGGGTACCGTTGCTGCAGGTGGGATGAGGTTGTGTCCGGGGGTGCTGCGTGTGTCCCGGCGCTGCGCAGGTGTCTCTGGCGCTGCTCAAGTAAGGTCCCCTGCGCGGGGGGGTCTCCAGGGTTTTTCCGGTGCTGGGGGGGCCCCCAATATTGTAAAAAGCCAGAGCCCCGCTTTTTCATGGTTTCCCATGCGGGGGAACCTGAGAAAAAGGGCCGGGGGTGGGCCACGATGGGTTAGCACCAAGCCCCTCGGGAGATGAGATCTCGCGCTGGTCTCATCTCCTGAGATTTTGGGTGTGAATCTCACAGTGCATGCGCCCCCCCCGAGGCCTTTTTCCCCGGAGCCCCCCCGCTGCAGTGCAATCGGAACACCCCCTCCCCCCGCCTGCGGCTGCAGCATCACCCCCTCCCCCCCCTCCGCGGACCCTGGGACCCTGCTTCACCAGCCCCCACCCCGGTAAGCTTTTTAAAACCTGGATTTTATAAAAGCACCACCATTTTATTTAAAAAAAAAAAAATCCTATTTTTTCCAAAAAAATTGGGGTGTGTCTTATAATCCAAAAAAAAACAGATACGATCTTTTGATCGCCCGTTATTGCATTTTAATAAATTTAAAGGGTGAAAAAAAAAATTAATTTTGGTGGTTTGATTTTTCTCGCTAATTTAGCGATCAGGTTTTAACCCTTTTTTTTTTTTGATAGTGGGCGAAATTTTGAATTCGGCGATTCCAAAATGGTATGTTTTTTTTTTTTTATTATTTTTATTTTATTTTGAATGGGGCAAGGGGGGGATTTGAACTTTTTATTTTTTTTATTTTTTTTTTTTTTTAGCAGAAGTCACTTGCCATGAGCGCCGACCACCCCGGGTGGTGTCATGTAATCCGGGGGTGACAACCCCGAAGTCGCAGGAACCCCCGGTTTTTCCGTCAACCATCGGGGGACCCACGACACTTGAGGGGGCACCCATGGGGGATTTCGCGCGCTTGGGAAAAAAATTTTTTAAATGCCGTGTAAGATTGGGGGAGCGATTTAAGGGGTTAACAGTCGAAGGGGGACACATTCCCCCGTGGTGTTGCGGCTCTGTCAGCGTTCAAAACAGCTGACATTGCCCGGGAAAAGATGGGGTCACGGAGCCCAACAAAGGGAGGGTGTCCGAATCGGCGTTTTTACCCATGTTGGGGAAAGGGGTTTTTTTCCAGAAGTCCTCATTTTTTGGTAATTCATGTCCATGGCACCCCCATTAATTAGGGTTTCATTGTGATTTAACACAGGTGAGTCAAAAGGGTTTTTAAACTAATTTACGTAAAGGGTCCAATACCAGTGTCACAGCTGCGTTGATTTTTATCTTTTCTTCCCCTTTTTTTTTGTTTGAATTTTTTTTTTTAGTTGCTTCTGTATTTAAAAAGAGTTCTTATACAAAAAAAAAAGTTTCACTTGATTTTTTTAGGAGTATTCCACATTTTTTCTTAGACGTTTGCCAATTGTGAGCAGGGGTGAAAAATCAGGTTATCGGATTTTCCCATTAATTATGGGGAAAAAAAAGTGACATGTAATTCTATAAAGGATTCATTAGGTTCTAATATAGCGGTGCTTGTGGTCCCCCCATCCTGTACAGCTTGATTTAATTAAAACTTTTTTTTCTATTAGAGTGGAAACAGAAAAGGGAAGGTTATGAAATAATTTTATTTAAAAATACATTAATTTATAATTTTAAGCAAAAAAATGAAAGTTCGAATTTGATATGACTGCAGTCGCTATTTTCACCCCGGAATAAGCAACAAAAATGTTTATGTTGTGAAATTTTATTTGCGCTTCCTCCCCACCTTGGGACACCCCGCTCTTCTGTGCTAGGAAGTCACAGCTAAAAAAATTTTGTATACCAAATTGCTCCTACCCCCAAAATACAATGAAGGGGGCCTTTTGGGAAAATTTATGTAACAACCATAAATCATAGAGAAAATGAAGAGGGTAATTTTCCTTAATTCTGGGCCCCGGACCTGTGTTTGAATTTTCACTTAATAAATTTGACGAAATTTACATGTTCCGGGGTTTTACAAGGACTTGCAAGATTCTGCTCTGAAATCGCATCAAAAACCTAATGAAAAGGGAATAGGGTTTTCCAATCCGTCACAAATAACTGAAAAATTGGTGCCATTTTTTCCCTTTGCCGTGAAAAAAAAAATGATTTTATTTTTGCAAATTTCACACAAAAAAAGTGGACAAAAAATTTTTTTCCCCCCAAAAGGCAGCAAACTGAGGAGGGAATCCCCTTTAAAGACAGGAAAAACCCCCGGGTAAAAAAGGGGGGCACTTTCCCATATTGTTGGTTTCTGCCCTCAAAAAAGGGGGAAAATTTTCGGGGTGTTCCGGCGGCCGGGGGAAAAAAGATAATTTTTTACTCGATGGGCCGGGTGATTCGGGAGCAGCAAATCCCTGCTCTGCCGGTTCAAGTGTCCGGAAGCACTGCGTGGTTCCCCGGGGGTGACTGGCAGGGCGGGCGCGATTACGGCGCCCCTTTTTTTTTGGTCGGCTAGCTACCGCACACCCTTTTGACAAAGTTGTCAGCTTATAGCAGAATATTATGTGATGTGTTCTATATAAAAGGGAAATTTTAAAATGGTTAGAAAGAAACATAGTTACTGACAGATGTCAGTGGGTTAAAAATTTACCGTTTTAGCTGCCGGGAGAGGGTACCAGGTCTTTTTGACCCCAAATGGGGGTTTATAACCCTTATGGAGGTTTTTGGACAGGGTCCAAACCCCCCCGGGAAAACCCTGTCTCATAAATTAATGAATCTTTTCCTAAAAAGGCCTGATTTTTCCCAAAAGGAAGAAAAAAGGTAAAGTTAATAAAGAAAACTACAAGAAAACAAGAAAATGGGGAAAAAAGTCTTTTATAAACCTTTCCACACAGAGGAAACCCCAAGGTTAGGGGAAAATAAAGCTAAGAGTAAAAAAAACTGGAGCCAGAAAAAAATTCCGAACCCATCCATCTGTGACTACCTTTTGCTTTTCCGGATTTAAAAAGGTTTGCAGGTAATGAAGGGCTAAAGAAAATTTCAAAAAGGGGGGCGGCCATCTTTGAAGACTTGGTAAAATTAACCTCTCTTTAAAAAAAAGAAACCCAAAAAACCTCACTTGGGGAATCGATGGCTCGCGCATTTTTGGGTTACCCATGAAAAGTCATTGGGCATTAACGAGGGGGGCAATTCTTATGGGGGGGACCCAAAAGGGATCGGGAGGGGGTATTTTGTTTGGAGTCCCATTTTAAAAAAGGGGAGGGCATTGGGGGTTTAGTGGGGAAAAGGCAAATACCTTGACATGGGGCATAAAATGAAATGTGGGGAAAAAGTGGACAGGGCGTTTTGTAGAATAGCCGAAAAGAAAATCCCAAGGTGGCTTGACAAATGGGGTGAATTCACCGCTTTAGAGGGGGGGCTTGGTAAGTTTTCCCAAAATAATACCCTTCTTGCCTAGGGGTTTTGTAAGTGATTTTATTAAATTCCTTAAAAAAGGGCTTCTCTTGTCATTTTGTTGTAAAAACTTGGGGAAATTTTAATGAAGGCAATCATAGGAAATTTACTTTGAAGGAAAAAGGTTCCCCGGCTCTTGGAAGGGTTTGCTTTTTTTAAGTATGTCACCTACCTTAGAGAAATTCCTAATGAACGTCCTATAGAAATTGGCAAACCCGATGAAAGCCTGCCCCTCCTTCACATTCTAGACCTGGCCAATCCTGGGGCTTTGGGTTTTGCTTCGCATCCATACTAATTCCTTTGAAAACAGGACATACCCAGAAAATTGAATTTTCGGTCCTAAGGAATTCCACTTTTATCAAGTTGGATAAAGATGGTTTGTCATTAGACTTCCTAGACCATTCTCACTATGTTCATGAAGTTCCTCTTGGAGTTAGAAAAGATTAAATACATTCAATAATCACCACGACATGTATCGAGGAGACCCTGAAGATGTCATTCACCCAAGTGTTGGAATGTGGCTGGGCGGTACTCAGACCAAAAGGCATCACGTAGAGATTCAAAGTGTCCATAGCGTGACCATGAATGCAGTCTTCCATTCCATCCCCAGGTCAAAACGGACCAAGTTATAGGCCCCACGGAGATCCAATTTAGAGAAAAAATTGCAAGCCGCACTCTCTCCAAAACTCAGGATTAAGAGGTCAATGGATACGGTTTCAAATAGTAACCTTATTGAGTTCCCCTAATAGCGTACTCAGGTCTCAGAGAATCCATCTTTCTTCTTCACAAAGAAGATGGGTGCACCTGCAGAATGAAGAGGGGCGTATGACGCCCTTGCTAGATTTTTCGTCTATGTAATCCTTTAAAGCCTTTAGCTCAGCCCCTGCCAGTGGTAGATCTTACCAAAAGTATTCTCTGCTCCCGCAATAATCAATGGACAATCATATGGACGGTGAGGGGGAATCTGGTCAGCATCTTCTTGTCACATAAATCCACATATCCTGATAAGCACTGGTAGTTCAGGACTGAACATGTTCCTTTAGGAACAAGCAAGCTGAAACTTCTGACTCATCTGTTTCTCTGGAAAGTGTAATTCCTTGGTCTCCCAGTTAATGGTAGGGTTCTGAGCCTGCAGCCATGGTAGCCCTAGAATAATGGGAAAGTGGGGAGAAGAGATAAGCATAAAGGACAGTTTCTCTTGATGATCTTTACCCATAAGGACCCTCAAAGGCTCCGTTTCCTGATCCACTGGTCCAGAGGTCAGCAGGGAGCCATCCACAGTTTCCATCTGTACTGGAGTAGCCTTCTTCACTGAACGTATCCCCTGTTTCAGAGCAAAGGAGACATCCATAAAATTCCCACTTGCCCCTGAGTCGATCATAGCAGAGCTAGACACCCAGACTGAGTTAACCCAGAGTTTGATGGAAAGGAAGCAATGAGAATTGTTTTTCCTACAACTCAGCTGGGACACCGCTGAGGAAACTTGAAAAATTGCAGCGTTTACACAGTCATCGTCCTCAGAAGTAACGGAGTTTAAGTCCGAGAAATCAAGATCTGTTGCTGCAGATCTCTCTGGAGCCTGAGGCTCGGACCTGACAGATTCTCCTCTCGCAACACACTCACAGTGAATGAGTGCTGCAGTAGTCTTACGAGAACGGCTGGGGCAGTTTATAATGAAGTGCCCTGACTTACCACAATAGAAACATAGATTTTCCTTAAAACGATGTTGCTTGCGTGCATCACTAACCCGTCTTTGTAAAGAGTCTACCTGCATGGTTCAGGTTCCCGTGTGATCCTACTCAAAGGTTCCTTAGCTGGGGAGAAAGGTAGGAAAAGGGTTAGTGCGATTGCTTTCGAACCATCTCTCTTGCCTGCGTTCAGTCAGGCGAGCATCAATACGGATGCAGTAATTAATAAAGTCACCTAACGCAGTGGGAGGGTCGGCACGAGCAAGTTCATCCTTAATTAGTGGAGACAACCCCTTTCGAAAAATAGATTTTTGGCGGAACTGTCCCAGGTGGTATCAAGGGCCCATCTCCTGAAATCCAAGGCATATTCGCTACCGAGTGCTTACCTTGGCGCAAAGTTAACATGGCTGCTTCAGCTGTTGCACCTCGATTGGGGTCATCAAACACCTGCCCCATGGCTGAAATGAAAGCATCAAGATGATCCAAACATTCATCCTCAATCTCAATCAGAGGGTTTGCCCACATCAAAGCCTTGTTGGTAAGTAACATAATTATAGTAAGCACTTTAGATCGTTCAGTGGGAAATTGTGAAGCATGTGCAGAAAAAAACAGATTGCATTGGTTAATAAATCCCCTGAATTTTTCACGTTCACCGCCAAAACGAAAAGGGGGCAACTTGGGAATCCCAGAACTTGGGCTACGCAGGAGCCTGGACTCGCTCCTCTAGAACCTCAATCCTGGCTCGCAAATCCTGGGCAGTCTGTCCAAACACTTGCAAATTGTGATTAGTGAGGTCCTGTAGGTTTGTAAAATGGGTTTTTATAGTCTGTAAATCTGCAAGGATATTATCAGTCACTCCGCAAAGTTCCTTTATGCGGGCCTCCATTTTCCAGATCTTTTAAGACAGGAGTACTGGAAGGAGAGGAGAAAAGCAAAAAAAAAAAAAACAATAGTGTTTACCTGTGGTAATACTGCAGAGAGAAAAAAAAATTAAGGAACTGCTCACCTGGAATGGTTGTGAGAAGTCACAACCACTATCATCACAGAAAGTTCAACCGGACATCTGGAATGGTTGTGAGAAGTCACAACCACTGTCATCACAGAAAGTACAACTGGACGTCTGATATCCACAGTTACAGCAGACACAGCCTTCCCAGACCCAGCAGACACTAACGTTTTGGCTTCAGAATCTTGTAATGTATGTAGTACAGTTCATATAGCGTCTTGTGCTTGGGTGCGATGAAAATACATGAGACACAGGTTTGATATAGAAGGTCTTGTATTACTTCATACAAGTGGCAAAAATAGTCACACAGTTTGCAGATACAGAAGCAGGAGACACAGCAGGCCAGAGTAACTTAAGCTCAGCAATCACTCTCCACAACAGGTTCAGGATCTTCTTCTCTGTTACCGTAAGTCCATGCAAACGTGGATCTTTCAAAGAGCAGGGTTCCAGAGTCCACAAGTGTTCAGAGTTCCTCAGTAGGAATAGCTGGAGTACATAGTCCAAGGCTTCCAGGAGTCAGGTCACAGGTTCACTGCAGGCTTGATTCTGAAGCACTGATTGCTCAGCTGGCTGCTTAAGAAGCAAGAGGGAGAGAATCAGGGCGGGAACATGAAAGCTGAAAACTCCATATTGACTGAGGGCAAGATAGCTGCAGCAAGACAGAAAGCAAAATGGCTGACGGAAAACTGAGTTTCAAGAACATGTACAAAGAACCTTACAGATGATGGGGTGCTTTGCTGGTGACACTGTTGGGGATTTATTCAAAATTGAAGCGGTGAGCGGTCCAGCTCACCCCAAACCATCTCGATTGGGTTCAGGTCTGGTGACTGTGGAGGCCAGGTCATCTGGCGTAGCACCCCAACACTCTCCTTCTTGGTCAAATAGCCCATACACAGCCTGGAGGTGTGTTTGGGGTCATTGCCCTGTTGAAAAATAAATGATGGTCCAACTAAACGCAAACCGGATGGAATAGCATGCGCTGCAAGATGCTGTGGTAGCCATGCTGGTTCAGTATGCCTTCAATTTTGAATAAATCCCCAACAGTGTCACCAGCAAAGCACCCCCACACCATCACACCTCCTCCCCCATGCTTCACGGTGGGAACCAGGCATGTAGAGTCCATCCGTTCACCTTTTCTGCGCGCAAAGCAGTAATCAAAGCAAAAGGTGGCTACTTTGAAGAACCTAGAATATAAGACATATTTTCAGTTGTTTCACACTTTTTTGTAAAGTGTAATGTATAATTCCACATGTGTTAATTCATAGTTTTGATGCCTTCAGTGTGAAAGTACAATTTTCATAGTCATGAAAATACAGAAAAATCTTTGAATGGGAAGGTGTGTCCAAACTTTTGGTCTGTACTGTATGTGCTGCTGTTTCTTCTGTTTGGGGCTTTGTGTGGTCAAGAAACTGTCACGTTTCGGTAATCTGGCCGCTGCCAATAAGGTCTCCTCACTCGCTGAACAATAGGACGTCACCACCAGTTACGCCTCTCCTATCAGAGACCACTGTAGTAACTAGGGCATGGCACACTGATCCAAAACTTTGACACCGGTACTGTTTTTTTTTCCGGTACTGTTTTTATATGGATGTGTGAAGGGGTCTAAGGAGAATGCTGCAGCCACAAGCAAATGTTTACAGAGAATGAATGCAGAGACAATATATTTAATTTTTATTTAATGAAATGCTATTTGGTGTAAAGTTACTCGTTTAAATGCATGCAAATTTAGGCTAGGAGAGGAGCTTTATCCTGAAGCTACGTGACCAGATTAAGCATAAATGTTTTCTAAAATGAGCAAATAATGTAATGAACTCTGAACATATTTGAGATTCAACAGTTTATTTAATCTTATCTATTATTAAAACGATTGTAAATTGCAAGAAGCTATGAGTGAAGCAGCCGTTCCTTTTTATGTCTATGGCCTTCGCCCATAAAGCTCTGCTTGGTTTAGTGTGCAGTTTATGGTACTTGTAGAAACCATGATCCCAGACTGTTCCAGGTTTGCCTTCAGTTCTCTGGATGTTTGGACGTGGTGTTTTTTCCACCATTCGCACCAATCTTTGACAGCATCTCTTGTCAATTTTCCTCTTTCCCCCAGGTCCAGGGAGGTTCTTGACGGTTCCATGCTTGGAAAACATCTTAATAACTTTGCGCACTGTTGAAACTGGAATACCAGGGTCTTTGGAGATGGCCTTATACTCTTTGGAAGTCTTTTTTGCTAAAATTAGCAGTTCTGATGTCCTCACACAGCTTCTTTGTCTTCACCATTATGACAAAGGAACAGGGCCTACCACGTGGATTTTTAACCCCTTCATAACCGGAGGTATTTTCTTTTTTGCATTTTAGTTTTTTGATCCCCTTCTTCCAGAGCCATAATTTTTTTTATTATTTTTCGGTCAATATGGCCATGTGAGGGCTTGTTTTTTGCAGGAAGAGTTGTACTTTTGAACAACACCATTGGTTTTAACATGTTATGTACTGTAAAATGGGTAAAAAATTCCAAGTGTGGTGAAATTCCAAAAATAAGTGCAATCCCACAGTGTTTTGTCTTGCTTTTTTACTGTGTTCACTAAATGCTAAAACTGACCTGCCATTATGATTCTCCAGGTCATTACGAGTTCATAGACACCAAACATGTCTAGGTTCTTTTCTATCTAAGTGGTGAAAAAAAATTCCAAACTTTGTTTAAAAAAAATAAAAAATTGCTCCATATTCCAATACCTGTAGTGCATCCATTTTTCTTGATCTCTTGTTGGGTGAGGGCTTATTTTTTGCGCGCCGAGCTGACGTTTTTAATTACCGTATTTTTTGGATTATGAGACACACTTTTTTTCCCCCAAATCTGGGGTTAAAATGTGGGTGCGTCTTATAATACGTATATACTTTACCGGTACCGTTGCTGCAGGCTGGGATGAGGTTGTGTCCGGCGGTGCTGCGTGTGTCTCCGGCGCTGCTGCAGGTGTCTCTGGCGCTGCTGCAAGTACCCGGTGCTGCTGCGGGGGTCTCCAGCGGTGTCCGGTGCTGCGGGGGGCTCCGACATATTGTGAAATGCCAGAGCCCCCGCAGTTGCATGGTTTCCCATGCGGTGAACTCTGAGAAAATGGCCGCCGGGGTGGCGCATGCACAGATGGAGATCTCAGCACCAAGACCTCGGGAGATGAGATCTCAGCGCTGAGATCTCATCTCCTGAGATCTTGGTGCTGAGATCTCCATCAGTGCATGCGCCGCCCCCGGAGGCCATTTTCCCGGAGACCCCCGCTGCAGTGCACATCGGAACACCCCCTCATCCCAGCCTGCGGCCTGCAGCATCACTCCACTCCTGCCTCCTCCAGCAGCGACCCTGGGACCCTGCTTCACCGCAGCCACCACCCCCGGTAAGCATTAAAACGCATGGATTATAAGAAGCACCACCATTTTATTTAAAAAAAAAAAATCCTATTTTTCTCCTCAAAATTTGGGATGTGTCTTATAATCCAAAAAATACAGATACGATCTTTTGATCGCCCGTTATTGCATTTTAATGCAATTATCGTGGTGACCAAAAAAACTTAATTCTGGTGGTTTGACTTTATTTCTCGCTACATTTAGCGATCAGGTTAATCCTTTTTTTTATTGATAGATCGGGCGATTCTGAATTCGGCGATTCCAAATATGTGTATGTTTTTTTTTTTTATTTATTATTATTTTATTTTGAATGGGGCGAAAGGGGGGTGATTTGAACTTTTTATATATTTTTTTATTTTTTATATTTTTGTAGCAGAATTAGTCACTTGCCATGAGCGCCGACCACCGGGTGGTGCTCATAGTAATCCGGCAGTGACAACCGTAGAAGTCTGCAGGAGACCTCTGGTTGCCATGTCAACCCATCGGGTGACCCACGATCACTTGATGGGGGTCACCGATGGGTGGATTTCCGGCGCGCTTGCCGGAAGCACATGTTAAATGCCGCTGTCAAGAGTTGGACAGCGGCATTTAACGGGTTAACAGTCGAAGGAGCATCACGATTCCTCCCGTGGCTGTTAGCGGCTCATGTCAGCTGTTCAAAACAGCTGACATGTGCCGGAAAAGATGTGGGCTCAGCGTCGAAGCCCACATCAAAGGGAGGGTGTCCGACATCGGCGTATTATTACACCCGATGTTGGAAAGGGGTTAAAACACAGAAGTCCTCATTCTGTGGCTAATTCATGTCACATGCGCACCGACGATTAATTGCAGGTGATTCTCATTTGTGATTTAACACAGGTGAGTCAAAATGTGTTTCAATACTAATTTCACGTAAAGGGTGCCAATACCAGTGTCACAGCTAGCGTTAGAGTTTTCTATCTTTGACTTCCATTGTTTTTTGTTCTGAATTATTGTTTATCAGTTGCTCTTCTGTATTTAACACGAGTTCTCTATACAAAAAAGCTGTTTTCACTTGATTTTTTTCAGGAGATATTCCACATTATGTACTTAGACGTCATGTGCCAATATGATGAGCAGGACTGTATCATCAGGTTATCGGTAATATCCTATTAATTCATGGAATAACAGTTGACATGCTAGATATGCTATAATAGGATTCATTAGGTTACTAAATATAGCGGTGCTTGCTGGTCCCTGATCCTAGTATCAGCTTGACTTTAATTAAAACTTTTTTTTCTATTAGAGATGGAAACAGAAGCGGAAAGGTTGATGAACATAGATTTTATTAAAAATATCATTAATTTATAATTTTAATGGCCAAAACAACTTGAAAGTTGCAGAATTTGATAATGACTGCAGATTCGCTATGTGCACCAGGAATGAAGCAATCAGACAAACTGTTTGATGTTGTGAGAATTTCCATATTTGCTGCTTTCCTCCCCAGCTCTGGACACCGTGTCTCTTCTGTGCTAGGAAGTCAGCATGCATCAAAAGCATTCTGTCATACCAAATTGCTCCTAGCCCCTAATCTACAAGTGAAGACGCCTTGGAAAGATTTATGTAACAACCATAAAGTCATAGAGAAAATGATAGAGGGTAATTTTACCTTAACTTCGGGGACCGGTACCTGTGTATGAATTGTTCACATTAATAAATTTAGACGACATTTACATGTTCCGGATTTGACAAGGACTTGGCACAGATTCTGCTCTGAAATCTGCATCAAATATACCTCTAATGAAGGTGAATAGGGTTTCTCCAATCCGTCACACATAACTGTAAAATAATTGGTGCACATTTTGCCTATGCCGTGAAAAAGCAAATGATTTTATTTTTGCAAATTTCCACACAAAAAAAGTGGACAAATATTTTTCTCACCCAAGGCAGCACAACTGAGAGAGGGAATCCACCTTTCAAAGACAGGAATCCTACAGGATAAAAGGGCGGCACTTTGCCCATACATCAGTTGGTTTCCTGCCCTCAAAAGGGGAACATTTTCTGGATGTTCCGGCGGTCCTGAAAGAAGATAAGTTTTTACTCAGACTGGGCCGGTTGATTCGGGCAGCAGCAACATCCCTGCTGCTGCCGGTTCAAGTGGTCCTGGAAGCACTGCAGCTGGTCCAGGGGGCTTGACTGGCAGGTGCGGGCGCGAGTTACGGCGCCATTTTTTTGTGGTCGGCTAGCTACCGCACAACCCTGATGACAAGTTGTCACGCTGTATAGCAGATATATATATGTGATGTCAGTAATCTATATCAAAAGGGCAACATACTATATAACATGCGCATAGATATATGATAACATAGAATTACCTGACAGAATGTCCAGTGGGTCAATACTGAATCCGTTATACGCTGTCTCCGGCTAGAGGGTGACCGAGGTCTATGCTGACCCTAAACTGGGGTCCTGACTAATCCCTCTACCTGGAGGTACTGTTAAAGGTACAGAGGTCCAGGCCACCAGCGTAAACCCTGTCTCCTATCAATCCCTGCCAACTGTAATCTAGTCCTAAGAAGGACCCTGATTACCACCAAAGGGAATGAACAGGTAACAGTTAATGAACAGAAAGACATACAAGAAAGACAAGAAATAAAGTAAATAAAGTCTTACATACAACACTCACACACAGTAGGAACACCTAAGGTCTCAGAGATAAACTATAAGCTATAAGAGTAAAAAACAACTAAGGAGCTCTTAGCTTAAGTATTCTCAGAACCGATCCAGTCTGCTAGACTACATGAATGCTTTCACCGGCATCTAACACCCAGACTGGCAGGTATATGAAGGAAACTAATTAGAACATAATCAAAAGCAGCCGGGCGAGGCTGGACCTAGTCTTAGCAAAGAGCTTGGTAAAATTAACTCTCTCATTACCAAACACAAAGAAACAGCAGCTCAGCTGTGAGAAGTCAGAATGTGCAATCGCGACGATCTTCGTGGCGATGCACCCATGACACAAGTGCATTGGTGACATTAGACGAGGGGGCAATTCTTCACTGCCAGGTGGGACCAAAAGAGGCATCAGCGGAGGGGTGTGATGTGTTTGGCTAGTCCTGCATTTAAAATGCGGTTAGACAGTTAGAAGAGTGGTTAGTGGCAGCAGCAGCAACATCAGCCTTGACATGACAGCGGCAGTAGAAATCGAACTGATGGGGAAATGTGGCACCAGGAGCGATAGTAGAACTAGCCAGCAAAGCCACAGCTCCAACAAGGTGGATCTTGACAAAATGGGTGAATTCACCGCTTTCAGAGGGGAACGGTCTTGGAATATGATTCCAATCTAGTACCCTTGCTAGCCTCAGAGTAGTAAGTGATTTTCATTAAAGTTCACTTAATAATAGGGCTTCTCTTGTCATTTTGTTGTCAGGAAAAACTTGGAAGTGTATAATGAAGGCTAATCATAGGGAATATGTACTGTGTAAGGAAGGGTTGCCTGGCTCTTGGCAGAAGAGACTTTGTCGTTTTTTGTATTGAGTAGACCGTGTGCTCAATCCATTATTAGGACAGAGGTTAGAGTTCCCTAAATTATCTAAGTGATGGGGAAGAGGAAAAGTGTAGGAAGGCTAAGAAGCCTAGGAGATTATCCAAAGATCTGGATGATTCCGAAGGGGAATACATGTCTTTGTTATCCTCCTCTTCTACCTCGTCATCGTGTGGTGGTACGGGGGGTACCGTTGGTGCTTTCCTGGAAAATAGACTGATGGTTAAGGCAGTCAGATCCACTATGTTCACTGTTGATGCTAAAGCCCAAAAATCTGTCAAGGATATCATGTTTGGGGGCCCGGCATCATAGGAAGCGTCCCACTTTCCCCGTGAATGATAAATTCCAAGCCCTCATCAAGAGAGAATGGAAGAAACCCAAAAAGAGGAGTTCATTTCATCAATAAAGAGAAAATATCCCTTTGATGAGGACTCGGCGTCATCTTGGGATAAAACCCCAAATTTAGATGTATGGAGGACAATGTGGGGCCCATTATACTGTATGGAGGACAATGTGGGGCCCATACTGTACGGAGGACAATATGGGGCCTATTATAATGTATGGAGGACAATGTGGGGCCCATTATACTGTATGGAGGAGAATGTGGGGCCCATTATACTGTGTGGAGGACAATGTGGGGGGCCATTATACTGTATGGAGGAAAATGTGGGGCCCAATATACTGTATGGAGGACAATGTGGGGCCCAATATACTGTATGGAGGACAATGTGGGGTCCATTATACTGTATGGAGGACTATGCGAGGCCTATTATACTGTATGGAGGACTAGTGGGGCCTGTATATTGTAATAAATATCAAGGGTGGCTCACGACTTTGTCCAAGTTTTTTTTAATTTTGGCCCTTTGTGTATTTGAGTTTGACATCCCTGCTTTAAAGGGAGGTCTAAGGGTAAGGTTTCTCCTTGTGGAGCGTGACATACCAGCTCTGGCTTGTCAAAGTAAGGAGCCTTATTCGCCGTGCAATGCTCCTCTGGGAAATTTAATATGCAAATTGCCTCTTAAGAGAAAAAGAGGACTTGAACTCTATAGCGCCTCCTATTGGAAGTAGCGATCCTACAAGTCACAATCAACCCTTTAACGAGTCTTGTAATATGACCTCAGTCCAGAGCCTCTCACCTAGCCAAATCAGATCTCATACTTTGCACTGACAAGGGCCAATAGCCCGAAACACCATGTCTGCAAATTGAGATACTGATTTGGCTTTTATCCTAAGTCATATTCCAAGACTCGTTAAAGGGTTGATTGTGACTTGTAGGATCGCTACTTCCAATAGGTGGCGCTATAGAGTTCAAGTCCTCTTTTTCTCTTAAGAGGCAATTTGCTTTAAAGGGAGTCTTTCAGCACAGAATAACTGTTCAAACCAAGTATCGGTGATCGATTACACCCTTAAGGGTACTTCACACATAGCGAGATCGTTAGCGAGATCCTGAAACGTCACAGGTTTTGTGACGCAACAGCGACCTCACCAGCGATCTCGCTATGTGAGACACATAGCGGCGACCGACACCCCGCTGCGATATCGCTGATCGTGCTGGAATGTCCTAGGCCAGTTTTTGATCGTTGGTGTCCCGCAGGCCAGCATGCTTCGCTGTGTTTGACGCCAAAAAAAACGACGATGACCTCGTTGGCAACTCAAACTTGGCAACGCAGGCATGATTTTGCTTTGTCTTTGTCAGAATACGCTGCTGTGACAAGGTCCCAAAGACCGCCGAGGTCGTTATATGGATCGCCTATACAGATCGCCGTACCGTTGCTGAGTCGTTGAGTAGATCTGCCTGTTTGACAACTTACTAGCGACCATGTAGCGACGTACCAGCGATCCTTACCAGGTCGTATCGTTGTTGAGATCGCTGGAGCGTCGCTTTGTGTAACGGGGCCCTTAGCGTAACACAGTTCAGTGCACCTTCCCACCTGCTTGTTTTCTCTTTAACTCCACCCCATCTTCTTTGACAGCTCTGTTCTAATCAAGCCAATCATTTAGTCCTGACAGACTCCATTTAATATTGTCTAGATGGCTGTCATCAACCAACAAAAACATGGATAAAATACTGTGTGTGAACTCATTACAAGGAAATATTGACACGGTGCGGTCACCCGTGACGTGACAAACCTGTGTGAATACGTCATTGGACCTTATTCACACCAGTGTTTTATCACATTGATAAAGAGCCATTTTCGACAGTGTGCTAGATCTATTATTCATTTGTCATTCGGCATTTTGTCAGTCAACTGCTTTTCTTTCTAAGAACAAAACTGATGGAGTTTCCGAAGCTGCTCCTACTAACCAGTCAATGAAACATGGACAGCAGTCGGGTGCAACAGGGATGGTATATGAGGTGTGCTGTATTTTTTTTTTCCTGGCATATTTACCTGAACGTGTGAGTCCTGTCTACTAAGGCCACGTGCACCCACTGAATATTTGGTGAGTTTCTTACCTCAGTATTTGTAAGCCAAAACCAGAAGTGGGCAAAAATACAGAAGTGGTGACGTGTTTCTATTATACTTTTCTTCTGATTGTTCCTCTCCTGGTTTTGGCAAATACTGAGGTAAAAAACTCACCAAATACTTTAATGTGTGCACGTGACCTAATCTAACCAAACTGAGAATTGTTTACGCTCATTAAAAACACATTTTTTGACCAGTTATTTTGAACTGATTGGGATGAAGTTACCTTTTAAATATGGAGATGTAATAATAAATTGTGTAGATGTTTTTTAACACAAGTCCTATGTAATAGTCATTGTGACATTTCCAAGCGAAAATTGGGTCCTTTTAATCTTTTCTGTGTCCAGCCTGGGGTAATGCTTCTGGTACCGGCTGGAAACGTAACATTAGCTAAAGATAAATTTTATTACAATCTCGGGCTCTTGGAAAAGGACTTTTGGCTACGATAAACCTCCCCATAAATCACATTACAGTCACCATCTAATCACCCACTTGTACAATTATAGTAAAGGGAAAACAATGGAGTTTTGCGTTGGAAAAAGGTGAAATAAAAAAAAAGGCAATTAGTGTGCAGCAGATGTACCAGCAGCATCAGCCAGAGATTTTTATCATTTCACATTTTGCAAAGACCATATGCACACATTTACTTTCAGGTCTGAGGTCTTCAGACATATTCTGTTCATCCAGGGGAAAGTGCTGAATCTAATTAACTTTTTAATATCAATATCCTGTTTGTCAGCCGTCCCTTCACTATCCACATGTGAGGTTTAATTTCCTTTCATAAGTTTTCTGTAGAATATTAAAGATTGGAAAGGTAGATATATATGTAATACAGAGAGATGATAGTGTTACCGTGGATGCGCTCAGGTATATATAATGGTGAGTCATGTACTACTGTGATTTTTTTAATATGATAGATAAAAATTGGTGGATTATGGTCGTTTATGGGTCTATAAAATGTAGGAGAAATGATTCTGTTGTCAGAATAAGATGAGGAATCCTTAAAAAAAAAAAGTGGTAATTGATCGTTCAAAGACTACATTCACACATCTTTTTGAGGAAGATTTTGACGAGGATCCGTTCCAAAATCCACCTCCAGATACTCTCCTCTTTAAATGCTCTTTTCATTCAGTTTAATGGAAGGTCCACTTTTCTATGTATCCAGAAAGGTTTGTGAACTTTTTTTTTTCCTCCGAAGTTTTTAAAATCTCACCATGAAAAAAAGGAGGAACGTTATTTCTTTAAAGTGGAATGCACTCAAAACTTGTCAAAAAGCTGCAAAAACCAGTGTAAAGAAAAAAAGCTCCCACAAACAAGAATAAGGAGCGCTTCCTGTAAGGGATTTTTCGCCTCCCAAAAGCTATGTATGAACCTAGCCTAAGAGTATATACACTCACTCACTCGCTACTGATTGCAGCCAATCGTTTTGAAGATGTATACTTGTAAGGGCAAAACATCTTTTTCAGCCATATTCTGCCAGAAAAAGCACTTTAAAAATCCTGAAAAGATTAGTTTTCTATTTTGATAGATCAGACTATTATTGTCACGCGGTCTTATGATATGTGTACGATGTCAGTAAACTATTCTTAAAAGAACAACACTCTATACAACATATAGATTAGCAACATCAGCATGTAAATATAGAATAGATTTACCTGACACGATATCCGTTGAACTCAGGGTTAATCTTGAGGACTTGATACACTGTCACAGGAAAGAGGAGGACCGGGGGTCTAACCTGACCCTAAACTGGGGTCCTAACTAATCCCTCACCTTGGAGGTACTGATAATGGTTCAGAGGTCCAAGTCTCCAGCCTAACCCTGTCTCCTATCAGTCCCTGAACCCTGTAATCAGTCCTAAGAAGGATTCTGATTACCACCAAAGGGATATGGGCTGATCTCTGCTAAATACACAGATTAGACATATAAGACAGACTGGAGAAAACACAGACTTGCATACACACTCAAACACAGAAGGAACATAAATGATCTGGGATATTAAACTCTAAGCAAGGTGAGCTTAAAACAACTAAGGAGCTCTTTAACTTAAGTCTATACAGATACAATCCTATCTGTGGTCTGCATGAAGAATTTCACTGGCAACTCCCAACACAGACAACCAGAGATTTAAAGGAAACCAATCAACAAATAATTAATTGCAGCCGGAAGAAACTGCACCCAGTCCCAGAACTGAGCACAGACAGAATTAACTCCCTAACTGCCAAACACAAAGAAACAGCAACTCAGCTGTGAGAAGTCAGAATGTGCAACCGCGACGATCTTCGTGGCGATGCACACATGACAGTACCCCCCCTTCTACGAGGGGCCTCCGGACCCTCAGGGCCAGGTTTGCCCGGGTGAGTTCTGTGGAAGGTCCGCACCAAACGATCTGCGTTAATGTCAGACGCAGGAACCCACGTCCTCTCCTCTGGACCATACCCCTTCCAATGCACCAAGTACTGAAGGGACCGGCGATTCAGACGTGAGTCAATGATCTTTGACACTTGAGACTCCAAGTTACCATTGACCACCACTGGAGGAGGAGGTAGAGGTGATGGTATGACTGGTGCCACGTACCTCTTAAGTAATGACTTGTGGAACACATTATGAATTTTAAACGTAGGAGGGAGGTCCAGACGAAATGCCACAGGATTAATTATGGAACTGATCCTGTACGGCCCGATGAATCTGGGGCCCAGCTTCCAGGAGGGAACTTTAAGTTTTATATTCCTGGTAGACAACCATACCAGATCGTTCACATTAAGATCTGGACCAGAAACTCTCCTCCTATCAGCCATACGTTTATAACGGTTCCCCATAGCACTCAGATTATTCAATACACCTCTCCACACTGAAGCAAGTGACGACGAGAAACGCTCCTCCTCAGGAACCCCAGAAGGGCCCCCCCATTGAATGTACAAAACTGGGGATGAAAACCATATGCCCCAAAAAACGGGGACTTACCAGTGGACTCGCTCCGCCTGTTGTTAAGAGCGAACTCTGCCAGAGGCAAGAAAGAAGACCAGTCCTCCTGGTTCTCTGAGACAAAACACCGAAGATAAGTCTCTAGGCTTTGATTCAGACGCTCTGTCTGACCATTGGTCTGCGGATGAAAAGCCGAGGAAAATGACAATTGCATCCCCCGACGTAAACAAAATGCCCTCCAAAACTTGGACACAAACTGAGACCCCCTATCTGACACCACATCAGAAGGCAACCCATGAAGTCTCACAATCTCCCCAATGAACACCTGCGCCAGAGTTTTAGCATTAGGGAGGGCAGGAAGAGCAATGAAATGTGCCATCTTACTGAACCTGTCAACAACCACCAGTATGACAGTCTTCCCTGACGACTGAGGAAGGTCCGTGATGAAGTCCATAGACAAATGAGTCCATGGACGCTCCGGAAGTTTCAAGGGTAAGAGGGTCCCAGACGGACGGGTATGAGGGGTCTTAGAGCGAGCACAAACCCCACAGGACGCGACAAAAGTTAAAAACATCTTTATTAACGTTAGGCCACCAAAACCGGCGAGAAAGGAGATCTAAAGTAGCCTTACTCCCTGGATGTCCTGCTAAAGCAGAATTATGATGTGCCTCAATAACCTTTTGTCTCAACTGATTTGGGACAAACAGTCTCCCTGGAGGTCCTGCAGGGGCGTCCCCCTGAGCCTCTAACACCTCCTCCTCAAGCTCAGAACATACAGCCGACACTACCACCCCCTCCTGAAGGATAGGAATCGGGTCATCCATTTTCCCGGCCCCTGGGAAACTGCGAGACAAGGCATCCGCCTTAACATTCTTAGATCCAGGGCGATAAGTGACAACAAAATTAAACCTGGTAAAAAACAACGACCATCGAGCTTGTCTGGAATTCAGACGCTTAGCAGATTCCAAATACAGCAGGTTCTTGTGATCAGTAATGACGGTGACCGGGTGGACTGCCCCCTCCAAAAAGTGACGCCATTCTTCAAAAGCCAACTTAATGGCCAAAAGTTCCCTATTGCCGATATCATAATTCCTTTCGGCGGAAGACAATTTTTTAGAAAAGAAAGTGCACGGATGCCATTTACCAGGGGACGGACCCTGGGACAATATTGCACCCACCCCTACGTCAGACGCGTCCACCTCCACAACGAACGGCTGTGATGCATCTGGTTGGATGAGAACGGGTGCCGAAGCAAAACATTTTTTCAAAGAGGAAAAAGCTTGGCAAGCTTTGTCCGACCATTTAGAAAAATCCGTCCCTTTTCTTGTCATGTCAGTGAGAGGTTTGACAACAGATGAGAAATTACAAATAAATTTCCGGTAGTAGTTAGCAAACCCCAAAAACGCTGCAGAGCCTTAAGATCCTCTGGCTGATCCCATTCAAGCACTGCTCTCACCTTTTCAGGGTCCATACGGAAACCGGAGGCTGACACCAAGAAACCCAAAAACTGAAGTTCCTGTACGGCGAATACACACTTTTCCAGTTTGGCGTATAGTTTATTGTCTCGCAAGATCTGCAACACCTGTCTCACATGCTCCTGGTGAGACACAAGATCTGGTGAGTAAATTAAAATGTCATCCAAATATACGACCACAAACAGCCCCACCAGATGACGAAAAATGTCATTAACAAAATGTTGGAATACTGCTGGTGCAGTAGTCAGACCAAAAGGCATGACAAGGTTCTCATAATGTCCCTCCGGCGTGTTAAACGCCGTTTTCCACTCATCCCCCTCTTTTATCCTAATCAGATTATACGCCCCCTGAGATCCAATTTAGAGAACCATTTGGCGCCAACAATTTGATTGAAGAGATCAGGAATCAGAGGGAGTGGATACGGATCTCGAACAGTAATCCGATTAAGTTCGCGGAAATCCAAGCAAGGGCGTAGGCCTCCATCTTTTTTCTTCACAAAGAAGAACCCCGCGGCCACTGGGGAAGATGAAGGTCTAATATGCCCTTTGGCCAGACTTTCCGAAATATAATCTTTCATAGCCTGCCTCTCAGGACCAGAAAGATTATATAACCTAGCTTTAGGTAACTTAGCATCAGGAAGTAAATTAATAGAGCAGTCATACACGCGATGAGGAGGCAACTCCTGACACCCCTCCTCAGAGAACACATCCCCAAAGTCCTCCAAAAAAGGAGGCAAAGTACTAGGCACGACCGCACTGATGACTGTGTTCATGCAGTTACTTTTGCAAAACTCCCCCCATTGGCTTATATCTCTGGACTGCCAATTAATCACAGGGTTATGTTTAACCAACCAAGGAAGTCCCAACACAATAGGAGTAGGTAGACCCTCCAACACATAACAAGATAATAGTTCCCTATGTATTGCCCCTACCCGAAGGTCAATGTTATGAACCTCATGAACAAAGCTACCTTGGCCGAGAGGCCTGGCGTCAATGGAGAATATAGGGATCGGTTTGACCAATACACTCAGATGCATACCTTGAGCCTGAGCAAACTGAGCGTCAACCAGATTAGCCCCGGACCCACTATCAAGAAGAACAGAAAATCTCTCCACTCTCGTACCAACCACCACCTCCACTGGTACAAGGAACTGAGAAGAACTAGCGGACGAAATACATACTCCCAGGTTGTCGTCCACCACACAACCTGGGATTAACAGTTTTCCGGCGACTTTTTGCTCAACAAGGCACGGGATGGACATCCCCCAACAAAATGTCCCTCTTTCCCGCAGAAGAAACACCTTCTAGTCCTGCGGCGTACCGCCAATCCCCTCCTACGAAATGATGTCCCTCCCAACTGCATAGGCTCCTCCGAACAGACAAGGGAACCTCAACATAAGGGACTTTAGTGGTAGGTGGAGTAACAACAGGGGGCGGAGTTACCTCGCACCTCTCCGGAGCCGTCTATTAGTACGGATAGCTAAGGCCATAGCAGCCTCCAGAGAAGGAGGAGACTCATACTGAGCCAAAACGTCTTTTAATTTATCAGAAAGCCCATGACAAAACTGGCTCCTAAGAGCTGGGTCATTCCACTGAGTATCTGTGGCCCATCTACGGAACTCAGAAGCAAATTCCTCCGCCGGACGATCTCCCTGCTGTATCTTACGTAATTTTGTCTCAGCAAGAGAGACCCGATCTGGGTCATCATATACCAAACCCAGGGCAGTAAAAAATCGATCTACTTACTGTAGAGCCGGGGTTCCCGGAGGAAGGGAGAAGGCCCAGGATTGAGGGTCCCCTTGTAGGAGCGAGATAACAATTCCCACTCTCTGCTCTTCACTCCCTGATGATCGAGGCCGAAGCCGAAAATACAATTTACATGCTTCCCTGAAGGTAAAAAATTTGTCTCGCCCACCAGTGAACCTGTCCGGGAGAGCTACTTTAGGTTCAAATCTGGTTTGCTCCGAGGGAGACAAAACTTTGGACTTAATGTCCGTCAGCTCCATGGATAATCCCTGCAACTGCAGAGCCAGCTGGGCTACTGGATCCATGGCAACTGGGAATAATTTTATTGGCCAGTGAAAATGTCACGCGGTCTTATGATATGTGTACGATGTCAGTAAACTATTCTTAAAAGAACAACACTCTATACAACATATAGATTAGCAACATCAGCATGTAAATATAGAATAGATTTACCTGACACGATATCCGTTGAACTCAGGGTTAATCTTGAGGACTTGATACACTGTCACAGGAAAGAGGAGGACCGGGGGTCTAACCTGACCCTAAACTGGGGTCCTAACTAATCCCTCACCTTGGAGGTACTGATAATGGTTCAGAGGTCCAAGTCTCCAGCCTAACCCTGTCTCCTATCAGTCCCTGAACCCTGTAATCAGTCCTAAGAAGGATTCTGATTACCACCAAAGGGATATGGGCTGATCTCTGCTAAATACACAGATTAGACATATAAGACAGACTGGAGAAAACACAGACTTGCATACACACTCAAACACAGAAGGAACATAAATGATCTGGGATATTAAACTCTAAGCAAGGTGAGCTTAAAACAACTAAGGAGCTCTTTAACTTAAGTCTATACAGATACAATCCTATCTGTGGTCTGCATGAAGAATTTCACTGGCAACTCCCAACACAGACAACCAGAGATTTAAAGGAAACCAATCAACAAATAATTAATTGCAGCCGGAAGAAACTGCACCCAGTCCCAGAACTGAGCACAGACAGAATTAACTCCCTAACTGCCAAACACAAAGAAACAGCAACTCAGCTGTGAGAAGTCAGAATGTGCAACCGCGACGATCTTCGTGGCGATGCACACATGACAATTATTTATGCGGTGATACCACATACATGTATGGCAGTTGTCAGTTGGGGGTTAATGCAGTTCCGCCTGAGGGCCCGTAAATCACTAGCATCCAATATTGACTGTCAGCCTTATCTTTTGTATAGATCAGTGTTTCCCAAACTCCAGTCCTCACGGGCCCCCAATAGGTTATGTTTTTAATATTTCCTTAGAATTGCACAGGTGATGGAGGTATCCTCAAGGTATCAGCAATTCTCTCACCTGTGCAACACTATAGAAATCCTGAAAATAAGACCTTTTGGGGCCGTGAGGACTGTAGTTTGGGAAACCCTGAGGTAGATAGAATCTCTGAATCTTTTGATAGTGTGTACTGTAGATGGTGAGAAAGTCAAAGACTTAGTAATTTTACATTGAGGAACATTTTTTTGAAATTGTTCCACAATTTTTGGACACATTTGTTTACAGATTGGTGACCTCTAACCTTCTTTGCTAGTGAGAGACTCTGCCTCTCTAGCATGCTCTTTGTATACAGTCATGTGACCGTTGCAAACTGACCATCCGGCTGTTCTTCATTACTACCATTCAATGGTCCAGCCTTTTGTGAACACTGTCCCAACTTTTTTGAATGTGTTGCTGTCATCAATTTCTAAAGGAGTCAGATATTTTCAAATGAAAAGGAAACATGTCCAACTTTTCTCTTCTGATTCGTGCTACATGTTGTGTTGTGAATAAAATATGGCTAGCAGAGATTTCCAGGGCATTGCGTAATTGTTTTCTTTACATGTTACACCACTTCCCAGCTTTTTGCATTGGGGTTGTAATTGAGAACTACAGATTTAGCCATCGCATACGTCTGATTCATTGTCTTAAATCACATCATTGCTTTTCTACTTGGCAACCGTGCACTGTATGAATAGCATTGATCCGTTCAGCAAACTGATCCTTTCTTGGTCTTGTTTAACTCTGCTATAGGCTCTTTCCAAACATAGTTATCATTAAGCGAGGGAAAATATTTCATTTCCTGAAGCAGTATCTTTTTATTACATGCTGCTGAATGCACAGGATATGTCGTCTCTGTTTACAAGGCTCTTATCATGATTATTTTCTTCTTAGCACCCTTCTTGTAGTGCCTGATGATCAATATTTCTGCTGTGGAGGTTATTACAGTTGTGCACAATTTTTCTTTTATAATCAATATATTGTATCTTGCATGAAATGTTTAAACATGTACCACCGAATATTCACTAGTTATTCATATCATCTACAAAACGATAAATACTGTAAAGATCTATGAACACCACTGTTCTTTTCATATTTTCCTGTTTGGGTCGATATGACCTATTAAAGTTTGTTAATTTTGACATTTAGCTATGCTACCCGTATCATTTGAATACCATTTGCATTATTTAACTGTATGTGAACATGGTTGGTCAAAAACAAATGAAAAAAATAAAATCAAACTTCTATTTGCTTTCTTGTCTTTAGAAAAAGATTGTACAGATTCCCTTAATGCTACATTCAGGAATTCTTATATTCTGCACAGAAATAACTCACATGTGCTTTACAGAAATATTTACTACGACTAGATCATGTAATATTTGTTTTATAGCACAGAGATGGACGAATGCTGCCTCTTTTCCTATTTTTTTCACCTTTTTCCAGCCCTGGTGGAGGCCGTGGGTTCACTTTGTTGAGCATGCTGCTGGATACGGTTTATTATGGCTGCTGCTCCTTCACTTTGAGGTTTATTTTTTTCTAAAATAGATGCATAACAAGAGACTTTCCTAATTCTTCCAGAGTCTTCGTTTATGCAGTTTATTGGTGTTCTGATCGGAGTATATTTCACGCCGTAAAACAAATGCATTGTAGGCAGATACATCAACAATGTTACCGAATAAAACAATTGGACATCGATTGCTTTTGCATTTACTTGTGTACTTAGCCATTAGCTGCGTTATTTTGTCATCTCGACTACTTACTGCAATATCATGGTGCATCGTGCTCATCAGAATGACCTGTTTCTTACATTCCCAAAGAGACATAAAAAACACTGTCGTATCTTCAGTAAAGTAAGGCTATGTGCACACGTTGCGGATTTTTCGTGGTTTTTTTTTGCATTTTTTTCGTGGCAAAAACGCTTAAAAACGCATTAATTAAGCATCGTATTATTTAGAATGAATTCCGCAATTTTTGTGCACATGGTGCGTTTTTTTTCCACGGAAAAAACGCATCATGTTCATTAATTTTGCTGTAAATCTGCGTATTTCCCGCTATATTATTGACCTAGAATGTTCAGGAAAAATTTGCGGTAAAAAGCACCAAAAACGCGCAAAACCCGCGCAAAAAAAACGCAATAAAAACACTTGCAGTTTTTCTGGGAAAAACTCCGGTTTTCCTCAGGAAATTTCTACAAACGTTCCGCAACGTGTGCACATAGCCTAAAACGTTGAACTATGAACATCTATTTTACCAGGGATACCTTGCGGCAGTTCAGGCTTGCTTTTTCTTACAGTGCCCACCATTGTAAGATTTCATTTCAGCAACAGCTGTCCCAGTTGGTGCAATGTAAAAAAGTTGTCAAATCACGTTTTGACTTATTTTACACTCTCTTGCTTGTTCCTGACAATAATCCCAATTCTCTAAAGGACTCTTTCTGTCTAGCAAACTGACATCTGAAGATTTCACAAGCATTTGACATAAAGCTGAGAAATTATACAATTAGCGCAGCAGAATTACAGCGTCTGCTGAAATGTGAAATTAGTGAAGCCAAGGGTTTCAGTATCTTTCATATATTTATATAATTTATTGTATTCCTGATAAATGTATATTTTTAAAGATCAAGTATTTTAAGACTTTATAGTATATTTTTATATTTATTTTTTGTAATGCTACTTTATGTAATTATGGCATTTTGTTTTGGCTTTGAGGACGATGTTTGACAATGGATGGTCCATTCTGGATTGCGATGGGGTTTATGAAGTGCACTTTGAGGGTTCTAGATGACAATGGGAGATTTGTCACTGACCCCTTGATTCTTCTGTCTAGTATTTGGGTACGCTTTATGGTAGTGGGAGAGATACTTTTAGCTAACACTTTTTTTGTGAGGGTATACTTTTGCAGATCTTTGTTTTAATATGTGCTTTGTTATTTTATCGATGTCTTGAGTTACCGTAACTAGAATACATTTTTTTAATATTTGAAGCCACTAAAGATTTCTGTAACCTGTTTTAAAACCACATACAGTGGGGGAAATAAGTATTTGATCCCTTGCTGATTTTGCAAGTTTGCCCAGTGACAAAGAGTCAAGACATGAACAGTCTATAATTTTAAGGGTAGGTTAATTTTAACATTGAGAGATAGAATATCAAACATAAAATTCAGAAAATCACATTGTATAAATTATATAAATTTATTTGCATTTTGCAGTGAGAAATAAGTACCGTATTTTTCGGATTATAAGATGCACTTTTTTTCCCCCAAATGTGGGGGGAAAATGGGGGTGTGTCTTATAATGCGTATATACCTTATCAGCTCGCCGCTGCGGTGTCCCCGGTGGCGGTGCGGTGTTGCGCTGTGTCCCCGATGCTGAAAGGCCAGAGACCCTGGCAGTTCATCCATGTTTCATGTGGACTCCGGGAATATGGCCGCCAGGAGGCGGCTTATGCGCAGATTGAGATCTCAGCGCTGAGATCTCATCTCCCGAGATCTCGGCACCAAGATCTCCATCTGCGCATGCACCACCTCCCGCAGCAATATTCCCGGAGTCCACCGCACAGGAAACATGGAATAACTGCCGGGGACTGGCCTTTTAGCACTGGGGACACAGCGCATCACCGCCACCGGGGGCACAGCAGCGGCTCCGGACACTAGCGATGTGCCGCACATCTTACATAGTCACCTTTATAAAAGACTCCTGTCCACAGACTCAATTATTCAGTCAGAATTTATCCTCTACAACATGGGCAAGACCAAAGAGCTTTATAAGGATGTCAGGGATAAGATTATAGACCTGCACAAAGCTGGGTCTTAATTCCAGCCAATGTTGCGTTGAAAAAGTAAAACGGCCCTCCTTCCCTTCCAAGTTCTGCCATGCGCCCAAACAGTGGTTTACCCCCACATATGGGGTATCAGCATACTCAGGACAAATTGCACAACAACTTTTTGGGTCCAATTTCTCCTGTTACCCTTGGTAAAGTAAAAAAATTGGATAAGAAGTAAATTTTTTGTGAAAAAACTTCCTGTGAAGCACCTGAAGGTTAATAAAATTCTTGAATGTTGTTTTGAGCACCTTGAGGGGTGCTGTTTTTAGAATGGTGTCACTTTTGGGTATTTTCTATCATATAGACCCCTCAAAGTGACTTCAAATGTGATGTGGACCTAAAAAAAAAAATGGTGTTGTAAAAATGAGAAATAGCTGGTCAACTTTTAACCCTTAACTTCCTAACAGAAAAAATTTGGGTTCCAAAATTGTGCTGTTGTAAATTAAACGTGGAAAATGTTAGTTATTAAGTATTTATGTGACATATCCTGTGATATAAGGGCATGAAAATTCAAAGTTGAAAAAATTGCAAAATTTTCAAAATTTTCACCAAATTTCCATTTTTTTTCACAAATAAACGCAAGTTATATCAAATAAATTTTACCACTATCATGAAGTACAATATGTCACGAGAAAAAAGAATCACCGGGATCCATGGAAGCGTTCCAGAGTTATAACCTCATAAAGGGACAGTGGTCAGAATTGTAAAAATTTGCCCGGTTATTAACATGCAAACCACCCTTGGGGATAAAGGGGTTAAAAACCTGCATATTTAAGTCCGAAAAATATGGAAACTTTCCCCAAACTTGTTGCTACTTTTGAAACTTTGGTCAAAGTGACAATTTTTGTGGTGTGTACACACGTGGTCAAAATTGTTGGTACCCCCGTTTAATGACAGAAAAACCCACAATGGTGACAGAAATAACTTGAATCTTACAAAAGTAGTAATAAATGAAAAATCTATGAAAATGAACAAATGAAAGTCAGACATTGCTTTTCAACCATGCTTCCACAGAATTAAAAAAAATAAAACTCATGAAATAGGCCTGGACAGAAATGATAGTACCCCTGAAAATAATGCGACAAAAGGGACATGTTAAATCAAAGTGTGTCCACTAATTAGCATCACAGGTGTCTACAATCTTGGAATCAGTGAGTGGGCCTGTATATAGAGCTACAGATACTCACTGTGCTGTTTGGTGACATGGTGTGTATCACACTCAACATGGACCAGAGGAAGCGAAGGAAAGAGTTGTCTCAGGAGATTAGAAAGAAAATTATAGACAAACATGTTAAAGGTAAAAGTTATAACACCATCTCCAAGCAGCTTGATGTTCCTGTGACTACAGTTGCACTTATTTTCAGAAATTTAAGATCCATGGGACTGTAGCCAACCTCCCTGGACATGGCCGCAGGAGGAAAATTGATGACAAATCAAAGAGACGGATAATACGAATGGTAACAAAAGAGCCCAGAAAAACTTCTAAACAGATTAAAGGTGAACTTCAAGCTCAAGGAACAATAGTGTCAGATTGCACCATCCGTCGTTGTATGAGCCAAAGTGGGCTTCATGGGAGACGATGAAGGAGGATACCATGGTTAAAAAAAATCATAAAATAGCCAGACTGGAATTTGCCAAACTACATGTTGACAAGCCACAAAGCTTCTGGGAGAATGTCCTATGGACAGATGAGACAAAAATTGAACTTTTTGGCAAGGCACATCAGCTTTATGTTCACAGACGGAAAAATGAATCATATCATGAAAAGAACACTGTCCCTACTGTGAAACATGGAGGAGGCTCTGTTGTGTTCTGGGACTGCTTTGCTGCATCTGGCACAGGGTGTCTTGAATCTGTGCAGGGTACAATGAAATCTCAAGATTATCAAGGGATTCTAAAGAGAAATGTGCTGCCCAGTGTCAGAAAGCTTGGTCTCAGTCACAGGTCATGGGTCTTGCAACACGATAATGACCCAAAACACACAGCAAAAAACACCGCAGAATGGCTAAGAGTAAAACACTGGACTAATCTTGAAGTGACCTTCTATGAGACCTGACCTAAATCCTATAGAGCATCTTTGGAAAGAGCTGAAACATGCCGTCTGGAAAAGGCAACCTTCAAAGACGAGACAACTGGAGCAGTTTGCTCTTGAGGAGTGGGCCAAATACCTGTCGAAAGGTGCAGAAGTCTCATTGACAGTTACAGGAATCGTTTGATTGCAGTGATTGCCTCAAAAGGTTGTGCGACAAAATATTAAGTTAAGGGTACCATCATTTCTGTCCAGGCCTATTTCATGAGTTTTATATTTTTTTTAAATTCTGTGGAAGCATGGTTGAAAAGCAATGTCTGACTTTCATTTGTTCATTGTCATAGATTTTTGATTTATTATTACTTTTATCAGAATCAAGTTATTTCAGTCACCATTGTGGGTTTTTCTGTCATTAAACGAGGGGTACCAACAATTTTGACCACGTTTGTAAGTACCGTATATACTCGTGTGTAAGCCGAGATTTTCAGCACCTTTTTTTGTGCTGAAAATGCCCCCTCGGCTTATACACGAGTCATAGGGCAGAAACCAGCGGGGGAGGGGAAGTGGCGGCAGGAGCCGGTGGCTGGGACATCATACTCACCCTCCCCGTGCCATCGCTGAACGTCCCTGCAATCCTGCGTTCTCCCCGGCTTCCTGCAGCTCTCCCCGGCTTCCTGCAGCTCTCCAACGCTGAGCGGTGACGTAATATGGACGCGACGCCACTCCCATGGGCGTGGCCTCCATATTCATGGCCTTAATGAGTGGTATTACGTCAGCGCTGGAGAGCTGCAGGAAGCCGGGGAGAGCTGCAGGAAGCCGGGGAGAACGCAGGATTGCCGGCCGGGACGTTCAGTGATGGCACGGGGAGGGTGAGTATGATGGAGGAGGATGAGGGGAGCATGGAGGAGGACAAGAAGCATGGAGCAGGACGGGGGGGAGGACGGAGAGCACGGAGCAGACCGGGGGAGGACGGAGAGCACGGAGCAGAACGGGGAGGACGGAGAGCACGGAGCAGGACGGGGGGAGGACGGAGAGCTCGGAGCAGAACGGGGGGAGGACGGAGAGCACGGAGCAGAACGGGGGGAGGACGGAGAGCACGGGGGAGGACGGAGCAGGACGGGGGTGGGCACAGAGGAGAATGGGGAGTGCAGAGCTGGATGGGGGAGCACGGAGCAGGACGGGGAGGATGGAAAGCACGAGCAGGACAGGATAATGGAGCAGGAGGAGGGGAGCACAGAGGAGAATGGGGGCGCACAGAGCTGGATGGGGGAGCACAGAGCAGGACGGCAACTTATACACCCGGCTTATACGCGAGTCAATAAGTTTTCCAAGTTTTTTGTGGCAAAATTAGGGGGTCGGCTTATACATGGGTCGGCTTATACATGAGTATATACGGTAGTATTTATTCCACTCTCAAAACATAAAATATGGACACTTTAATATGTTTCTACTACCTGTACATCTAATCCTGCACGTTGGCTCAGTGGTTATGATTAGCATTGTTGCTTTGCAGCGTCGGGGTCCTGGATTCAAATCTCAGCAAGGAATTGGTGTTTTTTCCTGTGTTTGTGTTTTCCATCATGTACTCTGCTTTGCTTTCTCACTCTAGAGATAGGGAGAGGGACAGAGACAGACAGATAGGGAATTTAGATTGTGACCCTCAATGAGGACAGTGATGTCTGTAAGGTGCTATGGCATATAATGGTGCTATAAAAGAGAATAAAATAAAAAAAAAATCAATGAAACATTGCAGGTATAATCCTGTATACTTTCTACTGTTTGGTCCACAATTTTTCTGCAACCAGTACTATGTTCTTTCTTGTAGAAATGTGTTTAAATGGCAGTTTATGTAATTTAATTAAAAATTGCATTTGCCTATTTTGTGCAGTCATATTTATATAAGAAAGGAACATGGCAGGAATGTGCATGAGGATGAATTATGATGGCACAAAAATCACATTTGCTTTGAGTAATTAAACTAACAAATCTTTGGTATATTGCTCCATTTGCTTGTAATGCAAATATATCTGATTTATTCTTGCAAGTGGTTAAGTGCAGGAAAATATAAGAATTCTTAACACCTTAATGACCGAGCATTTTTTTATATTCTTTTCACAGTCACAGCCTTAACTTTAATTTTTAAACCATGGTATGAGAGGTTTTTTTTTGTTTTTTTGCAGGTTGGTTTATATTATATAATGACATGATACAGATGAACTGAACATATAATTTATTGTGTTACATGGAACTTCTTAAAAAGACAAAACAGAAAAAAACACACTGCCTTTGTATTTTGGGTTTTATTTATATGGCATTCACCAGGCAGTAAGTATACTGTGAACACTTTATTCCCTGGCTCAATACTTTTGTGATGATGCCAGATGTATCTTGTTTTTATGTTTTACTTTTGAACAATAAAAACATTATTTTTTAATGTAATGTGATTTTCAACTAGAACATTCAGAGAACCATTTCTATTTTTCCTTTCACAGAGCTGTATATTTTTTTTACAAGTTGAGAACGATGAGATTTCTTTTCCTCATTTTTGGGTAGATGTGACTTATTTTTCACTTTTATTCTGTTTTTTTTATATATATAAATTTATATAAATCTGAAGTTCTTGCATTGGCTTTCTATGGTGTTTTTATTTACTTGGATTTTATTTTAACTATTTAAATATTTGGGGAAGTGTCATGGGTGTATCGCCACGAGGATCGTCGCGATTACACACTCTGACTTCTCACAGCTGAGTTGCTGTTTCTTTGTGTTTGGTAATGAGGGAGTTAATTTTACCTAGCTCTTTGCTAAGACTAGGTCCAGCCTCGCCCGGCTGCTTTTGATTATGTTCTAATTAGATTCCTTCATATACCTGCCAGTCTGGGTGTTAGATGCTGGTGAAAGCATTCATGTAGTCTAGCAGACTGGATCGGTTCTGGGAATACTTAAGCTAAGAGCTCCTTAGTTGTTTTTACTCTTATAGCTTAAAGTTTATCTCTGAGACCTTAGGTGTTCCTACTGTGTGTGAGTGTTGTATGTAAGACTTTATTTACTTTATTTCTTGTCTTTCTTGTATGTCTTTCTGTTCATTAACCGTTACCTGTTCATTCCCTTTGGTGGTAATCAGGGTCCTTCTTAGGACTAGATTACAGTTGGCAGGGATTGATAGGAGACAGGGTTTACGCTGGTGGCCTGGACCTCTGTACCTTTAACAGTACCTCCAGGTTGAGGGATTAGTTAGGACCCCAGTTTAGGGTCAGCATAGACCCCGGTCACCCTCTAGCCGGAGACAGCGTATAACGGATTCCGTATTGACCCACTGGACTTTCTGTCAGGTAATTCTATGTTATCATATATCTATGCGCATGTTATATAGGATGTTGCCCTTTTGATATAGATTACTGTCATCACATATATATATATCTGCTATACAGCGTGACAGGAAGCTATGTGATTGAAATTCCCTTAGATATGTACGGTATATTTGAGATGTACAGTAGACCTGATAAGATGATAACTGAATGTTGAGTAACTAAGGCACAAGGGCAAGTTGATCATTCAGGCAACGATTGAAGACCTGGAGCAAGAGGGGAGCTATTACTCATTAGTCAGTCGGACCAATCCTTCTGAATTAAAACGACACTAAACATAAAATATATCAGAAAAAAAATTGCTTAAGCTGAGAAATATGTAATGAAATCTTCTCAATGTGTCCCAGGACATCGGCTACTCTCCACTTCTGCTGCTAACAATTCTCTTTCTGTCTGACTAGCTTCAGAATGAGCCTCCCCCCACTGCTCTTCCTGTAATACTGCTCAAAGATTAAGCTTTACCCCATATAAGCCCTCACCTCCGGTATTTACTAACCGAATATGAATGAATTAATGAGGACATTAAGGTTCGTTTTTTAATGGGTGGAAAACAAACCAATAGGAAAGTGCACTGAACTGTTTGGCCATTCCAAGGGTGCCTCGAGCGCCGATACTTGGCTTGAACAGTCACTTTTGTTGAAAGACTCCTATTAACCATTGTGTTCTTCAAAATTGCCACCTATTTGTTTCAGAAACATGTCAAACTACAAGGCCTACAACAAAACCTCCCTTTTTGTTAGCAGGTTCCTCCATATTATGCTGTGACCATCAGAGCAGTCCCACCTATAGGACCCCCAGGGATTCACCACAAGGGAATATGGTGCTTAGTGAAATCACTGGTTTCTTCTGTTTAATTCAAGGACATTCTGGGTCTTCGAGAGACAACAGCTTTGTATTGTCTATTCTCTAATAAATTATTGGGTTTCTCAACAGAGACCCCGTTTATTATCTATCTGAGGACGTGGATCCTTGAAGTTCCCCGTCTAGATAAGTAAGTCTTAAGCAACCCAACAAGTGGTGCTGTTCCAAAAGGACAGTGCGGAAGAGTGAAGTGATGTCAGAGATATGATTGGTCTATAGGGGAAATGCCAAATAGTTATAGTAGAGCTGGCTCAGCGGTGACCAGAATAACACAGCTGTAGCAGTGCTGGTACAACGATGAAATCATTAGAAGAGTTGTAGCAGTTTTGGTGGATGTAACGGTGCAGGCGCAATAATGGCTGATGTATAGCTGAACAAACCCTGAAAAATGTGGAGTGGGTACCTAACATTAAATATTGACAGGGTGCCAACTACCTGAATACTCAGGCGGTGTTCCTCTACCTGACACAAAATAAGTGGCCCAGCAGGATGACATCACATACGTATGTCAGGTTCCCACAGAAACCTGAGGCACATAGGGGCAGAAAAATCTGTCCAAAGGGGAAGAAGGGTGGTGAGCACAATACTATAAGCAGGAAAATGTCTTAATAGGTTCTTTAAAAATGTTTTTTTTTTACCTAAATCAAACATAACATGTATAGTGAAATATAAGATTTTCCTGTATGTCTTCTGCATCACTTCAGTGTTATTATAGGGAACCTGTCATCAGGTTTTTCCCATATAAACAACGGCCACCACCTTTCAGCCCTGTGTTACTATAATGCTGTATATAAGTCTCCAAGCCACCCTGCAAGGCAAAAAAAGACCTTTTATTATCCTCCTCTACAGGGCGGTTCGGCCTGAAGGGCGGCATTAGTCTTGATTCGGCGCCTTCTCTATCCCTGTAGTGCTGTCCTCCTCTGCTTCGTGTGGATGACGTGTCCTTTTATCCAGAAAGTGTTCCAAATCATTCTCCTGCGCAGGCATACGATACGATACACTTTATTGATCCCGGGGGGAAATTACAGTATTACAGCAGCAATACATACAGCAGTACATAAAATATTAGGACACAAATCTTGCACAGGTATACTAACATTACATAATAAATAAAAGTGGGTAGTTCAGGTGTATACAAGTCACTGTTAATTGACATTAGTACACCAGCCATCAGTCATTATTTTCTACCACCCTTAGGAAATTATTATACATCCCCATAGCAGTAGGTACAAACGATTTCCTGAATTTCTCCTTCTTGCACCTTAGTAGGATTAGACGGCTGCTGAATGTGCTCTTCTGCTTCAAGAACAGCTCGTATAGTGGGTGTGTACCTCTCTGTCCTGCTGAGGGCAGAGCAAAATACTGTAATGTGCATATCTATAACTGAGGTTTTTACTTGCTGCGATAGCTCTGTAGCTTTAGGGTCTTTCAGGTTATACCTTTGGTCTCTTGGACTAACTACTATAGCGGGCAGTATGCGAGTGCCACTCGCTAGTGTCCAGACCTGTTTGGGTTCTATATTTAGATTCTCTGCATAAGGCAGGAACATGCCTTTGTTTCCTCTGTTGTCGGCTCTTGTTTGTCAGGGCTCTGAAAAGACTATGTGGCCAGGTACGTAATCCTAGCTGCCCTTGTACCCTACTCCTAACCTCCACTCAGGCCTGGCCTTCTCCATCTGCGAACTACCTCTAGTCACCATACTGACCAGACTGTAGAGGAGGTTGCTCAGACACCCTCCAATACAGTCCCTTGCCAACTACTATACTGCCACCTGCTGGTCTCCAGAGGTATTACAGAGCAACAACTTACATTTAATCTGATAGAATTACATCAGGCAATACATCAAAGCATGAATTATTCCACAGGGTCTTATGAATGCAAAAAACTCTGTAATGGCCCCTTTTGGGTCATTAGAGAAGTATGTCTGTTCAGGAGCACAATTTGGAACACTGTATGGATGACATAGGACTCGTCATCCACATGAAGCAGAGAAGGAGGATGGCAACACAAGAGGAGGCGTTGGATCAAGACCAGCGACACCCATTGGACTGGATCGTGTCTTAGGTGAATATAATTAAAGGTCTTTTTGTTTTACAGGGAAGCTTGAAGACTTATATACAACATTATAGACTGCTGTGACACAGGGCTGAAAGGTGGGACCGTAGGGTATATGAGAGAAACCTGATGACAGGTTCCTTTTAAGATCTCTGTCTCATGTCATCCAGTCGGAATCTTCATAAAAATCTTCTTTGGTCATGTGGTTATCACATGTGCTCCACTTGTGACTTATATTAAAGGGAAACTGTCACTCAATTCATGCTGCCCTAACCATGGGCAGCGTGTGGAAGAGCTTGACTGCACAATGGCATTCAGATATGTTCTTTCTCAGAAAATGTTTAGCGGTTTAGAGAAAACAATTTAAATATCCATTTGGGACCAATAGGAAGAGATAGACTAGTTTGGCGGTGCTGGGAGAAGCCGCCTGGGGATGAGGCTGGACTATTTTTGTCTCCATCTATGGCTATTGGCCGGCTTCTCGCCTCACAGCACCGCTCTCCCTCATGTAGACGCACACCTGTTAATCACCTAGAGCGGTATGGGAGAAGCCGGCAGCTGAGGGTGACGTCGGTCTAGTCTACTATTGTACCTGAATGGATCTTTAAAATTTGTTTTTCACTGAGACACTCCGGCATTTCAGAGAAAAAATACCTGGGTTCAGTTGTGAATACTATCCATACTGCCTGCGATTTTGGCAGCCTGAATCGAGTGACAGCTTCCTTTAAGCCCATTAACCACTGGAAACAAACAGTAAAGATTCCTATTTAGAAAATCATGGGAAATTTAGTTTAGAAAACTGTATGTTTCGTCATACAAAGAGTAATAGTTATTTGCTGAAATTGGAATACACCTTTCATTTACTGTGATCCGGTGACCTTATGAATACATTGATTTTTAGAATGTAATTAGGCTTAAGAGGTGATCACCACCCATTGGTCTTCGTTGTGAGCGTCTCTATCAATTTTCTGCCTTTCTGCTGTGTATTAATAGTGTTTCTGTGACAACAGAAGATGTAAAAGTCATGATCACTTCTCGTGTGGGAGGCTGGTGCTGCTTTAATTGTTGCTATAGACAAGAGGAGATATTGCCGGCACCTAAGAATCATAGTACGTGTCCTCATTCTCTGCAACAGAGCAGGAGAGATAGAAATGGAATTCGCTATGATGTTACGTGCCTTTTGCAGATTTTCATTAGAGAAAGCCTGTTGCTATTGCACAAAACATATACTGTATATATAACAGCTAGTTGGGTGCAAGGACGCTCTCTATGAAAATATCTGCATATTGACTAGCAGAGCTGCTGCTTTCCTTCACCTGGTCTCAGAGCTGCAGCACTTAGGAGTCCTCTGCAATAGTTCTATTAGTTTAGGAGTCTGTATTATGCAAATTGGCCGAGTCATTCCCCCACTTTTCTTTAACTGATGGCACCTCTGTTGCTAAGTCTATTGTGTGTGCGTAGGCCAGCAGAACCCATTTTTATTTGTTTTACTCATTTATTCCACAGCGCTTTGTAGACATCATAATCCTGTCCCATTCGGATCAATATAAATTCCTCATATAGGTCTTGTATGTGGAGGAACCCAGCAACATGGAGAACATACAAACTCCTTGCAGATTTTGTCCTTGGTGGGATTTGAACCCAGGACCCTAGCGCTGCAAAGCAACAGTCAATAAATAAGAGTGAAAAGAACATCAGAGTGGACGAGGATTGTGCTATGCTAACAGTGGATTGCTAAAGTATTCAGCTCTACCTTGGCTTTTTACCTATTTTGTTACATTACAATCTGTGTGTAAATATTTTTGTAAATCTGATTTGTGTAAATAGTCTAAGTTAGTGAAGTGATAAAAATATAGGCATAAATTAAATTTATGGGATCAAATAATTACAAATTGGCATGTGCAAATATATTCACCGCTTTTGCGATAAAGCCCCTAAAAAATTTCCAGAGCAAGCAATTCCCCTCATATGTCACATGCTTAGTGAAAGGAAGTCCACCTGTGTGCAAGTGCAATCTAAGGGTCACATGGTCTATCCGAATATACACTTTACCTTTTCTGGAAGTCCACAGAGGCTGCAACACCATTAATCAAGTGGCACCACTAACCAAACAACACCATGAAGACCAAGAAATCTCCAAACAAGTCAGAGACCAAGTTGTTGAGAAGTACAAGTCAGGGTTGGGTTTAACAAAATAAATAAATAAAATATCCCAATTTCTGATTATCCCCCGGAGCACTATCAAATCTATTATCATCAAATGGATAGAACACGGTACCCTTACAAACCTGTCAAGAATGGGCTGCCCAACAAAACTCTCAGCCTGAGCAAGGAGGGCATTAATCAAAGATGCAGCACAGAGGTCAAAGGTAACCCTGAAGGGCAGAGTTCCCAAGCAGAGACTGGGGAATCTGTCCATACGACCACAATAAGATGTGCACTCCATAGAGGTGGCCTTTATGGAACAGTGGGCAGAAAAAAACCTTTACTTACAATTTTTGTGTGTAAGGCTCATTTTGAGATTGCCAAATATATGGAGGAAGTTGCTGTGGTCAGATGAGACCAAAATTTAACTTTTTGGACTACAAGGCAAAAACGTTATGTCTGAAGCCAAACCAACACAGCTTATCACTCCGAGGACACCATCCCACAGTGAAACAAGGTGGTGGCAGCATCATGTTGTGGGGATGTTTTTCGCCAGCAGAGACAGGGTCTTGGTCAAGGGGAAGATGGATGGTGCAAAATACAGGGATATTCCTGAGCCAAACCTTTCAGCCTGTCAGGGATTTGAAACTGGGACAGAGGTTCACCTTCCAAGAAGACAATAACCCAAAGTATACTGCTAAAGCAACACTCTTGTGGCTTAGGCTATGTGCACACGTTCAGGAGTATTCACGTTTTTTTAGCGTTTTTTTGCGACGGTTTTCCGCTGCAAAAACGCTTAAAAAACGGATGCATTAAGCATCCTATTAATAGAATGCATTCCGCAATTTTTGTGCACATGCGTTTTTTTCCGCGAAAAAACGCATCGCGGGAAAAAACGCAGCATGTTCATACTTTTTCCTGAATCGCGACGATTCCGCCGCCATAGGAACGCATTGAACCCCTTACTTTCCGCATGTGGCTATGCCCACCATGCGCAAAGTGAGCTGTTCATGTGCTGATGGTGCCCAGGGTCTGGACGAGAGGAGACTCTCCTCCAGGCCCTGGGTACCATATCCCTGTTAAAACAATAATTAAAATAAAAAATAGTGATATTCTCACCTTCCGGCGGCCCCCGCAACTTTCCCACTCCTCAGCGACGCTCCCGGCAACTCCCGTTCCCAGGATGCCTTGCGACAATGACCCCAGATGACGTAGCGGTCTCGCGTGATGTTACGTCATCTGGGGTCATTGTCGCTAGACATCACTGGGAACGGGAGTTGCCGGGAGCATCGCGAGGACCAGGAAGGCTGCGGGGGCCGCCGGAAGTTTAGAAAATCACGATTTTTGTATTTTTTTAAATTATTTTTAACATTAGATCTTTTTACTATTAATGCGGCACAGCCAGCATCTATAGTAAAAAGTTGGTCACACTTGTCAAACTCTATGTTTGAATAGTGTGACCAACCTGTCACTCAGTTTTCTAAGCGATGCTACAGATCGCTTGTAAAATGCTAGCATTCTGCAATCTAATTACGCTTGTGTTGTGAATGTGTTAGAAATGAATTCTGAGCAGAAGCTCCCTCTGGTGGTTACAAACAGTACTGAACTATTCAATGAAGATTGTGAAGATTGGCAATCAGGTGTTACAGACTGGTCTTATATAAGGGAGGTTCCCTCCCATCAGGGTTGCCGGTGATCAATTGTTCTTGTCTCAACTTTGGTTCCTGGTTCACTTGGAAGCTTGCTGTGTCTTGCCTGCATCTTCTGCTAACAGATAAGATATTTTCTGCTTTTGTTTTTGTGCTTGCTTTTTGCATTTTGTCCTGCACTTCTGTGGAGGTCAGCCAGGTCCCCTCCGGGGGCTTGTGCTCCTCTCAGTTTATCTGAGCCACTGTTATTTGTTCAATTGCCTTTTCCAGTTTTTTCAGTGGCTGCTGCTTAGTTTTGTTACACCAGAGAACTAATTTAGGTGGTAGAGATCGTGTGATCTCAGGTGTTTTTGCAATTAGTGAGTTGGTATTTTTTTAGGGTTTTTTTTGGATTGCAGTAAGTGTCCTTCCTATCCTTTTCTTTCTAGGAAGATTGGGCCCCAACGTTTGCTCATACTATTATCTGTCTGTGTCTGTATTTCCTCTTGTCTAACCGCCATTACATGTTTGGGGGCTTCCTATGTTCTTTGGGGATCTGCTCTGGGGCAGATAGTTTTCCTCTTTCTATCTTTAGGTGTAGTTAGCTTCTCAGGCTGTGACGAGGCGTCTAGGACCAACGTAGGTACGCTCCACGGCTGCCTTTAGTTGTGGTGGTTAGTCAGGGTACTGCAATCCAGTAGATTCCAACCTCTCTGGTGTATTGCCTTTTTTGCCTGCTCTCCTCAGCTACCAAATCATAACAGTATCACCGGCCTAACTGAAAATTATATGGTACTCACAGAAGGGAAAGATAGTGTAAAAAAAAAAAGTTGTCAGAGATATATATATATTTTTTTTTCTTTCCCTCTTTTTCTCTGGGTGCTGAGGATTTTTTTTTCTCTCAATGGAGTTTGCACAGTTGTCTGGCCGTGTGGATCAGCTTGCCACTGAAGTTCGGAGTATTGCTATCTATCTTGCAAGGTTGCCGGTTGTGGAACCTAGGATCCCCATGCCAGATTTATTTTTGGGGGATCGAGCTAAATTTCTGAATTTCAAAAATAACTGTACGTTTTTTTTTGCCTTAAAACCTAAGTCCTCAGGGAACACAGCACAGCAGGTTCAAATTGTCATCTCTCTCATGCGCGGCGATCCTCAGGATTGGGCTTTTTCCCTGACACCTGGGGATCCTGTTTTGAGTAATGTTGATGCATTTTTTCAGGCTCTGGGGTTATTGTACGATGAGCCTAATGTCACTGATCAAGCTGAAAAAGCCTTGTTGGCATTAAATCAGGGGCTTGAGGACGCTGAGTTATACTGTCAGAGATTCCGAAGGTGGGCAGTCCTGACCAAATGGAATGATGATGTTTTGGCAGCCCTTTTTCGGAAGGGTCTGTCAGAGAATGTAAAGGATGTTATGGTGGGATTCCCTGTCCCCTCTGGTCTCAATGATTCTATGTCATTAGCGATTCAAATTGATAGACGTTTGCGTGAGCGTAGAGGTATGCGTGGAATAGTGTTGCCTTGTGAACCAGCTTCTGAACCCATGCAGTGTGATAGAGTGGCTTCTGGGGCACAGCGTCATGAGTTTCAAAAACGTAATGGGTTATGTTTCTACTGTGATGACGCCTCTCATGCTATTTCAGTCTGCCCTAAGCGGGGAAGACGTTTTGCACGCTCAGTTGTCTTGGGTAGTGTTCAGACTAAATTTCTGTTGACTGTTACCCTGATTTGCTCCCT
This sequence comes from Oophaga sylvatica, assembly GCA_033576555.1. Classification (NCBI taxonomy): domain Eukaryota; kingdom Metazoa; phylum Chordata; class Amphibia; order Anura; family Dendrobatidae; genus Oophaga; species Oophaga sylvatica. The sequence continues at coordinate 494,040,457 of JARQOD010000005.1, forward strand.
GTCCACATTTTCTGCTTAGGCTTTTGTTGATTCGGGAGCAGCTACTAACCTGATGGATTTTGATTTTGCTAAACGTTGTGGGTTTCCCTTGATACCCCTACGGAAGTCTATTCCCCTACTGGGGATTGATTCTACCCCTTTGGCTGAGAATAAACCCCAGTTCTCTACTCAGGTGATAATGAGGGTTGAACCTTATCATCAGGAGAGTTGCAAATTTTTGGTGCTGTATAATCTGCATGACACTGTTGTACTGGGTTTCCCTTGGTTACAGTCTCATAATCCTGTTTTGGATTGGAAATCTGTGTCTGTAACCAGTTGGGGCTGCCAATGTGTTAATGCCAACACTCCTGTTTTTTCTGCCTCTCCCCAGGCTCAGGATGTTCCTGACTTTTTGACTGATTTTTCTGATGTGTTTAGCGAAGGTAAATCTGCATCCATGCCCCCCCATAGGAGCTATGACTGCGCTATTGAATTAGTGCCTGGTAGTAAATTCCCTAAAGGTCGCCTTTTTTAACTTGTCTGTACCTGAACATGACGCTATGCGGTCTTATATCAAGGAGTCATTGGAGAAGGGTCATATCAGACCATCCTCTTCACCCTTGGGTGCCGGTTTTTTCTTTGTGGCCAAAAAGGATGGTTCATTAAGGCCGTGTATTGATTATCGTCTCTTGAACAATATCACTGTGAAATATCAATATCCGTTACCCTTGATTTCTGACCTGTTTTCCAGGGTGAAAAGTGCTACTTGGTTTACCAAGCTTGACCTCAGGGGGGCGTATAACCTTATTCGCATTAAGCACGGGGATGAATGGAAGATGGCATTTAATACCCCAGAGGGGCATTTTGAGTACCTAGTGATGCCCTTTGGGCTCACTAATGCTCCTTCTGTCTTCCAGTCCTTCATGAATGACATTTTCAGGGATTTTGTGGATACATTTCTGATTGTTTATTTGGATGATATCTTGATTTTTTCCAATGACTGGGACTCTCATGTGAAACATGTTCGGACTGTGTTCCAGATTTTGAGAGAGAATGCTCTGTATGTGAAGGGATCAAAGTGTCTTTTTGGCGTACAGAGGATCTCATTTCTGGGATTCATTTTGTCCCCATCTGTTATTGAAATGGACCCGGTCAAGGTTCAGGCCATCTGTGATTGGGTCCAACCTACTTCATTAAAGGCTCTTCAGAGATTCTTGGGTTTTGCCAATTTTTATCGTAAATTTATTGGTAATTTCTCTGTTATTGTTAAACCATTGACTGATTTGACCAAAAAGGGTTCTGATGTGGTGAATTGGCCTCCTGAGGCAGTCTCTGCATTTCAGGAACTTAAGCAGAGATTCACTTCTGCTCATGTTCTACGGCAGCCTGATGTTTCTCTGCCATTTCAGGTGGAGGTTGATGCCTCTGAAATTGGGGCAGGTGCCGTCTTGTCCCAAAGAGATCCAGAGACCTCTAAAAGTAACCCTTGTGCCTTTTTCTCTCGAAAATTTTCTCCAACTGAACGTAATTATGACGTGGGTAATCGGGAGTTATTGGCCATGAAGTGGGCTTTTGAAGAGTGGAGACATTGGCTGGAGGGAGCCAAACATCAGGTGGTGGTCCTCACGGACCATAAGAATCTGGTTTATCTGGAATCAGCCAAGCGACTTAATCCTAGACAGGCCAGGTGGGCCTTGTTTTTCACACGTTTTAATTTTGTGTTTTCCTTTCTTCCTGGCACTAAGAATGTTAAAGCGGATGCCCTCTCGAGGAGTTTCCTTGCGGACTCTCCTGAGTTATCTGATACTGCTGTTATTTTGAAAGAGGGTGTAGTTGTTTCCGCCATCTCGCCCAATTTGAGACTGGCTCTGGAAGGGTGTCAGGAGGATAAACCCGAGCGCTGCCCTATTGGGAAATTGTTTGTCCCAGACCGGTGGAAAAAGAGTGTGATGTCTGAGATTCATTGTTCCGCGTTGGCCGGTCATCTCGGAATTTTTGGTACCAGAGACTTGGTTAGTCGGTCCTTTTGGTGGCCTACTTTGTCTCGTGACGTCAGGGAATTTGTGCAGTCCTGCGGGACTTGCTCTCGCTCCAAGCCTTGCTCTCGCTCTAGTGGTTTGTTGATGCCATTGCCTGTGCCCAAGAGACCATGGACCCATATCTCTATGGATTTCATTTCCGACCTCCCTGTTTCTCAGAGAATGACCGTTATCTGGGTGATTTGTGATAGGTTTTCCAAAATGATACATCTTGTGCCATTACCTAAGTTGCCTTCCTCCTCCGAATTGGTGCCTTTGTTCCTTCAGCACGTGGTTCGGTTACACGGCATTCCTGAGAACATTGTGTCTGACAGAGGAGTCCAGTTTGTTTCCAGATTTTGGAGGACTTTTTGTTCTAAACTTGGTGTTCAATTGTCTTTCTCCTCGGCTTTTCATCCTCAGACCAATGGACAAACTGAGAGAACAAACCAGACATTGGAGACTTATCTGAGATGCTTTGTGTCTGCTGATCAGGATGACTGGGTCTCTTTTTTGCCTTTGGCTGAGTTTGCTCTTAATAATAGGGCTAGCTCTGCCACTTTGATGTCTCCATTTTTCTGCAATTTGGGTTTCACCCTCGATTTTCTTCGGGACAGACGGAGGCTTCTGTCTGTCCAGGTGTTGACTCTGTTGTGGAGCGTATGCAGCAGATTTGGGACCAGGTAGTGGAGAGGTTGTCCCTCTCTCAGGAGAGGGCCCAGCGGTTTGCCAACCAGCATAGGACTGATGGTCCTCGGTTTGAAGTGGGGGACTTGGTCTGGTTGTCCTCAAGAAATATCCCTATGAGAGTTGCATCTCCTAAGTTTAAGCCTAGTGTAATGTATGTGGTACAGTTCATATAGCGTCTTGTGCTTGGGTGCGATGAAAATACTTGAGACACAGGTTGATAAAGAAAGTCTTGTATTGCTTCATACAAATTGGCAAAAATAAACACACAGGTTGTAAACACAGAAGCAGGAGACACAGCAGGCCAGAGTAATCTAAGCTCAGCAATAACTCTCCACAACAGATTCAGATCTTCTTCTCTGTTACCGCAAGTCCATGCAAACGTGAGGCTCTCAAGAGCAGAGTTCAGAGTCCACAAGTGCTTCAGAGTTCCTCAGTAGGAATGGCTGGAGTACAAGGTCCAAGGCTTCAGGAGTCAGAACACAGGTTCACTGCAGGCTAGATTCTGAAGCACTGATTGCTCAGCTGTGGCTGTTTAAGAAGCAAACGGAGAGAATCAGGGCGGGAACATGCAAGCTGGAAAACTCCATTTTGACTGAGGGCAAGATAGCTGCAGCAAAACAGAAAGCAAAATGGCCGACGAACAAACTGAGTTTCAGAAACAGATACACAGAACCTTACATTACTCCCCCCTTAGGGACAACCTCCGGATGACCTCAGACCAGGCTTGTGTGGGTACCTCTGATGAAACTGACGGAGCAAGCGAGGAGCATTAACGTTATTGACTGGCTCCCATGAGTTGTCCTCCACTGGGTAGCCCTGCCATTTAATCAGATATTGTAACTGATTTCTATACAACCTGGAATCTAAAATCCTTTCCACCACAAATTCCTCCTGACCATCGACTAGCACTGGGTTAGGGCAAGGAGAAGAACGTCCAGGAAACGTATTGGGTGTCGCAGCCTTTAGTAGGGATACATGAAAGACAGGGTGGATTCTCATAGTTCTGGGCAATTGAAGACGACAAGCAACGGCACTTATAATTTTACTGATTTTATAGGGTCCAATGTACTTATGTCCCAACTTAGACGATGGAATCCTTAACTTAAGATTTCTGGTTGACAGCCAGACCAGGTCTCCTACCTTAAAAGCTGGTGCAGGTTTACGAAATTTATCTGCTGCCTTCTTGTACCTTTCCTGAGCCGATTCCAGATTCTCCTTTAGAAGATCCATATTCTTCTGTAAAGTCGTGACTCTTTCAGCCACTGCTGGCAAAGGCGTCTCTATGGGAAATCGTGGTAGAATGTTAGGATGATAACCTAGATTAGAGTAAAAAGGAGACTGTTTAGTGGAGGCACTCTGAAAGTTGTTGTAAGAGAACTCAGCCAATGGAAGTAGATCCACCCAATCATCCTGTAGGTGGCAGATAAAGCAGCGGAGATACTGCTCCAGGGTTTGATTGGTTCGTTCGGTTTGTCCATTAGTCTGGGGATGAAAAGCAGAAGAAAGGTTTACTTTAATGTCCAATGCTGCACAAAAATTTTGCCAAAACCTAGAAGTGAATTGCACCCCTCGATCCGAAATAACCTCATCCGGTACTCCATGTAAGCGAAACACATCTTTAATCATCAAATCTGATGTCTGTTTTGCAGTGGGTAAGCCGACACAAGGGATAAAATGAGCTGCCTTTGTTAGACGGTCAACCACCACTAGAATAGTGTTCTTCCCTTGAGAGGTTGGTAATTCCACAATGAAGTCCATAGAAATGGATCCCCACGGGCGGGACGGGGTGGGAAGAGGCTGTAACAGACCAGTTGGTGAAGAGCGAGGTGTTTTGCATCTTGCACAAACCTCACACGAAGTGACATAGTCCAAAACATCCTTCCTACAAGTGGGCCACCAAAAGAAACGAGAAAGAAATTCCTATGTCTTCAGAATTCCCTATGCCCGGCTATTTTGGAATCGTGAATGAGTTGCAATACTCTCAATCTGACTGTTTCAGGTATATACAGATGTTGTCCCAGAATCCACACACCATTCTTAAAGACAAGACTTACGTCCCTTGGGGGTTGAGCCAAAAAAGAATCCGCATGGTATGCTTCCTTGATGTCTTTAATTAGGTCTTGATGATGAATCACTCCTAGGAATCTAGAGTCAGGAAGAATAGTCTTAGGAGGAGTAATTGGACGTGTCTCTGCTGAGTAAATCCTAGAGAGTGCATCAGCCTTTCCATTGCGCGATCCTGGTCTATAAGAAATAATAAAATTAAATTGGTTTAAGAAAAGATTCCAGCGAGCCTGGCGAGGAGTCAGGCACTTAGCCGACCTGATAAACTCAAGATTACGATGGTCTGTCAGAACGACTATTTGCTGTGCAGCTCCTTGAAGAAGGTGTCTCCATTCTTTGAAGGCGGCAATAATGGCCAACAACTCTCTATTGCCCACATCGTAGTTCTTCTCAGCCGAAGACAACTGCTGGGAAAAGAAGGCACAGGGATGCAAGACATTCTTCTCACCTGTTCTCTGAGAGAGTATAGCTCCCACGGCACAGTCTGAAGCATCCACCTCTATTATGAAGGCAAGCTCTGGGTTGGGATGTACTAGGATAGGTGCAGTGGTAAATTTATCTTTTAGACGGGAAAATGCTTCCTGGGCTTGGGGAGTCCAGGAGAACTTAGACTCTTTCCGGGTAAGTTGGGTGATAGGTGACACTACCTCAGAGAAATTTCTAATGAAACGTCTATAGAAGTTTGCAAACCCGATGAAGCGCTGTACCTCCTTCACATTTCTAGGACTTGGCCAATCATTGATGGCTTGGGTTTTACTTCCATCCATACTAATTCCTTGTGTAGATAGTACATACCCCAGAAATTGAATTTCGGTCTTATGGAATTCACACTTTTCAAGCTTGATGTAAAGATGATTTTGTCTTAGACGTTCCAAGACCATTCTCACATGTCCATGATGTTCCTCTGTGGAGTTAGAAAAAATTAAAATATCATCCAAATAAATTACCACGAATGTATCCAGGAGATCCCTGAAGATGTCATTCACCAAGTGTTGGAAAGTGGCTGGGGCGGTACTCAGACCAAAAGGCATAACTAGATATTCAAAGTGTCCATAGCGTGACCTGAATGCAGTCTTCCATTCATCCCCAGGTCTAATACGGACTAAGTTATAGGCCCCACGAAGATCTAGTTTAGAAAAAATTTTGGCATGTCGCACTCTCTCCAATAACTCAGGGATTAAAGGCAATGGATAACGGTTTCTAATAGTAACCTTATTGAGTTCCCTATAGTCTACGCATGGTCTCAGGGATCCATCTTTCTTCTTTACAAAGAATATGGGTGCCCCTGCAGGAGATGAAGAGGGGCGTATGAAGCCCTTGGCTAGATTTTCGTCTATGTACTCTTTTAAAGCCTTCAGCTCGGGCCCCGCCAGGGGGTAGATCTTACCAAAAGGTATCTCTGCTCCAGGCAATAATTCAATTGGACAATCATATGGACGGTGAGGAGGAAGCTGGTCAGCGTTCTTCTTGTCACATAAATCCACATAGTCCTGGTATACAGCTGGTAGTTCAGGGACTGACATGGTTCCTTTAGGAACAGAGCAAGCTGAAATTTTTGGACTCATCTGTTTCTCTGGAAAGTGTAATTCCTTGGTCTCCCAGTTAATGGTAGGATTCTGAGCCTGCAGCCATGGTAGCCCTAGAATAATGGGAAAGTGAGGAGAAGAGATAAGCATAAAGGACAGTTTCTCTTGATGATCTTTACCCATAAGAACCTTTAAAGGCTCTGTTTCCTGATCCACTGGTCCAGAGGTCAGCAGGGAGCCATCCACAGTTTCCATCTGTACTGGAGTAGCCTTCTTCACTGAACGTATTCCCTGTTTCAGAGCAAAGGAGACATCCATAAAATTTCCACTTGCACCTGAGTCGATCATAGCAGAGCTAGACACCCAGGCTGAGTCAACCCAGAGTTTGATGGAAAGAAAACAGTGAGAATTGTTTTTTTTACAACTCAGCTGGGACACCGCTGAGGAAACTTGAAAGATGGCAGCATTTACACAGTCAACGTCCTCAGAGGTAACGGAGTTTAAGTCCGAGAAATCAAGATCTGTTGCTGCAGATCTCTCTGGAGCCTGAGGCTCGGACCTGACAGATCCCCTCTCGCAACACTCACAATGAATGAGTGCTGCAGTAGTCTTGCGAGAACGGCTGGGGCAGTTAATAATAAAGTGCCCTGACTTACCACAATAAAAACATAGATTCTCCTTAAAACGATGTTCCTTGCGTGCATCACTAACCCGTCGTAGTAAAGAGTCTACCTGCATGGGTTCAGGTTCCCGTGTAATCCTATTCAAAGGTTCCTTAGCTGGAGAGGAAGGTAGGAAAAGGTTAGTACGATTGCTTTCGAACCATCTCTCTTGCCTGCGTTCAGTTAAACGAGTATCAATACGGATGCAGTAGTTAATAAAGTCACCTAACGCAGTGGGAGGGTCGGCACGAGCAAGTTCATCCTTAATCAGTGGGGATAACCCCTTTCGAAAAATAGATTTTTTGGCGGAATTGTCCCAGGTGGTATCAAGGGCCCATCTCCTGAAATCCAAGGCATATTCAGCTACCGAGTGCTTACCTTGGCGCAAAGCTAACATGGCTGCTTCAGCTGTTGCACCTCGATTGGGGTCATCAAACACCTGCCCCATGGCTGAAATAAAATCATCAAGGTGATTCAAACAATCATCCTCAGTCTCAATCAGAGGGTTTGCCCACATCAAAGCCTTGTTGGTAAGCAACATAATTATAGTAAGCACCTTAGATCGTTCAGTAGGAAATTGTGAAGCATGTGCAGAAAAAAAAAGATTGCATTGATTAACAAATCCCCTGAATTTTTCACGTTCACCACCAAAACGAAAAGGGGGCAACTTGGGAATCCCAGAACTCGGGGCCACGGCAGGAGCCTGGACTCGCCCCCCCAGAACCTCAATCCTGGCTCGCAAATCCTGGGTAGTCTGTCCAACCACTTGCAAATTGTGATTATTTAGGTCCTGAAGATTTGTAAAACGGGTCTTTATATTCTGCAAATCTGCAAGGATATTATCAGTCACTCCGCAAAGTTCCTTTATGCGGGCCTCCATTTTCCAGATCTTTTAAGACAGGATACTGGAAGAAGAGGAGAGAAAAAAAAAAAAAACAATAGTGTTCACCTGTGGCAACACTGAAGAAAGAAAAAACTTTAAGGGAACTGCTCACCTGGAATGGTTGTGAGAAGTCACAACCACTATCATCACAGAAAGCTTTCAACCAGACATCTGATATCCAGAGTTTCAGCAGACAAAAAGAGAAGAGAAAAAAAAAAAACAATAGTGTTTACCTGTGATAACACTGCAGAAAAAAAACTTAAGGGAATTGCTCACCTGGAATGGTTGTGAGAAGTCACAACCACTGTCATCACAGAAAGTACAACCGGACATCCGATATCCACAGTACAGCAGACAAGCCTTTCCAGACCCAGCAGACACTAACGTTTGGCTTCAGAATCTTGTAATGTATGTGGTACAGTTCATATAGCGTCTTGTGCTTGGGTGCGATGAAAATACTTGAGACACAGGTTGATAAAGAAAGTCTTGTATTGCTTCATACAAATTGGCAAAAATAAACACACAGGTTGCAAACACAGAAGCAGGAGACACAGCAGGCCAGAGTAATCTAAGCTCAGCAATAACTCTCCACAACAGATTCAGATCTTCTTCTCTGTTACCGCAAGTCCATGCAAACGTGAGGCTCTCAAGAGCAGAGTTCAGAGTCCACAAGTGCTTCAGAGTTCCTCAGTAGGAATGGCTGGAGTACAAGGTCCAAGGCTTCAGGAGTCAGAACACAGGTTCACTGCAGGCTAGATTCTGAAGCACTGATTGCTCAGCTGTGGCTGTTTAAGAAGCAAACGGAGAGAATCAGGGCGGGAACATGCAAGCTGGAAAACTCCATTTTGACTGAGGGCAAGATAGCTGCAGCAAAACAGAAAGCAAAATGGCCGACGAACAAACTGAGTTTCAGAAACAGATACACAGAACCTTACACCTAGGTTCATTGGACCTTATAAGATCATGGAGATTCTTAATCCTGTTTCCTTTCGTTTACTTCTTCCAGGGACATTTAAGATCCATAACGTGTTCCACAAGTCCTTATTGAAAAGGTTTGTCGAGCCAGTGGTTCCTATGGCTGCGCCTCCTGACCCTGTTTTGGTTGAGGGCAATCTGGAGTATGTGGTTGAGAAAATATTGGATTCTCGTTTTTCTAGACGGAAACTCCAGTATTTGGTTAAGTGGAGAGGTTATGGTCAGGAGGACAATTCTTGGGTGTTTGCTTCGGACATCCATGCTAGGAGACTGATCCATGCGTATCACAGAGCTCATCCTGACCGACCTGGTTGCCCAAATGAGGGTTCGGTGACCCCAGGGGGTACTGTTGTGAATGTGTTAGAAATGAATTCTGAGCAGAAGCTCCCTCTGGTGGTTACAAACCGTACTGAACTATTCAATGAAGATTGTGAAGATTGGCAATCAGGTGTTACAGACTGGTCTTATATAAGGGAGGTTCCCTCCCATCAGGGTTGCCGGTGATCAATTGTTCTTGTCTCAACTTTGGTTCCTGGTTCACTTGGAAGCTTGCTGTGTCTTGCCTGCATCTTCTGCTAACAGATAAGATATTTTCTGCTTTTGTTTTTGTGCTTGCTTTTTGCATTTTGTCCTGCACTTCTGTGGAGGTCAGCCAGGTCCCCTCCGGGGGCTTGTGCTCCTCTCAGTTTATCTGAGCCACTGTTATTTGTTCATTTGCCTTTTCCAGTTTTTTCAGTGGCTGCTGCTTAGTTTTGTTACACCAGAGAACTAATTTAGGTGGTAGAGGTCATGTGATCTCAGGTGTTTTTGCAATTAGTGAGTTGGTATTTTTTTAGGGTTTTTTTGGATTGCAGTAAGTGTCCTTCCTATCCTTTTCTTTCTAGGAAGATTGGGCCCCAACGTTTGCTCATACTATTTTCTGTCTGTGTCTGTATTTCCTCTTGTCTAACCGCCATTACATGTTTGGGGGCTTCCTATGTTCTTTGGGGATCTGCTCCGGGGCAGATAGTTTTCCTCTTTCTATCTTTAGGTGTAGTTAGCTTCTCAGGCTGTGACGAGGCGTCTAGGACCAACATAGGTACACTCCACGGCTGCCTTTAGTTGTGGTGGTTAGTCAGGGTACTGCAATCCAGTAGATTCCAACCTCTCTGGTGTATTGCCTTTTTTGCCTGCTCTCCTCAGCTACCAAATCATAACACGCTTGCAAAACGCTAGTTTTTAGCGGGAATACGCATACCAATAAAATGCATATTTCCCGTGGCAGGGAGGTGCGGGATTGCCGTGGAAATTTCCGTGGCAATTCTGTTACGTGTGCACATAGCTTAAAGGGTAAACGTGTAAATGTTTTAGAGCGACCTAGTCAAATCCAATCCAATTGAGAATCTATGGTCTGAGTTAAAGATTGCTGTTCACCAGAGGAAACCATCTAACTTGAAGGAGCTGGAGTAGTTTTTCTTTGAAGAATGGGCAAAAATCCCAGTGGCAAGATGTGGAAAGCTCGTAGAAATTTATCCAAAGTGACTTGCAGTTGTAATTGCTGCAAAAGGAGGTTGTACAAAGTACTGACCTTAGGGGGGTGAATAGTTATGCACACTGAAGTTTTCAGTTATTTTGTCCTGTCTGTTGTTTGCTTCACAATAAAAAGAAAATCAAATGTTCACAGTTGTAGGCATGTTCTTTACATGAACTGATGCAAATCCTCAAGAAAAACAGTGACGTTCCAGGTTATGAGATGGCATTTTTTGTGTTTTGCTAAGTGGGGGTTGGGGGGATGGCATACTTTTGCAAGCCACTGTTTATAGCTATTCTAGGGAAATACCTTTGAGCGGGATTATAAGAAATGTATTTGGACAGATCACTGTAACTAGTGCAGTATAATAGTGAAATAATGTGCTGAGCAGCATATTACCTAGAAGTATACAATCTATTGTTTTGCTCTGACAATATCCAGTCAGAGATCGTTGCTGACCACCACTGACATGATTTCCGTTTGTATCAATGTTTTGTTTCTGCCGTCTCTTGGGATATTGAATGTTAGAACATTTACATGGATGATGACGACAGGGAGTGTTGTGTCTACTATTAATAGCATTTCTCTGACACTTTTTCACATCATTTAGAAACCTTGATAAACCAAACCTGGAAATAGATGTGACAATTATAATTTATAATGTTGTTTAATAACCAATTACCCAATAATCTTAACAATATTGAACAGGTTATTCAACCAATAATATTCATTGTGCTCTGCAGTAAATGTATAGATCTCCAAATACATGCATGCAAACAGGCTCGGACTGGCCTAGCGGTGAATCGGTGGATCCCCCGGTGGGCGCTGCCTCCAACTTGTACAGGAACTACACACATTATTTTTAGCAGTGATCAGGGATAAGGACCCTCCCTGATAACTGCATCTTGCTGTTTAGCAGGTAGCTAGGGCCCTAGCAACAATCAATCTGGGCCCCCTTCTCCCATGATTGACAGATGGAGCAGGGCAACAACAGCTGTGGTTGATGCCAGGACGAAAACAGCCAATCAGGAGGCAGAGCCTGTTCAGCGCAAAATAAATAAATGATAAACTCACCTACTGGACTCCTGCTGTTTACTGGGACCATACCCCATGTTCCTCACTGGTAGTCTCATCTCCTCCTCTGGATTGAATTTCATATGATCAGGATTCTAAAGAGCCTCATCTGAATAGAGCGGAGGTTGGGCATGCACATCCCAAGGGATTGCACTTCAAGGGATTGCGGCGTTAGCACCTATCCCAGGCATAAGGGTAACTTCCAAACCTAGCACAACCCCTTTAAGGGAAAATGCACTTTGCTGTAGTAAAATAAAACTGTAGTAAGATAAAACTGTTCTCTTTTGCCCACTGTATTGTCTGATAAAATTCTCACATACACAGAGCTTAATTATGAGCATATACAGTAGAAGTCAAGTTTGCGTCTGGAATAATTTCCAAAAGAAAAGGCAAACCAGCTCACCAACTACCACAGCAGGTGCACGGAACGACGTCTGACAAACGTCCAGGGAAGTCCAAGAGAAAAAGAAATGTTCCAGCTCCTTAAAATTCCAAAATTTTATTCGTCCATTCGATATAAAATACAAAGTGGTATATGCTCCATAGAAGGAAGCCACATACAGCAACGCGTTTCGATCAGTAGATCTTCATCAAGGCTGATGAAGATCGACTGATCGAAACGCGTTGCTGTATGTGGCTTCCTTCTATGGAGCATATACCACTTTGTATTTTATATCGAATGGACGAATAAAATTTTGGAATTTTAAGGAGCTGGAACATTTCTTTTTCTCTTGGAATAATTTCCACCAGTGGTCCCCAGTCACACCAGTCTGACCCTGCACACAAACCTTTTAGCAGTCAATCACAACTGAAAACAGGAAAGTTGAAAAGATCAGGTGAACAGAAGGATTTATCAGTTCTTGTTATAACATTTTAAATAAAATTAAACAGTATTTATTGTCTACAGTCATGGCCAAAAGTTTTGAGAATGACACAAATATTAATTTTTACAAAGTCTACTGCTTCACTTTTTCTAATGGCAATTTGCATATACTCCAGAATGTTATAAAGAGTGATCAGCTTAACAGCAATTACTTGCAAAGTCAATATTTGGCTAGAAAATGAACTTTATCCCCCAAAACACATTTCAACATCATTGCAGCCCTGCCTTAAAAGGACCAGCTAACCTCTTTTCAGTGATTGCTCCATTAACACAGGTGTGGGTGTTGATGAGGACATGGCTGGAGATCAATCTGTCATGATTAAGTAAGAATGACACCACTGGACACTTTAAAAGGAGGCTGGTGCTTGGCATCATTGTTTCTCTTCTGTTAACCATGGTTATCTCTAAAGAAAACACGTGCAGTCATCATTGCAATGCACAAAAATGGCCTAACAGGGAAGAGTGTCGCAGCTAGAAAGATTGCACCTCAGTCAACAATCTATCGCATCATCAAGAACTTCAAGGAGAGAGGTTCCATTGTTGCCAAAAAGGCTTCAGGGCGCCCAAGAAAGACCAGCAAGCGCCAGGACCGTCTCTTAAAAGTGTTTCAGCTGCGGGATCGGGCTACCAGCAGTGCAGAGCTTGCTCAGGAATAGCAGCAGGCAGGTGTGAGTGCATCTGCACGCACTGTGAGGCGGAGACTCTTGGAGCAAGGCCTGGTCTCAAGGAGGGCAGCAAAGAAGCCACTTCTCTCCAGAAAAAACATCATGGACAGACTGATATTCTGCAAAAGGTACAGGCAGTGGACTGCTGAGGACTGGGGTAAAGTTATTTTCTCTGATGAATCCCCTTTTCGATTGTTTGGGACATCAGGAAAACGCCTCATTCGGAGAAGACAAGGTGAGCGCTACCACCAGTCTTGTCTCATGCCAACTATTAAGCATCCTGAAACCATTCATGTGTGGGGTTGCTTCTCAGCCAAGGGAATCGGCTCTCTCACAGTCTTGCCTAAAAACACAGCCATGAATAAAGGATATGTACCAGAATGTCCTCCAAGAGCAACTTCTCCCAACCCTCCAAGAGCAGTTTGGCGATCAACAATGCCTTTTCCAGCATGATGGAGCACCTTGCCATAAAGCAAAGGTGATAACTAAATGGCTCAGGGAACAAAACAGAGATTTTGGGTCCATGGCCTGGAAACTCCCCAGATCTTAATTCCATTGAGAACTTGTGCTCAATTATCAAGAGACGGGTGGACAAACAAAAACCTAAAAATTCTGACAAAATGAAAGCATTGATTGTGCAAGAATGGACTGCTATCAGTCAGGATTTGGTCCAGAAGTTGATTGAGAGCATGCCAGAGAGAATTGCAGAGGTCCTGAAGAAGAAGAGTCAACACTGCAAATATTGACTTGCTGCATTAACTCATTCTAACTGTCAATATAAGCTTTTGTTACTCATATGTTTGCAATTATTATATTTCTGTCTGTGATAAAAACATCTGTCAAACACACATAAAAACCAGAGGGCAGCAGATCATGTGAAAATATAATATTTGTGTAATTCTCAAAACTTTTGGCCATGACTGTATATGCTTAAAAGGAACCTATCATGTCACCAAATGCTATTAACCTGCAGATATGGGATTAATCTGCAAGTTAATAGCATTATAAACAATACAACCTCCGCACTGAAATTACAGCTACAGGGAGGAATTTAACTTTATTCCTCCCGGCAGCCTCCAGCTTTGTCATACAGGAGTGGCTTCAGTCACCGCTCACAGCACTGAGAGCGGCGGCTGTAAGCACACCCTGGCGCATTAACTGACAGCTGATTTTGCACTGCCGCACTGCAGAAATGACTTTCAATAGTGCCAGGCGTGCTTACATTTACCGCTCACTATGTAATGAGCAGAGTCTGAAATAACGCTGGACCGCATCTGACTGAAAGCCGGCAACTCCTGGGAGAAGTAAGTTAATTTCCTCCAGCAGCTGGGCTTTTTGTAAGGCACTCACATACAGTAGCTTTGGGACACTGTTGACCACCAAATTAGCCCCATAAATGCAGGTTAATAACATTTGGGGAAATGACACATTCCCTTTGATGAATAAGCACCATTTCAGTTTGTTTTCTTATAAATCAATAATGTAAGTTAAGATAAGAAACTTTGTAATTTTTCATATCAGACAAATGCCATTTTCCCCACCCATCAGACTCTGATTTTCTGAATATTAAATTAAATCGGTTGACCACTACTAAAACAACTCTTTCTCAATCACTATTTTCACCTTTATAAAATAATAGTTATGTTTACCTCCGGTGTGGGTGCCTTGCCAGCATTGTTGGTCCTCTCACTCCAGGGTCTCACGTGGCATTTTTATAGCTGGTTCACTTTCCCCTCCTTATTGACAAATCAGACATCCGGAGGAAGTGAGGGCTGCTGCTGCTGTCACTTCCTCCGAGCCTGGGAGAGCAAGTGCCGACATCTCTGGCACGGCGCACACACCGGAGGTAAGTATAGCTGCTATTATTTTATAAGGGGGAATATAGTGATTGACAAGGGTTGTCTGAGCAGTGGAAACCCCTTTTATGTTTCTAGGTTCAGAAAGTAAGGTTTGGAATGGATTGAAAACTGTCTCAAAAGACCACACTCAGAAAGTTGCAGTTAAGATACAATAAAAAAGACTCTTGTCCCAGTTTGCCTTGTTTAGAACAACATTATGGTGTGGTACACCAGGCCGATATTTTGCTTTTAGTTTTTCTGCTCTCTCAATTCCCAAAGTGCTCATCAAATCCTCTTCACTGTACCACTCTGTATCTGAATGGCTGAACTAGTCCTTTTTCTCTGGAATAATGGGTTTCAACAAACGTTTTCCATTTCTTAAAGAATTTGCCTGTAGCTCTTTCTTTCCAGGCGGTCTATACCAAATAACAGTTGGATCTGAACAATGATGGCTGCTATTCCAGGAGTCTCTTGTTCTGGCCACTAATGAAATAAACATTTAAAGCCACCACTAATATTATGTGACTCATCTGAGGAAATGACTTATTGCCTTTCGCATCATCTCCAGGTTGCCTGAGCTGGTGGAACAGAATTGCCTGCGGAGTCAGAGGGACAGTAGAGAGAATCCACTGCACGCTCAATCCATGCATCTTATATGGCACTACACAGCGTGTCATGTGGATGTGGACTCCGTATGATTAATGCAGGACCGCAGTGCCCTCCACCAGGTAACAGTTTGAGAAAGATTTTATTAAATCCAAATGTCCCGATGGTTACAACCATGGAGCACTATTAAATTCTTTTTTTTTCTGCACAACCCTGAATAAACTTTTAATTGCATGAATTGAGAGTGCAGTGGATTCTCTCTTATATTTTGGGATCCCACTCGCACCTCGCTCTCATCAGGTGTGTGAAGTCCGAAATGTATTAAAAGAAGAGAGGGTCAAGCAGCCTCCGGTAGCTGGACATGTAACCAGACCCTCTGCCAACAGCTTCAAGAGTATGGACACTCCCAAACACCAAGCCATAAATTACGAAGATGGCTTTTACATTTTGGACACTCTATGATTCGGTCAGTCAAATTAGGGTATAAAAAGATTATAAAACCATAGAGGGTATTTGGCATTAATTCAAAATAAGCTGCCCCCCCCCCCCCAACATTCATTTAGTCTGCATTTCCTGACCTTGTTCCATTCTTCTTATATATGTTCTGTAAAATCCGGATCTCCAGTTCATGTCGAACAGGATTTGCACAGTACCTTTGGATTCACTTTGAGAAGGTAATTCTTCAGGCCATTTTATAATGTAGAAATGAAACTGTGCGTTTCGGCCAACATCTCCTCTAGCGTGTGTCTTTGCCTCCAGGCTTAGATCTTGTACCCTGAACTTAGAAAAGGAGTGTACTCAAAAGATATAGAAGAAATTAATGTTCGGGAGCAAGAATTTATATTTTATCTCTGTAGGAGAAAGGAACCTATTCTCACTAGCTTTCATCAGATCTTCTGATATCATGACGACTTTATCTTGCCATCCAGCATCTTTGCTCCATTGCAGCTCTGGTGAGACCATAGGTGCATGCATATTGACATGGAGAAAGCTTAAATTATTCTGGACTTATTCTCACCCAATTATGGTGTCTCTTAGTAGTGACCATCATCTAACTAAAAGTGGGAGTTTAGCAAACTTAGTATGAAGTAGTGCCTTTAGGTCCCATAGATCCACCAGAGTCATCTCCCAGGTAAGTGTATGAGTGATGACACATTCTATTTAAAGGGATTATCCAGGACTTTTTATTTTACAATGTGCCTAAGCACTAAAATGTAGGGAGTTGCTCACTACCTGCCTTTTATGCCCTGCTCCGATCTCTGTCTGCTCATGCCGGTGGTTCAGCGGTTTCTGCTGACATCACGTTGACAAAGCAGCAGCTTCGTGACTTCTAACATCATGCTGATTGACAGCTGGCTCCTTGCTGCCTAACCGAAGAAAACCGACTGTCAATCAGCATGACGCCAGCAGTCACGCCCTGTTGACATCGAGCAGCTAAGTCACTGACAGGAGCTGTCAGTGACCGTTCTGAGCAGGCGTTGGCTATAATAGGCAGGTAGTTAACTGCCTCTGTTAGTTTTTAGGCACATTGTACAAAATTTTAGGCACAAAAAAATTAAAATTCCTGGACTGGTTATTCACAAAAGGAGTTACAATAAGTCAATGATAATAATAATAGATACTTTGGCATGCCCCCTAGATATCCTGTTTTCCGAGGGGGGTTCGTTGTTTTCCGTGAAAACGGTCATTAAGTAAGTCGAAGAAGTTTTTGTGAGCATTGTCAGCCCTACAGGATGGGGCTTATCCAGGTCTCCCAAATAGTTATACATGAATTGGTAACTTCACGGCCAAAATTCATAATTTTTTTGCATTTGTATGTGCCACAATTAAAACCATTCCATAAAGAGTAAAACAAGACCCTGGATACAAATAAGCTTCAATGATGAATGGTATGTTATTATTATCAGAATATGATAACACAAATATTTTTTAAACTTTATTTTTATTTTTTTTAAGTCCGAGAAACAAAAACTGAAAAAAATTGACATTGGCCCAATTTATACTCACTTTCGCACAATAGTTGACATGTTATTTTTACTGTGCAGGTAAAGCTGTAACAACGAGACCCAAGAAAACTGTGCTAGAATCTGTTGTTTTTCCATCTAACCACACAATGCTGTTTATTTTGGATTTTCTAATACTTCATATAGTAAAGTAAATGGTACCACTTAAGTCATCTTATCTCACCAAAAACAAACCTTTTTATACTGTTACGTTGGCATAAAAAAATGAAGGCGATAAGATGAAAAATGGCAGCAGCACTAAGGGGTTACACATCTATAACTCGGTTTTGTACTTAAACCTTGCAGTAGCGAGAAGTGTTGACTTAGAAATGGCCAATGTGTGGGATTGTGGTGGGGTTATTCATTAGTGGTGCGTCAGTCAGAGGACTGTTTCCAGCATGCTAGGAGATAAATGATGTCTTCCCATCACATACCATTACTTTATTCTCCAAAAATTAATCACAGGGGAGAGGTTATCAGATTTCTATAGAACCTCTCACTTGTAAGCGTTCTGTTAAAACACAGCGTGAAAGTGCGACGTGTAGAATGAATGGATTTTATCTGAAAAGCTTTTTGTTTTTTTTTCATTGTGCTGAAATATATTTGCATAGGTCACCAGCTGCAAAACAAATACAAGCGCCTTAATTAAATGTGACATTTGCACCATTCAGGATGGTGTCTGGGACGTTAATGTTTCTAATTAAATAGCAATCATTTGTTAGAAACCTGAGCTCGCCCTTATTTATGTATGATGCTCGCCTCTCCTCGTTGAACAAGATGGATATGCATTCTCCCTGTGATTCAATGCATTTCCTACAAGGATCAAAGGTCTAATTAGGACTGTGTCTCCTGACCAAATAATCTGTGAACGCTGATGGCAAAAACAAAGCCAATTGTACATTATTACGTACCTATAACATACATTTAGGCATCTTCCGGTAGATGGACATTTTTTAAGGATTTTCCCTTATGGTAAAAACAATGTTGGCCGTTACTAACTAAGGAAAATAGCTCCAACGTAGTGAAGAGAACTTTTCTTCTTCTTCTTCCAATATTACTATGCTAGAAAAGTTTTATTTGTTTTGTTTTTTACTCGTTTTAATTTTCTGGGTCCCCTTTTTACAATCCTATCATTTCTCTTTATATAAACTATGCTGGTCAGTGAGGACTTATTTCAAAATTTTAATAAAATGACAACCAGAAACATACAAAACTTTTTTTTATAGTTCAGTATATTCCTTCTACAATTGCTATTTGGTTCTTTCTTTTTGCTAGGTCGGTCTGTCAAGATATTGTGATTAGGCTGTACTAAAAAACTGGCATTAAAATAGGCAATAAGGAGAAGGAAAAAGGTGTCACTCATTGGGCTGGTAGAGAGCAGATCACAAAGGCTCAACTTATCACTTTGCTCTGGATGCGAAACCTCGCTGTGGAGAAGTATAATGCTACAGGGTACCTAGATACCTTTACCCAAAACTAGGTGAAAAATGACCACCCATTGCCTCAAAGCTGAAAAATAGTCACATACATTAAAGGAGTATTACCATCTTCAAGATCCTATCCCAATATGTAGTCTTAGGTGAAATAATAATAATATTATTAGCAAATAACTCCTATTAGAAATGCAATATAGTTCTGATTCATTATGTCTCTTACCCAATGTGCAGGGCAATGCAGTAGTGTAAGTATCCATAGTTGCAACCACTAACCGCTGTGTCACTATTTCAGTGGTTATAACCATGAATACCTAAGTTACAGCAATGCGCTGCACGTGGGGTAAGCGACAGCGAATCAGAAGATGGAATGTTTACTTGAAAAAGAGGCGGTGAGATCCTCAAAACGCATTGTATGTTGGGACCTAAAATGTGTTCCTTCAGTATCAGCTGTCAGGAAGCCTAATAGCTGATACATGCTGCATGATCCTGGGGCAGCATGTATCAGGCTCTGGCTGTATGAACTCAGGCAGGTATGTTTCAGTTTAAAATGTTGTAACATTTCATAAAAAAGCATATTTTAAAAGCCACCGAGGACCGAGCCGTGCTATAGAGCAGTCAGACTGACAGGTCTCCAGCTGTTTATCCCACCCTCTGCCCTGGATTGATGGGTATCTGCCTAAATGCTCGTGTAGCCCAAGACCAGTCAATTCAGAGCAGCGGCTGGAGACCCACCTGCCCTACTAATCTCCCATACAAGTTGGACCTCGGCCACTTTTAAAGTAGGTTTTTCTCTGTAACACCGCAGAGTTTGCACACGTTTGTGTGTGTGTGTGTGTGTATGTACAGTACAGACCAAAAGTTTGGACACACCTCATTTAAAGATGTTTCTGTATTTTGAGGACTATGAAAATTGTAAATTCACACTGAAGGCATCAAAACTATGAATTAACACATGTGGAATTACTGTATATACTTACCAAAAAAGTGTGAAACTACTGAAAATATTTCTTATACTCTATAAACCATTTCCGGTGACTACCTCTTGAAGCTCATCAAGAGAATGCCAAGAGTGTGCAAAGCAGTAATCAAAGAAAAAGGTGGCTACTTTGAAGAACCTAGAATATAAGAAATATTTTCAGTAGTTTCACACTTTTTTGTTAAGTATATACAGTAATTCCACATGTGTTAATTCATAGTTTTGATGCCTTCAGTGTGAATTTCCAATTTCCATTTGGAAGACCCATTTCCGCCCAAGCTTTTACTTCCTGGCTGATGTCTTGAGATGTTGCATCAGTTTTGCCACATAATCTTCTTTTCTCATGATGCCATCTATTTTGTGAAGTGCACCAGTTCCTCTTTCAGCAAAACAACCCCACAACATGATGCTGCCACCCCCGTGTTTCACATTTGGGATGGTGTTCTTAGGATTCCAAACTTCTCCCTTTTTCCTAAAAACGTAACGATGGTCATTATGCCCAAAAAGTTACATTTTAGTTTCCTCAGACCACAGGACATGTCTCCAAATATAAAGGTCTTTGCTCCTGAGTTCATTTGCAAACATTGGCTTCTTCCTGGCAGAGTGGCCTTTCAACCCATGTTGATACAGTACTCATTTCACTGTGGATATTGACACAATCTTACCAGCTTCTGCCATCATCTTCACAAGGCCTTTTGCTTTTGCCCTTGGGTTGATATGCACATGTCGGACCAAAGCACGTTCTTCTCTGGAACACAGAACCCGTCTCCTTCCTGACCGGTATTTTCATCTTGTTTGTACAGATGAACGAGGTATCTTCAGGTATCTTGAAATTGTACGCAAGGATGAGCCAGACTTGTCTAAGTCCACATTTCTCTTCTTGATATCTTGGCTGATTTCTTGAGACTTTCCCATGATGCTACACAAAGAAGCAGTGTGTTTCAGTTGTGCGTTAAAATACGTCCACAGGTGTTTCTCTAATTAGCTCAGAAGCTTCCAAACACATGACATCATCATATGGACAGTCTAGAATAGTTTAAATGCATAGTAATTAGAGTTGAGTGAATTTATTCGGACTTGGTTGCCAAATCTGAATTTGCCATATTCGTGACATATTGGTACCCTTTTCGTGCCGAATGGATGTTTGATGATCGGTTCCGAACATATATTTGGTAATTCTACTCCCATTGACTCTAATGACATTCGGCTGTGTTCAACGAATATTGCAAAACCAATATTCAATGCCGATCGTATTCGGAACCGAATCCAAACAAATTTGCTCAACTCTAATAGTAATCTTAGTGTATGTAAACTTTTGACTTTGCAGTAAGTCAAAAGTTTACATACTCTCTCTTTATGTATTATGTTTACTATTCTGCTTTTAAAAATTGTTCTAATAAAATGTAAAGGATTTTTAATGGTATAGCAAAGACTCGTGTTTCCCCTTATATTGATATTTGATATTGAGTTGCTATCAAACCTAATGTATGGGTCCTTGTTGCATAAGTGTGCATAAACCACTATGATGTTGATTAGGAGTTTTCTGTTTATACAGCATGCACCAAACTTAATTAGAGATACATCCCTCTAAATAAATTTGGTGCAATTGTATTGGATCATCTACTATGAACGGCCATAGATTTAACCCATTAACAACTGTCGAGACACCTTGATTAAGGGCGGTGGTTAAAGGGCCTTATTCATCGGCGCCGCTTTTTAACGGCGCTGGGGAATAAGAGTATAGCAGCGATTTCTGCAGGTGTCAGCTGTATGTGGCACCTTAAAAAAAAGCCTTAACATTTTCTCGTTATTATTGCATTTGGCAAATATTAATAATTATAGTAATCCTAATTGACCTAAAACGGGAAAGGTTTATTCTGAGTTTCATGTCAGATATTGAGAAAAACATGCTCGTGTCTGGAAGCTCCAGTTCTGCTAGTTTTCTGTAGGTAACTGGAGGCTAAGTCTCCTTGTAATGTACCAATGTGTTGTAAAACATAATTTCTTAGTGATTTCTTGTTTCCATTTTTAAAAACGCCCAGATCCCGTCTTTTTGATTTTTGCTCAGAAGCCACTCACGTTTTCTTATGACTTCAATGTTACATTTTGATCCTAATGATTTTACTTTTTATTTATTTTTGTCAATTTTTTTGCTTCTTTAAATAATAATACGACTGTACCAGACTGGACATCAAAAGAAAAAAACAATGCGACTGAGACTGTCACGGGCTTTTGATGTTGAAAAATTCAGACATGAAGGTTTTACTTTTTGTTACAGTCCTCTTATTTAAAGTTTGAGATATTGCTTTTTTTAAGCTGAAAGGAATATTTGTTATAGACTTAACCAAAACACTTTAATTGGCAGTTAGATTTTGTGCTTCTGTCCGATCCTCCGTAATGTGTGTTTTATCCTTATTCGGCTTTCTGTAATTTGGAAAATCTAAAGGCTCCTTGGATTTTTGACTGAATGCAGTGATAAACAAGCAGTTTTTGGCAGTAATGAAGCAGATGATTACATGTATGTAATGATTCTGGCTGCGCAAATAAATGAGAGCTTGTAGTGTAATGCGGGGTCCTGTATCAATGTCATTATTATCCACTTATTGTGGGAAAATGTTCTATAAATAAAAGCCCCCGTGTTGCCCTACCAAATCTAAATTGCTAACCAATTTTCCATCGACTGTAAACTTCATATAATTTTTCAGTCCCCATTTTGCGACCTCTATATGATATACAAGATTATTTATTCTGATTATAATTATTATTATTTATTATTATTATTATTATACATTTATATAGCGCCATTTATTCCATGGCGCTTTACATATGAAAAGGGGAAAAATATAGACAGGTACAATAAACATGTGCTGGACAAGGGACACACAAGTACAGAAGGAGAGAGGACCCTGCCCGCGAGGGCTCACAGTCTGCAGGGATGGGTGAGGATACACTAGGAAAGGGTAGAGCTGGTCGTGCGATGGATCAGTAGACTGAGGATCATTGCAGGTTGTAGGCTTGTCGGAACAGGTGGGTCTTCAGGTTTTTCTTGAAGGTCTCCGTTGTTGGTGAAAGTCTGATGTTTTGCGGCAGGGAGTTCCAGAGTATGGGGGAAGCCCGGGAGAAGTCTTGTATGCGGTTGTGGGAAGAAGAGATGAGGGGGGAGTCGAGAAGGAGATCTTGAGAGGATCGAAGGTTGCGTGTAGGTAGGTAGCGGGAGACCATGTCACAGATGTATGGAGGAGAAAGGTTGTGGATGGCTTTGTATGTCATGGTTAAGGTTTTGAACTGGAGCCTCTGGGCAATAGGGAGCCAGTGAAGGGCCTGGCATAGGGGGGAGGCAGGGGAATAGCGGGGAGACAGGTGGATTAGTCGTGCAGCAGAGTGTAGGATGGACTGGAGTGGTGCCAGAGTGCTAGAAGGGAGGCCAGACAGTAGGAGGTTGCAGTAGTCGAGGCGGGAGATGATAAGGGCATGCACTAGTGTTTTTGTGGTTTCATGGTTGAGAAATGAGCGGATCCGGGAAATATTTTTGAGTTTGAGGCGGCAGGAGGTGGCGAGGGCTTGGATATGTGGTTTGAAAGAGAGGGCAGAGTCGATGATCACCCCAAGGCACCGAGCATGTGGGACTGGGGAAAGCGAGCAGCCATTGATATATATATTGATATATATATATCATATATATTGATATATATATTGATATTGATATAGCCATAATATTTATATAATTGTTATTGGTCATTAATTTTATTGAGTTACTATTTAATCCTAGAAAAAAATCCTAGTAGTACTGTAGATTAATCAAGGGGTTGGCTTGCAATTTTTTTTTTCTTTTTTTGGGGGGGGCATCATTATATTTATAAAATTTATTTAGAAAAAGTTAAATTTGACCTCGGCAGAATGGAAAAAAGTGTTTTTTTTTTTTTTTTTTGTTTTTTTTCCTGCCCAGTTTCCTTTTTGTAATTTTTAAAATGTAAAATATTACATTTTTTTTTTTTACTAAAATTCAAAGGAATTGTGTGATCTTTAACTTTAGGCCTTTTAGGGATCATTTCATCTTCAACTTGCTTAATTGTTCACAATAACATTCATTTTGACCAGGGAGCCCAAACTGTTACATGCCACTGTACATGTGCTCACCCAGTGGTTGTGATGGGAGTTGCAGCCTGTAAAGCTGTTTACTGCCTTGATGATGATATATTGTTTTAAATTTGCTTTGTGAAAACTTGGGAGTCATTTACCAAATTCAAGAAAAGATGAGTTGACACATCTGTAGATGATTCATTGTAAGTTTGTTTCCTGCATCCACCATCGAAAATGGTTAAAAGTCAGATTTTGTCCTGCCCACGCAGAACATGTGCTGGTCCATTTTTAATAGAATTATCATTTTTATTGTTGACATGATGCAGGCAATACAATATTTTTTTTGCAGTTTGTCAAATGATTGGCTTAAAAGTAATTTCCAAGTGTAGTTGTCTACAACAGGGTCTTTTGGGATCACTATGTCAGAACTTACGCCGTCTGGATAATCTGATATTCTGGTGGGCCAACCCAACCTTGTGAGAAATGCTGCACGTTTCCAATCCTACTGTTGACATCTTGCTAGCCTTACTGCAAGATTTTGTCTGAAGATTATTGTTTAGGAGCGCACCGCTCCTCTGCCTCACAGTTTCCTACTTGCGGAGAGGCGGTGCGCTCCCAATAAATTCACAGTTTAGACCAGCATCTGAGACAAAACTGCAAATAGCATAAATACATAATAAATGTCTGAGTATTTATACCAGTCCCTGTAATGAGTCATTTTGTTTTCCTTAATGCAGGTTCCAGAAACAATTCTTGTGACGGTAATGAAGAACTGCAGTTGGAAAATGAAAAATCTCAATTAATGCTGCAAAGTAGTGACTCACTCATAATTACACAGCAAAGTTCTGCTACCTTGAACTCCTTGCGCAATCTGGAGAGAAAGCAAGGCCTCGATGATATACAGATTCGATCGAGCTTGGATGCATTTTATGAACAAAGCTCTTGGAGAGTGAAAAATGATTCTTTGTATCACCGGTTTTCAGAGAAAATGTCACACTTGAGCAAGAAGCAGCGTTTATATGCTTTACGGAGCTTTCAGTTGGGCAAGATTGTGTTAAACCAAAAGGGGAGAAAGTATTACAGAACTATTCTCAAGAAGAGAACAAGAATATAGACCCTGTCCCTGGACTATCTAAGGATGTAGCCAGGTTCATTATGGACAAAATGCCCCCACATGACTGACCTTTATATTGTATAATAAATGTGTTATTTTAATAATATTACATTATTTTAACTTTATTGAGGTGTATAGATGAGTCTATAAAAAAAAATGGGGGAGGGTGTGATGAACGGTGCCGCGGTCCGCCACACGGTAGCCCGGGGGTCACGGCTTGTGATCCCACCGCTGCCACCACATGTGATGGAACGTGCACACACACGACGGCTGCTGCCGTCCGACCCAGTAAACTGCAGGGATTTATAACTATCCCACTTCCACTTAGGAACTTGCAGCTCTCTGGCGCCCCCCTTACCCTCAGGTCAGTCAGGGAACTGCACCTAGGATAATTGGTCGCCAGACGGGTCACTTGGATGTGTGCTGGCTATTGGGCACGCTGCAGTGAGGGAATTATAATTACTCCTGGCTGCAGCCAGGCAGTACCCTTTAAACCCCGCTGCGTCACTGCCAGCGTCACCCAATAGATTAACACTTTACACCCCTTTCTTTTAGCTGCCACCAGCTACGGGTTTGACTTAATACACAATTTAGCAAGAGGGTCCGTAGCAACCCCAAAACAGTAGCGTAGTTACCTCAGGCACGTGCAGATTCGTTTATAGAGCAGGAGAAACAAACTAATAAATTTATAGGTTTATTCCTTAAAAACAGGCAATGCTTATATAATATAAAAAGATGTAACAAACTGAGACAATATCGTTATGTACAGATGCAGTTATAAAATAAAATGGGATTAAGAATGAAAGATAACTCACATGGTTGTTAGATCATATACAGGCAGCCAGGCTGGGGGAAGGAGCCACACGTCATAGTTCATTGGGAGATCTCTTACTCAGCAGAAAAAACTCTGGTCAGGAACTTCACTGTAAGACTTATGCATGTCAGCTTCTGACCTCACAAAAAGGGCTGGTCCTCTAGCCACCTCCCCTGGCTACAAGCTATGGTTTGAGCTCTGCGATATCATAAGGTTCATAACTCGTTCTGTGAACCTAGCAGAATAATGGCAGACCTATCAATGGTCTTGCTTTGAAATGACGGTTCCAATGAGCCCACACTTGGGTGGGCTAGTTCATGGGGCACCCGAGAATTCCATTTCTCGGGTTCTGTTGGAGTTACGGGTTTACCAGTACCACGGGAACGATGCCCATCGGCGCATGGTTCAACACAGTAACTTTCGTGTTTCTAGCGAATGCTCCCACCGTGTTATTAACCAAAAAGGAATGAATACTCCAACATGGCTGCTATAGGAAGAAAGCACGTGTTCGGACAATGCAGGACCCCTGCGGTGAAGCGGGAAAACTTCCAGCACTGGCAGCTCACATTACACTGCCTGAGTGCAGGATGACAGGGGGGGGGGGGAAGGGGGTTGTAGTTCTGCAACAGCACAAGACATGAAGCTTGCAATATCATCACACCTCCCCCCTTTAGAGGGCGCTACGGAGGCATGACCTGTCGGTAATCCGACATGCGCACCTCAGCGGGTTCGCCACGTCGTGATAACCCATCAGCATTCCCATGATCACTGCCTTTCTTGTGTTGTACGGCAAAATCATACTGCTGCAGGGCAAGGCTCCAGCGTAGCAACCTACCATTGGTTCCGGACACTGTGTGCAGCCAGCTCAGAGGGTTGTGGTCGGTGACCACCTTGAAGGTGCGCCCGTACAGGTAGGGCTGCAAACGTTGCAGTGCCCAGACCATGGCCAGGCACTCCTTCTCGATGGTGGAGTATGCCACTTCCCTTGGCAGAAGTTTCCGGCTCAGGTACAACACGGGGTGCTCCTGGTCCCCCGAATCAACCTGGCTGAGTACAGCACCGAGGCCAAATTCACTGGCATCAGTCTGTACCAGGAAGGGCCGACTGCTGTCGACGGCTCTCAACACTGGAGAGCTGCACAGGGCTGTTTTCAAAGATCGGAATGCCGTCTCACAGCCATCTGTCCAGTTGACTGTTTGGGGTAGACCGCCCTTGGTGAGGTCCGTCAAGGGTTTTGCAATGGCGCTATAGTTCGGTACGAAACGCCTATAGTACCCTGCAGTGCCCAGGAAGGACTTCACCTGCTTTTTGGTCCTGGGGGTGGGCCAGGACACGATCGCGTCCACTTTCTCGGGCTCTGGACTCATGGAACCCCCGCCTACCCGGTGCCCCAGGTAGTGGACCTCCCTCATGCCCATCTGGCATTTTCCCGGCTTGATGGTCAGACCTGCCTGGTGAATACGCTTGAGCACCTCCTGGAGATGCTGAAGGTGTTCCTCCCAGGTGGAACTGAAGACGGCAATGTCATCCAGGTACGCCACAGCGTACTCCTCCAGTCCCTGAAGCAGGTGGTTGACCATCCGCTGAAAAGTGGCAGGGGCATTCTTCATGCCGAAAGGCATGACTGTGGACTCGTACAGTCCAAAAGGGGTGATAAAGGCAGATTTCTCCTGCGCCGCAGGGCTCAGGGGAATCTGCCAGTATCCCCGGCTCAGATCCATGATGGATATGTACTTGGCATTCGCCAACCGCTCCAGCAGATCCTCGATGCGTGGCATTGGGTGCGCATCAGAGGTAGTGATGGCGTTGAGCCCCCTGTAGTCCACGCAGAACCGGGTGGTCCGATCCTTTTTTGGTACGAGAACTACAGGTGAGGCCCACGCGCTTTTGGACTGCCGGATCACCCCCAGCTGCAACATCTCATGGATCTCCTGGCGCATAATCTGCTGCACTTCCTCAGAGATCCGATAAGGTGTCCGCCGTAACGGGGCGTGATTCCCGGTGTCCACCTCGTGGACTGCCAACTTGGTCCTTCCGGGTCGGTTAGTGAACACGGCCCGAAAGGATTCCAGAGTGGTCAGCAACTGCAACCGCTGGGAGGCGGTTAGCGAGGCATTTACCTCCATGTCCTCAATGGACCCATTGGCATTAGCTTGGGCCAGCATGTCTAGGAGGGGATCCTCTTCCCCGTCCTCGGGCAGATTGCAGACCGGTAGGACGCAGGCTTCACGTTCGTGATGGGCCTTCATCATGTTGACGTGAAAGGCCTTGCGCCTACCCCGAGTGTGGTCAAGCGTGACCACGTAGGTGGCTGGGTTGAGCTGTTGGTGCACGACGTACGGGCCTTCCCAGGCTGCCTGAAGCTTATCCTTTGGTACGGGGACCAGCACCCACACCTTTTGACCCACCTGGTAGGTCCGCTCCCGGGCGTTCTGGTCGTACCAGTGCTTCTGGTCAGCCTGAGCCTGCGTCATGTTGTCATGCACCAACTGCGTCAAGGTCTGCATCTTGTCGCGGAAGCGCATGACATAATCCACGATGGACACTTCCGTGGGGTTTGGCTCATCTTCCCAGGATTCTCTTATCAACCCAAGGGGTCCCCGGACTCGCCTACCATACAGGAGCTCGAAGGGGGAGAACCCCGTCGAGGCCTGCGGGACTTCTCTGTAGGCAAATAGCAGGTGTGGGAGGTACCGCTCCCAATCGCGTCCCTGGGTCTCAACCAGCATGCGGAGCATCTGTTTGAGGGTACCGTTAAAGCGCTCACACAAACCATTGGTCTGGGGGTGATACGCACTCGATACCATACGAGTCACCTGCATTTTGCTGCAGAGAGCCTTCATTAGGCGAGACATAAATTGGGTCCCTTGATCGGTAAGCATCTCCCTGGGAAATCCTACCCGTGAAAAGATGGTCACCAGTGCATCTGCCACCTTATCTGCCCTAGTTGAGGACAGAGCTACCGCCTCCGGGTACCGGGTAGCGTAGTCTACCACAGTCAGGATGTATTGCTTTCCAGAGCTGCTGGGGACGGCCAGCGGGCCCACAATGTCCACCGCGATCCTCTGGAAAGGCTCCTCTATCACTGGCAACGGGATCAGGGGAGCCTTAAGAGCAGGCCCCGCCTTCCCCACTCTTTGACAGGTGATACAGGAGCGGCAGTAGTTAGTCACATCTGTCCCCATCTTGGGCCAATAGAAGTGTTGAGACAGCCGTGCCTTAGTTTTGCTAATCCCCAAGTGTCCAGCAAGTGGAATCTCATGGGCAATCCTCAACAACTCACCTCGGAACTGGTGCGGGACGACCAGCTGTTTCCCCCTCAACCACTCCTTTTGGGAATCTCCGGGTACGGTCTTCCGGTACAACCTTCCTCGTTCCCAGAACACCCTCTCCTTATCAGTCACGGAGGTGGGCGTCTCGGCGAGGTGTCTCAAGTTCTCCAGGCTCGCATCTGAGTGCAGAGCGGCCTGGAACTCCTGGCTGGAGGCAGCCAGAAGTGACGTCAGGGTTCCTTCCTCACTGGGACCCTCTGGGACCGGCTCTGGGTCCACCTCTGGTTCAGTCTCTCCTGTAGCGGAGGAGGGTCCAGATGGCAGGGCGCTACCTGCGATCCGGGCACTCTGACTGCGGGTGACAGCAGCTACATATGCAGTCTCCCCGGGGATTTCTATAGACCCATCAGCCTGCGCTGCTATGGGCTCTACCTCCCCATCCACCCCCAACACTTCAGGAGCAGTGCTACTTATGGGCCAGTTACCTTCCTCGGTGGCACTGGTCAGTGTCATGGCGTCACCTTCCTCCCGGTTCCCATGCACCTCCCCATTTCCGTGAGCACTGTCGCTTGCTCCTGCTAGGGGTTCCTCAGCCGTCTCACTCCGCAGAGCGACGGGACTGAACGCTCCTGTACCTGTGGACACATCTACCACTTCGGAGAAAGGGTTAACAGATTCAGATGGCACAGATACATCATTATCAACATCAGTCCTAGGGAAAGAAAGGTTATCAGTTGCATCCTCACTTCGCAAAGCATTAGCAGGTAACACAATCAGTTTCCCATCATCATCAACATCAACATCATGGTTAACGTTAACCTTATCATCAGATTGGGAAGGGGTGTCAGGGACATAGTACGCCACCATCCTCCCCAGATCAGTCCCCAATAAAACATCAGTGGGCAGGTTTTCGGACACCCCCACTTCCTTCACCCCGCTCCCGGTACCCCAGTCAATGAAAACTCGGGCTATCGGCAAGGGGTAGTGGACGCCCCCAATCCCCGGGACAGTTAGGGTTTTCCCCGGAATCAACTCTTCAGGGGCCGCCAGTTCGGGTCGGATGAGGGTTCGCTCAGCCCCGGTGTCCTTGAGGCCTGTAGCAAGACGGGCCCCCACGCGGACGGGCTGCACGTTGTCATCAACCCTCCCCACCACACCACCCACCAAAAGAACAGAGGCGTTGGGCCCGGAGGCCTTGGCTGGGGGGTTCTTCTGCCTCTCCGGGCAGGTGGCGCTGATGTGACCAGTCCTTTTACAGGAGAAACACTGGCGGGGGTCTGATGTAGGCCTGGCGCTGGCAAAGGGGATAGTGCCTCCAGAGGGACGACTGGCAGGGGCACTGGGGTTGGTTGCAGGCTTACCCCCTCCCCAGCGGGTGGCGACGGGCTTCCGCACCTCGGGTTTCCGGTTGGCCTCATAGCTGTCGGCGATCCGGGCTGTTGTGACCGCGTCCTCTGGTTCTCCGGTCCAGGATGAACTGTCGGACCTCAGCTGGGCACAGATGCAGGAACTGGTCTTTGATCATCAGGTCTTTCAGCTCCTCATAGGTGTCAACTGACAGTCCACAGATCCACTGGTCAAAGTGGTTCCGGAGTCCTTGCACCACATCGCTGTAACTGTCGTGTGGGCCACGTTGGAGGTTCCGGAACTTCTTTCGGTATACCTCAGGGGTTAGCTGGTACTTGGCAATCAGGGCCTGCTTGATGGCCTCATAGTCACTGTCTTGATCTGGCGCGAGGGAAGCGAACGCCTCCAAAGCTTTGCCCTTCAGCCGCGGGGTCAAGTACCTGGCCCATTGGTCGGCAGGCAGCCGGTACTGTCTGCAGACTTTCTCGAAGGCCCGCAGAAAAGTGTCCAAGTCTCCGTCCCTTTCCAGCACGGGAAAGTGCTCCGGCCGGGGCTTGGGACTCTGAGTGCTGCTGGGCACACTGCTCTGAGCTGTGGAGGGCATTGCCCCTCGCTGGACCATCTCCAGCTCATGGGCTCT
Organism: Oophaga sylvatica; assembly: GCA_033576555.1. Taxonomy (NCBI): domain Eukaryota; kingdom Metazoa; phylum Chordata; class Amphibia; order Anura; family Dendrobatidae; genus Oophaga; species Oophaga sylvatica. The sequence continues at coordinate 494,071,512 of JARQOD010000005.1, forward strand.
CTGCGCTTGGGCTGCCCGCTCCCGCTCGGCTCTCTCAGCCTCTCGCTGGGCTTGGCGCTCGGCTCTCTCAGCCTCTCGCTGGGCTTGGCGCTCGGCTCGGGCCTCTCGCTGGTATTGCTGAATCAGCTTCAGGCGCTCCCCCCGGTCGTCGGTGGGGAGTTCCTCCAGGGCCGCCAGCAGGTAAGGGTCCATCCCGCCCTGGTTGTAAGCCTGCAGGGTTTGGGCCTCTGCTGCCGCCCCACCTTGGCTTGGGCCGGCTTCTGTGCCCTCCTCGCTCTCAGCGTGGTCCTGGGGCATCAGGGCCTTGATCAGTTGAGCTTTGGTTTGGCCCCTGGGGTCAAGGCCTCGGGAAATGCATATTCCAGCAAGAGTGTCCCTTTTCTGCAGTTTGTACCAACTTGCTCCTATGGTAGCCATGTTTGCCAAATAAAAGATAGGATAGAAAAACAAAGAGAAGGGAGGGGTAACCGCAAGTACACACAATTGTCTCAGGACTAATAAACACTGAGTCTGTTCTCCAAAACTTTAGTTGCAGGGTCGCTGAAGAACCGTGCAAGTTTTTTAGTGAATGGAATGATTGCTCAAACCAGATCACTAATGCTCTATAATCCCACCGCTGCCACCAATATGGTGATGAACGGTGCCGCGGTCCGCCACACGGTAGCCCGGGGGTCACGGCTTGTGATCCCACCGCTGCCACCAATATGTGATGAACGGTGCCGCGGTCCGCCACACGGTAGCCCGGGGTCACGGCTTGTGATCCCACCGCTGCCACCACATGTGATGGAACGTGCACACACACGACGGCTGCTGCCGTCCGACCCAGTAAACTGCAGGGATTTATAACTATCCCACTTCCACTTAGGAACTTGCAGCTCTCTGGCGCCCCCCTTACCCTCAGGTCAGTCAGGGAACTGCACCTAGGATAATTGGTCGCCAGACGGGTCACTTGGATGTGTGCTGGCTATTGGGCACGCTGCAGTGAGGGAATTATAATTACTCCTGGCTGCAGCCAGGCAGTACCCTTTAAACCCCGCTGCGTCACTGCCAGCGTCACCCAATAGATTAACACTTTACACCCCTTTCTTTTAGCTGCCACCAGCTACGGTTTTGACTTAATACACAATTTAGCAAGAGGGTCCGTAGCAACCCCAAAACAGTAGCGTAGTTACCTCAGGCACGTGCAGATTCGTTTATAGAGCAGGAGAAACAAACTAATAAATTTATAGGTTTTATTCCTTAAAAACAGGCAATGCTTATATAATATAAAAAGATGTAACAAACTGAGACAATATCGTTATGTACAGATGCAGTTATAAAATAAAATGGGATTAAGAATGAAAGATAACTCACATGGTTGTTAGATCATATACAGGCAGCCAGGCTGGGGGAAGGAGCCACACGTCATAGTTCATTGGGAGATCTCTTACTCAGCAGAAAAAACTCTGGTCAGGAACTTCACTGTAAGACTTATGCATGTCAGCTTCTGACCTCACAAAAAGGGCTGGTCCTCTAGCCACCTCCCCTGGCTACAAGCTATGGTTTGAGCTCTGCGATATCATAAGGTTCATAACTCGTTCTGTGAACCTAGCAGAATAATGGCAGACCTATCAATGGTCTTGCTTTGAAATGACGGTTCCAATGAGCCCACACTTGGGTGGGCTAGTTCATGGGGCACCCGAGAATTCCATTTCTCGGGTTCTGTTGGAGTTACGGGTTTACCAGTACCACGGGAACGATGCCCATCGGCGCATGGTTCAACACAGTAACTTTCGTGTTTCTAGCGAATGCTCCCACCGTGTTATTAACCAAAAAGGAATGAATACTCCAACATGGCTGCTATAGGAGAAAGCACGTGTTCGGACAATGCAGGACCCCTGCGGTGAAGCGGGAAAACTTCCAGCACTGGCAGCTCACATTACACTGCCTGAGTGCAGGATGACAGGGGGGGGGGGGAAGGGGGTTGTAGTTCTGCAACAGCACAAGACATGAAGCTTGCAATATCATCACAGAGGGTATGCGAGGAAGGGGGTAGTATAAAGGGCACAGAGGCAATGGAAAGGTTGAGGATCAAGAATTGATAAGGATATTATGTGTGATTAACCATTATGGCATTTGGGATATGCAGATGTGCGTATGTTGTCCACAGGAATTAAGCCCGAGTTTCATTTAACACACTAGTGAGTTTTTCATTCGTCATAAATTTACCGTATTTTTTGGACTATAAAACGCACTTTTTCCCAAAAAATTTTTTTTGGGGAAATTAAGGTGCGTCTTAGGCCGGCGTCACACTGGCGAGTGTGATGCGAGTAAGTCGCACAATTTTCTCGCATCAACACCCGGCACGGCCGCCCGCTATCGGACCCGAGTGTGCGGTGCTGTATTTCTATGCAGCGCACACCCAGATCCGAGAGCGGGCGGTCGTGCCGGGTGTTGATGTGAGAAA
>JARQOD010000005.1:494074057-494118597 GCA_033576555.1 Oophaga sylvatica
AAAGGTATCAATTTAATCAGTATTACACTTTATTCACATATCAGTATTTTTGATCAGTATTTTATCTGCATTTCTATGCGAAAACCAGGAGTGTCTCCAAAACACAATAGGTGTCAATCTTTCCATTATAGTTTTTATCTGTAAATGCCACTCCTGGTTTTGGTACAAAAACACTGATGCAAAATACTAATGTGTGAATGAGGCCTTGCAGCTCTATTACAGCCATTATAAAATTGTGCTGACAAGTTCTCTTCAATTCTAGCAGCATGCAGTCACCACTAGGGGAGCTATCTGAAAATGCATTTATACATCTTGTACTTAAAGGTTTCCCAATATAAAGTGTGGCCACTGCCTTTAAAGCTTCTTCTACAGCATTCTAATATGCGTTATGAGCCAAGTGCTGTAGTGCGCATGCGCCGGGAAAGGCAAGGAGTGCCAATGAGCTGGAAGAAAAGTTGGCACATGCGCACTACAATACTTTGTTGTGCTCCTGGCAAGGCAGAGAGGAGCTCGATTAGGGGACACTGTGTGGAAGATGTAGGACACGTCATCCACATGAAGCAGGGTAGGAGCACAGTGATTGTAAGAAGAGAGGAGGCACCGGATCAAGACCAGAAAATATGTAAAAAAAAAACCTTGGCACTCAAAATGATGAATGTATTTGGTTTTAATTGCAGTCCAGAAACAAGTACAAAATAATAGACGTTTCAGTCTCAAATGACCTTCATCAGTGTCCCAACTGCACAGGCAAAGACGGGGACAACAGTGTCCAGCAGAAAGGATGTTCCAGATCCAAATACGTCATGATTGAAAGCAACATGTTGAATGCAGTATCCAATTGTTCTAGTGTACGTCAATTAAAACCAATTACATTCATTTTTTGAGTGCCAGGTTCTTTTACGTATTTTATTTGCTTTGGACCCTTCTTGAGCACCTGCTTCGGAGAGTGCCGTGATTTTTTTTCCTTATATAGGATCAAGACCAGAGGCGCCCATCAGACCGAACAGCGCCGTCTGTGGGTATCATAAAAGGTATTTTTTGTACTACGCAGAGGGGATTGGGGACTTACACACATGGTCAAAAATGTTGGTACCCCTCGTTTAATGACAGAAATAACCACAATGGTGACAGAAATCATTTGAATCTGACAAAAGTAATAATAAATAAAAAATCTATGAAAATGAACAAATGAAAGTCAGACATTGCTTTTCAACCATGCTTCCACAGAATTTAAAAAAAAATAAAACTCATGAAATAGGCCTGGACAGAAATGATGGTACCCTTAACTTAATATTTTGTTGCACAACCTTTTGAGGCAATCACTGCAATCAAACAATTCCTGTAACTGTCAATGAGACTTCTGCACCTCTCGACAGGTATTTGGCCCACTCTTCAAGAGCAAACTGCTCCAGTTGTCTCGTGTTTGTAGGTTGCCTTTTCCAGACGGCATGTTTCAGCCCTTTCCAAAGATACGCAATAGGATTTAGGTCAGGGCTCATAGAAGGCCACTTCAGAATAGTCCAATGTTTTCCTCTCAGCCATTCTTGGGTGTTTTTAGCTGTGTGTTTGGGGTCATTATCCTGTTACAAGATACATGACCTGCGACTGAGACCAAGCTTTCTGACACTGGGCAGCACATTTCTCTCTAGAATCCCTTGATAGTCTTGAGATTTCATTTTACCCTGCACAGATTCTAGACACCCTGTGCCAGATGCAGCAAAGCAGCCCCAGAACATAACAGAGCCTCCTCCATGTTTCACAGTAGGGACAGGGTTCTTTTCTTGATATGCTTCATTTTTCCATCTGTGAACATAGAGCTGATGTGCCTTGTCAAAAAGTTCCATTTTTGTCTCATCAGTACCTAGGACATTCCCCAGAAGCTTTGTGGCTTGTCAACATGTAGTTTGGCAAATTCCAGTCTGGCTCTTTTATGATTTTTTTTTTTTCAACAATGGTGTCCTCCTTGGTCGTCTCCCATGAAGTCCACTTTGGCTCATACAACGAAGGATGGTGCTATCTGACACTGATGTTCCTTGAGCTTGAAGTTCACCTTTAATCTGTTTAGAAGTTTTTCTGGGCTCTTTTGTTACTATTCGTATTATCCGTCTATTTGATTTGTCATCAATTTTCCTCCTGCGGCCACATCCAGGGAGGTTGGCTACAGTCCCATGAAGCTTAAATTTCTAAATAATATGTGCAACTGTAATCACAGGAACATCAAGCTGTTTGGAGATGGTCTTATAACTTTTACCTTTAACATGTTTGTCTATAATTTTCTTTCCAATCTCCTGAGACAACTCTTTACTTCGCTTCCTCTGGTCCATGTTGAGTGTGATACACACCATGTCACCAAACAGCACAGTGAGAATCTGTAGCCCTCTATACAGGCCCACTCACTGATTCCAAGATTGTAAACACCTTTGATGCTAATTAGTGGATACACCTTGATTTAACATGTCCCTTTTGTCACATTAATTTCAGGGGTATCATCATTTCTGTCCAGGCCTATTTCATTAGTTTTATTTTATTTTTTTTAATTCTGTGGAAGCATGGTTGAAAAGCAATGTCTGACTTTCATTTGTGTATTTTCATAGATTTTTCATTTATTATTACTTTTATCAGATTCAAGTTATTTCTGTCACCATTGTGGATTTTCATGTCTTTAAACGAGGGGTACCAAAATTTTGACCACGTGTGTACATACAACTTACTAGAGTGCTGTAAAAGAGGGCTTCAAGGTGATGGCTGTACATTTCTATTGGGAAAACCTGGTGACGGATTCCCTTTAAAGGGAACCTGTCACCAGCAAAAATCCTATTAACATGAAGATTTGGGCTTAATCTGTAGGTTAATAGCGTTACTAATCTACCCGGCGCAAGCAGGTAGCAAACGCTGCGGGGAGAAAATGAGCTCTATTCTCGGCAGTGTTCGGTTTCGGTCACATGAGCGGTGCGGATTCATCTCTCTTAGAACAGCTCTAACTGACACTGGCTCTACATTAGGGCCGGCTATCTGTCAGTAGCGGGGGCGCACTTGCTGCTGCCGCTCTGTATTCTCAGGAGGGTGTTGTGAATGTGTTAGAAATGAATTCTGAGCAGAAGCTCCCTCTGGTGGTTACAAACAGTACTGAACCATTCAATGAAGATTGGCAATCAGGAGTTACAGACTGGTCTTATATAAGGGAGGTTCCCTCCCATCATGGTTACCGGTAATCAATTGTTCTTGTCTCAACTGTGGTTCCTGGTTCACTTGGAAGCTTGCTGAGTCTTGCCTGCATCTTCTGCTATCAGATAAGATATTTTCTGCTTTTATTTTTGTGCTTGCTTTTTGCATTGTTCCCTGCACTTCTGTGGAGGTCAGCCAGGTCCCCTCCGGGGGCTTGTGCTCCTCTCAGTTTATCTGAGCCACTGTTATTTGTTCATTTGCCTTTTCCAGTTTTTTCAGTGGCTGCGGCTTAGTTTTGTTACACCAGAGAACTAATTTAGGTGGTAGAGGTCGTGTGATCTCAGGTGTTTTTGCAATTAGTAGAGTTGGTATTTTTTAGGGTTTTTTGGATTGCAGTAAGTGTCCTTCCTATCCTTTTTCTTTCTAGGCAGATTGGGCCCCAACGTTTGCTCTTACTATTTTCTTTCTGTGTCTGTATTTCCTCTTGTCTAACCGCCATTACATGTTTGGGAGCTTCCTATGTTCTTTGGGGATCTGCTCCGGGGCAGATAGCTTTCCTCTTTCTATCTTTAGGTGTAGTTAACCTCTCAGGCTGTGAGGAGGCGTCTAGGACCAACGTAGGAACGCTCCACGGCTGCCTTTAGTTGTGGTGGTTAGTCAGGGTACTGCAATCCAGTAGATTCCAACCTCTCTGGTGTATTGCCGTTTTTGCCTGCTCTCCTCAGCTACCAAATCATAACAGGAGGGTGATTGAACCAGCGCCAATGCCGCGCCCTCCACAGCGTTCGGCTGCATGCAGGCGCCGGACAGGTTCATAACACTATTAACCAGCAGATTAACCCCATATGTGCTGGTTAATGATATGTTTTGCTGGTGACAGGTTCCATTAGGTGTCACCAGATCAGGGTAAGCAGTTCCGGGTGTGTTACCGTCTCACCTAGGCCACCATAGCTGATGAATGCAGTGCCTTAATGATAAGTGTGAGGGATTGCTTCTTTCTTGAAAATGACACTGGCAATATACATAACCTAATGTATCATAATTTATTATTTAATGGTTTATGAACAAAAAAAAGGACAGAACATTAGCACAAAAATCTCTCTATATACCGGTATTTAAAAAACTATATGTTCAATTTATTAAAGAGGATTTTAGCGCTTTTTATACTTATATAAATATTTGGTAACTTTCTTCCTGATACTAGAGATCTGATGGAGCCTTTCTTATGAAAAACTTGAAAATCCTCCACCATTTCTGACTGGGTAATTGGTTTCCTGTAGGCATTATTTCCCTAGAGTCTATAGCAAATATCCAATTTCTCCTTAACCAAGTAAGGTATATAATTGTGCCCACGCACGGTGATGATTATAGAATAGTAATAAAGGTTTCTGTAGCTGTCTATAGAGTAAATAATAAAGTGTCGCTAGTATTGCATATAATTTACTTAAATCATGTCCTTATGCTATATAATAGCAGAGACAGGATGACTGGTTGCAATTGAAGGAAACTGAATCGGCCAAGTACAAAGATATCCTGGATGAAAACCTCTTCCAGAGTGCTCTGGACCTCAGACTTGGCAGAAGGTTCACCTTCCAACAAGACAATGACCCTAAGCACACAGCTAAAATAACAAAGGAGTGGCTTCAGGACAACTCTGTGACCATTCCTGACTGGCCCAGCCAGAGCCCTGACCTAAACCAATTGAGCATCTCTAGAGAGACCTGAAAATGGCTGTCCACCAACGTTCACCATCCAACCTGACGGAACTGGAGAGGATCTACAAGGAAGAATGGCAGAGGATCCCCAAATCCAGGTGTGAAAAACTTGTTGCATCATTCCCAAGAAGACTTATGGCTGTACTAGCTCAAAAGGTGCTTCTACTCAATGCTGAGCAAAGGGTCTGAATACTTATGACCATGTGATAGTTCAGTTTTTCTTTTTTAATAAATTTGCAAAAATGTCTACACTTCTGTTTTTTCACTCAAGAATGGGGTGCAGAGTGTACATCAATGAGAAAAAAAAATTAACTTTTTTAAATTTACCAAATGGATGCAATGAAACAAAGAGTAAAAAATGTAAAGGGGTCTGAATACTTTCCGTACCCACTGTATATAATATATATATATATGTCAATCGTTTAAGTTAAAGGGAATCTCTCAGCTTTTTCTTGCTGCCTTCTCTAAGAGCTGGTACAGAAGTGATAGGCAGGCTGTCTTGAACAGGGTGTGTGGTTATTTGGTTATTTATGTTTTTGGGAGCAAGTTGAGGCTATGTGCACACGTTGCGGAATTGCCATAGAAATTTCCACGGCAATTCCGCACCTCCCTGCCGCGGGAAATCCGCATATTATAGGTATGCGTATTCCCGCTAAACACTAGCGTTTTGTAAGCGTAATCTTAGCTTGCAGAATGCTAGCGTTTTACAAGCGATCTGACAGGTTGGTCACAGGAGTCAAACAAGTGTTTGACAAGTGTGACCAACTTTTTACTATTGATGCCGCCTATGTCGCATCAATAGTAAAAAGATCTAATGTAAAAATAATTTAAAAAATAATAAATAATGATATTCTCACCTTCCGGCGGCCCCCGCAGCCTTCCCGCCTCTCAGCGACGCTCTCGGCCAATCCCGTTCCCAGGCGTCCTTTGCGACAATCACCCCGATGACGTAGCATCACGCGAGACCGCTACGTCATCTAGGGTGATTCTCGCAATGCATTACTGGGAACGGGATTGGCCGGGAGCGTCGCTGAGAGGCGGGAAGGCTGCGGGGGCCGCCGGAAGGTGAGAATATAATTATTTTTTATTTTAATTATTGTTTTTACATGGATATGGTACCCAGGGCCTGGAGGAGAGTCTCTCCTCCTCCAGACCCTGGGTACCATCCGCACATGAACCGCTTACTTTGCGCATGGTGGGCACAGCCACATGCGGAAAGTAATCGGTTCAATGCATTCCTATGGCGGCGGAATCGCCGCGGTTCCGCAAAAAGAATGAGCATGCTGCGGATTCTCCCGCGATGTGATTCCGCCGTTTTTCCGCAGCATGTGCACAGCATTGCAGAATCCCATAGGCCATAATGAGTTGTATTGTGTAAGCGGTTTTGCCGCTAGGAATCCGCAACGTGTGCACAGGCCCTTAGTGTAGAGCTACCATGATGGTAAGCAGACTGCAAACTATGTCCTACGAGAACAGTTAAAGGATATGGGAATGTTTAGCTTGCAAAAAAGAAGGCTAAGAGGAGACTTAATTTCGGTATACAAATATCTGAAGGGATGTCATAGTGTAGAGGGATCATCCTTATCCTCATTTACACATGGAAACACAAGAAGCAATGAAATGAAACTGAAAGGGAGAAGATACACATTAGATATTAGAAAAAGCTAAGGGTGATCAATGAGTGGAACAGGCTGCCACGAGAGTTGGTCTGTACTTCTTCAATGGAAGTTTTCAAACAGAGGCTAGACAGGCATCTGTCTGAGATGGTTTAGTAAATTCTGCATTGAGCAGGGGGTTGGACACAATGACCCCGGAGGTCCCTTCCAACTCTAACATTCTATGAATATTTGGTCAAACTTGCACAATGCTAGCGTGGTATATGGACCAGAAGTCATGCGCCCCAACCAATGCAGATGGTTAACGTCTTTCTATGCAGCAGTACTGTATGGAATCTGCAGCAGCAGGGGGAGTGTGCGTACCATACATATATTGAAATTCCAGTATCACTGGTGGTCTAAGGCAGTGGGCGCTAAATATGACACTTAATGTTAAAGGGGTTGTCACGTCTTCTGATGAGTCTGTAGACTTCTGAATCCTTACAGCATGCACACTGCACACTGTCAGGATTCTCTGGTGTTGGTGAGTGTCCAGCCAAGTGACTGTAACCAAACTATTTGCATATTTCAGACCACATTCTGACATAATGTTCTCAAATCTCGCTCAACACAAGTGAATTGTGCGAGGCTGAGCACGTTGTGCCATAATTATGCAAGTCGCCCGGACTTGCTAGCAATACTGTTAAATACTGACGACGTGCAGCACACACGCTGTAGGGATTCAGAGATCTGGTCTTATAGAGTCACTGCAGACTTTTAGCAGAAGACCAAACAGTTGCTTCAAACTAATCTATGCAAATGACAGAAAACACTTTATTACACTCTGTATGTAAATTACCTTAGAATATGGGCAGTGGCCATATCAGGAACCGTCTCGCTATCAGCACTCCAACCTCGCGCCTGTTAAGCCCCCGTCACACACAGCGATCTCGCTAGCGGGATCGCTGCTGAGTCACTAGTTTTGTGACGCAACAGCGATCTCCCCTGCAATATCGCTGTATGTGACACTGATCAGCGACCGGCCCCCCTGCCGGGTATCGCTGATCGTTGTCCAAAGGCCAGGACATTTTTTTGATCGTTGGTCTCCCGCTGGCCAGCACGCATCGCTGCGTGTGGCAGGCAGGAGACCAGCGATCAGCTGGCAACCAAGGTACACATCGGGTTTCCAGGCACCACGCAGCGCCTGGAAACCCAATGTGTACCTTGGTTACCAGCTCCCTGCACCAGCGGGCTGGTATCCAACGTACACTGCGGGTAACTAAGTGACGTTACCCACAGTATCGCTGACCTGATTGCTGCCTGAGCTGCCTGTTTGGCAGCTCACCAGCGATCATGTAGCGACACACCAGCGATCCTGACAAGTGCATATCATTGTCGGGATCGCTGGTGTGTCACTATGTGTGACGGGGCCCTTAGATTCATTGCCAAGTCTCCAGTGAAGGCTGATGCTGACCTACAGCAGCTGGGGAGAGGTCAATACCGGACGTAGAGCTGCAACTTCCTGTCTCTTCCTTGCACTGTTCATAGAAATGAATGCAGGGAGAAGATGGAGGACTGTGTAGATGTAATTCTATGGCTGCACTGTTCTCTTTATGATAAAATACAGTGATTCCGAAGCGATCTGCCTGATTTATTAAAGGGAATCTGTCACCTCGTTTTGCCGCTATAAGAAGCGGCCACTGTCTTTCGGGGCTTATCTACAGCATTCTGTAATGTTGTAGATAAACCCCGGTCTGACCTGAAAGATAAGAAAAAGAGGTTTTATTATACTCACCCGGGGGGGGGGCGGTCCGATGCAGTCCCGTCCGATGGGCGTCGCAGATCTGGGTCCGGCGACTCCCATCTTCTTGTGACGCCGTCCTCCTGCTTGCTTCCTCGCTCCCGGCATTTCATTTCTGCGCAGGCGTACTTCTCTGCCCTGTTGAGGGCAGAGCAAAGTACTGTAGTGCACAGGCACCAGGAAAGGTCAGAGAGACCCAGCGTCTGTGCACTGTAGTACTTTGCTCTGTCCTCAACAGGGCAGAGAAGTACGCCTGTGCAGGAGCGCGACAGAAGCAAGGAGGATGACGACATCGCATGAAGATGGGAGGTGCCGGATCCGGACCTGCGACACCCATCGAACCGGATTGCATCGGACTGCCCCCCAGGTGAGTATAATAAAACCTCTTTTTCTTCTCTTTCAGGTCAGACCGGAGGCTTATCTACAGCCGCATCTTATAGCGGCAAAATGAGGTGACAGGTTCCCTTTAAGTAGAAAGTCAGCAGCATTGAGTGAAAAGGACTATGCTTAACTAGTGAGTCCCCCTTCAGTTCAGCTGTGTCACTCCCAGACTCAAATATTCCAGTATTCACAAACACACATACTACATGTTGGCTGTGTTGTTTTCTTCATTATTTTTATGGTTAAGTAAAATCTATTTCATAATTCTCAGCTTTCACAGAGCACTGAACATCTTGTGAGGTAACAGAGTTACCCTATATACCCATGTATAAGCCAAGATTTTCAGCCCATTTTTTAGGCTTATACGCGAGTCATATACGGGGTTGGCGGGGAAGGGGGAGCGGGGGTGTCGGATCATACTCACCCCTCCGCCGGCACGTCTCTGCAGCCCCCCTGCTTCTCCCACGATCTCCGGCTCCTTCCTGCAGCGGTCACATGGTACCGCTCGTTAAAGTCATGAATATGCACATATTCATGACTTTAACGAGCGGTACCACGTGACCGCTGTAGGAAGTAAGAGCTGCGGAGACCGCCGGGAGAAGAGGAGAGGATGCAGAGACGCTCCGGCGGAGGGGTGAGTATAGCGATATTTACCTGTCCCCGGACCACAGCTGCGCTGCTCCCTCGTCCGACTCCTCTGGCTGTGAATGATCAGGCAGAGGGCGTGATGACGTCGTTAGTGCGCGCCGCGCCCCCTGCCTGATCATTCACTGCCGAGGACCCGGAAAAGGGAGCAGTGCGCAGCGGTGGACCGGTCCAGTGACAGGTAAATATCTCAGGTGCCGGGGTCCTGAGCGAGTGGTGACACCGGCACTTGTCCCCCATAGCGCGCCGGTGTCACCGCCTGCTCAGGACACCGGCACCTGGCCCCCAGCGACGAGATGTGAGCATGTCATTTTTTTTTGCAGCAGCAGCGGAGCATATGGGGGCATAATCTGTGGAGCATATGGGGGCATAATCTGTGCAGCATATGGGGGCATAATCTGTGGAGCATATGGGGCATAATCTGTGGAGCATATGGGAGCATAATCTGTGGAGCATATGGGGGCATAATCTGTGGAGCATATGGGAGCATAATCTGTGCAGCATATGTGGGCATAATCTGTGGAGCATATGGGGCATAATCTGTGGAGCATATGGGGCATAATCTGTGCAGCATATGTGGGCATAATCTGTGGAGCATATGGGGGCATAGAAATCTGTGGAGCATATGGGGCATAATCTGTGCAGCATATGGGGGCATAAGCTGTGGAACATATGGGGCATAATATGGAGCATATGGGGCATAATCTGTGCAGCATATGGGGCATAATCTGTGGATCATACGGGGCATAATCTGCAGCATACGGGGCATAATCTGGAGCATATGGGGGCATAATCTGTGCAGCATATGGGGGCATAATCTGTAGAGCATATAGAGGCATAATCTATGGAGCATATGGGGGCATAATCTGTGGAGCATCATATGGGGACATAATAATTTTTCACGCTAAGCCTATACGCGAGTCAATAAGTATTCCCAGTTTTTTGTGGCAAAATTAGGGGGGTCGGCTTATACACGGGTCGTCTTATACATGAGTATATGCGGTATTTAACTATTTACTCTTAGTCGTTGCACAACTACAATCCAGACGAGATCTCTGTGAGCACAATCATTTTATTTAGCACTGCCACATGTAAAATATGGAATAGGCCTGGTGGATATATGAGTAAGAAAGTCTGCCAGCGATGGATGCATAAGTTACGTCCAGAAAAAAGCAACTTTTGCCCAAGCGAACACATTTACGTCTGTTGGTACCATACTAAAGTATGATCCTATAGTAATTTCAGTAAAACAATGTGGATGGTGTTGCATTTAAAGCATTTGTCCAGAACTAAGATATTGAAAACCTGATTATTATCCGGTTAATGGGGATCCGGTACCTGGCGCATCCACAGATCAGCTGTTACCAGTTCCTGCAGCCCCTGGAATTACACGGCTCCACACATCGTGTACTAGCCGTAGCCACTACACAGTGTGTGGAACTGTGGTGTTGCGGCTCCATATACTACGTAATTTTGGTGGCAGCTGGTAAACAGCTAATTGGTGGAGTGCTAGGTGCTGGCCTATTTGGAGAGTAAGTCATCAATATCTCAGCCGTGGACATTCTGAGTGCCTATGAATTTTGTCCTGCCACTTGTTTTATGCCCGATCTGGGCTCAACTACAGCAACTGGTAAGTTACGCACCTTATACATACATATGGCATTTATAGCCATAGCTGTATGCAACATTTTTTTTGTTCTGGACCAGAGTACCGGGACCCTATTTTTTTTTTTTAACAAAACAATAAAAAAGAAGACAATATCTTTAGTTGTACTCATGGAATCCCAGTCTGGCACTTTTTTCATATACTTTATATATCACAGGTTCTGTATGTGCGGGTAATATTAATATTTGGGTGCATTCATTTCCCGGTTATTCTAGATCAACCGAAGCACATTATAGAACAGATATTGAAGACAACGCAATTTTGTTAATTTTTTTCATTATTTGTCTTTCATGTTTTCTACAATGCCCGTGAATATGAATTCTCCTTTTGGCAAGTTATCTAAAGTGAGGCCTTCATTGTATAACATCTGTGTAAATCGAGGAGGAAATGAATTGAAACCAGTAAATGCATGCACAATAACAGCACAATTAATAGTCATTATTATATGTTTTTTCACTCATGTCCTCCTTGCAGTTCATTGATTTAAAGTGGATTCACCAAGGAAACTGTCCTCCATAATAAAGGCCATGGTGAAACTTGGACCTTCGCAAATTGTTGATGTGACTGACTCTATGGTCCTTTGCTTAACAGAAAGGTGCAGGAGCCTAATCTGGATCACACAAAAAATATGAAATAGTGCTTCTACCCATAGGACAATATAAACCTGCAGTGAATAAAAGCAATCCGTCATTGCTTTTTTTGGATTTTGCCTTTATGGTATTTGTTATATAATAAAAGTGACCTGAGAACATGATTTTCCACGTGAGCACGATTAAAGTGACACCAAAGGTGATGATAAACTTTCATAGATTAAAAAACATAAAATAAATTTGTTGTGTGTTTCATTATTTCTAAACCTGTATCACTTCATTTTTCCATTCATGGAGTTGTGAGGTCTCGTTTTCTTCATGGTGAGCTGATGTTTTCATTCAAAAGAAATTTGTCACACATACAACATTTTGATCACTTTTTATTGCGCTTTGTAGAAAGATGACAAAAAAAAACAATTCTGGCTTTTCAATTTTTTTTTTCTCTTTACCAAACAGATTAATTTGTGTAATATTTTGATAGTTTTCACAGCCCAAACTTTTACGGATGCGGCAATACCAATATACTGTATATATTATTCACATGTCACTCTCCGCAAGGAGAAACATTACCCCTTGGATCATAGTATATAAGGCAATGTCCTGTGAAGCTTCGCCTGTGGCACAGGAAAGCCAAAATGGTAATAACAGGGTCTGTCCTTCAAATACCTAGATTTTATGTTTTTAACCACCAGAACCTTCATCACTACATACAGTAGTGTTCAAAATAATAGCAGTCCAATATGACTGACCAGATTATTCACTGTTTTGCTATAAATTATATTACCACATGCCAAACAATTTACTAGTTGGTTCAGTAGATTCTAAGAAAACCAACAGACTCTGCATTCATGATCTACATGTTTTTGAGTCTGTGTATTAGAATAATTAATTGAAAGGGGATGTGTTTAAAATAATAGCAGTGTGGAGTTCAATTAGTGAGGTCAATCATTCTGTGAAGAGACAGGTGTGAATCAGGTGGCCCTTATTTAAGGGTGAAGCCAGGACATGTTGTACATGTATTTCTCCTTGAAAGCCTGAGAAATTTTGGTCGTTCGAGACATTGTTCAAAAGAACAGCGCACTTTGATTAAAAATTTGATTGGAGACGGTAAAACTTATAAAGAAGTGCAGACAGTGATAGGCTGTTCAGCTAAAATGGTCTCCAATGCTTTAAAAAGGAAAGCCAAACTAGAATGACGTGGAAAAAAACGGAAGACTACCATTTGAATGGATGGAAGAATAGCCAAAATGGCAAAGGTTCAGCCAATAATCAGCTCCAGGATGATCAAAAACAATCTCAAGTTACCTATGAGTACCGGGACAGTTAGAAGATGCAAAGTTCCTACTGTTAAAAAAAAGACATGTATTGAAGTGGATAGAATTTGCCACAAACACATCAACTGGACTAAAGAGAAATGGAGAAACATTTTGATTCTGATGAAAGTACAATTGTTATTTTTGAGTCCGAGGGCCACAGTTTGTCAGACGACCCCCAAACTCTGCATTCAAGCAACAATACAATCTGAAGACAGTGAAGCATGGTGGTGCAAGCATCATGATATGGGCATATTTCTCTTACTATGGTGCTGAACCTACCGGATTTTTCGGACTATAAGATGCATCGGACCATAAGACGCACCCCAAATTTTAAGAAGGAAAGTGGGGAAAAAAATTAATGCGTTAAATGGGGGTCTGTCTTACAGTCCTGAATTCAGCTTACCCGGGGGGGATCAGCAGCGCTGGTGGAAGCAGGAGTCGGGCGATTCTTCCAGTGGTCCAACGCTGCGGGGCGATGATCTCGCTCCCATCCCAGCTTGGTGCGGCTGATGGTATCCAAAGAATAATCATATTTTTGTACTAAACAATGTAAAATATTTGTGAAATTAAAGGGTTATTCAAGCTCTGACCACTGTTATATTGGGAGATAAGTCGGGCCGGTGAATTCACATCTACTTAACCCCTCTCTGACATTAGACGTACTATCCCGTCCATAAAACCCGTGCCATTCTGCCCATGGACGGGATAGTACATCATAGGCGATCAGCTGCGCTCCTGAGGGGAGCGCAGCTAATCGCCGCCGGGTGTCAGCTGATTATCACAGCTGACACCCGTGACTGTGTGTCAGGAGCGGTCACGGACCGCTCCCGGCACATTAACCCCTAGCACACCGCGATCAAACATGATCGCGGTGTACTGGGGGCACAGGGGAGGATCGCGCAGGGTGGGGGCTCCCTGCGCGCCCCCCTGAGACCCTCAGACCAGCGCGATGTGATCGCGCTGTTCTGAGGGCTTCCTCCCTCCCAGGACCCGGATCCAAGATGGCGCCGGGGTCCTGGAGGGAGGCGGCTTCCTCAGTGCCTGCTGAGAGCAGGCACTGAGAAGCCTGCTGCACTGCCTGAGCGATCGCTGGTGTGACAGTGTGCTGTGCACACTGTCACACCAGCGATTTGATAAAATACAGTGATGTCCCACCCTGGGACAAAGTAAAAAAGTTAAAAAAATAAAAATAAACATGTTATAAAAAAAAATCCAAAATAAATAAAAAAAAAAATAAATATTCCCCAATAAATTCATTTCTTCCTGTAAATAAAAAAAACAAAACAATAAAAGTACACATATTTGGTATCGCCGCGTCCGTAACGACCCCCCCTATAAAACTGTCCCACTAGTTAACCCCTTTAGTGAACCCCTTAAAAAAAAAAAAAAAAACGAAGCAAAAAATCAATGCTTTATCATCATACCGCCAAACAAAAAGTGGAATAACGCGCGATCAAAAAGACCGATATAAATAAACATGGTACCGCTGAAAACGTCATCTTGTCCCGCAAAAAACGAGCCGCCATACAGCATCATCAGCGAAAAATTAAAAAAGTTATAGCTCGCAGAATAAAGCGATGCAAAAATAATGATTTTTTATATAAAATTGTTTTTATTCTATAAAAGCGCCAAAACATAAAAAAAATGATATAAATGAGGTATCGCCATAATCGTACTGACCCGAAGAATAAAACTGCTTTATCAATTTTACCACACGCGGAACAATAAAAACGCCTCCCCCAAAAGAAATTCATGAATTGCTGATTTTTGTTCATTCTAACCTCCCAAAAATCGAAATAAAAAGCGATCAAAAAATGTCACCTGCTCAAAAATGGTACAAATAAAAACGTCAACTCGTACCGCAAAAAATAAGACCTCACATGACTCTGTGGGCCAAAATATGCAAAAATTATAACTCTCAAAATGTGGCGATGCAAAAAACTATTTTTGCAATAAAAAGCGTCTTTTAGCGTGACAGCTGCCAATCATAAAAACCCGCTATAAATAGTAAATCAAACCCCCCTTTATCACCCCCTTAGTTAGGGAAAAATAATAAAATTAAAAAAATGTATTTATTTCCATTTTCCCATTAGGGTTAGGGTTAGGGTTGCGGCTAAAGTTAGGGTTAGGGTTGGCGCTAAAGTTAGGGTTAGGGTTGGGATTAGGGGTGTGTTAGGGTTAGGTTTGTGGTTAGGGTTGGGACTAGGGTTAGGGTGTGTTGGGGTTAGGGTTGGAGTTAGAATTGGGGGTTTCCGCTGTTTAGGCACATCAGGGCTCTCCAAATGTGACATGGCGTCTGATCTCAATTCCAGCCAATTCTGCGTTGAAAAAGTCAAACGGTGCTCCTTCACTTCTGAGCTCTGCCATGCGTCCAAACAGTAGTTTATCCCCACATATGGGGTATCAGCGTACTCTGGACCCCAAGAGTTATTGTGCAATTTGTCCTATTTCTTCTGTTACCCTTGGGAAAATAAAAAACTGGGGGCGAAAATATCATTTTTGTACAAAAAAAATATTTTTTTGTTTTTACGGCTGTACATTATAAACTTCTGTGAAGCACTTGGGGCTTCATAGCGCTCACCACACACCTAGATAAGTTCCTTGTGGGGTCTATTTTCCAAAATGGGGTCACTTGTTGGGGATTTCCACTGTTTAGGCGCATCAGGGCTCTCCAAATGCGACATGACGCCCCCAGACCATTCCATCAAAGTCTGCAATCCAAAACGTCACTACTTCCCTTCCGAGCCCCAACGTGTACCCATACAGTAGTTTTCTCCCACATATTGGGTATCAGCGTACTCAGGACAAATTGGGCAACAACTTTTGGGGTCCAATTTCTCCTGTTACCCTTGTAAAAATAAAAATATTGGGGCGAAAAAAATCATTTTTGCAAAAAAAAAAAAAGATTTTTTATTTTTACGGCTGTGCGTTATAAACTTCTGTGAAGCACTTCAGGGTTCAAAGTCTCACCACACATCTAGATAAGTTCCTTGTGGGGTCTTTTTCCAAAATGGGGTCACTTGTGGGGGTTTCCACTGTTTAGGCGCATCAGGGGCTCTCCAAATGCGACATGACGCACCCAGACCATTCCATCAAAGTCTGCAATCCAAAACGTCACTACTTCCCTTCCGAGCCCTGACGTGCGCCCATACAGTAGTTTTCTCCCACATATTGGGTATCAGCGTACTCAGGACAAATTGGACAACAACTTTTGGAGTCCAATTTCTCCTGTTACCCTTGTGAAAATAAAATATTGGGGGCGAAAAAATCATTTTTGTAAAAAAAAAAAGATTTTTTATTTTTACGGCTGTGCGTTATAAACTTCTGTGAAGCACTTCGGGGTTCAAAGTGCTCACCACACATCTAGATAAGTTCCTTGTGGGGTCTATTTTTCAAAATGGGGTCACTTTGGGGGGTTTCCACTGTTTAGGCGCATCAGGGGCTCTCCAAATGCGACATGACGCCCCCAGACCATTCCATCAAAGTCTGCAATCCAAAACGTCACTACTTCCCTTCCGAGCCCCGACGTGTGCCCATACAGTAGTTTTCGCCCACATATTGGGTATCAGTGTACTCAGGACAAATTGGACAACAACTTTTGGGTTCCAATTTCTTCTGTTACCCTTGTGAAAATAAAATATTGGGGGCGAAAAAAAATCATTTTTGTAAAAAAAAAAAAAGATTTTTTATTTTACGGCTGTACGTTATAAACTTTAGTGAAACACCTGGGGTTCAAAGTTCTCACCACACATCTAGATAAGTTCCTTGAGGGGTCTAGTTTCCAAAATGGTGTCATTTATGGGGGTTTCCACTGTTTAGGCAGATCAGGAGCTCTCCAAACACGACATGGCGTCCAGCCAATTCTGCGTTGAAAAAGTCAGACAGCGCTCCTTCCCTTCCAAACTCTGCCATGCACCCAAACAGTGGTTTACCCCCACATATGGGTATCAGCGCACTCAGGACAAATTGCACAATAACTTTTTGAGTCTTGTTACCCTTGGAAAAATAAAAATTGGGGTGAAAAGATCATTTTTGTGGAAAAAAATAGATTTTTAAATTTTACGGCTCTACGTTATAAACTTGTGTGAAGCACTTGGGGTTCAAATTGCTCATCAAAAATCTAGATAAGTTCCTTAGGGGTCTAGTTTCCCAAATGGGGTCATTTGTGGGGGGTTTCCACTGTTTAGGCACATCAGGGGCTCTCCAAATGCAACATGGCATCCAAACTCAATTCCAGCCAATTTTGGTTGGAAAAAGTCAAATGGTGCTCCTTCCATTCCGAGCTCTGCCGTGCGCCCAAACAGTGGTTCCCCCCCACATATCGGGTATCAGCGTACTCAGGACAAATTGGACAACAACTTTTGTGGTCCAATTTCTCCTGTTACCCTTGGGAAAATAAAAAATTAGTGACTAAAAGATAATTTTTGTGGGAAAAAAATAGGATTTTTTATTTTCATGCCCGGCATTATAAACTTGTGTGAAGCACTTGGGGGTTCAAAGTGCTCACCAAAGATCTAGATAAGTTCCTTAGGGGGTCTAGTTTCCAAAATGGGGTCACTTGTGGGGGGTTTCCACTGTTTAGGCTCATCTGGGGCACTGCAAACGGAACATGACCCCCATTAACGTCTGCATTCCAAAACGTTACTACTTCCTTTCCAAGCCCTGCTGTGCGCCCAAACAGTTTCCCCCCCCACATATGGGATATCAGCGTACTCAGGACAAATTGGACAACAACTTTTGGGGTCCAATTTCCTTGGGAAAATTCAAAAATTTGGGACTAAAAAATCATTTTGTGGAAAATTGATTTTTTTTTTTCACACCCAGGCTTTATAAACTTTTGTGAAACACTTGAGGGTTCAAAGTGCTCACAACAGATCTAGATAAGTACCTTAGGGGGTCTAGTTTCCAAAATGGTGTCACTTGTGGGGGGTTTCCACTGTTTAGGCGCATCAGGGGCTCTCCAAACGCGACATGGCATCCAATCTAAATTCCAGCCAATTTTAGTTTGAAAAAGTCAAACGTCGCTCCTTCCCTTACGAGCTCTGCCGTGTGCCCAAACAGTGGTTTTCCCCCACATATGGGGTATTGGCGCACTCAGGAGAAATTGCATAACAACCTTATCTGTCCATTTTCTCCTTTTACCCTTGTGAAAATAAAAAAAAAGTTTGTAAAAGATAATTTTTGTGGCTAAAAAGTAAAATATTCATTTTTTCCTTCCACGTTGCTTTAGTTACTGTGAAGCACCTGAAGGGTTAATAAACTTCTTGAATGTGGTTTTGAGTACCTTGAGGAGTGCAGTTTTTAGAATGGTGTCACTTTTGGGTATTTTCTGCCATATAGACCCCTCAAAGTGACTTCAAATGTGAGGTGGTCCCTAAAAAAATGGCTTTGTAAATTTTGCTGTAAAAATGAGAAATCGCTGGTCAACTTTTAACCCTTATAACTTCCTAACAAAAAAAAATTTTGGTTCCAAAATTGTGCTGATGTAAAGTAGACATGTGGGAAATGTTATTTCTTAACTATTTTGTGTGATATATTTCTCTGTTTTAAGGGAATAAAAATTCAAAGTTTGAAAATTGCAAAATTTTAAAAATTTTCGCCATATTTGCGTTTTTTTCAAAAATAAACGCAAGTTATATCGAATAAATTTTACCACTAACATGAAGTACAATATGTCACGAGAAAACAATCTCAGAATCGCGAAGATCCGTTGAAGCGTTCCAGAGTTATAACCTCATAAAGAGACAGTGGTCAGAATTGTAAAAATTGGCCCGGTCATTAACGTGCAAACCACCCTTGGGGGTGAAGGGGTTAATAGTGATAAGTGAACGTGGTTGGATAAGGTGTTATCCAACCATGCTCGTGTGCTAACTGACTGTCTTCAGCGAGCTCAAAACATGTTTCTACAGCCACGGGGACTCAAACGTATTATTCGAGCATGCCGTAGACACTCGGTTAGTACACGAGTATGCTCAAATAATGCCTTATCTGAGCACGTTCGCCCATCACTACTGCTGAGACATGTGAGTGATCAGCAAATATCATGCACTTGTCTCACTCATTAGAATAGGACATGTGCCCGTCACTTGCTGTTCGAGTCCCCATATTTGTTAGGTAATCCCTGCATGTTTTGTGGCTGTCCAACAGCCGTGAAACATTCTGCTGCGGGAACTCGAACATGTCCCTCAAACACCCGCGATACTCTGTGCATACCCGAGCACCCCAGGCAGACTCGAGTAACAAGCACTTGCGCTTACCAAGCTCAAGGGTATCAAAACTGCAGGACAGGGCAAATGGAGTTATGCCTTCGATCTTAATATTGTGAAATCTTTTCTGCTTCTAAATGAACCAATTCAGTTAATAAATACAACAGAAATTGGGAAATTGCTGTAAATTCAATTACCTAATATATAAATAATAGTGCGCAATGGTGGTCTGTTTCTTTAAAGTGGGAAATCTAATTTGGTAAAAGCTATTCTTCATCATCGCTTTATGAATAATCTTGTCTCATCAGCAATTCTACAATTTCACATGAGGATAGCAAAGTTGCTCAGAGGTAGATGTCATCTACATGGTTCAATTGCTCCAGCTCATTTCACTTTAGTATAAGTCCTGGAAAAAAGGAAATTGTTGGATTTATGTTGCAATAGAGCGATGTACGTTCTCCCTGCAGAAAGTTCTGTTGGCTCTAATTGATCCTGAGTACTTAAATTTTCTGTCGAATTGCACAAGAAACTAAATTACAAATAAACATGCTTCCTTCAGGGCATAAATGTGGTTACCAGCTACCCAGCTACAAACCGAGTTTCTGCTCAAAACAGGTAGCCATAATGCAGTTATAGTTAATTGTTTTTCAGTCTGCACCAAAACAGACATGTTAAACCTGTGATACGAATCTCATTTTATTCTCCAAAGCATAAACTGACTGCACAGAATGAAGCATTAAAGCCATTAACCAGGTAATCTTTTACATCTGCACTTTATGTTCAGATTTCGAAATGGGTTCACATTACTGATTTGCATTCATCTTATTTTGGTAACATTTACCATAACATTTATAAAGTATCACGTAAACCATATTGCATCTAACACTATATTTATAGTATTTACGTTACATTCATGGAATGGGTTTTCCACTTTGTCATCTGTTGACTGAAGTTAGAGTTGCACCCCTATTTGCTAGAATGAAGGATTTAGCCAAAGGTTTACATAAGTTCATGACACAAAGGTCTTATAGACGCCTCTCCATTACTAAGCCATGGGCTTGATGTCACCAGACGATACAAAGGTTACATCAACCCCATTAATATGAACCCCACTTGCCACCACCACAGGTCAAGAGGGAAGAGCCTGGCAAAGCACCAGAATTGGCGCTTCTGATAGATGCGCCTTTTCTGGGCAGGTGCAGGCTGCTATTTTTAGGCTGAGTGGGGCCAATATCCATGTCCCCTTACTATCCTGAGAATGCCAGCCCCCAGCTGTCTGCTTTAGCTTGGCTGGTTGTCACTAATGGGGGGACCCCATACCTATTCTTGATAACTAGCCTTGCTAAAGCTGACAGCTGAGGGTTGCAGCCCGTAGCTGTCAGTTTTACCTGGCTGGTTATCAAAAATACAGGGGAATCCCATGTCATTTTAAAAAAATATATTAATTTATAACGCAGGTGGCGGGTGATGAATATTCCTATCAGATGGCTCCTGCTCTCACTATTATCGGCTGAATACAGCTCTCAACATTGTCCCCTGCTAGAGCTGATCACTCGCAATCAGGGGACAGTGATGTGACCGGTCTTCAGCACTTGGCGTAGGGGAACAGCGCGTAAAGTACTGCTGATTCCCTGACACTGGTGCATGTAATACTGATGCGGCACACAGTTGCCACATGTATTAAACACACGTACACATGGACAACTTCGGTACTGGTTTTTCCAGTACTGGTAATATCAAGACGTGTGAAAGGGCCCTTACTGTGTGTTGGCCAAACAGTAGAGCTACCCCATTGACACATGTCCATACCATTATATCGACTTCACAGAATTATCCATACCATTATATTAGCTACATAGTAGTGCCCTTGGTATACAGTAGCTAAATGAGTTAACCACTTTATATTTAACAATGGTGCTGAGTACATGATTATCTGCTACTTACTAATATATTGATTTACAAACATAGTATTACATAAGTTAGTGCAATAACTTCAAGATGGGTTTGTAAGCTCACTCCAACACAAAGCTGTTCAGCTGCAACGCACAGCCACAACTGGGGTCAACATATGGTGTAGGTACAAGTACAAGAGGAACCGGCTGCAGCTGCCGCTCAGGAGTAGAGATGGGTGGACCCCTGGAAGTTCGGGTTTGGCCGATAAGTTAGAAACAAGTTTTGATTCGGGTAACGGATCAATATCCAGGACCCTTCAATGGGGGGCTCGAACAGCTGTGACAAAGATCCATTGAGGATCGAAACCGTAGCTGTTTTGGTCAGTGCCTGCGAGCACATCCACCTTCACATGAGGAGAAAATTCTAGCATGATTTTTTAATTTTTAAAATAAAGAAAATTCTTTAGGAGCTGGAACAATCTGTGTTTTATCTTTAAACTTTTTACCTCCAATTACAGCTGTGGGCTCACGCTGTCATTTGACAACATGGGAACCGGGGCTGTTTGACCGGCGGTAATGATTTTACCCCAGATCAGAAGCAGTGTCTGCTGCGCAGTCATGCACATGACAGCGCAACAAACACCCGGTTTTCGGGGGGGCCGAACCCAAACAGTAACATGGACGTCCTAGCGAAGTCAATGTTCAGAGTCCGTGCCTGAATCAATTTTGGAACAAATCAAGCCAGATATGTCACTCAAAACAAGGATCACCAAGCTACGACTAGACTACTTTGGACACATTATACGAAGGGAGCAATCACTGGAGAAGGACATCATGGGCGGAAGAATAGAAGGAACAAGGCAAAGAGGCAGAACATCAACCTGATGGCTTGATACAGTCAATATAATGGCAGAGAAGACCCTGGTGGACATATCTAGGCTTGCACAAGATTGATCTTCCTACAGAGCGTTCATCCATCAAGTTGCCATTGCTCAAGATCGAGCTGATCGCCGTTAAATAATAATATATCTATATATACGCTTCGATCATCCATTTTTGAACTTGTCTGCATATGCTGTATGTTTATACATTGGCTTACACAAATATTCACCCCCTTGGCTTTTTACCCATTTTGTTAAATTACAACATGTGTTTAAATAGTTTTGTAATCTGATTTGTGTGTGATGCATCAGCATTAAATAGTCTAAGTTGGTGAAGTGAAGTGAGAAAAATATAGACAAAAATTTAATTTATGGGATCAATTAGCTAAAAATTGTCGCGTGCATATGTATTCACTCTTTTGCTATGAAGCCT
This sequence comes from Oophaga sylvatica, assembly GCA_033576555.1. Lineage (NCBI taxonomy): Eukaryota > Metazoa > Chordata > Amphibia > Anura > Dendrobatidae > Oophaga > Oophaga sylvatica. The sequence continues at coordinate 494,096,344 of JARQOD010000005.1, forward strand.
CTAAAAGTTTCTGGTGCAAGCAATTACCTTCATAAGTCACATGCTTAGTGAAAGAAAGTTCACCTGTGTGCAATCTAAGAGTCACATGGTCTGTCAGTAATATACACACCTTTTCTGAAAGACCACAAGGGCTGCAACACCATTAAAGGGGTTGTCAGGGCATTATGCATAATTTGTGTGTGTACCTAGGAGGCAGAATGCTGACAATTTGTAATATACTCCCTGTCAGCATTCTGCATGGTGTCCTAGATATCACACTTAGTCTGGTGAGCAGCTGTCTCCTGATTCTGGAGGAGTTGCTGACTAGTTTTATTGTCTGGCAGAGAGTGGTGGTAACCGCCCACAGTCTCTGCCAGACCCTCCCCCACCTACCTCCTGCTCCACCTTCCCATGCAGGACACAGTGGGAGGCAGCAGGGAATGACTCAGAAGATTGGATGAACCAGGAAGGAAAAGGCTTCTACATAGGTGAGTATAGTGTACATCCATCCCTCCCTCATCCATCCCTCCATCCACACATACACCATGTTCCAAATTATTATGCAAATTGGTTTTAAGTGTCATAGCGTTTTTTTTTTCTTCTTTTTGTAAATGAAACCCATTGATGGTATTGTGTCTCAGGGTTCTTTGGATCACTGAAATCAATCTCAGATACCTGTGATATTTAGTTTGCCATGTGAGCCCAATAAAAGGAAAACTGGATGTTCCACACTATTAAGCAGGCCAGAGTTTTCAATTAACATGGGAAAGAAAAAGGATCTCTCTGCTGCTGAAAAGCATCAAATAGTGCAATACCTTGGTCAAGGGATGAAACATTACATATTTCCCGAAAACTTAAGCGTGATCATCGTACTGTTAAGAGATTTGTTGCTGATTCTGAGCACAGATGTGTTTGTGCTGATAAAGGCAGAATGTGGAAGGTTTCTGCCAGGCAAGTTCATCGAATTAAGAGAGCAGCTGCAAAAAAGCCATTACAAACCAGCAAACAGATATTTGAAGCTGCGGTGCCTCTGGAGTCCCTCGAACCTCAAGGTGTAGGATACTTCAAAGGCTTGCTGTGGTGCATAAACGTACTATTCGGCCACCCCTAAACAGTGCTCACAAGCAGAAACAGTTGCAGTGGGCCCAGACATACCTGAAGACTAATTTTCAAACAGTCTTGTTTACTGATGAGTGTCGAGCAACCCTGGATGGTCCAGATGGATGGAGTAGTGGATGGACATCATGTCCCAACAAGGCTGCGATGTCAGCAAGGAGGTGGAGGAGTCATGTTTTGGGCCGGAATCATGGGGAAACAGCTGGTAGGGCCCTTTAAGGTTCCTGAAGGTGTGAAAATGACCTCTGCAAAGTATATAGAGTTTCTTCCATGGTATAAAAAGCAGAAACGTGCCTTCAGGAGCAAAATCATCTTCATGCATGACAATGCACCATCTCGTGCTGCAAAGAATACCTCTGAGTCATTGGCTGCTATGGGCATAAAAGGAGATAAACTCATGGTGTGGCCACCATCTTCCCCTGACCTCAACCCTATAGAGAACCTTTGGAATAACATCAAGCAAAAGATCTATGAGGGTGGTGGCAGTTCACATCAAATCAGCAGCTCTGGGAGGCTATTCTGACTTCATGCAAAGAAATACAAGCAGAAACTCTCCAAAAACTCACAAGTCAATGGATGCAAGAATTGTGAAGGTGATATCAAAGAAGGGTTCCTATGTTAACATGTAACTTGGCTGTTAGGATGTTTTGGAGTTAAGTAGCTTTTTTGTTCAGTGAATGTGACCTCCTAATGCTGCAAATTCCACAAATGAGCATTTTCAGTTCTTTAAAACAGATCAAATGTTTAGAAATTCTACTGTGCCTAATAATTTGGAACAGTGCATTTTGAGTTTTTATTCATTTTGGAGATTATACTGTTATCATTGGAGGTTTCCTTAATAAAATTTGATGTATATTCTAACGGGTGATGACTTTTATTAGACTGACTGTCATTTGTACCGACCACTTAGGAAAATCAGAGAAAAATATCATTTGCATAATAATTTGGAACATGGTGTACAAACACACACACACATCCATCCATTCACACACATACACACACACACACACACACACACAGACTATAGACTGATGCTCTGCAGCAGCTGAGGTGTATTATGTGGTATATATGTATACACACATCACTATAGACTCTTTACCTCACAGTGCTCATATGTCAGGGGTAATGTGGGCGGTTCTGGACACTGAGGCTGGGGAATGGCAGTTCTGGCTGCGACGTTAGATAATAAAGCAAGGGAGCTGTCAAGTTTGGTAGAGCTGCAGGTAAAGAAAATGGGTGCAAGGAATGAAGTGAAAAGCAGAAACAAAAAACAATGTATAGGGGTGTTGTATATCACAATACAGCACAGATTAGCTTAAAAAAAATTTGGTTAGTGGTGCCTCGTACTTAAAGAGGTTGACCAGCCTCGAAATCCAAACAACACCATGAAGACCAAGGAAATCTCCAAATAAGTCAAAGTTGTTGAGAAGAACAAGTCAGGGTGGGTTATAAAAAAAAATATCCCAATCTCTGATGATCCCGCGGAGGACCATCAAATCCATTGTTATCAAATTGAAAGAACATGGTACCACAACAAACCTGCCATGAGAGGGCTGCCCACCAAAACTATCAGCCTGGGCAAGGAGAGCATTAATCAGAGAGCAGCACAGAGACCAAAGGTAACCCTGAAGGAGCTGCAGAGTATCCAAGCAGAGACTGGAATATCTGTTCATACAACCACAATAAGCTGTACACTCCATGGAGGTGGCCTTTATGAAATGGACAGAAAAAGACATGTTGGAGACTCCCCAAATGTAGAGGAAGGTGCGGTGGTCAGATGAGATCAAAATTGATCTTTTTGGTCACATTGCTATGTCTGACACCAAAGTAACACAGCTCATCATCCCAAGAACACCATCCCCACAGTTAAACATGGTGGGGGCAGCATCATGGTGGCAGCATCATGGGACGTTTTTCATCAGCAGAGACAGGGAAAATGGTCCGAGTCAAGGGGAAGATGGATGGTGTGAAATAAAGGGATATTTTTGAGCTAAACTTGTTTTAGTCTGTCACTAATTTGAGACTGGGACGGAGGTTCACCTTCCAACAAGACAATGATCCAAAGCATACTGCTAAAGCAACACTCGAGTGGTTTAAGGGGAAATATGTAAATGTTTTGGAGTGGCCTAGTCAAAGCCAAGACCTTAATCCATTGAAAATCTGTGGTCAGACTTGAAGATTGCTGATCACCAGAAGAAGCCATGTGACTTGAATGAGCTGGAGCAGTTTTACCAGATGTAGAAAGCTCATTGAAACTTATCCAAAGCAACTTTCAGCTGCAATTGCTGCAAAAGGAGGCTCTACAAAGTACTGACTTTGGGGGTGTGATTATTATGCACACTGAAGTTTTCAGTTATTTTGTCCTAGTTAATGTTTGCATCACAATAAAAAGAAAACCAAATGTTCACAGTTGTAGGTTCTTTGCATGAACTGATGCAAACCCTCAATGAAAAAAAAAACCTGTGAAATTACAGGTTGCCAGGTAGCAAAACACAAACAGTGCCAGTGGAGGGGGTGAATATTTTTGCAAGCCACTGTTTATATACGTATATATATATAAATTAAACCTAAGAGAGAGACTAAATTAACATATACCGTGCTGTAAGTAAGTAAAAGCAATGGTTTATATAAATAGGGCACTTGGTAAACAAACATTTTTTATTAAAAAAAAAAAAGCGTAAGCGGCATCCCACCACCGTCAAGGTGTACCCAAATTCGGGATTGTCCTAACCTCCAGTACTAAAACCATACCATGCGTCATGATGTCAGCGTGAGCAGGACCGGGTCCTGAATATGGACACATCACAAATGTGCATTCATACCAAATTATACTCCAGTTAATTTTTTGTCGGTTACGTTTCAGATTTCCGCACTCAGTGCAGGTAATGGTGCGCCCTCCCATCCTTTGAGCTGCACATTACGCTTATATAGCTTCCCATTTGCTGTGTGTCCATACTGCTCGTCCCTTATTCACATTGACGTCACTTTGATACATGGTAAGCTTTTAATACTAGAGGTTAGGACCATCCCGATTTGGGTACAGCTTGACCTATACAGCTTTTATGCTTTTAAAACCCTGTGCCTTTGTGTTCCAAGTGGCTGCCTGAGAGAGTGAACCCCTACAATATACACATATATATACAAACTTAGATCATCCATACTTGAACTTGTTGCCTGTATATATATATTATACACCACCAGCCTCACTACAGGTAAAAGGAATTGTTACATGATGACTATTGATAAATAAAAAATCAATGACTTCTCCATATAATGCAGCTGATGGCTGATCATCCAGGGGAGGACTCTCTGATGAATGTCCAGAATGTGGGACCTTCATTTATTAACAAAAAATGCCTCAATAATGTATCTGACAATATTGCTTGTAATAATAATAATAATATATTCCATGCAAACCCTAATGTCACCTAATCTTGTCCCCAATTTACAATCTCCATTAATCTATCTGCACATTATTATTGATTTGTGTACAGATTACTATCAGCTCCTTCTGCCACATTGCAGACTTCTGTTCCTACAATGGTTTTTAGTTTTCACCCTCACATCTTTCTAAATTTCCAGCACTAAACATGAGCGGTATCAATAATTCATCAGAGGAACATTTCAGCATATGAGACTCTTTGGGGATCTTGGTGACGCAGATTCCTGGAAGGAAATAGGGGATAGCTTGCTTGGCTGCTTAACATGCATGCGGCTCGCCCAGCCTCCACCCTGCACCGTCCTTTATATAGAGCCCAGCTCCCAGCAGCTGTCAGTGCGAGCGCTGGATCCTGCCCGGCAGAGCGCGGACACTGAGGAGCGAGGACACCGGCATCTGCCACCGAGAGAGCCAGGGAAGCGCGGGGGATCGCAGGGAGGAATGCCGCCCGTCTTGGTCTTACTGAGCCTCCTAGTAGGCACCTTAGAAGGTAAGTGATGGTTGATGGTGATGGTTGAGCAGATGGAAATGTGATGGACACAGGCAAACATAAAGCAGCGGCACTTCAGAACCATGGTCAGCAGCACCTAGTGAGGAGCACACCTTGGTCAGGAGCACCTAGTGAGGAGCACACTGTGGTCAGCAGCACTCAGTGAGGAGCACACCAGGGTCAGCAGCTCCTAGTGAGGAGCACACTGTGGTCAGCAGCACCTAGTGAGGAGCACACTGTGGTCAGCAGCACTCAGTGAGGAGCACACCAGGGTCAGCAGCTCCTAGTGAGGAGCACACTGTGGTCAGCAGCACCTAGTGAGGAGCACACTGTGGTCAGCAGCACCTAGTGAGGAGCACACTGTGGTCAGCAGCACTCAGTGAGGAGCACACCAGGGTCAGCAGCTCCTAGTGAGGAGCACACTGTGGTCAGCAGCACCTAGTGAGGAGCACACTGGGTCAGCAGCACCTAGTGAGGAGCACACTGTGGTCAGCAGCACCTAGTGAGGAGCACACGGGTCAGAGCACCTAGTGAGGAGCACACTGTGGTCAGCAGCACTCAGTGAGGAGCACACCAGGGTCAGCAGCACCTAGTGAGGAGCACACTGTGGACAGCAGCACTCAGTGAGGAGCACACCAGGGTCAGCAGCACCTAGTGAGGAGCACACTGTGGTCAGCAGCACCTAGTGAGGAGCACACCGTGGTCAGGAGCACCTAGTGAGCAGCACACTGTGGTCAGCAGCACTCAGTGAGGAGCACACCAGGGTCAGGCAGCACCTAGTGAGGACACACTGTGGTCAGCAGCACTCAGTGAGGAGCACACCAGGTCAGCACACCTAGTGAGGAGCACACATGGTCAGCAGCACTCAGTGAGGAGCACACCATGGTCAGGAGCACCTAGTGAGGAACACTATGGTCAGCAGCACCTAGTGAGGAGCACACCATGGTCAGGAGCACCTAGTGAGGAACACTATGGTCAGCAGCACCTAGTGAGGAGCACACCATGGTCAGGAGCACCTAGTGAGGAACACTATGGTCAGGAGCACCTAGTGAGGAACACTATGGTCAGGAGCACCTAGTGAGGAGCACACACATGGTCAGGAGCACCTAGTGAGGAACACTATGGTCAGCAGCACTCAGTGAGGAGCACACCAGGGTCAGGAGCACCTAGTGAGGAGACACATGGTCAGCAGCACCTAGTGAGGAGCACACCATGGTCAGGAGCACCTAGTGAGGAACACTATGGTCAGCAGCACCTAGTGAGGAGCACACTGTGGTCAGCAGCACTCAGTGAGGAGCACACCAGGGTCAGCAGCACCTAGTGAGGAGCACACTGTGGTCAGCAGCACCTAGTGAGGAGCACACTGTGGTCAGCAGCACCTAGTGAGGAGCACACCGTGGTCAGAGCACCTAGTGAGGAGCACACTGTGGTCAGCAGCACTCAGTGAGGAGCACACCAGGGTCAGCAGCACCTAGTGAGGAGCACACTGTGGTCAGCAGCACCTAGTGAGGAGCACACCGTGGTCAGAGCACCTAGTGAGGCAGCACACTGTGGTCAGCAGCACTCAGTGAGGAGCACACCAGGGTCACCAGCACCTAGTGAGGAGCACACGTGGTCAGCAGCACTCAGTGAGGAGCACACCAGGGTCAGCAGCACCTAGTGAGGAGCACACTGTGTCAGCAGCACTCAGTGAGGAGCACACCATGGGTCAGCAGCACCTAGTGAGGAGCACACTGTGGTCAGCAGCACTCAGTGAGGAGCACACCAGGGTTAGCATCACCTAGTGAGGAGCACACAGTGGTCAGCAGCACTCAGTGAGGAGCACACCATGGTCAGGAGCACCTAGTGAGGAACACTATGGTCAGCAGCACCTAGTGAGGAGCACACCATGGTCAGGAGCACCTAGTGAGGAACACTATGGTCAGCAGCACCTAGTGAGGAGCACACCATGGTCAGGAGCACCTAGTGAGGAACACTATGGTCAGGAGCACCTAGTGAGGAGCACACCATGGTCAGGAGCACCTAGTGAGGAACACTATGGTCAGCAGCACTCAGTGAGGAGCACACCAGGGTCAGGAGCACCTAGTGAGGAACACTATGGTCAGCAGCACCTAGTGAGGAGCACACCATGGTCAGGAGCACCTAGTGAGGAACACTATGGTCAGCAGCACCTAGTGAGGAGCACATGGTCAGCAGCACTCAGTGAGGAGCACACCAGGGTCAGCAGCACCTAGTGAGGAGCACACGTGGTCAGCAGCACTCAGTGAGGAGCACACCAGGTCAGCAGCACCTAGGAGGAGCACACCGTGGGCAGAGCACCTAGTGAATGGAGCACACCGTGGTCAGCAGCACCTAGTAGAGCACACCATGGCAGCAGCACCTATGAGGAGCACACATGGTCAGCAGCACCTACTGAGGAGCACACCATGGTCAGGAGCACCTACTGTAGGAGCACACCATGGATATCAGCACATAGCCAGGAGCACATCATGGACACAGCATCAGAAGAGAACACCATAGTCAGTAGTATCTATGAGGAGAACACCATGGTTAGTAGCATCATGTGAGGAGCACACCTTGGTCAGGGCACATCATGGACATCACACATAGCAAAGGAGCACACCATGGTCAGTAGCACATAGTAAGGAGCACACTATGAGCTGCAGCACATACTAAGACATCACACCTAGTTGGTGGACAGCAGCACACAGTGAGGAGCACATTATGGATAGAAGAACATCAGAGAAAGCAGCACATAGTGAAGCACACCTTGGTCACAGCACCTAGTGAGAGGATCACCATGGTCAGCAGCATCTAGTGAGGAGAACACCATGGTCAGAAGCACATAGTGAGGGGACACCATGGTCAGCAGCAACTAGTGAGGAGCACACCATGGTCACAGCAGCACTTAGTGAGGGAGCACACCATGGTCAGACACGAGCAGCAGCCTAGTGAGGAGCACACTGTCACAACACCTAGTGAGAGCACACCTGTCAGCAGCACATAGTGGAGGGACACCATGGTCAGAAGCACTAGTAGAGGGGACACCATGGTCAGAGCACCTAGTGAGGGGAACACCATTGTCAGCAGCACATAGTGAGGAGCACACCATGGTCAGCAGCACATAGTGAGGGGGACACCTTGGTCAGCAGCACATAGTGAGAGGAACACCATGGTCAGAAGCACATAGTGAGGGGACACCATGGTCAGAGCACATAGTGAGGACACCATGGTCAGAAGCACATAGTGAGGGGGACACCATGGTCAGCAGCCCCCAGTGAGGGAACACCATGTCAGCAAGCACATAGTGAGGAGCACACCATGGTCAGAAGCACCTAGTGAGGAGCTCACCATGGTCAGAGCACCTAGTGAGGAGCACACCTGTCAGCAGCACTAGTGAGGAGCACACCTTGGTCAGCATCACATAGTGAGGAGCACACCTTGGTCAGCAGCACATAGTGAGAGGAACACCATGGTCAGAAGCACATAGTGAGGGGGACACCATGGTCAGCAGCACCTAGTGAGGAGCTCACCATGGTCAGGAGCACTAGTGAGGAGCACACGCTTGTCAGCAGCACCTAGTGAGGAGCACACCTTGGTCAGCATCACATAGTGAGGAGCACACCTTGGTCAGCAGCACATAGTGAGAGGAACACCATGGTCAGAAGCACATAGTGAGGGGGACACCATGGTCAGCAGCACCTAGTGAGGGAACACCATGTTCAGCAGCACATAGTGAGGAGCACACCATGGTCAGCAGCACCTAGTGAGGAGCACACCTTGGTCAGCATCACATAGTGAGGAGCACACCATGTCAGGAGCACCTAGTGAGTAGCACACGCTTGTCAGCAGCACCTAGTGAGGAGCACTTCAGCACCATGAACTGGTCTGATTTAAGCTTCAGTCTGCAGGACCTAAAGCCATGGTTCCCTTTACTGTCTAAACCAAACGTCTTACTGTCAAAATGCAAATGATACAAAAATAATACAACTTACTTAGCTATAATGCTTCATCTTCAATCACTATCAAATGATTTCACCCTATAGAGGTTAATAGAGCCCAGGAGGGCTGTGAATAGTGCTGTAAATAATGGAGCTGCCTCTTCATAAATTACACTGGGGGCTTCTTCCTCTTGTTCCAGCAGTCATGGATCATAAAAAATACAAGAAGACACCAGTTTCTGGCATTTCTGTTGAGTGCTTATTACATAACTCAAGGGGAGAAAACCGTTGCCAGTTCTGCTAGCCATGTATTATCAATATTCCGCCACAGGTCCCTGTGTCTATCACATGTAGCACATTAAACGCTTCTCTCTGCATGATGTATTGGGGTCCTGAAGTCATATGTTACATACATTTTATATATATCCACATATATGTGTGCTTCTGTGATCGCATATATTTATTGCCAATGCTAGCAGTCCCATGCAAACGATTTACGCTTCTACTCTGCATTAAGCTTTATTATTCCCTACTTTATTATTTGCCAATAACTAAATAGCAATAACTAAACAGCTCAGCTCCACACAGCAGCGCATGCTATATCATCGCCATCTAGTGGGTAATAGTGAGTACTACATACCTCACTTACTGTAAATACATTTCTGCTGTAGATATACACATTATTTATTAGAAAAGAGACTGTGAAATGTCTGTAAAGAAAACTGGTCACATTATAACAATCCCTCTTTTTGATTCTGAAACAGTAAATAGTATAGAAGAGGCAAATATAAGAAGTGTAAACTTCATCTGTCCAATAAGACATTAAACAAATCCTTTTAAAATATTTATGTTTATTTAATTATTTTTCCGTGACCTTAAATAATGGAATTGTATCCATTATATAAATTGCATGGTCATATATGGTATTAAATCTTTTAAAGGACAAAACATTGACCATCCAATATTTTTTTACATTTCTTATACTTATGCAGTCTCCAGCGTCTTATTGGTAAGCAAGACTAATATCTGCATGGGTTCTCCTTGTCTTATATATTGGTTTTCTGCAAGAGATTCTATTTCCTCATCTACTTTAAAAGAATATTATTCATAGAGTCATTTGATTGTGTATCTCATAGAGAAAAGTACTGATATAAGCAATTTCCTATGATACTGTGTGCAGCGCTGCAGACTATGTTGGCTTCATAGCATGAAGTGGTACGGCTACTGGGTATTATCTCACATCATAAATCCACAATTATTAAACACTCTACTTACCCAGCAGGAATCGGAGCTCACGGAACTGATAATAGTGACGCATCTTCCAGCAGGTCCTTAATATAATAGTTGTGGAAAACCCTGTAAACACTGGAGGTGTCTAGAACCATTAATTAGAGATGATAGCACTCTCGATAAAGTAAAGCTGGCAGCCTCCTGAACTTCTATAAGATTTTAGTGCCAGGTATTGATTGCATAAAGTTATCCCTCAAAATATCAAGGCTGCCTGAGTTGAGGGAAGAAGCATTTCTATTGATGTTGGTTTGTGCTGTACGGATGCAGCGTCAACATTAGTAGGACATTGCAAAATTACCTAACATGTCAGATGTGTCTATTCTAGAATGAAGGTTCACTTTTTAACAAAGGGATATGGTTCCGTATTGATTAGCAGAACTGTCTCATACTTACCCCATAAACTTCCGTTGTAACATGGGAAATATGGGACTGAATTATTTTTTGCATGCCAGGGTGCACTATCAAATTCATTAACAAATGGCTTGTCCAGGTTTGGCATAAAAGTCTGCAGTCACTCTATATGGCTACAGACTTGTTAATCCACACAGCACACACAATGTGAACTGTCAGGATTCTCCAGTTGCGGCATTGTTTGTGTATACAATATGCATACTCCCGGCCACATTCCTACTAGACATGCGCTGCCTCGTTCAATACAAGAAAATTCACACAAGTCTAGTCCGCATGTGGCAGGAAGTATTAATATGGCATACTTGCAGTCACATGACAGCCTGCTACCGGCGTCGGAACTGGAGAATCCTGACAGCGTGCAGTGTGCGCTAAGAGGATTCACAAGTCTGCAGCCACATAGAGTAGATATAAAACGGAATGTTATTATTCCAACTCTACAATACTTAAGGCTTTAAGAGTCTGAATGTCTCTGACATCAGTATCACCCTGGTAGGAACCTGCAGTACGGAAACATTCTCGTAGTGATCCATCCTATATTGATCCTTTCCTTCCCGCGAGTTTCTTAAAAGTTGGTGACATTTTTTGAATTAATTATTCTATTCAAGAATACGGAAACACGTTGGCTGCATAAACACGACTGCCATATATCGCTGGGTTTAGGTCTTAGTGTCATACACATAGTAAAATCATAGATTCAACATCGCAGTCATAAGATTTGTCCTCTGTAGCACGCATGAAGAATATCTCATGACCAACCATTCAATGTTCATATTTAGAGAGACTGTACCTAAGCAATGATGCCTAGATATTGTTAATGCGTTAATAGCTTTGATGGTGTTAATAGTTAATGTACCAGAGGCGTCTTTGTGATTGTGAGCTGCTCGCCCCGTACGCTAAGGCTGAAAGCAGCAGATCATGTTAATGCATTTCTATCAGATGTTAGACCGCAGATTAATTGTGTTTGCCGGTCGGAAACAGAAGTCATTATTATCAAAGTGCTCAATGTCGGATCGAAAAATCCTCATTTATTTTTTAATTTAGATGAATTGATAATACGTAACCTAGAAAAGAGATATCTGAGCATATTATATAAAGAAGGGTGAGGAGATCCAGTAATGTAATAGACTGGTAAGTAAAGGAGTTGGCGCTTACTGGCAACTGTGGCCTCTAGCAATTACCTAACGTGAGTGTATTCATACAGGCGGGATATTAAGTGTATGGTGGGATGAAAAGAAGTATAAAACCCAAGTCAGTTTTAAAGAAAAAGCTTCAGTTTATATAGTATAGGAAACTGTAAACAAGCAGGGAAACTGGCGATTATGGCCACGTTCAGTATTTGGTCAGTATTTGTCAAAACCAAGAGAGAAACAATCAGAAGAAAATTATAATAGAATCACGTCACCACTTCTGGATTTATCACCACTCCTGGTTTTGGCTTACAAATACTGATGTAAAATACTGACCAAATACTTACAGTGTGATTGTGGTCTTCTGGCAAACTGTGGTCTGATCCTGTGGTCAGGTGTCACTCCTGTTGAATATGTCAGTGAGCAATAAAAGGGCTGAGCTGAAGAAAGCTGCAGAATCAGACTACACACGGGAGTTTTTTGTAGCCTGCATGCAAGCACATAGATTACATAGGACATGTCCCCCAAATTGTCAGTTTTTTTTTGTAAAATTGTTTGTGAAATTGCTTCATTATACATTTCTGGAGCAGTAAAGTAAAACTTTCAAAGGATCCCAAATCCGATAATGTGTGAACATGTGACCTAATAGTTTGGCCTTGTTCACATGTTGCAAATTTGATACTGAAAACCGGCAGTAGATCTTAAAAGCAGGAGATATATAATGAGAAAATGTTATTTTCTTTTCATCCAGTCCTGTTGGAAAAATGTAAAAAAAAAAAATCTGCATTGTGTGATGTGCGGAATCCCAGTGTTACTGAGCAGGGTTGCAGAAATGCATTTTAATAAGGCCAATCAAACCCACAGCCCATTTGTAGAAGTCTGCACATAGTGCTATAGATTTACATATAATACATATATTATACTATAGGTGATAGGTATATGGCTACGTGATCGTGGTGGAAGGATAGTGAGGACACGTCATTAAGATTTATATCTGCTAGCTATATGGTGAATGTTAGGGCTCATGCACAAAGCTCCATTACAGCACTGTTTTGCAGGGCTGCCATAGAGGTCCATGTGGCTTCCACTGTACCTCCACCGCCCTCTAATTTTATACAGAGGGTATTCACTTGGATTCTGAGCAAAAACACCAAGAACCAAACCAAAGGTGGTTTCCTTTTTTCATAAAAGAATGGGGGTGCTGAACTACCCTCTTATTCAAAGCTGTCAAACAATGCCGATCTCCCCAAAAAAGCAGGAATAGTTCAGTTGTCCATTCTCACTAGTTTTATTCTACTGAATATCCACCTGCATGTGTCTGTAACTATATTGATATCGCCTCCACCTATGGGATGACAATCATTTCTAGTCCTGTAAAATCTGGGGTCTCCGGTGGGGTTTTTGGTCACCCCCTTATATTTCACTTATGTGACAGGCTATGTGGAGGACTCCTGTGGTGGCAAAAGTTCCCAAAGTGTTTTTTGACACTTCCTCATTGTTTTGCCCACATAATCACATGGTTGTATTGATCACTGATTGTACATACTTTTTTATTAGAAACTAGCTTGCCTTACAATGGCCAAAGCTGACACAACCCATGGTCTCGTCTTATCCCACGTTCCGAACAATAGACTTCAGGTTTTGTGGGGAAGGAGACTATGATCTATGTGATCAACAATACTTCTCTGTTTTTTATGTGTCATTTTTGAGCTCCCTGATATAACACCAATTTAAGGTCTCCTAATGTAATGGGATATCACCAACCATTAAATCTAGTCCTGGGATCACATGCTCTTTTTTTTTAGCAAAGTCACTTGTTGTAGAGCAGTACACCCTGAAGTGATGATACTGTCCCCTTAATATGTGTTTTTAAGGACATCAGGTGGCAGCTAACCCCTTCAGGAGATTGGTGGTAGCAATTGATAAAATGTCGCCTGAAGGTCTTAAAGGAGAATCCTTCAGCTGCACCAGATTCCTTTCAAATATGATTTCAAGGAAAGGAATTGGGTTTTGGTTTCAGATGTCAATTTTCAGTTGTTTTTTATTCAAACAAACTGCAGGTGAGGGACACAGGTTTTGGGGAAGTGGAAATTCCTTCTAAGCATGTGTGCAGCCCCCCTGCACTGCCATACAGTCAGTGTATCCGGTACGTGTGGTGACACTTACACACGTAGACCCATTCAAGTGAATAGGTCTGTGCACATGTCAGTGTGTCTCCACGGACCGTGTGTCCGTGGGCAAAACTCACTGACGTGTCCGTTTTTTAACAGCAGCATGGTCCGCAAAACATCCCGCACACGTGCACATTGATGACACACGGATGACATCCTTGTGCCATCAGTGTTACACGTACCGGGGCCTGTGTACATGTGTTTAGTGCATGTGGCAACCGTGTGTAGCATCAGTATCACATGTACCAGCACCTGGGAATCAGCAATACTGTTTGCACTGTTCCCGATGCCAGGTGCTGAAGACCGCTCTCATCATTTTCCTCTGCTCACTCTGTGATTAGCGCTAGCAGGAGACAATGTTGAGAGTTGTATTCAACTGATAACAGTGATCATTCTCACGGTGATCTGTGGAGAACTCACTGACTTTTTCTCACGGTGCTGAGGTCACCGCAGTTCAGCCTGGCAGGAACGCATCCTCACTGACCGGCGTAACCTCACAGCAGCTCATTCATTAGTGGTTCATCGTCCAGGTTGAAAACAATTTATCCCCAGACATGGATTACGGCGTGGGACAGAACGACGGACAGGTGGGGGATATGGTTGTTTTATATTTTTGTTTTATTACAGCAGACGAGAGCTTCAATTGAATGGGCGTTAGGTGAGTATAACTGTGTTTGTTATTTTTAAATAAAAAAGTAAAAGTGAGTATTGTTTTTATTTCAAATAAAAGACTTTATTCTGGCTGTGTGTTTCTTTACCATATAACTATAGGATTAGTAATGGAGAGGTGTCTTATAGACGCTTCTCCATTACTAATCCGTGGGCTTGATGTCACCGGACAATACAAAGGTGACATCAACCCCACAAGTATGAACCCCACTTCCACCGCCACAGGGCAAGTGAGAAGAGTTAGGCAAAGCTCCACAATTGGCGCATCTAATAGATGTGCCTTTTCTGGGTGGCTGCGGGCTGCTATTTTTAGGCTGAGGGGGCCAATATCCATGGCCCCTTACCAGCCTGAGAATACCAGCCCCCAGGTGTCTGCTTTCGCTTGGCTGGTTGGCTGGTCATCAAAAATGGGGGCACCTTCCACCATTTTTTAAAATTATTTATTTAAATAATAAAAAAATACTTTGTGAGGACCTCTATTCTTGATAACCAGCCTTGCTAAAGCCGGCAGCTGAGGGTTACAGCTGTCAGTTTTACCAGGCTGGTTATCAAAAATACAGGGAAACTCTGCAACATTTTTTTTTTATTACTATTTATAGTGCAGGCGGCGGCTGATGTATACTCTCATCAGCTGCCGCCTGCTGTCGCTGTTGTCAGTTGAGTACAACTCTCAACATTCTCCCCTGCTAGCACTGATCGCAGCGCGAGCAGGGAGAATTATGAGAGCTGTCATCAGCACCGGCGATGGGGAACAGCGCTGAATAGCACCACTGCTTCTCAGGCGCCGGTACGTGTGGTACTGATGCAGCACACAGTTGCCACACGAATGCCACAAGTATTTCACACACATGGACATTGATATCTCTGTTACTGTTTTTTCTGGTACCGGAAATATCAGAACGTGTGAAAGAGCCTTATACATGAGCCTATTTAGTCAGATGTAGTCACTTCTCTTTAAAGCACCACTCCAACATTTTTTTTTTATTCCGGTGCTGGAGTGGTGCTACTAGTGTAAGGTCCCTGCTGACACTAGCAGTATGCTTACCATACACCTTTTTCAGCTCTTCCACAATTTCTGTCTGACCAGGAGTCAGAGGGAAAGGTCACAAGCTCTCAGTGTAAGTCCTTGTTCTGGCCTCTCTCTGGCTCCCATAGACTTACATTCAGTTGTGACTTCTGGATCGCAGAGTAAACAGTGGAGAGATCCGGCAGGTTACTACTGGAGCAGCAATGATAGCAGGTGAAGATAGCGGCTGGTGAGTATAATACTAGGTACAGGGAACTTAAATTAGTGGCATCACTCCGGCATTTAAATATAAAAAAAACGCTGGAGTGGTGCTTTAACATGTCATAAGAATTTTAAGTTTTGCATTTTATCAAGATCTTTATTGGTGCTACGTATCTGTATAGGGAAGGTGCTGCTGCGTGATCTTCTGCAGTATGTCAAGAGAAGCGGATGTAGAATATACTATGCCCAGAAATATGGGTGATAAATAAATGTAGATTTAGAACAATTATAAAACATTGTGTCCAATGAATTTACCAAAAAGATCATAGTTTAGAAAATTCAATTAAACATTACATGGAGTACCGAGAAAATGAAGAACAAATTGGAGTTTGTATGAAAACAGCTCTGATGGCAGCTGCTGGGTTATATAACAAGATGTTGGTCAGATGGAAGGCCTGGGCAGTGATATCACCAGTGCACGCATTAGGATTACATGGCTGGTCACGGCACAGTGTACAGATGTTGTCTGATGTACGGTGAATAATTCCTGGCGGCCAGTAAATACGCAGCGGGGAGGGGAGTCATAGTCTAATCATTCTGCTGCATGGATATCATGAGGATTCTTTATTTTACAATTTTCACTCTTATTTATACAATAACATAGATCTGCATGTTTCTGATAATATACAAACTTGCATTGTTAAAAAGGAGTTTAGGATTTGTCCGGATTAAAATACCTTGTTAGAGTATTCCAAGTTAGTAAAGGGGAGTCTCCATCAGAAGCCCATTATTAGGCAGAGAGAAGAGAAGCTACAAAGAGGGAGTCGTAATCTGGAGCATGTTGATCCATTATAGTCAGACTATTGATTCCAAGGAGACCTGTGCAAGGATCTGTTTCCCCTGTGGAGGCGCTGTAGGGAGATTGGACTTATCATGGGTTCCCATGCAGGTTACAGCTGATTTCTTTGGGGCTGAGCTGCAGGACGCTGTGCAGTTTTTCGTTGGGAAACCTATCTAATAAAAAATTGAAAGCATTTCTCTGAGTAGACGACTTCTTTAATGTGACCTTTTACCCAGGGCCGGTTTTAAACAAAGTTTGGCCCCAGGCAAAATTAACAGTAGGACCCCAAATGCTAAAATATTGCACCATCACACTGAAACATTTGGGGGCATTTACACAAACCAATTTCGGACCAATAAACAAGCGCCCATTGGCTATATTCAAGTCATTCGGTGATTGTTTACCGGCATCTTTACACAAGGCTGATGAGGAATCATGGGGACAGAATGAAGAATGTTTTCAGCAGCTCATCTCCTGTTAACGGGGGCAATGTGCTGACAAAATCATCCAATTACCTCATGGATGGGCGTTCATTGAGTGATTGCCAACATGTTTAGAGCTACGAACACTTGTCTGCACAGACCATATATTTAAATGTGGATACTACACACACTGTATGTTACACACACACTGTATGTTACACACACACAAACACACACACACACTGTATGTCACACACACACACACACACACTGTATGTTACACACACACACACACACACACATGTATGTTACACACACAAACACACACACACACTGTATGTCCACAACACACACAACACACACTGTATGTTACACACACACACACACTGTATGTTACACACACACAAACACACACACACTGTATGTCACACACACACACACACTGTATGTCACACACACACACACACACACTGTATGTACACACACACACACTGTATGTACACACACACACAACACACACACACACACACTGTATGTCACACACACACACACACACACACACACACACACACTGTATGTTACACACACACACATACTGCCTGCCACACACACACAGACAGGCACACACTGCATGGCATACACACATACACTGCATGTTACACACAATACATGTTATGCACATTGTACAGGTCCTTCTCAAAAAATTAGCATATAGTGCAAAATTTCATTATTTTCCATAATGTAATGATTACAATTAAACTTTCATATATTTTAGAATCATTACACACCAACTGAAATTTGTCAGGTCTTTTATTGTTTTAATACTGATGATTTTGCATACAACTCCTGATAACCCAAAAAACCTGTCTCAAAAAATTAACATATTTCAACCGTCCAATAAAATAAAAGTGTTTTTTAAAAACAAACAAAAAAAACATCAAATAATAATGTTCAGTTATGCACTCAATACTTGATCGGGAATCCTTTTGCAGAAATGACTGCTTCAATGCAGCGTGGCATGGAGGCAATCAGCCTGTGACACTGCTGAGGTGTTATGGAGGCCCAGGATGCTTCGATAGCGGCCTTAAGCTCATCCAGAGTGTTGGGTCTTGCGTCTCTCAACTTTCTCTTCACAATATCCCACAGATTCTCTATGGGGTTCAGGTCAGGAGAGTTGGCAGGCCAATTGAGCACAGTAATACCATGGTCAGTAAACCATTTACCAGTGGTTTTGGCACTGTGAGCAGGTGCCAGGTCGTGCTGAAAAATGAAATCTTCATCTCCATAAAGCATTTCAGCCGATGGAAGCATGAAGTGCTCCAAAATCTCCTGATAGCTAGCTGCATTGACCCTGCCCTTGATGAAACACAGTGGACCAACACCAGCAGCTGACATGGCACCCACACCATCACTGACTGTGGGTACTTGACACTGGACTTCAGGCATTTTGGCATTTCCTTCTCCCCAGTCTTCCTCCAGACTCTGGCACCTTGATTTCCGAATGACATGCAAAATTTGCTTTCATCAGAAAAAAGTACTTGGGACCACTTAGCAACAGTCCAGTGCTGCTTCTCTGTAGCCCAGGTCAGGCGCTTCTGCCGCTGTTTATGGTTCAAAAGTGGCTTTACCTGGGGAATGCGGCACCTGTAGCCCATTTCCTGCACACGCCTGTGCACGGTGGCTCTGGATGTTTCTACACCAGACTCAGTCCACTGCTTCCTCAGGTCCCCCAAGGCCTGGAATCGGTCCTTCTCCACAATATTCCTCAGGGTCCGGTCACCTCTTCTCGTTGTACAGCGTTTTCTGCCACATTGTTTCCTTCCAACAGACTTCCCATTGAGGTGCCTTGATACAGCACTCTGGGAACAGCCTATTTGTTGAGAAATTTCTTTCTGGGTCTTACCCTCTTGCTTGATGGTGTCAATGATGGCCTTCTTGACATCAGTAAGGTCGCTAGTCTTACCCATGATGGGGGTTTTGAGTAATGAACCAGGCAGGGAGTTTTTAAAAGCCTCAGGAATCTTTTGCATGTGTTTAGAGTTAATTAGTTGATTCAGAAGATTAGGGTAATAGGTCGTTTAGAGAACCTTTTCTTGATATGCTAATTTTTTGAGACAGGTTTTTTGGGTTATCAGGAGTTGTATGCCAAAATCATCAGTATTAAAACAATAAAAGACCTGACAAATTTCAGTTGGTGTGTAATGAATCTAAAATATATGAAAGTTTAATTGTAATCATTACATTATGGAAAATAATGAAATTTAGCACTATATGCTAATTTTTTGAGAAGGACCTGTATGTTACACACATACAAGCACACACTGTATGTGAAAAACCACACTCCATGGTATTCACAGACACTATATGTTACACACTTCATATTACACACATACACTGCACGTTCACACTCAGACCGACAATGTATGTTAGAAACACAGACATGCAACATACATGGAGACTGTAGGGGGCACACAGGGCTCTCTCCTCCTCTTCAGTTTCTCCATGCTCTCTCCTCCTTTTTGGCTTCTTTGGGGATGGGTCCCTGAGCAATTGCCCAGTCTGTTCCACCACCACCCATATGGAGCCAATCCTGGCCCTGCTTTTATCTACTGTCACACACGTGGTCAAAATTGTTGGTACCCCTCGTTTAATGACAGAAAAACCCAGAATGGTGACAGAAATAACTTGAATCTGACAAAACTAATAATAAATCAAAAATCTATGAAAATGAACAAATGAAAGTCAGACATTGCTTTTCAACCATGCTTCTACAGAATTTAAAAAAAATAAACCTCATGAAATAGGCCTGGACAGAAATGATGGTACCCCTGAAAATAATGTGACAAAAGGGACATGATAAATCAAGTTGTGTCCACTAATTAGCATCACCGGTGTCTACAATCTTGGAATCAGTGAGTGGGCCTGTATAGAGGGCTACAGATTCTCACTGTGGTGTTTGGTGACATGGTGTGTATCACACTCAACATCGACCAGAGGAAGAGAAGGAAAGAGTTGTCTCAGGAGATTAGAAAGAAAATTATAGCCAAACATATTAAAGGTAAAAGTTACAAGACCATCTCCAAACAGCTTGATGTTCCTGTGATTACAGTTGCACATATTATTCAGAAATGTAAACTCCATGGGACTGTAGTCAACCTCCCTGGATGTGGCCGCAGGAGGAAAATTGATGACAAATCAAAGAGACGGATAATACAAATGGTAACAAAAGAGCCCAGAAAAACTTCTAAACAGATTAAAGGTGAACTTCAAGCTCAAGGAACATCAGTGTCAGATCGCACCATCCGTCGTTGTATGAGCCAAAGTGGACTTCATGGGAGACGACCAAGGAGGACACCATTGTTGAAAAAAAAATCATAAAGAAGCCAGACTGGAATTTGCCAAACTACATGTTGACAAGCCACAAAGCTTCTGGGAGAATGTCCTATGGACAGATGAGACAAAAAAGGAACTTTTTGGCAAAGCACATCAGCTCTATGTTCACAGATGGAAAAAATGAAGCATATCAAGAAAAGAACACTGTCCTTACTGTGAAACATGGAGGAGGCTCTGCTATGTTCTAGGGCTGCTTTGCTGCATCTGGCACAGGGTGTCTAGAATCGTGCAGGGTATAATGAAATCTCAAGACTATGAAGGGATTGTAGAGAGAAATGTGCTGCCCAGTGTCAGAAAGCTTGGTCTCAGTCGCAGGTCATGGGTCTTACAACAGGAAATTAACCCAATACACACAGCTAAAAACACCCAAGAATGGCTAAGAGGGAAACATTGGACTATTCTGCAGTGGCCTTCTATGAGCCCTGACCTAAATCCTATAGAGCATCTTTGGAAAGAGCTGAACATGCCGTCTGGAAAAGGCAACCTTCAAACATGAGACAACTGGAGCAGTTTGCTCTTGAGGAGTGGGCCAAAATACCTGTCGAGAGGTGCAGAAGTCTCATTGACAGTTACAGGAATCGTTTGATTGCAGTGATTGCCTCAAAAGGTTGAGCAACAAAATATTAAGTTAAGGGAACCATCATTTCTGTCCAGGCCTATTTCATGAGTTTTATTTTTTTTTAAATTCTGTGGAAGCATGGTTGAAAAGCAATGTCTGACTTTCATTTGTTCATTTTCATAGATTTTTGATTTATTATTACTTTTGTCAGATTCAAGTTATTTCTGTGACCATTGTGGGTTTTTCTGTCATTAAACGAGGGGTAACAACAATTTTGACCACGTGTGTATTTATTTTGTTGGACAGAATAATTAATGCGTGACTTTATTAGATGTGTTTGTTTTCCCCTGAAATTTGGATAAATGATAATATTTTTACTAACGTTGATCATTTGTCTTTTTACACCAATACAGTTCATGCTGCTCCACTTGATAAAGGAATAAATCCAGAAGAAATGGTAAGTTACTACACTGTTTTTTGTTATCTATATTGTTGATTCCTAACCCAGCCTGACCTTCTAAACATAAGACTTTAGTGTATAAATAAATATCGCTCAGATTGAACCTTAATCCATAGATTTGAAAACAGAACGTATATGACTACAGATTATTATAATCTGTAAAAAAAACAAGTATAGGGTGTAGGTTTGGCATATAACTGCATATATTATTAGATAGATCTCTTAGACCTGATGAGGCTGGTTCATTTACTTTGAAAATTCATGTCAGATTGACGGTATAATACTTTTTGAAATTTTATGCCAACTTCCACCCACCTAACCTGATTAACTACCCTCAGTGTCCTTCCTCCCTGCTGCTGAAATCCCACACTACACAATACAAGCAGCAGCTGTCTGTCTGGTTAGGTTTGAGGAGATTGGATACATGAGCTCTCTCACTCTTCAGCTGAGCTAATAAAATGCTCATCTTGCTATCAGGATTTATATGCCCTTCTCACATGGATTTTCAATGCCAGTACACCAGCCTCATCAGGTCTAAAAGGCACATTAAATATCGTATACAGTTTGTATTGGGAAATTTTGTGACAGATCGGTTCTAAAAATGATTTGATATCTGAAAAGAAAAAAATAACTTGCTTTAGTGAACCTGTGAAAGTAAATGAGACGCTCCACACATAGTTTCGTTCCTCTTTAATGTCAAATAATGAGGGAGAATCTT
>JARQOD010000005.1:494118697-494159877 GCA_033576555.1 Oophaga sylvatica
TTCTGAGCAAAAACACCAAGAACCAAACCAAAGGTGGTTTCCTTTTTTCATAAAAGAATGGGGGTGCTGAAACTACCCTCTTATTCAAAGCTGTCAAACAATGCCGATCTCCCCAAAAAAGCAGGAATAGTTCAGTTTGTCCTTTTCTCACTAGTTTTATTCTACTGAATATCCACCTGCATGTGTCTGTAACTATATTGATATCGCCTCCACCTATGGGATGACAATCATTTCTAGTCCTGTAAAATCTGGGGTCTCCGGTGGGGTTTTTGGTCACCCCCTTATATTTCACTTATGTGACAGGCTATGTGGAGGACTCCTGTGGTGGCAAAAAGTTCCCAAAGTGTTTTTTGACACTTCCTCATTGTTTTGCCCACATAATCACATGGTTGTATTGATCACTGATTGTACATACTTTTTTTATTAGAAACTAGCTTGCCTTACAATGGCCAAAGCTGACACAACCCATGGTCTCGTCTTATCCCACGTTCCGAACAATTAGACTTCAGGTTTTGTGGGGAAGGAGACTATGATCTATGTGATCAACAATACTTCTCTGTTTTTTATGTGTTCATTTTTGAGCTCCCTGATATAACACCCAATTTAAGGTCTCCTAATGTAATGGGATATCACCAACCATTAAATCTAGTCCTGGGATCACATGCTCTTTTTTTTTAGCAAAGTCACTTGTTGTAGAGCAGTACACCCTGAAGTGATGATACTGTCCCCTTAATATGTGTTTTTAAGGGCATCAGGTGGCAGCTAACCCCTTCAGGAGATTGGTGGTAGCAATTGATAAAATGTCGCCTGAAGGTCTTAAAGGAGAATCCTTCAGCTGCACCAGATTCCTTTCAAATATGATTTCAAGGAAAGGAATTGGGTTTTGGTTTCAGATGTCAATTTTCAGTTGTTTTTTTTTCAAACAAACTGCAGGTGAGGGACACAGGTTTTGGGGAAGTGGAAATTCCTTCTAAGCATGTGTGCAGCCCCCCTGCACTGCCATACAGTCAGTGTATCCGGTACGTGTGGTGACACTTACACACGTAGACCCATTCAAGTGAATAGGTCTGTGCACATGTCAGTGTGTCTCCACGGACCGTGTGTCCGTGGGCAAAACTCACTGACGTGTCCATTTTTTAACAGCAGCATGGTCCGCAAAACATCCCGCACACGTGCACATTGATGACACACGGATGACATCCTTGTGCCATCAGTGTTACACGTACCGGGGCCTGTGTACGTGTGTTTAGTGCATGTGGCAACCGTGTGTAGCATCAGTATCACATGTACCAGCACCTGGGAATCAGCAATACTGTTTGCACTGTTCCCGATGCCAGGTGCTGAAGACCGCTCTCATCATTTTCCTCTGCTCACTCTGTGATTAGCGCTAGCAGGAGACAATGTTGAGAGTTGTATTCAACTGATAACAGTGATCATTCTCACGGTGATCTGTGGAGAACTTACTGACTTTTTCTCACGGTGCTGAGGTCACCGCAGTTCAGCCTGGCAGGAACGCATCCTCACTGACCGGCAGTAACCTCACAGCAGCTCATTCATTAGTGGTTCATCGTCCAGGTTGAAAACAATTTATCCCCAGACATGGATTACGGCGTGGGACAGAACGACGGACAGGTGGGGGATATGGTTGTTTTATATTTTTGTTTTATTACAGCAGACGAGAGCTTCAATTGAATGGGCGTTAGGTGAGTATAACTGTGTTTGTTATTTTTAAATAAAAAAGTAAAAGTGAGTATTGTTTTTATTTCAAATAAAAGACTTTTATTCTGGCTGTGTGTTTCTTTACCATATAACTATAGGATTAGTAATGGAGAGGTGTCTTATAGACACTTCTCCATTACTAATCCGTGGGCTTGATGTCACCGGACAATACAAAGGTGACATCAACCCCACAAGTATGAACCCCACTTGCCACTGCCACAGGGCAAGTGAGAAGAGTTAGGCAAAGCTCCACAACTGGAGCATCTAATAGATGTGCCTTTTCTGGGTGGCTGCGGGCTGCTATTTTTAGGCTGAGGGGGGCCAATATCCATGGCCCCTTACCAGCCTGAGAATACCAGCCCCCAGGTGTCTGCTTTCGCTTGGCTGGTTGGCTGGTCATCAAAAATGGGGGCACCTTCCACCATTTTTTAAAATTATTTATTTAAATAATTAAAAAATACTTTGTGAGGACCTCTATTCTTGATAACCAGCCTTGCTAAAGCCGGCAGCTGAGGGTTACAGCTGTCAGTTTTACCAGGCTGGTTATCAAAAATACAGGGAAACTCTGCAACATTTTTTTTTTATTACTATTTATAGTGCAGGCGGCGGCTGATGTATACTCTCATCAGCTGCCGCCTGCTGTCGCTGTTGTCAGTTGAGTACAACTCTCAACATTCTCCCCTGCTAGCACTGATCGCAGCGCGAGCAGGGGAGAATTATGAGAGCTGTCATCAGCATCCCGGCGATGGGGAACAGCGCTGAATAGCACCACTGCTTCTCAGGCGCCGGTACGTGTGGTACTGATGCAGCACACAGTTGCCACGAATGCCACAAGTATTTCACACACATGGACATTGATATCTCTGTTACTGTTTTTTTCTGGTACCGGAAATATCAGAACGTGTGAAAGAGCCTTATACATGAGCCTATTTAGTCAGATGTAGTCACTTCTCTTTAAAGCACCACTCCAACATTTTTTTTTTATTCCGGTGCTGGAGTGGTGCTACTAGTGTAAGGTCCCTGCTGACACTAGCAGTATGCTTACCATACACCTTTTTCAGCTCTTCCACAATTTCTGTCTGACCAGGAGTCAGAGGGAAAGGTCACAAGCTCTCAGTGTAAGTCCTTGTTCTGGCCTCTCTCTGGCTCCCATAGACTTACATTCAGTTGTGACTTCTGGATCGCAGAGTAAACAGTGGAGAGATCAGGCAGGTTACTACTGGAGCAGCAATGATAGCAGGTGAAGATAGCGGCTGGTGAGTATAATACTAGGTACAGGGAACTTAAATTAGTGGCATCACTCCGGCATTTAAATATAAAAAAAACGCTGGAGTGGTGCTTTAACATGTCATAAGAATTTTAAGTTTTGCATTTTATCAAGATCTTTATTGGTGCTACGTATCTGTATAGGGAAGGTGCTGCTGCGTGATCTTCTGCAGTATGTCAAGAGAAGCGGATGTAGAATATACTATGCCCAGAAATATGGGTGATAAATAAATGTAGATTTAGAACAATTATAAAACATTGTGTCCAATGAATTTACCAAAAAGATCATAGTTTAGAAAATTCAATTAAACATTACATGGAGTACCGAGAAAATGAAGAGCAAATTGGAGTTTGTATGAAAACAGCTCTGATGGCAGCTGCTGGGTTATATAACAAGATGTTGGTCAGATGGAAGGCCTGGGCAGTGATATCACCAGTGCACGCATTAGGATTACATGGCTGGTCACGGCACAGTGTACAGATGTTGTCTGATGTACGGTGAATAATTCCTGGCGGCCAGTAAATACGCAGCGGGGAGGGGAGTCATAGTCTAATCATTCTGCTGCATGGATATCATGAGGATTCTTTATTTTACAATTTTCACTCTTATTTATACAATAACATAGATCTGCATGTTTCTGATAATATACAAACTTGCATTGTTAAAAAGGAGTTTAGGATTTGTCCGGATTAAAATACCTTGTTAGAGTATTCCAAGTTAGTAAAGGGGAGTCTCCATCAGAAGCCCATTATTAGGCAGAGAGAAGAGAAGCTACAAAGAGGGAGTCGTAATCTGGAGCATGTTGATCCATTATAGTCAGACTATTGATTCCAAGGAGACCTGTGCAAGGATCTGTTTCCCCTGTGGAGGCGCTGTAGGGAGATTGGACTTATCATGGGTTCCCATGCAGGTTACAGCTGATTTCTTTGGGGCTGAGCTGCAGGACGCTGTGCAGTTTTTCGTTGGGAAACCTATCTAATAAAAAATTGAAAGCATTTCTCTGAGTAGACGACTTCTTTAATGTGACCTTTTACCCAGGGCCGGTTTTAAACAAAGTTTGGCCCCAGGCAAAATTAACAGTAGGACCCCAAATGCTAAAATATTGCACCATCACACTGAAACATTTGGGGTGCATTTACACAAACCAATTTCGGACCAATAAACAAGCGCCCATTGGCTATATTCAAGTCATTCGGTGATTGTTTACCGGCATCTTTACACAAGGCTGATGAGGAATCATGGGGACAGAATGAAGAATGTTTTCAGCAGCTCATCTCCTGTTAACGGGGGCAATGTGCTGACAAAATCATCCAATTACCTCATGGATGGGCGTTCATTGAGTGATTGCCAACATGTTTAGAGCTACGAACACTTGTCTGCACAGACCATATATTTAAATGTGGATACTACACACACTGTATGTTACTTACACACTGTATGTTACACACACACAACAACACACACACACTGTATGTCACACACACACACACACACACTGTATGTTACACACACACACACACACACTGTATGTTACACACAAACACACACACACACTGTATGTCACACACACAAAACACACACTGTATGTTACACACACACACACACTGTATGTTACACACACACAAACACACACACACTGTATGTCACACACACACACACACACTGTATGTTACACACCACACTGTATGTTCCACACACAAACACACACACACACTGTATGTCACACACACACACACACACTGTATGTTCACACACACACACACACACACACTGTATGTTACCACACACACTGTATGTTACACACACAAACACACACACACACACACACACACACACTGTATGTTACACACACACACATACTGCCTGCCACACACACACAGACAGGCACACACTGCATGTCATACACACATACACTGCATGTTACACACAATACATGTTATGCACATTGTACAGGTCCTTCTCAAAAAATTAGCATATAGTGCTAAATTTCATTATTTTCCATAATGTAATGATTACAATTAAACTTTCATATATTTTAGAATCATTACACACCAACTGAAATTTGTCAGGTCTTTTATTGTTTTAATACTGATGATTTTGACATACAACTCCTGATAACCCAAAAAACCTGTCTCAAAAAATTAACATATTTCAACCGTCCAATAAAATAAAAGTGTTTTTTAAAAACAAACAAAAAAAACATCAAATAATAATGTTCAGTTATGCACTCAATACTTGGTCGGGAATCCTTTTGCAGAAATGACTGCTTCAATGCGGCGTGGCATGGAGGCAATCAGCCTGTGACACTGCTGAGGTGTTATGGAAGCCCAGGATGCTTCGATAGTGGCCTTAAGCTCGTCCAGATGTTGGGTCTTGCGTCTCTCAACTTTCTCTTCACAATATCCCACAGATTCTCTATGGGGTTCAGGTCAGGAGAGTTGGCAGGCCAATTGAGCACAGTAATACCATGGTCAGTAAACCATTTACCAGTGGTTTTGGCAATGTGAGCAGGTGTCAGGTCGTGCTGAAAAATGAAATCTTCATCTCCATAAAGCATTTCAGCCGATGGAAGCATGAAGTGCTCCAAAATCTCCTGATAGCTAGCTGCATTGACCCTGCCCTTGATGAAACACAGTGGACCAACACCAGCAGCTGACATGGCACCCACACCATCACTGACTGTGGGTACTTGACACTGGACTTCAGGCATTTTGGCATTTCCTTCTCCCCAGTCTTCCTCCAGACTCTGGCACCTTGATTTCCGAATGACATGCAAAATTTGCTTTCATCAGAAAAAAGTACTTGGGACCACTTAGCAACAGTCCAGTGCTGCTTCTCTGTAGCCCAGGTCAGGCGCTTCTGCCTCTGTTTATGGTTCAAAAGTGGCTTTACCTGGGGAATGCGGCACCTGTATCCCATTTCCTGCACACGCCTGTGCACGGTGGCTCTGGATGTTTCTACACCAGACTCAGTCCACTGCTTCCTCAGGTCCCCCAAGGTCTGGAATCGGTCCTTCTCCACAATATTCCTCAGGGTCCGGTCACCTCTTCTCGTTGTACAGCGTTTTCTGCCACATTGTTTCCTTCCAACAGACTTCCCATTGAGGTGCCTTGATACAGCACTCTGGGAACAGCCTATTTGTTGAGAAATTTCTTTCTGGGTCTTACCCTCTTGCTTGAGGGTGTCAATGATGGCCTTCTTGACATCAGTTAGGTCGCTAGTCTTACCCATGATGGGGGTTTTGAGTAATGAACCAGGCAGGGAGTTTTTAAAAGCCTCAGGAATCTTTTGCATGTGTTTAGAGTT
Organism: Oophaga sylvatica; assembly: GCA_033576555.1. Lineage (NCBI taxonomy): Eukaryota > Metazoa > Chordata > Amphibia > Anura > Dendrobatidae > Oophaga > Oophaga sylvatica. Next base: position 494,124,990 of record JARQOD010000005.1, read on the forward strand.
AATTAGTTGATTCAGAAGATTAGGGTAATAGGTCGTTTAGAGAACCTTTTCTTGATATGCTAATTTTTTGAGACAGGTTTTTTGGGTTATCAGGAGTTGTATGCCAAAATCATCAGTATTAAAACAATAAAAGACCTGACAAATTTCAGTTGGTGTGTAATGAATCTAAAATATATGAAAGTTTAATTGTAATCATTACATTATGGAAAATAATGAAATTTAGCACTATATGCTAATTTTTTGAGAAGGACCTGTATGTTACACACATACAAGCACACACTGTATGTGAAAAACCACACTCCATGGTATTCACAGACACTATATGTTACACACTTCATATTACACACATACACTGCACGTTCACACTCAGACCGACAATGTATGTTAGAAACACAGACATGCAACATACATGGAGACTGTAGGGGGCACACAGGGCTCTCTCCTCCTCTTCAGTTTCTCCATGCTCTCTCCTCCTTTTTGGCTTCTTTGGGGATGGGTCCCTGGCAATTGCCCAGTCTGTTCCACCACCACCCATATGGAGCCAATCCTGGCCCTGCTTTTATCTACTGTCACACACGTGGTCAAAATTGTTGGTACCCCTCGTTTAATGACAGAAAAACCCAGAATGGTGACAGAAATAACTTGAATCTGACAAAACTAATAATAAATCAAAAATCTATGAAAATGAACAAATGAAAGTCAGACATTGCTTTTCAACCATGCTTCTACAGAATTTAAAAAAAATAAACCTCATGAAATAGGCCTGGACAGAAATGATGGTACCCCTGAAAATAATGTGACAAAAGGGACATGATAAATCAAGTTGTGTCCACTAATTAGCATCACCGGTGTCTACAATCTTGGAATCAGTGAGTGGGCCTGTATAGAGGGCTACAGATTCTCACTGTGGTGTTTGGTGACATGGTGTGTATCACACTCAACATCGACCAGAGGAAGAGAAGGAAAGAGTTGTCTCAGGAGATTAGAAAGAAAATTATAGCCAAACATATTAAAGGTAAAAGTTATAAGACCATCTCCAAACAGCTTGATGTTCCTGTGATTACAGTTGCACATATTATTCAGAAATGTAAACTCCATGGGACTGTAGTCAACCTCCCTGGATGTGGCCGCAGGAGGAAAATTGATGACAAATCAAAGAGACGGATAATACAAATGGTAACAAAAGAGCCCAGAAAAACTTCTAAACAGATTAAAGGTGAACTTCAAGCTCAAGGAACATCAGTGTCAGATCGCACCATCCGTCGTTGTATGAGCCAAAGTGGACTTCATGGGAGACGACCAAGGAGGACACCATTGTTGAAAAAAAAATCATAAAGAAGCCAGACTGGAATTTGCCAAACTACATGTTGACAAGCCACAAAGCTTCTGGGAGAATGTCCTATGGACAGATGAGACAAAAAAGGAACTTTTTGGCAAGGCACATCAGCTCTATGTTCACAGATGGAAAAAATGAAGCATATCAAGAAAAGAACACTGTCCTACTGTGAAACATGGAGGAGGCTCTGCTATGTTCTAGGGCTGCTTTGCTGCATCTGGCACAGGGTGTCTAGAATCTGTTCAGGGTATAATGAAATCTCAAGACTATGAAGGGATTGTAGAGAGAAATGTGCTGCCCAGTGTCAGAAAGCTTGGTCTCAGTCGCAGGTCATGGGTCTTACAACAGGAAATTAACCCAAACACACAGCTAAAAACAGCCAAGAATGGCTAAGAGGAAACATTGGCTATTCTGCAGTGGCCTTCTATGAGCCCTGACCTAAATCCTATAGAGCATCTTTGGAAAGAGCTGAACATGCCGTCTGGAAAAGGCAACCTTCAAACACGAGACAACTGGAGCAGTTTGCTCTTGAGGAGTGGGCCAAAATACCTGTCGAGAGGTGTTAAAGTCTCATTGACAGTTACAGGAATCGTTTGATTGCAGTGATTACCTCAAAAGGTTGTGCAACAAAATATTAAGTTAAGGGAACCATCATTTCTGTCCAGGCCTATTTCATGAGTTTTATTTTTTTTTAAATTCTGTGGAAGCATGGTTGAAAAGCAATGTCTGACTTTTATTTGTTTATTTTCATAGATTTTTGATTTATTATTACTTTTGTCAGATTCAAGTTATTTCTGTGACCATTGTGGGTTTTTCTGTCATTAAACGAGGGGTAACAACAATTTTGACCACGTGTGTATTTATTTTGTTGGACAGAATAATTAATGCGTGACTTTATTAGATGTGTTTGTTTTCCCCTGAAATTTGGATAAATGATAATATTTTTACTAACGTTGATCATTTGTCTTTTTATACCAATACAGTTCATGCTGCTCCACTTGATAAAGGAATAAATCCAGAAGAAATGGTAAGTTACTACACTGTTTTTTGTTATCTATATTGTTGATTCCTAACCCAGCCTGACCTTCTAAACATAAGACTTTAGTGTATAAATAAATATCGCTCAGATTGAACCTTAATCCATAGATTTGAAAACAGAACGTATATGACTACAGATTATTATAATCTGTAAAAAAAACAAGTATAGGGTGTAGGTTTGGCATATAACTGCATATATTATTAGATAGATCTCTTAGACCTGATGAGGCTGGTTCATTTACTTTGAAAATTCATGTCAGATTGACGGTATAATACTTTTTGAAATTTTATGCCAACTTCCACCCACCTAACCTGATTAACTACCCCTCAGTGTCCTTCCTCCCTGCTGCTGAAATCCCACACTACACAATACAAGCAGCAGCTGTCTGTCTGGTTAGGTTTGAGGAGATTGGATACATGAGCTCTCTCACTCTTCAGCTGAGCTAATAAAATGCTCATCTTGCTATCAGGATTATATAGCCCTTCTCACATGGATTTTCAATGCCAGTACACCAGCCTCATCAGGTCTAAAAGGCACATTAAATATCGTATACAGTTTGTATTGGGAAATTTTGTGACAGATCGGTTCTAAAAATGATTTGATATCTGAAAAGAAAAAAATAACTTGCTTTAGTGAACCTGTGAAAGTAAATGAGACGCTCCACACATAGTTTCGTTCCTCTTTAATGTCAAATAATGAGGGAGAATCTTTGTTTTACATACTTGACCACAAGAAATTAAATGTGTTTTAAAGGAAATGAATGGAGTGGAAGTGCGAATGCGTGACCAATTCTTTAATCAAATTGGGGTCACTGGACCACTACTCTTGAGATGAGAAAGGGTCTCAGTAATGGGACCCCCAATGATCATAGATTTACCACCTATCCTCTGAGTTATAGATTATACATAAGCAACAAATACATACAGGTATGGTGACATTTAGCCAATATTCCACGCTCTCCGTCTATTATCGAGAGTCAACACTAAGGGTACGTGCACACGTTGCAGATTCTGGATTTGGCCCTGCGGATCTGCAACAGTTTCTGCTGCGTTGTACAGTACCATTATAACCTATGTAAAAAAAACGCTGTGCACATGCTGCGGATTTTTCACGCGGATTTGAATCCGCAGCATGTCAATTCTTTGTGCGGAATCCGCAGCGGTTTTACACCTGCTTCATTATAGAAATCCGCAGGTGTAAAACCGCAGGGGAAATCCGCACAAAAACCGCAGGAAATCAGCAGTAAATCCTCACTAAATCGGCAGGTAAAACGCAGGACGTTTTACATTCAGATTTAGTAAAATCCGCACGGAAAAATCCGCACGTGAATCTGCAACGTGTGCACGCACCCTAACTGCTCCTTATCTCTGAGCCTAGGTGGAGCAGGCCCCTTTAGGGTATGTGCACACGTTGCGGATTCTGTTGCAGGTCCTCAGCGGATTTTGCCCTGCGGATCCGCAGCTGAACTGCATGTGATGTACAGTACCATTCTAGTCAATGGAAATCAAAAAATGCAGTGCACATGCTGCAGATTTTTCTGCGCAGATTTGGTGCGGATTTAAAACTGCAGCATGTCACTTCTTTTGTGCAGAACTGCAGCGGTTTTACACCTGCTCCATCATAGGAATCTGCAGGTCTCAAAACACAGGGGAAATCTGCACAAAAACTGCAGTAAATCTGCAGATAAAGAGAACAAAAAAAGGATAAAAACTGTGCGGATTTTGACCTGCGGTTTCTGCCAAGAGATGCAGATTCTGTGCAGAAAATTCTGCAGACCAATCTGCAACGTGTGCACAGTGCACATACCCTTATAAGTATTATGGCTTAAGCTGCTACTATTGGAGGTGCTATATAGTCAGGAAATTGACATTTATTGATCTAAGTCATTACACAGAACATGGATAATCCACATAGCAAATTACAAACTCATAAATCATATTAACAGTGATACCACCATACAGGGACGTTGTACACAGCAAAGTCACAGGATATAGATAAAGTATATAATGACATGAAACTTAGAAATCATGCAAAAGTTGGTGTCACAATAAAAGGTCAAGTTCTTAAGGGATTGTTTGGTCTTATACTACAAATTTGCTGTCACTCCATGTGACTGCAGACTAGTGAATTCTCACATCACGCACACTGCGCACTGTGAGGACTCTCTGGTACCGCTGCCAGTAGCAGGCAGGCGCATGACCTCAAATATGTGATTAACATACATACGGTCACCTGCCAACTAGATGGGTACGGCAAGACACATCTGGTCGGATTGTGTCCAGAAATAAGTGATATGCACACTGCCAGCCACATTCCCACTAGACTGTTTCCAACCTCGCTCAATACGCTTTCATTGACTGAGGCCCGCACCCATCTAGAGGGAATGTGGCATATTTGTGGTCACATGACCGCGTTCCTGGTGCCAGCACCAGAGAATCCTAAGGCTGTGTTTCCACTATCAGGAAACACAGCGTATATGACGGAGCGGAAACTCCGCTCCGTCTAAGCCCCGCCCCCTTTCTGACGCGCGTTATTTCCGGAGGTGTTCAGGACACCTCCGGAACACCTCCGGAAATAACACAGGGCTACATAGCCCTGTGTTAAATTCCGTTGCGGCGACGCACCGTCGCCGCAAGACGCTAGGACATGCTGCGGTCTGAAAAGACGCGCCGCATGTCCGTAAACGCAGGTGTTCCGCCTGCGTAATTTTGCGCATAGTGGAGACGGGATTTCTTGAAATCCCCTCCACTATGCTGTAACATCTGGACGCTGCGTGTTTGGCGCTGCGCCAACGCACAACGTCAAACACGCAGCGTTTCCTGATCGTGGAAACTCACCCTAACAGCATGCAGTGCGCGCAGTGTGAGAATTCACAAGTCTACAATCACATAGAGTATTCAGTGAAAACAAGTTATCATCTATCCACAGGGCAGGTGAGAAATTGTTGGTCAGTGTGGGTCTGACTTCGGGGACTTGCACCAATTTCCAGAATGAGAATTTTTTTACCCTCATTAGAATTGCGAGGCATTCCCTATACTTCTGCCGAGCACTGCACTCGGCTTTTTCTGGCAGCCTCATAGAGAATGAATGGAGCAGTGGTCGGGCATCTGATCTGCCACACTATTCTCTAGCGGTGCCCATCCCTGATAAATATTCTCAGGCCGGCGTCACACCGGCGAGTTTGATGCAGTAAGTCGCACGACTTTCTCGCATCAACACCCGGCACGGCCGCCCGCTCTCGGACCCGAGTGTGCGGCTGCATAGAAATACATGCAGCCGCACACTCGGGTCTGAGAGCGGGCGGCCGTGCCGGGTGTTGATGCGAAAAAGTCGTGCGACTTACTAGCATCAAACTCGCCAGTGTGACGCCGGCCTCATTTTCATTGTTGCGTGTACCGGCAGTCGGATTCCCACAGATCAGTAAGTTATCACCGATCCTGCAGCTGCTGTACAGCAGCATGTTACATTTTTGGTTAGTAAATAATAACCCCTGTTTATTTACTTGTATTTGTTTTTAATTAACTTGTTTTAGTGTTAATATTGACTAATTCTTCTAACAATTCCACAACCTGTTTTATGACATCCCTCTGTATTCCCTTGTATTACTCTTTGATGACAACCATTTAATTTCTTTGTGTTCACTCTGTCACCTAATATCCACATGTGACAGATTCCACACACAGATCTACTATTACATGTGAGTGACAGCGCAATTCTGCTTTCTGCAATGATCTGTAGCTGACCAGGGGTGACGATATTCCCAAATACACAGTAACAATATCATATCTGTTACCAGTGATGAACCGAGCTTGTCAGAGCAATGATTGCGGTATTCCTTATAATACATATATACATTGCTCAAAAAATAAAGGGAACACTCAAATAACGCATCCTAGATCTAAATAAATGAAATATTCTCATTGAATACTTTGTTCTGTACAAAGTTGAATGTGCTGTCAACATAATCACACAAAAATCATCAATGGAAATCACATTTTTGAACCAATGGAGGCCTGGATTTGGAGAGACCCCCAAAATGAAAGTGGAAACAAGTCAAAATAAAAATCAAAACAAGACAAAATTAAAGTGGAAACAAGTAAAAATGATGCTCAGTATTGTGCATGGCCTCCACGTGCCTGTATGACCTCCCTACAACGCCTGGGCATGCTCCTGATGAGGTTGCGGATGTTCTCCTGAGGGATCTCCTTCCAGACCTGGACTAAAGCATCAGCCAACTTCTGGAAAGTCTGTGGTGCAACGTGACGTTGCTGGATGGAGCGAGACATGCTGTTCCAGATGTGTTCAATCGGATTCAGGTCTGGGAACGGGTAGGCCAGTCCATAGCTTCAATGCCTCCATCTTGCAGGAACTGCTGACACACTCCAGCCACATGAGGTCTGGCATTGTCCTGCATTAGGAGGAACCCAGGGCCAACTGCACCAGCATATGGTCTCACAAGGGTCTGAGGATCTCATCTCGGATTTCGGTACCTAATGTGTTATGTTTCGGTCACTGAGGAGAAATGGCAAAAAATAGCAAAAGCGGTAATACACCAGAGAGGCTGGAACCTATTGGATTGCAGTAACCTGAACTAACCACACAACTAAAGGTAGCCGTGGAGCGTTCCTACGTTGATCCTAGACGCCTCGTCACAGCCTGAGAGATAACTACACCTAAAGGCAGAAAGATGAAAGCTATATGCCCCAGAGCAGATCCCCAAAGAAAATAGGAAGCCCCCAAACATGTAATGGCAATTAGACAAGAAGAAAGCACGGACACAGAAAAAAATAGAATGAGCAAACGCTGGGGCCCAATCTGTCTAGACAGAAAAGTACAGGAAAGAATTCTGACTGCAATCCAACAAAAACCCTAACAAAAATACCAACACTTCTGATTGCCAAAAAACCTGAGATCACACGACCTCTTCCACCTAAATCAGATCTCTGGTGTAACAAAATGCTATTCAGCAAATAAAAGTAACAAAAGAGCAAAGCAAAAGTGCAGACACAAACGGAGCACAATTGCAGCGCCAGACCCCCAAAAGGGGACAGGCTGCAGTCCACTGCAGGCAGCAAACCAGCAGAGAAAATCAAACAGAGAAAAAAAAAACAGCAAACACTTATCTGAAGGAGAGCAGGAAACTAGTAGTGCTTCAAGCAAGACCAGAAGAACAATTGATAACCGGCAAGGCTGCTGGGAAATCATGGCACTTATATCCTACCATTCAGCGCCAGCTGAAGGCCATTCATTAATCAGTTCATTACCCTCAGCAACCACCGGAGGGAGCCCCAGCTCAGAAGCCGCCTCCAGCATATTTACAACACTAATGGCAGTCAGGCTACCTCTGGCGAGCACATGTAGGGCTGTGTGGCCCTCCAATGAAATGCCACCCCACATCATTACTGACCCACTGCCAAACCGGTCATGCTGAAGGATGTTGCAGGCAGCAGGTTCACACTCAGCACATGTGACAGACGTGACAGAGTCTAGAGACGCCGTGGAGAGCGATCTGCTGCCTGCAACATCTGGGACAGCAGGTCTCGCTCCATCCACCATCGTCACGTTGCACCAGGAGTTGACAGATGCTTTAGTCCAGGTCTGGGAGGAGATCCCTCAGGAGAACATCCGCAACCTCATCAGGAGCATGCCCAGGCGTTGTAGGGAGGTCATACAGGCACGCGGAGGCCACACACAATACTGAGCATCATTTTGACTTGTTTCCACTTTAATTTTGTCTTGTTTTGATTTTCATTTCGACTTGTTTCCACTTTCATTTTGGGGGTCTCTCCAAATCCAGGCCTCCATTGGTACAAAAATTTGATTTCCATTGATGATTTTTGTGTGATTATGTTGTCAGCACATTCAACTTTGTACAGAACAAAGTATTAATGAGAATATTTCATTCATTTAGATCTAGGATGTGTTATTTGAGTGTTCCCTTTATTTTTTTGAGCAGTGTATATACATGGTTTGTAAGGATGAAACATTGTGTTTTCTACTTTACCCATGAGCTACATAAATCTGATACCAAAGCCGGACGCCTAATTGGATGTTTGACATGAAAGGAAAAAAAAAATCTGCTTATGTTATATTACAAAGAGAAACAGAACTGGCAGAAAATAGATTCTGTACAAATAATAGAAATGCTATTGAAAATGAAATTACCTCTTATAATTGCAATTGATAGTTATATTTATGTTATACTTTAGCTGTATGCTGTGAATGTCTTTTTCTAAAAATCAAATAAAAATAAAATTATGAGAATAAATCAAAGATTGATATGCTATTAGCAGGGATAGATGACTAGAGCATATGTCATCTGGAATAAAACAATCTGTACAGAGCAAATGAAATATTGTTTAGTTATTGGCGTCAATGTATCAACAGTATGAAGTAAGCTCCTAAACGCCACCTAGTGGCGGCTCCAGGATGGCGGAATGTTAACATTTACAGGGACCCTGACAATTCATACATGCTGCCGATACACGGTCAGCATGTGTCATACACTGACTGCATGATCTTAGCCAGGTATGTTTGACGCTGAAACGCTGCTGCATTTCGGAGAAAAACATACCCTAAAAGCCAACTGGGGACTAAGCCACCTGGGAGACTAGTCAGAAAGGCGGGTCCAGTGGTGGATTATCCACGCTTTTTGCCAGTAACTAAGAGGTCTCTCCCTATATATGCATGCGATAAGAGACCTGTTACTGAAGGGCATTGGGTGGGGACCCATCTGTCTGACTAGTCTCCCATGCGGTTTGGCGGATTTTAAAGTATGTTTTTCTTTAAAACGCAGCGGCATTTCAGAGTCAAAAATACCCTTCTGGAATTATGCAGCAGAGTCTGATATAGGCTGTCCATGGATTGACCATCATGTTCGGGAATCTGCTCATCATGGCGCATGCGCGGCAACCCGGTCAACACTGCGCAAGCGCAGGACTTTTCAAAGCGGATTTGAGTGACGTTGGCGCAACCCTGGCACAGCTATGGGAACATCATTTATATTGCGTGAGCGGCGACAGCCATGACTGAGAACATGAAGCACACCCCTATGAGTAAATGAGTATGTACAATATAACTATATAAAGTGCTTTTTGCACATGTTTTTAATGAAAAAAAACTGTTAGTGATGCACATTGCATCATTAACAACGAACTAGGGACAGTTTACGTGCTAAAAAGGACATGACAGGTTCCTTTTAAACACTTTGATATTGCTTAGTTGTGCCATCAATTTATGGTCATTGGTGATGGACATTTGGGACCTCCGCCAATCTGTAGGTTGAGGGGGTTGCAGCATATGTTTACCACTATATTCCCTAAATGAGGCTTGCAGTTCCCCTGCACAGGAATACTCCCGGAAACTGCAGCCGGCCCCATTCACTTGACTGAGACTATTTTACAGTTCCCATACCGTGGGGCGGTCAGGACAATACTGTGAAGGAGGAACAATACTGTGAGTGAATGGATTCCCTTTATTCTCGGATACAATGGGGTTCCAGAAATTGGACTCTCACAGATCAAGTGTTGGCATATCCTAGAAATATAACATCACTTAGAAATATATACATTTAATAGCACCCATTTACATTAGTCATTTTTTATTTATTTCTAAAAGTGACAAACCAATAAACATTACATTATATTATACTAAAAACATAGATCTTCAGATTTTTATTATCCATAGAAAAAAAAATCACAGCATTTTTAGTTTTCACACTGGCCATTGGAACAGTGCCAATAAGCTGTCTTGTATTCTGCAAATCACTTTCAGCTTTCCCGTGTAGATTTGGACAGAAGCAATAGAGTCATCTCATTTTCAGGGCTGTTATATTGCTGATGTTCTAGATAGGGCAGTAAAGTAACTATACATCAGAGATAACGCTATGTATCCTTCTCCTTTGTCACTGATAGCGCAGCTATACTCATTTTTTTCTTGGACCCCTTAACAATCTATGTGGCAGGCATAAATCACACACCCAGCTGCACCATTTATACGGACATTACACCCATCCCTGCAGACTGTGAGCCCTTGCGGGCAGGGTCCTCTCTCCTTCTGTACTTGTGTGTGCCTTGTATTGCTCACGTTTATTGTACTTGTCTATATTTGCCCCTTTTCACATGTAAAGCGCCATGGAATAAATGGCGCTATAAAAATCTATAATAATAATAATAATAATTACAGGAAAGACGTGTGTGCCACCAAATTGATAGACACATAGAAGATTTTAAAAAGGAAATTGCTAATAAATACCGACATTTAATTGATGAGTATACAATCCGCTTGACATCCTCGTGCTTGTGACGTACACGTAACATAACTTCGTATGTGCATCATTGGTATCGTTACCGCTCAGACACAGCACTTTCAGTGTTCGGTTCCAATTGTGTTAAATTTATCATTTGGAGGTTAAAAAAAACACATTTCCTCATAAAATGATACGTAATTGTACAATCTTACTGTACGTGCCCATCTGCACTTTTCACATCTGAGGCTGAAGTTAATTAAAATTTTGATGAAATAGTTTCCCAATTACCGCCAGATAATTGTGTTGTATTTTCCTGAGGGTCACAAGTCACTAGGACCGGATGAGTCACTACAAGGAGATAGAAATGCTTATTTCCAGGCTGCTATACTCAGAAAAACATTAACAGCTATTTTATACAACCCAAATCTATGGTTTCTAACTACAGATGAGAAAATCTTTTGAAATTCAAATTTGCCAGCTTTGGTGATTTTTCAGAAAAAAATTGATTTTTGTGCGAATCGATTCTCTGTGAATCGCAAGCGATCGAATTGTCATAAAAAGACGTGTGTAACACTCTGAGAGCTCTGTATCCATCCCCTTGCAAGCTTTTTAATGCAAATGAAAATTATCTCAACGTACGTGGCTATGAGTAAATGGATGGTAACTGGTTTTCACTGCTGCACTGTCACTTACTATTTTTAATGTTTATTCAGTGTTTTATGGCTTTCCCTCCCTACATCTATTGCCACGCTGTACACGCTGACATCCTCTCAATATCCAGATTCACCCCAAAATGGCTGCTGTAATCCCTGCTTCTGCTTTTATACAGTTTGTGATAGTCCCTCCTCATTAGATGTGATGTGTAACCTGCAAATCATTATGGAGAAGTTCGCTTGATCACGCCCAAGGTCATTTGATCCTTTTTTTTGGTTAATGGAATTTTCAGATTGTAAAATGATTTTACGAATCGTAAAATTAATTTGTAGAGTGACTAAGCAAAAAGAATTAAAAGTTGATCACATATATCGGAATCAGCAAATTCCTGAAAATTCAACACAAATCCAAATCAATTCGCCCATCTCTATTTCTAACCCATTGTCAGTAAACTAATAACTATACTAATATTTTTGTTTCATGGAGGCCTAAAACTAATAGTAGTAGAAGATTTGCTCCAGGAAATTGTAAGTGAAGGGGTTGTCTGAGACTTAGGTCATCAGTGTCTGATCGGTGGGAGTGACACCCAGCACCCTTCTCGATCATCTGTTCCCGATGTCAGTGGTGACTGGAACTGCTTAGTTATGGAGCTGCACAGCTCTGTCAGCTGTATGGTGGCCACGGCCGGGTACTAAACATCCGCCCCCTATTCAAATCAACAGGAGGTGGATGTGTAGTACCAGGCCGCGGCCACTATTCCGTGGACAGAGCTGTGCAGCTCCACAACTGAGCAGTATCGGCCCCCGACGACTCCGGGTACAGCTGACCGGGAAGGGTGTCGGGTGTGACACACCCACTGATCAGACATCGATGACCAAACCAAAGGATGGACCATCAATGTAAAATTCCTGGATAACCCCTTTCATTTAACTTCTGACAAAATTGGTCTTGACATTTAAAAATAGATGTATGCTAATTAAAAACTATTTAAAGGCTACAGCTATCTCCTGTCAAATTCACAGTTTTCCTTTTAGCACAAAATCAAGAAAATCATGAAAAAAGTGAAGGGTCCCATGTGATAAACATATTAAGCCAATTCCTGGTCTGCTTAGCCAAAAATCTATTTGAAAGCAAACCGGGGGTCAAATCAATGCTGTTGTTTTTGGAAGTGCGGTTGCCAATGGCTCTTCTGTCTTATTTGATGCATCTATTAGAAAGTGAATGTCGTCCATTCTGATACATGAGAACATCTGGCCCTCAACACATCCAATTATGTACCTGTCAGGAGCAATTGATCGGTAATTGGACATGTAAATTGGTGAATCTAAAAAGATGCCATTTAGCTACTTGGAGAACATGCTTAGATTCCAGGATAACAGCTGAGACTTTACGCATTTATGAGTAATTCAATGCAACAGAGTAAAAAAACATTAAAACCAATTTTTAATTACCCTTTAGATCAGGTATACACAGAGCAGTTTATTATTATCTTTATTTGCATAGTCTTTGGTGTATTAGGCACCTTTTTATCCAAACCTCTAAACACATAATGTAAGTGGAGTTTTGCATGTACAGTGGGGAAAATAAGTATTTGATACACTGCTGATTTTGCAAGTATTCCCACCTGCAAAGGATTGAGAGGTTTGTAATTTTTATCATACATACACTTCAACTGTGAGAGACAGAATATAAAAAACATCACATTGTATGATTTTTAATTAATTAAATAGTATTTTATTGCATGAAATAAGTATCTGATCACCTACCAACCAGTAAGAATTCTAGCTCTCACAGTCCTGTTAGTTTTTCTTTAAGAAGCCCTCCTACTCTGCACTCATTACCTGTATTAATTGCACCTATTTGAACTCGTTATCTGTGTAACTCCAACCTTTACACCATGGCCAAGACCAAAGAGCTGTCTATGGACACCAGGGACAAAATTGTAGACCTGCACAAGGCTGGGATGGGCTACAGGACAATAGGCAAGTGGCTGGTGAGAAGGCAACAACTGTTGGTGCAATTATTAGAAAATGGATGAAACACAAGATGACTGACAATCTTCCGCAGTCTGGTGGTCCATGCAAGATCTTGCCTTGTGGAGTAAGGATGATTCCGGGAAAGTCAGCAATCAGCCAAGAACTACACAGGAGGACCTGGTCAATGACCTGAAGAGAGCTGGGACCACAATCTCACACATTTCCATTAGTAACAGACTATGCGGTCATGGATTAAAATCCTGCACGGCACGCAACATCTCCCTGCTCAAGCCAGCACATGTCCAGGCCCATTTAAAGTTCGCTAATGACCATCTGGATAATCCAGAGGAGACATGGGAGAAGGTTATGTGGTTTTGGTACAAACTCCACTCGCCTTGTTTGGAGGAAGAAGGATGAGTACAACTCTAAGAACATTGTCCCAACCGTGAAACATGGTGGAGGAAACATCATGCTTTGTGGGGGCTTTTCTGCAAAGAGGACAGGACGACTGCACAGAATTGAAGGGAGGATGGATGGGGTCATGTATCTTGAGATTTTGGCCAACAACCACCTACCCTTCCCCTTCCCTCAGTAAGAACATTGAAGATCGGTCATGGCTGGGTCTTGCAGTATGACAATGACCCAAAACACACAGCCAGGACAACTAAAGAGTGGCTTTGTAAGAAACATTTCAAGATCCTGGAGTGGCCTAGCCAGTCTCTAGACCTGAACCTTTGAAGGGAGCTGAAACTCAATGTTGCCCAGCGACAGTCCTGAAACCTGAAAGATCCGGAGAAGATCATTAGGGTGGAGTGGGCCAAAATCCCTGCTGCAGTGTGTGCAAACTTGGTCAATAACTACAGGAAACGTCTGACCTCTATAATTGCAAACAAAGTTTTCTGTATCAAATATTAAGTTCCGTTTTTCTATTGTATCAGATACTTATTCCATGCAATAAAATGCAAATTAATTATGTAAAAATCATACAATGTGATTTTCTGGATTATTTTTTAGATTCTGTCTCTCACAGGTGAAGTGTACCTATAATAAAAATTATAGACCTCTCCATTCTTTTTAGGTGGGAAAACTTGCTAATTTATCAGTGTGTCAAATACTTATTTTCCCCTCCCCAAACTGATCTCAAAAGTAACAAATACATAATATTCTTGTTTCCCATTTGGCCAACTAATAGTTGCTTTAGAATGATTTATTTTCTGCCTATTAAAGTATTACATTTTACAATGAGCTTAGTTAAATGGTTAATCCCATTTTAGCAAGTTATCACCAAGAACAGGACTCTGAAGTGCCTTGTTTGAATGGAGCGCTGCACTTGGCTATCTCCAGCATTCCCATAGACAATGAATGGAGAGGTGGAACAGTGGTGGTTAAGCCAATAGTGAATGAATGAAGCAGCGGCGCACATGTAAGGCCATAATGGCTCCATTCAAATATTGCACTTCTGGTTCTCGTTGTCAGGAATAGTGGAGGTACAAATGGTAGGTAAGTTATCACTTATCCTGTTGATATGTGATAGTTAAATAAGATTAGTATACTGCTTTATTGCTGAATTTTACATAAAAACTATATAGAAATTTATTGTAGACTAGAGTAATTAGAGATCATTGCCTCATAAGCCAGAAAGGCTACGAATGAGTCCATACATAGCAGAATTTAATTTCAAAATGCTTTTCACAAAGAAAAAAATGATGCAGAAGCACTGTAACTATAGTATTACACAGTACCCAAATAATGAATTGAGCAACCTTGTAATACTTTGCTACATTGAGAAGTTGAAACTAGTCAGCTCATCCATATGTTGATTGTTGCTGCCTAGAGGTGATCTGAAACTAAAATTTATTTTAATCCTAAATGTCTATTTAATGTCATAATCTAACCTCTTTTCTAATACTAAAGCGTCATCAGGGACGTCTATTTCAGGAGCTGGGCTAGTCCCTGCTGTACTGAATATGGATCGGTTGTCAATTCCTACATACTGTATGTTCAGTAGATTCTTGTCACTGTGCAATATGCACAGTGACAGTGCGCTCACTCGACAACCGTGTCTGATCAGGCATTATGGACTGGCAAGAGAGCGCACTGTCAGTACGCATTTTAAGAAGAATACTTGGCATGCAGGAAAAGCAAAGACCTGCTCCGACCCCACAAGTGGTTACATTGAATTAATCAAAATAAAAAGACAGAGCTCCTCAAATATATTTTATTTTAGACATCCAAACAGAAATAAAGATAACTGCATAACAAACTTGTCCCATAATAAAGTACTGGCAGCCACTTTTCACTGCAGAAATGTATAGTTGATTTTAGGAATTCGCATTGATAACCTAACCTTTCTGGAACATTGCTGCCCCGCCACACACACACCTGACTGCTGTACAATGTATAGTGGTATTTTTGCCACCAGTAAAATCTCTCTATTAGCATAAGGCAATACAATGGAATAATGGAATCACCTTGACGTAGTATCTTTAACCTTATTACTCTCATACTTTACATGAACCTTTTTTTTCCTTATATATCCATGCTTTTATCAATATTCAGGTTTAAATGAAAATTGTATTCTTTGGAGTAAATTGGATTCTTACCCAGATCGCAGATGTTCCTATTCCAAAATCAGTATAAAAAAACGCTGATTTAATTAGAATATAAATGGTAGAAATGCAGGAAATGTAAAAGCTCCCAAGCAACACACAAAAAAACTGCACTTGATTCCTCAGATTTGAGTCATGATTACCTGCAGTGAACAGGTGACCCATGAAAGTTCAAGTGCCTAAATCAGATGAGAGCACTGTACTCACATATTACAGATTCCCATAGTGTTCCATATTTGCTGGGGGTCCTTAGGGTTATGACATGCTAAGAAGAAAGTTTTAGATTAAAAAAAATAAATCTTAAAGGGTTGCCTTAGGGTACCAGTCTGCAGTCACATCAGACAATTATCACCTATATTTAGAGATATGGCAATTTGTTATGGTGGGCCAATCACCTTAAAAGGGTTGTCTGGCCTAAGCAGTCGATGTGACTGCAGACTTGTGAATCCTCACATTGCGCACACTGAGCACTGTGAGGATTCTCCAGTGCCGGGAGCAGGAGAATATCTGATTTACAAACATACAGTCACCTACCGACTAGATGAGTGCTGCCTCATTCAATGCAAGTGTGTTGAGTGAGGCAAGACACATCTAGTCGGAATTTGTCCAGAAGTATGCAAATCACAGACTTGCGATCACATGACCGCCCGCACCGGAAAATCTTCATTGCGTGCAGTGCACACAATTAAGGATTCACAAGTCTGCAGTCACATCGAGTGTTCAGGCCAGACAGCCCCTTTAAGGTGGTTGGCCCACCATAACAATTTGTCATCTATCCAAGTATAGGTGATAATTGTCTATCAAACAGCCCACTCCAGATCTGTTCTTCGAATCTGTGGAAATCCCACAGTTGGATCCTCATGGACCAGACAGTTACCATCTATCGTATGGATAGATCATAAGTGGACCAACCCCTTCAGATTTGGCAGCACCAAATCTGTGCTCATGTTCTCCAGTTCCTCCCCTGATTTTATATACAGCAGAAATGTTTTATGCAATTTTTTGGACATTTTGCAAAACATATGACATTTTATTTGCACTAAAAAGTCGCAAAACTGGTTATAGAGAAAAATAAAGACCATTTTATAGTCTGAATTGGGGCCATGCAGTATTATCTTGTGTGATACATATGGAATGGCAATGGCGCTCTACAGGGGCCCCCTATGGGGCTTCTCCGAGTGCCTGCGGTTTTGTATTATGAAGTCTGGGACCTTTTTATACCCAATGCTTCTTCTATTCCTTTTTTAAAGTGGAACCTGAAGTAGTTGCAAGAATACTACAAGC
The DNA here is from genome assembly GCA_033576555.1 of Oophaga sylvatica. Classification (NCBI taxonomy): domain Eukaryota; kingdom Metazoa; phylum Chordata; class Amphibia; order Anura; family Dendrobatidae; genus Oophaga; species Oophaga sylvatica. Next base: position 494,142,136 of record JARQOD010000005.1, read on the forward strand.
AAAATCTATGGACCGTGTTATGAATATGAATAAGGAGTGAGGATGTACTTTTAGACAATATGATCCAATCAGATAGATAATGTGATAAACAGAAAATCTGCAAATAATTTTATGTTGTCTTTGGAGTGGAAAATCATTCCAAAGTGCCAGTCAGGAGGTATACCACTTGTGTCTAAATTAATATTCACTGACAGAAGTCAAGTATAATCCATCTGTAGCGGCAGAGACACCGAGACAGATGGCATGAAGTGTAGCAGATCTTTGTCTCGTGTCTTTTACATTGCATACAGATATGACAGAAGCAGGTTTTCAGCTCAGGGCAGGCAGGCCAATGGACACTGACAGGAACATTGTATGCTGGTAAATTTTGTGAAAGCAAATTCCAGTACATATAGTGCTGGCAGAATGCTGATAAAGAGAAATCGCCAGTTAAAAAAGAGAAAGTTACAAAGCATGAGAATTGGGACAGTTCCTGGATGTATTAGCTGATATGTACACCAAAAGCTGTTAGATATGATGAAGGAAAGGAATAAGCATTTTATTTTGTATTGTGTGAAGGACAGGTTTGTTATAAAAATGTAAAAAATTCTTTACAAGGAAAAATGAGGGGAAAAAACAACAAAAACTTGCTATCCAAACTTTCCTTACATCACCATTCAAACACTTTGAAAGAATGATGACTGGAAGGAGTCAATTGGTGAAGTTCTTCAATTGATGTTATGTTTATCATACTGAAATTAGTCCCTATATCTAATAACTATATGTGTTCTTCACTCATAAAAGTAAATGATAGAAAATATACTGACTCACTTTCTATATCTAGGTAACACGTTGTATTGTTGAAGTGCTTTCAAATGCTTTGGCGAAACCCAACGCTCCACCAATTGACCCGGAATGCAAAGAAATCCTAAAGAAAAGTAAGTATAATCACACAAGGCAGTAACATGAGATTGTTATATTACTATATGAGCAGGCGGCTCATATGAAGTGTGGTCAGAAATGAAATAGCCAAATCAAACTATATCTCTCTTCCATTTATTGGCGACCAAACCTGCATTCTTTTGAGAAGACATCTTTTTTTTTTATATATATATGAACCTTTCTTAAAAGTCTGAGATTATGCTTTTCACAACCTAAGCTCCAAAAAGCATGACATGGATCCCATAAAATGTGAACAAGACTCTGGTCTACTGCAAGCCCTGCGCGAAAGGATAACAGGCCCCAGACTTTTTGTAGACCTCTGGACCACAATGGCAGACCCCACAAGTTAGTGACTACCTCGCTGGAGCTTAGGGAGTTGAGGCACGCACCATAGGATTTTGTGGACAACCATTTGCATACCTCTCAGGATCTTTTGAACTATTAAAATGGTTAAGACCGTGGCCTCGACTTGGTCACTTATTACTGGGAACATTTTTAAGCCCATGAGACCAACCTACCAGCATGTGTAGATGTAGTTCAGACAATAGTTTTGTGAATACCAACAAGAACAGTTTCAGGAACACAAGGTCATATATGTGTGCCGTCTATATGGGCATGTACGTCATAGAAAGTTGAATAAAATGATACCTTGATAATTGCTATCTGATGTTTCATTCCAGAGAAATCTATGTTTTTCTTAATATATAAATGAGCTGTTAAAGATCTATGGGCCGGACATAGATCTCTCTGACAATCTGCCTCCAGAGATTATTTTACATGAAAGAGAGTTACCAGTGTGAGACATGTAGATCAGGAGAGTAGACTGTCAGTCATTACATGTCTCACAATGGTAAGGCTGTGGTTCCACGGTCCGGAACCACAGCGCTTTGGACGGAGCGGAAATTCCGCACCGCCCAAAGCCCCACCCCCTTTTTGACGCGCGCTCTTTCCGGATGTGCTCCGGACACCTCCGGAAAATATCCGGAAAGAACGCAGGGCTGCATAGCCCTGTTATTTCCCTTGCGGCGACACAGCGTCGCCGCAAGACGCTAGGACATGCTGCGGTCTAAAAAGACGCGCCGCATGTCCGGAAACGCAGGTCTTCCGCCTGCGTATTTTTACGCATAGTGGAGACGGGATTTCTTTAAATCCCCTCCACTATGCTGTAACATCTGGACGCTGCCTGTTTGGCGCTGCGCCAACGCACAGCGCCAAACACGCAGCAAATCCGGAGTGTTTCCTTATCGTGGAAACATACCCTAACTCTCCTCTTCATTTACAATAATCTCATGAGGGAAATTCTCAATGAGATCCATTTCCTACATATAGATCTTAAAACCTCATTTATATATTAAGAAAAACATGGATTTCTTTGGAATAACACATCGGTTCACAGATATCAAGATATAATTTTTTTCAGCTTCCTATGACCTACTTGCCCATATAGCTTAGGTGGGTTGATACAACTGACAGATTCCCTTTAAAGCGAACCTGTCAGCAGGATTTTGCTAGGTAAACTACAAGCATTGTCAGGTTGTCGCTGTAAAATTGATTAAAATTGGCACAGGCATCTCATTAACTGAAAACTTCTAACACTGATTACACAAGAAACGCAAGACAGATTTCTTCACCCCGGGTATCATTTTAATCAGTTTAACAGCGGCAACATGACAATGCCTGTAGTTTTCTTAGCAAAATCCTGCTGACAGGTTCGCTTTACGTATTGATTTGTGTTATTGGCTGATTTCAGTTGGGCATGTGTCAGAGAGATAAATGATAGAAAGATTTATTTGCTTTTATTCTTCTGCTTGATGTAGCATTTCCCACGTACAGTACATGGCTTTGTATAGAGAGAGCTCCAATGAACATGCAAGAGCACTATCCTTCAAATGCTCACACTGCTAACAGTCCCGAGAGGTTGCATTCGCAATATGTCATTATGTCATTAGTGGCTGAAATGTCGGTTTTAAAGACTGCAGCTAATGTACATTAACTCCTTACTGTAATGTGTTATTTGCCTCAAAAACCAAAGCGCACAGAATGTTAATCTTTAATGAAATGGCTTCTGTAATCCAAGGGAACAAAATAATTAACTCAGGCAGATGATATTAACCCAAGGCTAAACTTCACAGCAAGGAGCCAGACGGCATACTAACTGCATTAAGTAATCGTTATGGTCGCACGGACTAGACACCATGTTAAAGATAATAAGGGCAGGTCGATGTTTTTTTCCTGACACTGTGGATGGGTCAAAAGTAGAGGTGCACATTCTTTACAGGTCCAAGGGCCACTTTGTTATATTAAACAATTCACAGGGGCCACAGTAAAATTGTCATATTAAAGGGAATCTGTCACCACTTTTTTGGCATATCATGTTAAAATATCATTCAATTCAGTGCCAACTCTGCATTATAACAGTACTTTTGATACCCCTCGACTCCCCACCTTTGATCAATAAATACCGTTTTTATTCCTCCTGCTGTGTATGTAAATCAGCTCGGTCCGGTCCGATAGGTGGGGCTTATTGTCCATCTCCACCCCCTCCTTGGCTTGCTGTGTGTATTATTTTCTGTGAATATCCTGCGTTCGTGTAGTTACCGCGTGTGTGCATTCAAATGGCCTTTCGCGCATGCGCAGTATGCTTTGCCCAACTGTGGGCAAAGCCGAAAAACAGTACTGCGCATGCGCCCAGGGGCGGACATATCTTTGGTGCAACCTGTGCAGTCACACAGGGGCCCTATAGGTGAGGGGGCCCATTTATACCTCCAAAGCAGGTGCAAGTTTCCATTTTTAGGAGATCTTGGGCTTCAAAGGGCCCATGTATTGCTCTTGCATAGGGGCCCTTTTCTGACTTTGTCCGCCAGTGCATGTGCCTGCATACGCGATTGCTTTCTATGGCCCGGAAGTATACTTCCGTTACGAAGTATACTTCCGGTAAACAGAAAACAATCGCGTATGCCGGCGCATGCGCAATACTGATTTTATGCTTTGCCTACAGTTGGGCAAAGCATACTGCGCAAGCGCGAAAGACCGTTTAAATGCGCACGAGCGGTAACAGTATGCAAACGCCGGAATTACAAGAAAGAAATGCGTAGAGCAAGATAGGAGGGGGGAGAGACGGACAATAAGTCCGCCCATCGGACCGGACCGAGCTGATTTATATACACTGCGGGAGGAATATAAACGGTATTTATTGATCAAAGGTGCGGAGTCGAGGGGTATCAAAAGTACTGTTATAATGCAGAGATGGCACTGAATTGAATGATATTTTAACATGATATGCCAAAAAAGTGGTGAGTTTCCCTTTAAAAGTAAATGCCATAAATAGATGGGATTTCACTTACAAGGTTTCCACCTTTCAGGAGAATGAAGGACTTCCCCCCTCAGTCAGGACGCAGAGGACAGATGTGCACCGCAAGACACCATTCAGCATTATTTTTGTCTCTGCTTTTTAAAGTTTTTAAAGTTTTTGACAGTTGAACCCTTTTAGAGCACACTTAGGCTATGTTCACACGTTGTGTTTTTGCAACGTTTTTTTGGATGCAAATTTTCAGTTGCCTTTCTCAGTACCAGCAAAGTCAATGAGATTTCAGAAATCTCATGCACACACCTTGGTTTTTTTCCTGACTGTTTCATCATAAGAGTTTGTATTTTTGCAAAATGCAGCATGTCACTTCTTTCAGCGTTTTTGCAGCGTTTTTCACCCATTGAAAGCAAGCAATGGGTAGTGCCAAAACGCACCAAAAACTCAAGAAAAAAGCATCAAAAACTAAGCAAAACTTGCTTTTTGCAAGCAGCTAAAACTTTGCATTAGAAAAAACGCACCAAATACACAATGTGTGAACATAGCCTTACTCATAATTCAAGTTTCTTTACATTGCATTGACCCCAAGAATAGGGAAAAGGTAGCTTTGCATGCAATGCTTTTTCCATTAATTTATATTGGTGCACCAAATATTTAACCAATGTGAATATGTGTAGTGTATGTAATGTATCCTGTATGTACATATATCAGAAATGTGTGTAATGTCTTAACATTTTTTAGGCAGGTGTAGAAAAAAAATGCTACAAAGTAAGAATCCTTTCAAAAATTGACGTATTAATAGTTTATTTTGTATCAGTTAACAATGTGCAAAATGAATGAGCAAAAAAAAAAAAAAACTAAATCAGATCAATATTTGAGGTGTCAACCCTTTGCCTTCAAAGCAGCATCAATTCATGATTCATGACGAGCCTAATTCATGAGGTGCTGTGGTGTTCAGTCCATGACTGGAGTGAGATTTCCACAGAGGTGGACACCACTCATCAGACTCATGAATCTGGAGCGTCACACTCCTTCACAATGCTCCTGTGCTAAAAAATATATGCAAACTACCTGTTCAGAGAGGAAAAAGGCTTGAACTCTTATGCCTCCTATTGGAAGTAGCAATCCTAGAGGTCAATATCGACCCTATAACATGCTTTGCCATATGACAAAGGACAAACGCATAACCAGAATCTAAATTTGAAGACACCGTTTCCTCTCTGAAGAGGCAATTTGCATATTCACTGGTCCAGGCATGTAACCTTCCATGGTTCGTTTATATTCTGCACCAGGGGCGGGATTCAAATTTTTAATAACAGGCTCCTTGTTTGTGTTAAGAAGCCATGCCCATTTTAAAGCCGAGCCCATTTTTTAAACCACATTTATCTTCACACAGACTTTCCTCAACCACAAAATACAAGTAATAGGAGCTAAAAGTAAAAGCGCTTTCCCCTTCTTGCCCCTCATGTATCTTCATGTACAGTCTCATTGCCTCCAGTCCAGTGCACGTTGTTCCAGTCCCTGTCATTTACTTCTTACTATGGTGAATGGTATTAAAGGATCTTCTACAAGTTTTTAAAATTAGTACTAAAGGAACCTGCTCAAATTAGAAAGGACGAGCACTCGTCCATCTGCCACCTCAACTGTCTGCTGCACCTAATCTTTGGCCTCAGCAATCACAGGCCAAATATGTGCGAAATACTGCCACACCATGACCACCATATATTACCACCAAATAGTGATCGAATTATATCACATACCAGCAGTGCCTGTTTTAGACAAAGTGGGTCCCTGGGCAAAGTGGGGCCCCAAATGCTCACATATTACACCATCACACAGAAACATTTTGGTTGTATTTACATTCGCTGCGTTCAGGCCGTTAAACGAGCGTGATCGACATTATTGAGGTTGTTCGATGCTTGTTCCCGAGTTTCTTTACACCGGCTGAGGAAGAATGATGGGATGGACAGTCCTCGAAACAGTATAATGCAGGTTCCATATAGTATAATGCACTCCCCATGATCCTTGATAGAGTATACTGTAGCCTCCCTCATAGTATACTGCAGCCCGTCATAGAGCATAATACAGCCCCAGTCATAGAACATAATGCAGCCTCCTCATAGAGCATAATGCAGCCCCCTCATAGCATAATGCAGCCCACCTCATAGAGCATAATGCAGCCCCCGTCATAGAGCATAATGCAGCCTCCTCATAGCATAATGCAGCCCTCCTCATAGAGTATAATGCAGCCCCCTCATAGCATAATGCAGCCCACCTCAGAGCATAATGCAGCCTCCTCATAGAGCATAATGCAGCACCCTCAGATTATAATGCAGCTGCCTCAGAGTATAATGCAACCCTCTCAGAGTATAATGCAGCCCCCTCAGAGTACAAGTTTCCAGGCATGACTCGTCTCTGCCGAAAATAAGACAGTCATCTATAATTGATCACTTCTAGAACACATTCCCCACCTTTTCCCCTCAACTTCTACAGTGCACCAGATGAAGAAAAAAGTGACATAGTGCCATACTGCACAGTTACAGGATAACCCTTTTGTTCCCCCAATGGAAAACAATATCCTCAAAATTAAATATATTACAGCAGTAATAATGTCCCCTAATTGGCCCACACAGTAATTATGTCTCCCACTTGTCACCGTAAAGTAATAGTCTATGTGCCTCACTCTCGCTCCCATGCAGTAGTTATGTCCCCTATCCTCGGCTCCTTCCTGTAATAATAATATTATCCTATAATAATATTATCCTATAATAATGTATTCCTATTTGTGTATAAATGAGCCTTGGAAGTTTGCATGTTATATTTCTGATCATGCATTACTTTGCAAAAAAACAAAAAATGAGGCTGATCACCGATTAATCCTATCATGTCTGCGAATGTCTACAGGATTTCTTTGAATATATTATGCCATGTCGTCCTGCCATTAGGTAAATGTAGAACTGGAGACAAGTGAAGTTATGCAGCTATTTAATATAATTGATGTTTAAATTAATAATTATTTTCAACATTGATGTTTGCTATTAGTGGATGAAAATGTTTATTTGACGCCCAGAAATTAAAAATCTGCACTTTTCTCACTGGAAATCCAATCTCAGAAAGTTGCAGGGCTGGTATTTAATGGTCAGAGTATATTTAATGGTATTTAATGGTCACAGTAGGGTAAAATGCTATTCAGTCCAGTAAAAAAATGAATCCCTGATGACCCATTATTAGCCAAAAGGATAGAAATGTTGAAATCGATATAAGTAATATAAAATAATATTCTTGTATACTCCTTCACTTTTTCAGTGTTACACAAGTTTGACACATTTAACATAGCTAAAAATAGGATTTTCTGGGCTTTGAAAGCTCAGAGTAAAGAGTAAAATTTCATGCTGTATCCAGGAGACGCAGCCGCCCCCAGATTCAGGCACAAACTGGGACAAATCTGTCTGTTTGGGCTGAAGTATTCAACTTTGTTAAAGGGAAACTGTGTATTCTGAGGACAGCATGATTTAGGGGTTGAGACACAGATTTCAGGATGTGTCACTTATTAGGTTGCGTGCTGTTAGATAATGTTTTATCACCAGATTATTACTGCCTGGACTAGCTACCTCTTGCCAAGTGGTCTGACCACGCCCACTCCTCTGATAAGCAGCTCACTGTCAACAGACAATGTACATGAGCATGGTGTGGGCGGTGGCAGCTTTCTGAGCTCTGCTTCATGCTATATCTAAAAACACCGATTGTGTCACAGCTACTGAACCCAGTAAGCTAAGTGGGTGAATCGTTGGAATCAGGGTCTCTTTTTCTACTGCTGTTCTCAGATGAGGTAGCAAATTCTTGTTGACAGATTCCCTTTAAGTCTAAAATTACAATTTTACTTAACTTGTAGTAATTTTAGCTAGAGCTTCTTCTCACCATTCAACAAGGTGAGACTTCCCTCATAGAGGATCCATCAGCTTAGATTTTGCCACCAAAAAGGCTCTCTAAGAGTTTCCCTAAATAGTGTTTATAGATCCTTTGTGCTGTTTTACAGGTAATATCAAGATTTGTGAATATCAATATTAATTTGTATATGTGATCTGTGTGCACAAGTAGATAAAACTGCCGTCCATAGTATTGGTTCCGTAAATCAAGGACAGACTCCCTCTTTGCAGACAGCTTAGCTTAGCTTAAGGGTTTTTCCAGGGCTTTTTTTTTTTTTACTATAAACCTAAAAACTAACAGCCAGGTAATTGCTACCTACCTGCCTGTTGTGCCCGGCACCGATCTCTGCCGGTATAAAGCTGACACAGACTGTTCCTGCCGGCGATTCAGTGGCTTCCGTTGACATCACATTGACAGAACAGTGGCTTCTTTTCCATTCTGTTCCGTTGATGTGGCGTGACTGCAGATGGCATGCAAATTGACAGCCAGCTCCCCGCTGTATAACTGCGGGGAGCCCACTGTCAGTCAACATAATAGTGGCAGTCACGCCTTATCTACGGAGCAGAGTGGAAGAGGAAGAGCTGCTTTGTTGACGTTGAGCAGATCCGCCAGTAGGAGCAGTCAGTGACCACTCTGAGCCGGCGACGGATAGAACAGGCAGGTAGTTAACAACTCAAAAAAAAAATAGTCCTAGATAAACCCTTTAATAACCTATTCTGCCAGCAGACTGGAGGATAAATAATACTGTACGCTGCATATATTTCCTTTTTTGCACAGGCAGGAATAAGAGAGTGTTTTCATTACGGATAACAGCTCTTCTGTCTAGTGGATTGGTACAGGCACAGATATTTTTTCAGGAAGTATTATTGTCACGGATGTGGATGGATGAGTCACAGATCTATTATATTCTGTTTATCAAGTGGTTTATTAGTTTCCCGTAATCCTTTGCAACTCATCGTAGCCTTCACATCTGTATCATACCACAGAGAAAACACTGAAAACAAACATGCAGAAAATCTTCTTTAATATTTCAGGGCTCAATAGCAAAATGTTATTTATAGCAATTTTTTTTTACATTTTTTTTCTGTCCATGTGTCGGTTTGCAATAGGCTGTAATGAAAGCAATGATTTGAATCATGAACATCTATATGAAAAATAGCCGGTTATTTCTCATTACTGCAGACATTAGAATTGCTTTCAAAGGTTATTTTCATCTTGTACATTTATGATGTAGTCACAGATATGAAAGAAATGTATCATAGATGCAGATGCCACCAAAAGGACCTGCATCAATATCGAGAGCATGGCCCCATTGTGCGCTGCTTTTAGTGGAGAAGTGGTTGGTATTCCCATAGAAAAGAATGGGAATTATGGCCACCTCTTCACTGACAGCAGCCAAGAAAAGGACACAGACAGAAGAAGACCCCTGTTTAAGAATAAAATATGAGCCCAATAGCTCATCATAATACACAATTCCACTTGCTTAGAGGTTGGAAGTGGTCCCCCTTACCTCTTGGGCTCCTGTGTGGCCGCACAGCCCCTATTGCCCATCAGAGCCCTATTTTTAAGATATCCCATTAGTGGGTTCTGCTTCTACTATAAATGTATGGTATATTCTGTGGATGTTCCTTAAATATACAGAATGGTAATACCTCTTTAAAGTATTGTCCAGCCAGGCCAAATTATTTTCAAAGCTTTGAAGATTGTAAATTAAGAAAATAAAAAGTCATGCTAACCTCACCTACTCCTCATGCTTGGGTACTGACAGGTATTCCCATCTCAGCCATGAATGGTTGAGAAAGGAATACTCTTTAGAGATAGAATTAATAGGAGATCTGAATTAAATATATAAATATAAAACATTCGTAATTCTGTTTTTTATTTTATTTTTGGTATTTTGTTTTGTCATTTTTACTGAAAAATTCTAATAATGTTGTTTTTTAACTTTTTTTTAGAGTGGGATTTCATCAATCAAATTCACTGTTGTCAAACAGTAGAAGGGAAGCATTTCTGACATGCTAGTCAAAGGCCACCTTAAAAAGCAGTGGTGGCCAACTTGACAAATTGTGGCCCTTGGCTTCATGTAATGGCTATAAAACTGGGACAGGAAATAAGAATATAGATGGGACTTTTATCATTGACATTTTCCCGATATATTTTATTTAGCTAAAAAAATAAATAAAAACAGATCCTTAATTTTTTGGTTCTTTTGGAGGAAACAAAATCTATATAAAAATCTCATAATACCGTATGCAAAGCACACTTGTTGGAGATGCTCCCTTAAAAGTGGAGAATACAGTATATATCTTCTGTTGTTTAAAGTTGTGCAGAGCGCTCACAATACAAATTTATGCCTGATCATTATTTCGGAAAAATCTTTGCTAAACTAATTTGTATGGCATTGGCTTTAGTGTAAAATGTAAAGAAGAATATTGATTCCTATAGTAGAAATCAAAAATATCAATAAGTTGTATTAGAGAGAAACTGAGCAAATATTAATTGAAGTATTTCGAAACTTTTCTTTTAGGTAGTCCACAAAGATTGGATGAAAAAGAGGGCGAACAGAAGGAGTATGAAATAAGAAACATCAAAGATTTTGGCAGGATGGATGAACACCAAACATGAAAGCAATGAAGAAGTAAAGCAAAGTCGAGTTTTACCAGAAGAAGAAAAAGAAGAGAAGCGGCACCATGCAGAAGATGAAAGCTTAGAGGGGAAAGAAGAAGAAAAGAAACATGTCGAAGATAAAGAAGAGAGCACTGGACACTCCAAAGAAAGGGTCATGATTCATGATGATGATGAAGATGGGGATGATGAGGAAAGAGATCACAAAAACCATAATGAGATGGAGGAAATGGAAAAAAAGGGCAAATATCATAATGATGATTCACATGAGGTAAAACATGATATTTTGACAAAAAAGTTCATCAAACAGCTAAAAGTGTGGAAGAATTCTCAGAAGAAGATGAGGAACCAAACCATTTAGAAGAAATCATGAAGAGACACCCCATAAGCCAAAGTCTGAAAGAACCACTTTTCCACTCAGATAAATACCTTTCAGCTCACTCTGATGAACTTTCCGAAGAATCTGATGAAAAGGAAGAAGAAAGAAAAAGAAGTTATAATCCAAAGCATGATGACTTTGTCCAAACATTACTTGATTATGAAGAGAAGAGAAGTCTTCAAGAAGAACAAAGGCATCATCCTCCTTCAGATGAAGATTCATTCCACTACAGGGGACAGAAATCAAACTATGATCAAGACTTTTTCAAGAATCACCCAAAAAATAGTTATAAGAGGAGGGCACAGCATGAGAGAGAAAGTTCTGAAGAGTCAAGAGAAAAGAGATACCATTACCAAGTCAGCGACGAAGAGAAAGACAATCATGACACCAATGACGAAAGCAATGAGAGAGAATTAATGGGACATCATTATGAAGACAGACATCATTTAGAAATTAAGAGGTGGCCAAATCAGAAACATGCACAGCCACATTATAAAGAAAGCAACGAGGACAGCGAAGAAAGCAATGAAGACATTGTAAAACGCCATAGAGATGACAGACTGGAAAAGCAGGAACTCTACAAGAAACTGAAACACCATCTACAGGATAGTGAAGAAGAAAAACAAGAAGACAAGAGACACTATTTAGGTGATGAAATGGTGGGTAACAGGCAAAGATATTTTCCAGAGTTATCTTATGAGCCAAACGTAAGGCATTATAATGAAAAGAATACAGATGAACCATCTTACCCCGGTAATGACAAGTACAAGAGACATCATTCTGAAGAAGAAACAAGGTCATTCAGCAAATATGCTTTTTCTGATGACCCTTTCAGGTGGAAGAGCAGATATTTTGAGAACAATGATAACAGTGAAGAAGAGAGAAAGAGAAGTTTGCAAACCAAAAATCTGTTTCCAGAATATGATGATTATGATTTATGGGGGAAAAAACAATTCCCTGATGACATAAATCACGAATATGGTGAAAAGAGGAATCCACTCAAAATCCCAAAGGTTGAAGAAAAAAGACAATATGACAGAATGGATGAACTGGCTCAGCTACTAAATTATAAGAAAAAATCAGTTGAGTTTCCGGATTTCTATGATTCAGGAGAAATAAAAAAGCGTCATTATAATGAACGAAGCAGACTGCGGCAAAGACCATTAACAGAAGATGAGGTAAAAAGTCCTTTTAAAAGGTTGTCTATCTAAATGGATATTTGCAAATTTTGAGTGATGTGACAGTAAAAATAGAGATGAATGTTGATTAGAATCATAGTATGACGCTCCCAGACTGGGGCCCTTACGCTCCTACTACACGCAGATGGCCTATGGATCCACAATATGCAGCTATGAGGACTCTTACAGGCACTGTGTCTACCTTGGCAGTTCTGAAAACCTGAAGAATACTGGTCTATATGGGTGTTTTGACTGAAGATACTGTGGTTGTAAAGGCAGAGGCAGACGGACGTAGATTCTCTCGTCCAAGATAATCTGGTCTATTATGCCAATGACGCTCTGTTCAAACTCTAATCAGAGTTTGATCCGATTCTTTCAGACGAGGAAAAAATGTCTCCATCATCTCCATTATGTCAGTGCACGGAAATCGGACTGCACTCGGATGTTATCCAAGTGCTATCCGATGTTTTATACAACACTCATTGACTTGCATGGCTGAGTGTGATCCGAATATCAGATCAACCTCAGGTATGCAGTGATTTTTTCTCCTCAGTCTCTGTTCAAGAAAAAACTTGAACATAGGTACGGCCCCATAGACTAACATTGGTCAGATCGCACACAGACTGAAAATACGCTCGTTTGCACCTGTCCTTAGGCAGTTTATCTACTCTGGACAAATTTCCTAAATTATGGCTGAAAAAGCAGAATTAACAAAATAGTCTCAAAATATTGTTAAAATGTCATAAAAGCAAACACTAAAATGAAAACCAACGCGAAAAAAAAAATTTCCATAGATTTTTTATCATAGCTAGGCAAGAGAATAGGTATCAAGTTACGGTCCTCTCCATTCTGAGCCTGGTGGCAGACTGGCCTTGAGCCTCGGCCATGTGTCCTTAGATGTGCTATTTTTTTTAAAAATACTTTATGTAACATCCAATGGCCGTGTTTGGCATCTTCATTTCTCCAAAATTAGAATTAGTTGTCCACTAAAATTTAAAATGACAGAGCCTCCTAATGACATTTGCTTTTAACTGTAAAAGTTGACATAGAAATTCATGAGTTCGCCTGATTCTGGCCTTAATTTTCTTTTGTTCCTACACATCTCCATTCAAGAGATTTGGCTTCCTTTTCCTTGTATGCAAATCTGGCCTGTTTTTCTTTTTTTTTTTAGCCAAGTGGGTGTGGTCCTCAACTCTTTTCTGTGGCCTTATTCTTCAGGAACACGCCAAGTTGTCTAAAAAGACTAAATTTACATGCAGGGAAGAGGAGGCCATAACTCAACAATGGAGAGGCACAGGAACAAAAGGAAAACAATTCCAGAATCAGGAAAACAGCAGCATTTACACCAGGCTAAAAAATGGAATATGTATGGCAAGTGATAGGTCCTTAATTAACAGGTTGTGTTACGTAAACCATGGGGTCTTTGTAGTAAAATAGTGAATATCTTCTCAGTATACGCTGTTAAAAGTGTGTACCTCTGTCTTGTGATTAGAATTTACATTGATTGCAGTATTCAAGTACCGTATACTTTACCTGTTTAGCCTGGAGCCTTATCATTTTAAAGGTAATCTGTCACCAAATTTTTGCCACCTAATCCGAGTATAGCATTATGTAGAGACAGAGATCCTTATTCCAGTGATGGGTTACTTTACTGGGCTGCTTAGTGTAGTTTTGATAAAATCAGTGTTTTATCAGCAGGAGATTATCATCAGAGGACTAGTAAACTCTGCTATGTAGTCATCCATATTCATGAGCTCTGTTCTGTATAACCCAGCCACTCACCACTGAGTGGCAGCTTTCTGTGCCAATGAGAGGTGTGGGTGGAGTTATAGAGAACTGCTCAAGATAAAACAGGGATTTTATCAAAGTGACAGCAAGCAGCTCAGTAAGTGATACATCAATGGAATCAGGATCTCTGCTCCTACATGATGCTGCTGTCAGATGGAGTATCAAAGACCTAGTAACAGATTCTCTTTAAGACTTAAGGGTATGCCACACTAAGCGAGATCGCTACTGCGTCACCATTTATGACGCAGTAGCGATCTCGTTAGTGACTTAGCTGTGTGTGACATGTAGCAGCGATGTGGCCCCTGCTGAGATGTCGCTGATCGCTTATGAACTTCTGAGCCGTTTTTTGGTCGTTGGTGTCCCCCTGATGAGCCTGAATCGCTGAGTGTGACACCCTTTATGAACGACTTCACCAGCGTCGCAGGTGGGACTAGGTTTTCCCAACAACTGCAGAGGTCGTTATACAGATCGCTGATGAGTTGTGTTTGGAATTACAGATCGCTGATGAGTTGTGTTTGGAATCTAACTAGCGATCACATAGCGATCTCGCAAGGTTAAGTTGTTGTCGTGATCGCTGGTGCCTTTAGCTTCTCAATCCAGTCTGTGATACTTGGTCTACTGACGGAGATTAATGGCTGACTACTGCAAGCTTCCATTAGTAAGAACTCCCCTACTTTATTCACAGGTTCCCCCATTGTAATGAATATCATGGATCACTGCTGTAAGAACGTCTTTCAGGAGCCCATTGTTGCGGTGACAGATGCACTTTAATACATATTGAACATCCATTAAGTTGACTGCGTCTCTGCCCTGGGATATTATTGACATTCAGAATCTTCCTGTCTCCATTATAGACACAGTTGGAGAAAGAATCCATCGCGTGAGGGAATTAATCAAATAGTTAGAGCTGGTACTTCAGTATGGATCCCTCAGGAAAGATCGGTGATATGTTTTAACACATTATATACTGAAAAAAAGGCACACAGTAGGCCAGATTTATGAAACCATCTTAGTTGCCCATAGCAACCAATCACAACGCAGCTTTCTTTATCCAAGACCACTATAAAAAATGAAAGCTGTGCTGTGATTGGTTACTACGGGCAACAAAGTTTTTTTTTATTATTTTTAAACAGTTTTATGAATCTCCCCCCCAAAGGTTTAATGGTTCTGGTAAATGAAGCCATAGGGAATGTGTATGCCACCATGTATAAACTGTGCTTTATATACCTACCTGGTGCTGAAAGCCTAGAGCCCACCCTATAATAATCTCTTGCTATATGATATTACTGTATATACATGGCCTATATATAAATCTTCTATATTATCTCTGCAGGAGAAGGAATTGGAGAATCTGGCTATTATGGACCTGGAGTTACAGAAGATTGCCGAAAAGCTTAGCAATAACCGACCACGCTGATACAAGGAGTAGCAATACCTGTAGCTCAGAGCGATGCTGTATTCAGCTGAAAACATTCCTACATTTCTTGTCACTGCCTCTTCGAAAGAGAAAAAATGATATATATATATTTAGTCCAGAAAAGCAAAATCTAGTCCATTGTTCACAAATAGTATTTTACACTGTTCGATATGTCTGTTCTGACCTTCGCTGTTGATACAAAGATAAATGACATATATTCATACGTCTACACCGGACATTTTACTATGCTTGTGGAATTGTTTTTGTGGAATTGTACTTTATTACATCTTTGTCTTGAGATTTGAAATAATAAAAGCAAACAGAATCTTGTTCTGTGATCCTCGTTATTTTAGAAGCTTTTATATTGGTTATTTGGCAAATTCTATCGCTGACATTAATCTTGGAAGAGTAGTTATTCAATTTAAGGCCGGTGTCACACTTGCATGTATGATGCGAGAAACTCGCACGAGTCTCTCGCATCAACACCCGGCACTGCCGCCGGCACTCGGACCGGAGTGTGCGGCTACATGTATTTCTATAAAGCTGCATGCTCCGGTCTGAGTGCCGGTGGCAGTGCCGGGTATTAAGGCACGAATTTCTCGCATCACACTCGCAAGTGTGACACTGGCCTAAAGGGGCTACCCATCTTCTAAGGCCTTATCCAGGCCATTTTTTTATTTGGTGTGCGCAGCCGACTTCATCCAGGCTAAGGTTGCCAAATTGATTTTTTTATTTTTGCTTCTTCTGAACAGCTTATTAAAAAATGATGGTCAGCCAACAGCATTAGGGACACTAATATAAAAAAATGTAAAATAAATTATTAAGATTCCAGGTGATATGTCTACAATCCATAATTCTGTCAAGAAGACATTAGCTGCATTTATTTTGAACCAGTGGTGTGTCACTAATACTCATGCAGCCGCTATGGGGCCCATGAGTTGAGGGGACGAGGGCGGTGCCAGCGTCAGCACTTTCAACTGTATCTGCGCCCCCTGCTCCATCATTCTCCCTGTGCGTTTGGTGTCTCAGTGCAGGGGGCGCAATAACGTCCCTACAAAGCACCCGCTGTGCAGAGCTTCAGATCACATGCTATAGAGATCAGAGAAGGTGAGAGGTGAGTATTTTTTATACTCTTTGGAGGGCAATGTTGCATGCCATTATACTGTCTGAAGGTCTATGTGGGGGCCATTATACTGTCTGGAGGTCTATGTGGGGGCCATTATACTGTCTGGAGGTCTATGTGGGGGCCATTATACTGTCTGGAGGTCTATGTGGGGGCCATTATACTGTCTGGAGGTCTATGTGAGGTGCCATTATACTGTCTGGAGGTCTATGTGGGGCCATTATACTGTCTGAAGGTCTATGTGGGGGCCATTATACTGTCTGGAGGTCTATGTGGGGGCCATTATACTGTCTGGAGGTCTATGTGGGGCCATTATACTGTCTGGAGGTCTATGTGGGGGCTATTATACTCTCTGGAGGTCTATGTGAGGTGCCATTATACTGTCTGGAGGTCTATGTGGGGCCATTATACTCTCTGGAGGTCTATGTGAGGTGCCATTATACTGTCTGGAGGTCTATGTGGGGGCCATTATACTGTCTGGAGGTCTATGTGGGGGCCATTATACTGTCTGGAGGTCTATGTGGGGGCCATTATACTGTCTGGAGGTCTATGTGGGGGCCATTATACTCTCTGGAGGTCTATGTGAGGTGCCATTATACTGTCTGGAGGTCTATGTGGGGGCCATTATACTGTCTGGAGGTCTATATGGGGGCCATTATACTGTTTGGAGGGCTATGTAGGGAACCAATTATACTGTTTTGAGGTCTATGTGACAGTCCAATTAGGACATCCGCAATGGGGCCACATGATTTCTTTGTACGCCCCTGCTATGAACTGTAAAAGGATGATCATAATATTCTGTACAGTTTTCTCCATTTAATTGCAATGCTGCGGCGGCAAAAAAACAACATAATTCTGGGATTTTGATTTTTTTTTTCTCGTTATGCTGTTAGATTATAGTTTTAGTGTAGTGTTAGTGTAGTATATAAACTGATATTAATACCTACACACAAATGGGGTTGAAACTACGGGCAACATGAATTCAAGCTTGGTTGCACGATTGGAGCAAAGTATGAAATGCTGGAAATTTTCAAAGAAAACAGAGGATCTGTCTGAGGACCATAGGGAGGGATGATACTA
>JARQOD010000005.1:494159977-494237695 GCA_033576555.1 Oophaga sylvatica
TTATGCATTTGGGTTTTTTAAGGGGTTTCCTTCTAATCCTATCCCAATAGTGGTTAAAAAAAAGTAGCAAACCCCCTCAACAAAAAAAGGTGGTTTATTTCCCCCTGATAACCTATGGTTTCCCCGTGAAATATTGCAGTGTTAGATAGCATGGTTACGACCACTAGCAACTGTCACTATGGTGGTCGTAACCATGGATCCAAAGCTACTGCAATGGTGCACTGGGGTAGCACATGCGATAAAAAACTACACTAATTTCTAATTGGAATTTTTAAACCCACTTAATGGAGTAATCCTGCTCCTCTCTCGGTTCTGCAAATGGGGTGAGAGGGACCGGTGACCCCAATCTCAGGAGGTTAAGAATTGGTGCTTGGGGGAAGGAGCAAAAAACAGCCAAGGCAGCAGAACATGGAGGTGGGAATTATGGGTTGCAGATCCCTAAACTAACCGCCAACTAGAGCAGCCGTTCCTCGGTGACCTAGACGCCTAGGACGCCAGGAGATAGCTACACCTGAAGATAGAAACAGGAAAGCTCTGCCCCGGAGTAACCTCAAAGGAATGGTGCCCCCAACTTATAATGGCGGTTAGACAAGTGAAATACAAACGCGGCAAAAAAGAGTGGCAAACACTGGGGCCAAAACGCCTAGATAGGACAGGAAAGGACAGAATTATCTGCAACCCGCAAAACCTAGAAAAAATTCCAATACTTTGATTAAAATGCTGAGATCACCGTCTCCACCGCTTTCGATCTCCGGTGTGAACAAGGGCTAACCCGCAGCCACTCAAAAAAGCGGGAAAGAACAATGGAACAAATTAAACGTGGCTACTGAAAAACAGGTAGCACAGGCCCCTGGAGGGGGAAACCCGGCTAACCTCCCACAAAAGGCAGACAAAAAATGGAAATAGCAAAAAGATAGAAACAAGCAGAAATATTTTCTGAAAGTAGCAGAGAAGGAAGCACCAGTGACTTCCAAATAAAACCAGGAAACAAATTGTCACCAGCGGGATCTGGGAAGGCAGCTCACATACAGCCCAGTCCGTCTTCCTGATTCCGTCTTCGATCGCAGGTGTGGACTTTAACGGTATTCAACACTGGTTTAATACCCTCAGCAACCCAAAAGGGGGGCCCCAACTAGAAGTCATTTCCAACAGCTCACAACGGGAAGGTATTTGCCTGAGGAAGGAATGCACCCGGGATATTAAAAAAAAAAGGGGGAAATGTCCTTTTGGAACTTTTAAGCGATTCATGCCACCCAAAGTCTATATCGCTTAGGTTTCGAGAAGTAAAATTTGAGGATTAGTTGTGCTCGCCCCGGACGTAACTCCCAGGGCTGTAAGGTGTTCAGGTTTCCTCCTGATACACGAGAGGGAGGCCCACGGTGAGCTTCATGAATGTTTTATACCTGGCTTGGGGTTGGGCAGCTGTCGCCTGACAATTCCTGGCTGTTTTGGTTTGACAAAAAGCAGGCGAGTCTGCAGTTTACGTTCACCTTGATTTAGAAGTGAGGACAACCCAAATACCCTTTAACACATTTTTTTTTTCTGGAGGAGGACATCTCAAAGGTGTGTTCACTACTTGGACAAACCCCTTTTTAAATGCTGTTAGCCTGGTAAAATAATAATAATAAAAAAATAAAACATCCAAAAAATGTGCTACATC
The DNA here is from genome assembly GCA_033576555.1 of Oophaga sylvatica. Taxonomy (NCBI): domain Eukaryota; kingdom Metazoa; phylum Chordata; class Amphibia; order Anura; family Dendrobatidae; genus Oophaga; species Oophaga sylvatica. The sequence goes on from JARQOD010000005.1 coordinate 494,161,638, forward strand.
CTTCCCGCACTGACATGCTATCCAAGGAGCACTGCAGTCCATAAATGGCCTTCAGAGCTTTAAATTGGTCGTCCAATGGAGTGTGATGAAAGCAGTCATCGAAACGCTGATTGTTGCGTGTTCTTTCCAACATCCAAAGCGTGGGAAAACCCAGTGCCGGCAGTTTTTTTGTTTTTTATTATAAGATTACTGGACAATAAAAATTTTAGAAGGGTTGTCTAAGTAGTGGACAACCCTTTTACTTATGAAAAAAGAAAACCTATGCAGAAACATACTGAAGAATTTTGAAATTTGGTTATTTCCTCATAAACCTTTACGGCATTTCCATAATGAAAAACCATACATTCCATAGAGGAGGGGGGTTCGTAATGAAGGGAATGAGAACGGTTTTCCGATGCTCAGCTGTAATGAGGGGACCGAGCTTGCAGGAGGAGCAGGAGCGGAGCGCGGTTTTTGCGGCTCCCGTACTTCCATAGGGTTTTATAGCTCATCCGCTTTTCCCTGATGTAATATTTAATGCATCTCCCGAGTCAGGAGCCGTTTTTGGAAATATGTGATATTGTGGCTTTTATATTTCAAATCCTTCCCGTGATATTGTACATCAAGTCTGGAAGGAATATATTGGCTACGTCTCTGAAAATATGCAACATTTTCCAAAGAACATTAATACGGTTTTGGAATAAAAAAAAATCAATTTGTTTTTCCTTTAAAAAAAAACGGCCATTGTGTTCACTGCAATACATTCTGAAATTCAATTTCTCCAATAGATAATTATGTGGCTTTCTAAAGGGAATTTGTTAGCCGGTTTGGCCCCAAGCCCCCACCCACTGTGCCGGAGAAGGTTACAATGACCATCTTTTCTTCTGCACTCGAAGTTTGTTGGTTTTCCCTTTCCCCGGCTTTGGTTTATAGCTCCATGGAGGTGAGAGAAGGAGGACGTCCTCCTCTTGCCGCAGAGATGGTTTGTGTGGCGACGTCTCTGGATATCAAATTGCACAAATTGGACCGTTAGGTTAAAAGTAACTTTTTTACTTTTTATTTCACAAACGAATAGTTACAATGGCTTTCCCAATATTTTTTCAGAGAAATTTGCTTCTCTCTTTTCGGATTGATCTTTCATCTCAAGTCTAATCTGTAGTCACGAATACGGTCTTTTCATTAAAGTTATAGGGATTTTCAGTTAGTGCTCGTAAAAATTCTATAGGAAGGGGAGGAGGAAGGAATAGCTATAGAGGACACACAATTTTTGCTGAAAGTTCCCCTAAACGACAGTTCTCCGCAGAACTTTATGGCCCCAAAAGTAATCTGATCTTCAGTAATGGGGGAAAATTTTGCATTCCTGGGAAAACTCGTGTTACCGTGAAAGGAGAATTGTAAGAATGAATGATCAATTACATGTAACCATTGTTTTTGAAACAAAAAAAAATTTAAAACAACAGTTATTCATAAAGGGGGTTATTTCCCAAATTGGGACAACCCCTTTCAATCCTTATATTTGCCCAAGTAAAATAAAGAAGACTAATTACACCCCCGCTGCAGGTGCCATTTGCGGTTTTTTTAGCACTGGCCCTCCCGGGGATTGTGACATTGTACGCTACACGATCCCTGCGGCCAATCAGTGCCGATACACTCTCCCAGACTTCGGTGTACCAGAAGATCAAAAAAATGGACAGCAGCAGCTCTCACTTTTTCTAGACGTAATGTGTTTGTAGAAGGCAGGGGAGGTGCGCCGCCTGATTGGCTGCAGGGATGCGTAGCGTAACAATGACAGATCCCCGGGAAAACCTGCTGGATGGTGTTGCACCGTGTATTTAAGTATTACCATTTTTTGGAGGCAAACATATGGATTTTAGGTGGAGTTGTCCAAGTAGAGGACAGCCCCTTTAAACTGTTTGGAGAGCAGCTTGTGACTTACTGCCATTTGAACAGTGTTTGAAGTTACCGTATATTTTCGGTTATACCAAATCTGCACATAGAAGGTAACTCATCTCAGTGACCCTTCATGGTCTGGATAATAGTTTGGAAAACTAACCTTGCTGACAGATTTCACTTATTCCACAGAAGAAAGAAGTAGGACTTCATGATGCTGGAGAGAACAGTGATGGTGGACACATTTCTTTCACCCCAGGCTTCAGAGCTGGCAGAGTTTGATCAGAAAGTTGGTGAAGCCACCAGGCAGATCGGTTACACTCTGCTTCATGTACCCGTTCATGGCCCAAAAGGTCGCCCAAAGTATGAGATTCAAACCCATTTCTGCTGACTAGATTAATTTTCTTAGGTTTTGTGCAGACTGCATTCAAGTTCTATTGCTCCAGGTTTATACAGCTGCAATCAAAATTATTTAACCCCTATTTATTGGCAAAACTCAAGCACACGCATGTAATGATCAAGGGCTTCATTAACTGCATCAGGTGAGCTTAAGATTAAATACATCAATACCTGGACTAGCTAGAGGTCTGTGGATTGTGAGTTTTGACTGACTGCATTTTAGAATGTGGTAAGAGAGCGATCCAAACAGTTAAGAGATCATTTGTCTTGCACAAACAAAGGAACTGATACAAAGATAAAAAGATTCCGATGTTCTAGAGTACAAGTGGAAGCAGAGGTCATAGTTCAATGTATAGGAGAACCAACTACACTTCCTGGACGTGGCAGAAAAAGTAAGGCTGCCACCAGTTCCTGAAGAGGCAGGTAGTCAAAAAACCTGAATGACTGCAAAAGGCCTGAAAACAAGATTTGGTGCCATCAGTCACAGTAAGGAGCATGCTAAATGCTGAAGGTCTCTATGCCTAAACTTCAAGAGTTACACTGCAAAAAAGTCAGCTCCAATATGCACAAAACCATTGAAATAAGCCACATAAATTTTGGAATCTGTTCTGTGGGGCAATGAAATAAAAAAAAACTCTTTCAGGTCTATGGCTCAGCGGTATGTCTGGAAAATGAGAATATGCTGAAAAGATCAACATGCCTACAGTGAAGCATGGCATTGGTCAGTAATGATCTAGGGCTGCTTAGTTTCCTCTGGAACGGAAAACCTGAGAGCATGTGGAGGGAAAGATGCATCCAAGGAAACCTTAGGAAATCCTAGGAGAAAACAGTAATGCCTTCGGTGAGCAAATTAAGCTTGGACATCAATAGATCTTTCCAATAGGAAAATAATCAGAAGTAAATCCCCAATTCAACAAAGGCTTGGCTTCAGAAAAAGTCCTGGAAGATTCTGTAGTAACGGTAACAGTCGTTGCCATCTTTGATGGGATTGGGAAGCCTACAAACTGAAGATATTAACGAACTGGAGACCATTATATAGAAGGAATGGACTAAGATTACTCAGGAACGCTTTCAGAACCTGATGTCTACCTAGGTTTCACGTGTGCAGCGGTCATAACAGCCAAAGGTTCTACACTAAGTACTAAAGAAACTTGACATGAAGGGGTTGAGGATTCTGAGATGGCATTAGTCAGTAAAAGTGGCATTTTGTGATGAATTTGGAGAAACCTCTTAAGTTTCGTGTTGAGTTATTTAGTTTGTCTTGTTTGGTTTATTGCAAACAGCACAAAGTTTGCAAATTTTGCTAACAAACATAATTGCCAATGGGGGTTGGATAATTTCATACGTCAAATATCCAGGGCTTTGTTGCACCATAGGAGGTCAGAAGAGGACTTCTTTCAGAAGAATGTATGAGAAAATCCTCCCAATGTACACCTGCAAGGCCCAGGCCCAACTGCAAAGCCTACCTAAAGGTGATCAGTACCACCACCTACATTAATTATACGGAAAAACCAGGAAAGTGTGTTGGTGTAGGACACTTACATGACACAACTATATATTAGTGTTTGCAAGCTTGACAATTGCTGGATCATGTGCACTTTGGAAAGTGAAGCTGTGGAAACACATTATTGCGTGTCTGTGCAGAACCTGGAGGGCTAAATAGGATTTGCATTTTTGCCCCTAAAGGTGAATAGCTACTTAATTATTATCATCCGTTTCCCATTTTTGTCCACGCTTCAGCGGTAATTGCTTGGGCTGTACAGGAGGACATTGTTCTGAATCTACGTCAGAGGGAATCCTTTTCATTGATGACAGCATTATCAATGTCGCATCAATTATGTGTTTCTATAACCGGAGATGCTGTGAAACAAATATAAGGCTCAATGTTTTACACTATGGTCACACACCAACCCTCAGGGAGCCGCAGGATACGGAGTGCATTATTTTATTGTACAAATACAAAACCGCTTTATTTTTTGGGCTTCGATGATAATGAACATCCGCAGCTTCAATACATGCATTGCACATCAATAAAAATTCTGAGTACGTCAAAGAAAATATTTTCGAGCCTCTACTACAGATCGAGAAATCTCCAGGGATCAGTGCTGGGGTTAGGTTACCATAGATTCTATTGCTGCCTAAACTCCGGTCCTGATGATTATGGCAAGTCTTAATATTTCATTAATAATTTGGGTGCAAAAATCGCCAGCACTATGGATGTCAGGAACAAGCACTCTGATGCCTCCAATCATAAAGACAATTACGCAAATGACTGATGATTGATGGAGTAGCCCTTTTGCTACTTGGCAGGTTATTGGGGACTTCACAGTGAACATAATTATTATACACACTCGTTTCCAACGCATTAAATATATATTTATATGTACATTTCGGTACAGTCACCGCCAAGCCCTGCAATGACCTAAGAAAAACTAGCTGTCACCACTAATTTGTTTTCACAGGCCGATTGCACAGCCATTTCTGGTAACGTATGGCTGCACAAGGCTTCAGGGATACTGTTTATAGAGCAAGAAGAACAAAACTATTACATTTTATATATTTATTCCGAAAAACTAGGCAGTGTTATTACAAATATAAAGAAAAGGTTAATAACAAAAGGGAAAAAAACAATACAGCCACAAAAAAAAATGGGTAAACAAAAAAGTACTAAACCTGTAGTCGTAGGAACGGTGCTGATCTTTATAAAGGGGAGCGCTCAGTTGGTGCAGTGCTACAGCAAGCTGTATGTCTGGATATTGACAATAATTCAAAGTATGCTTTTATCAAAATTGAGTCACTTAGGTAGGAATAGTTCAGTGAGAGGATTAATAATAGGGAAAGCTGTAGTGTGCACCACTTTTCCTATCTTTCCCAATCTGGAGGTCTGTTGTGTCACTTTTTTCTTTTTTTCTATTTATTTTTTCCATTTTTTGATGGTTCGTGTTTTTTGACTCATCAATGATTCAGACTTTTCCTGTGTGTATCATGATTGATTTTAAATACCCAGTGCATTTATGTGGTTATTTGAATCCAGCACAAACCTAGGTGGTATAACCAACAAGATTTATGAAGAAAATGATCTCTTCTTGTTGTATAAACATGAGAGAGTGCCATCCATACAGTAGGTTACGGCACCCCTCTGAGGCTCCGAGTAAGGGGTTAACGGAGAGCGCTGCTCTCCCTGTAAAGGAAACGGGAGCGTTAAAATTACTGACGTCACTGTATATAATTATCGGCGGGTCTAGGCCGGAAGTGACACGAATCGGAGTGACGTTCGTGGTTCACGCAGCGCATGCGGACCAGATACCTGGAAGCGCCTTGCCGAGGTGAGGGCGCTTAGGTTTAAAAAGGACAGGAGGAGCCGGCTGCATTAGGGCAGCAGCAATGAAAGAGGAAATAACCGTCATTTTCCCCTGATGAGTCTAACAAGATGAAACGTGTTGGAGACGCTGACACTGGTTATCGGGGGCGATGCCGAATATGCGTGGGGGCATACTTGCTATAAAGAACCCGGTCAACTCATCATTAGAGAAAGATGGAACAACTCACAAATCCCTAAGCTGAGAATAAACTTACTAATGTATATTTAAGTGCACCTTGAGGAAATTTATATGTATGCCCTGGAGATTTTCATGTACTTATGGGCAGATATGCATTGTGCCTCAGAGGATGCGAGTTTGTTGGTTGATTAACTCTTAGCTGTTGCGGCCATTTGTCTGAACAGGCTATTGGTCTGAATAGGACCATATTCCTGTTCATGTTTTCTAACTGTCTTGGTTATGGTACTGCTAACCTTCCTCACATTGGTATGTAAGGCTAAATCAGGTTGCATTCTGATATTCAGGAATGACAGGAATAGATTTGGTCTTGGACTCAATTAATAACCTCTGTCTACCTCTTTACTTTGAAAAATGAAGCGTCATTGATATGAAGAAACGCCATTTGTGGATAAGAGGACATGTTTATGGTATGAATTAATGCATGTGTATGGCCTTAATTTTTCCCTTAGTGAAAATATGTTGGGCAAGATGGGACTACTGTATACACTGTGTTCCAAATTATTATGCAAAAATTGTTTAGGAGTGATAAGGTAAGAATTATTTTGTTTGTCAGTTAAACTCATTGATGGTGATGTGTGTCAGGGCTCTTTATATCACTGTAAGCAATTGCAGACACCTGTGCTAATTTAGTTTGTCAGGTGTCCAATGAAAGGCAAGACTACTTAAGAAGGCTGTCCACATTATTAAGCGCCTACATTTTCTGCCAAAATGGGAAAGAAAAAGGATGTGTCGGTGCTGAGAAGCAACAAATTGTGGAGTGTTTAGGTCAAGGCATGACTACAATCAACATTGCCAAGACATTCATTGTGATCATCGCACAATCAAGAAGTATGTAGCTGATTCACAGTACACACGTGTGCGTACTGATAAGGGAAAAATGAGGACTCTTTCCTACAGGCAATTATGTCAGGTTAAAAGAGCAGCGGCAAAAAAGCCTTGTCATAGCAGCAGACAAGTTTTTGAAGCTGCTGGTGCCTCCAACATCCCGAACAACAAGATGCAGGGTCCTTCAGAGGTTTGCAGCTGTGCGCAAGCCATCCTGTCGACCTCCCTATCCACTACACAAGCAGAAATGGCTCCAGTGGGCCAAACAATACATGAAGACTGACTTCAAAACTGTTTTGTTCACCGATGAGTGCCGTTGCAACGCTCGATGGTCCAGATGGATGGAGTGGAGGATGGCTGGTTGATGGACACCCCATGCAAACACGGCTATGGCGCCAACAAGGAGGAGGTGGAGTAATGTTTTGGGCTGGAATCATGGAGAGAGAGATTGTCGGCCCCTTTAGGATCCATGAAGGGGCAAAGATGAACTCCATAGTGTATGTTGAGTTTCTCAAACAGCACTTCCTGCCATGGTTCAAGAAGAAGAACCGTGCATTCCACAGCAAGATCATTTTCATGCATGATAAGCACCGTCTCATGCTGCACATAACACATCTGCATCTCTAGCTGCCATGGGCATAAAAGAGGACAAACTTATGGTGTGGCCCCCATGCTCCCCTGACCTCAACCCCATTGAGAACCTCTGGAGCATCATCAAAAGGAGTGTCTATGATGGCGGGAGGCAGTTCACATCTAAGCAACAGCTCTGGGAGGGTATTCTGTCCTCATGCAAAACAATTGAAGCAGAAACCATCCAAAACCTGACAAATTCAATGGCCGTGAGAGTTCAGAAGCTCCTTTCGAACAAGGGGTCCTATGTGCAAATGTAACATCACCTAGAATAAAGTTTTGAGTTGAAAACTGTTGATTTCAGTTTGTAATAACCTGCTAATGCTTATAATTTCAAAAATGACCATTTTTTGTTCTTTATTAAAATGAAAAGGTTGAAAACTCTGCCGTGCATAATAATTTGGAACATGCATTTTGAGTGCAGTTTGAGTGTTTTATTTTTTTAAAAATATACTGTTATCATAGGCAGTTTGTACAAAAACCTTTCAATTGTACTCTAATAGTTATTTGACTGGAAAATTACAATGACTGAAATTCATATAGGTAATTTGGGAAAATCTGAGAAAATATTATTTGCATAAGAATTTGGAACACAGTGTATTTGATAAATTGCATGTAACATTTCCGTGAAAAAAGTTGAGTGTATTGATCAGTCCTCCTATAGGTACTGGGTTCAGAGAATGAGATGTAGTAACCCCAAAAAAAGGGGTCTGAATTTCCAGTTTGATTTATTGTGGATTGATCAAGAAGGTTGTGTGGTGTGATTTTTATGCACTTTTGCACAGGCACTATTGCACTTTTTTGAATATAGTATAGATTGCTCAGTGCTCATCATTTACTTTGGCCTGCCTGTGTAAACAGGAATTTAAAAGACTGCCGATCAGTAAAAGTTTATTGCTCGGCAGTCATATCCTGCGACCGGTAGGTGCAATTGAATGGACCTAAAGTTTACACGACTTAATAGTCAGATATCTGTGCCAAAATTTTGATGCACTTTTTGGTGCATGGTTTTGCATGTCAGGCCACGATCTTAACTGCAAAGACAAATCCGCTTTCAGTGACCTCTTGACGGACAAGGCACAGAAAGTGTCCAAAAGCCTTAATAAATCTGCTGCAACTTGTGGATAACTATTTTTGGGAGCATTTTTAGCCTGATAAATCTCTCTCACTGTATATTAGAGCTCAGTGATTTTTTTTTTTTTACACGCACATGAGTCAACTTTAACAGGAGCCACATACCTTCTGCAGTATAATCTTACCTCCCATGCGCTCCATGACGGATCCAGAACTAAACCAGCGCAGGTCTCCATGACTATCACTTTACTTCCTGCATGAATATTCCCGAATGTGAGCATCTGGGCCAAGGTATCATATCGGAGCTGGCTGAGAAACAAGCAAGATGATTAAGGAAAGCAACGTCTAAAGCCCCCGTCTCACATAGCGAGATCGCTAGCGAGATCGTGCTGAGTCACAAGTTTTGTGACGCAACAGCGATCTCCCCAGCGATATCGCTGTGTGTGACATTCAGCGACGATCAACCCCCTGCTGGGTATCGCTGATCGTCACTGAATGTCCTGGACATTTTTTTGATCGTTGGTCTCCCGCTGGCCAGCACGCATTGCTGCGTGTGGCAGGCGGGAGACCAGCGATCAGCTGGTAACCAAGGTACACATCGGGTTTCTAGGCGCCGGGCGGTGCCTAGAAACCCGATCTCTACATTAGATATCAGCGCGCTGGTGCAGGGGAGCTGGTAACCAAGGTACACAGCGTGTTTCTAAGCGCCGCTCCCTGCACCAGAGCGCTGGTATCTAACGTACATTGCGGATAACTAAGCGATGTGCATCGCTTGTTACCCGCATAGTCGCTGTGCTGATCGCTGCCTGGGGCTGCCTGTTTGGCAGCTCAGCAGCGATCATGTAGCGACACACCAGCGATCCTGACAAGTGCATATCGTTGTCGGGATCGCTGGTGTGTCGCTATGTGTGACGGGGCCCTTAGGCTACGTTCACATTTCTGTTTTGAGGAACAGACGGATTATTATGGGGTTAGCTGAGCTCCACTTCGTGTCCATTTTTAGAAAGAAAGAAAAGAGTAGGAGTAGCATGGAGAACTTTTTCCCGCTGCCCATTTTAAAAACAGAAATTACAGAACCCAAAAATGGACCCCATAATAATATGGATCAATCTGCTTCTGTTACAACAGTTTAACCCCTTAAAGGGAATCTGTCACCCCATTTTTGCCCATTCTGTAATGCTGTAGATAAGCCCCGATGTCACCTGAAAGTAATATAACTCGTTTTTCTTCACTTTTGGAATGCTGTAGATAAGCCCCTGATGGCGGTGGCACTATCTCATAGGGCAAAAATGGGGTGACAGATTCCCTTTAATGACCAGAGGTATTTTTGGCTTTGCATTTTCATTTTTTGCTCCCCTTCTTCCCAGAGCCATTATTTTTTGGTCAATATGGCCATGTGGGGGCTTGTTTTTGGCGGGACGAGTTGTACTTTTGAACAACACCATTGGTTTTAATATGTCGTGTACTCGAAAACGGGAAAAAAATTCCAAGTGCAGTTAAACTGCAAAAAAATGCAATCCCACAGTTTTTTTTTTTTTTTTTTACCATGTTCACTAAATTGCTAAAACTGACCTGCCATTATGATTCTCCAGGTCATTACGAGTTCATAGACACCAAACATGTCTAGGTTCTGTTTTATTTAAGTGGTGAAAAAAAAATCCAAAGTTTTATGTGTTTAACTTTCTAGAAAAATATTCAGAATACTGGCTAACACGGTACAAAGTCATACATCTTTAACTTTCTATGGATGTTTGCCTTCTTTGGTCTGTATAATTGCATTAAATAAAGATTGTCATATTTCTAGACTTCTCGGATGTGCGCCGCTCTTTGTTATGTGTAATTGTTCTCTTTAGTAAATTCAGCTTTGTTCAGACATCAGCGCCCCTTCGTAGACTTTGGTGTTGTGCTGTACTCGCCTTCCTCTGGATCACAAAATGTTAGAATAGAAAAAAAAAATATTAACCATAATGTAAAGGGATCTAAAAGTATGAGGCAAAAAAACCCATTGGGCGACCAGGTGATCTGCTGAAAGCTGGATTTCTAAACTTACATGCCAAATATAAAAACATTTTCTCAAAAAAATGAAAAAATGACCAGATGAGCAGTGTCCTTACCAGATTTTTCCAGGTTCCCTCGCATAGTACATTATGGAAAGAATCCTGGCCGTAGGCTTTAGAATCGTAATATGAGCTTCGTACCTGCGTTAGACAGTGTTTTACAGGTTAGGTCACAGTTAAGCAATAGATTTTATATTCATTTATTCATTGAAGGTTTTCTATAAGTAACATCATGGAATATAAAGGGTTATCCTGGGTTTGATCACTTCCGCATTGGGAGATGAACGGGGCTTGTCAAGTCACATTTATCACCAATTGTAAAATCTTGAGAAGTTTTAAACAGATGGCAAATATCAGAGGAAAGAAGGATTAGGCATACTGGAATTCAACATGCCCGGTCCCATGGTCTCAGAGGGAGACGAGCCACCCCCTAAAGGTGTCTGGTAGCAACTTAATCGTTTACAGAGAGCACATGTCTGACCGACTATACTGCACGTTTCACAAGAACATTGGGAGGAACAGCTGTTGACCAAGCGAGGTTTACATCTAACGGGCGAGGTATACGGTCAAGGAGCTGGCAGATCAGTTCTGGGATTAGCCCATGTGGGCTCCTTTGAGCCTTTCTGAAGCCTGCTCGGGAGCTAAATGGCTACATGTCTCATGACTGCCGCAACACATACAACGATCACCTGTTCGACAATCCCTGCATGTGCTGTGGCTGTTGAACACCCGCGAGACAAGCAGCAGCGGGCACTGGAACATAATATTCGAGCACGGTGAAGACACTCGGTTAGCACCTGAGCACGCTGGGATAACACCTAATCCAAGCACGTTCGCTCATCACTAGTGAGCAATCCTCCTCACAACATGGACAGGTTGGATCAAGTCTTAGGTCCCGATTCATTAAAATCTGCGTTTTTCCCTCTGGTCTTGAAGAGGGGGCATGCTGGAGTCAGACACTACTGATTCAGAGAAGCACCTGACAGATGGGGTGCACCTCCATGTGTTTGTTCCTCACAAATCTTAGCGCAACGTATGTCACAGCTTGTCAGAAATTTGACGAGTGGTGGTTGTCGCGCCATGTCTCAGATCCGCTCACTATGTCGGAGCTTGCCAAGTGTTGCAATTTTCCAAAGCTTTTTACACCAGTTTTCTGTCATAAAAGCTTTGATGAATCAGGGCCATCCGGTCTAGTAATCAGAGCCGTGCTGAAACGTGCCACGCATTGCCACGCTGAGGTGTTGAACTCTGAGGTAAACTTTACCTCTTAACAAGAGAGAAGAACTTTTTTCTGCCACGCTTTTTCTCTCAATGAAGCCGAGTGATGTCATGTTGTTTGCTGGATGAGCTTTTAATTCAGGGGAAATGCAGGAAAAAAAATGTATTCATCTGTTAAGAATCCAATTCCAAATCAGAGCTGAAGCCAGACAACAAGTTGGCATGTTGTGGATTAAAAAATCTGAATTGCAGATCAATTTCCTTGCAGAAACTAGCAGCAATGTGGAAATAAAATTTATGAAGATTTTCTGTACTCAAATCTGTGTGGGAAATCCACACCAAACGCCCAATGCTAGAACGTAAAGGGAATCTGTTGCCAGGTTTTTGCCAGGCAATCTGATAGAAGCATGATGTAGGGGCGGAGAACCTGATTACAGTAATGTGTCACTTACTAGGCTGGGTTTTGCTGCTTCAATACAATCAGTGTTTTATCATCAGGAGATATCACTACAGGACTAGCTGCCTTGAGCCACCTAGTCCAACTACGCCCCCCGCACTCTGCTAAATCTGCAAGATAGAAATCTGTGATTCTATCATGACTGCTGCATCCAGTAAACTAAGAGTATGAGCATACATTAAGTATTTGGTGCAGAAATTTCAGCAACTCTTGGCAGAAAAAACGCTGTGAAAAATAGGTGCGTTTTTGATGCAGATTTTTACTATGGATGAAATCTGCAGCAAAGACGCTGAAAGAATTGACATCAGCAAGTCACAAATAAGCAACGTGTGCATGAAACTTCAGGATTCTCATTCAATTTCCTGGCATTAGGTAACCCTTCAGGATCTGTGACAAATCTGCACAGGAAAAAAAAAAGAAGCTGAATCTGCAACGTGTGCACAGGCCCTAAGTGACATCACTGGAATCAAGGTCTGTGCCCCTACAATATGCTGCTTTCATATTACATAACTAAAAGCTGCTGACAGATTGCCTTTAATTTTCTGTGGGGCACAATGGAAGAAATTGAAAGGGACTACAGCGTGGTTTGGTAAAACACAGATTATTGTAACGTCCTCCTTCGGGATTAGTCATTCACTCTCAAACTTCTAGAGATAGATGGCAGTTAGTGCTCATAATGTTCTATGTAAAATTGTAACTGTGGTGACAAGGAGAACTAGCAGCAGAATGTCCAAAGAATTTTATAAGCACCAACTGTCATCTGCGATCTGAGTAATGAGATCCCGTGTATTCACCGAAAACTGATTTTACCCATGAAATGAGTGAAAGATCAGCCCAGCAGGAAACAGGTCGCGCCAAAAAGATATATTACAAAGGTTCTTATTTTCACATTGATTGTTGATTTATAGGAAAAGGATAACGGAGGGTCACTCTTTAAATTTTTGCTTAATTCGGCAGACATCAGTGCGGCTCGAGCGATATTGGGTTCAGCAATGGAGTCACAGGTCAGCGCTCTGCTAACACCGCTGCTGTACCGAACGGGGATGATAGTGGAGCGCACGCGGCACATCAGAGGGTGCGGGGAACCAGAGGAATAATCACCAGGGTCAGGGGGCAGATGGATGATGGCTGCACCAGATTAATAGACGTCTATAATCTGCTGGCGGTGATCAATAGTAAGACACCGCAGAGTAGGCAGAGAATCGCAGGGTGTGATAGGATACAAGCCAGAAGGATGGACGAGAGAAGACTGGCATGAAGCCATTACTGATAATAGCATGTTCCACATACTGAAGAGACAGGAACCTCACAAGGAAGGACCTCTATGATCCGGCACATGTAGACGTCAGCCAAACTATTGTGTGCCAAGGGAGCATAGCCGCAGGACTGACCGTACGGAGGAAGAAAAAAAAAAAAAAGGGTGGTTTAACTCTGTATGCGTTTTTCTCCCCATTTTTTTTACAATAATACATACAAAATAATAATAAAATGATGCATATGCTTTTATACATGGAAGTCTATGGGCGCTGTAGAGGAAAGCCTGGTATAAGTTGGTATAAAAATCGATGAAGAAAAATCCAGCTTCATAAAAATTGCAACTTTACTTTAAAAAATGTCCATATCTTGATTTGCCAAAAGCAACGCGTTTCGAACGCAAGCTGCATCCTTTATTGTTCGAAACGTGTTGCTTTAGACAAATCATGATATGGAAAGGTTTTCATTTTCTGTCCGAATAAAGTCTGCAATTTCTATAAAGCTGGATTTTTCTTCATCAATTTTCTACATTTGGTCCCATGAGATCTGTGCTTCGACGCGCCTAGAGTCTCAGCACTGTTTTGTCTCCATTATGGCTGACAAGCGCGCAGAGATCTATGACGCCTGTACCCACAGTGACTGAAGAGGCGACGAGAGCCGAATACTGCTGCCGAAGAGGAAAGGCCTGGCTAAGCAGCAGATCACTGGGGGTTAAAAAAGCCATAAACTGGACGTGAGGGGTGCTCTTTATAAAGGTACCCCTTTTCCTAACTTTCTGTCGTCAGATACAAATGGACAAATCACTTACTTTTTCTTTTTTTTCTTTATATACTTTTCTTGTGCAAATTCTGTCTTGTCACGAAACGTCGTACTGTTGTCGATCAGCTGCTGGACAATTTCCTATAGGAAACACGTATTAATAACGAGCCGTTGTATACGGATCCACACTATAAAAAAGGTCTATATACTAATAAACATCAGTGCACCCAATACCTGCAATAAAACTAACAAATATTCAGAGGTGATTAGAATTTAGCTTTCCGACAACAGAAATGTAAGCAGGGAAGCGAGCGGAGGCGGCCCCGGGCGGTAATATTTACGGCAAGCTATAGGGGCGCGCTGCAGGACGGCGATGCTTTAACAATCCATGTTGCCCGGGGTCCTTTGTTATTTACAATCACACCATTTTTATGGAAAAGCATCATTTCTTCAGGACCCAGCGCAGTGTCGCTCTGTGTAATTATAGGAGGATGTAGCTAACACCGCTGCTGGCAGTGCACTACAGAAGATCGCTGTGGTCACACTTCAATCATGTCCGCCAGTGACGGCTGGAGCTCCTCCAGTCAATTAACCTTTTGTCTTTACAAGAATAACAGTTATCAGGACGCTTCACGCCTGGACGAAGAGACAAAGCCAGAAGTTTACTAAAAAGAGTAGCACAACGGCTCATGAACCCTCACAAGAACTCGAGGGATTATTCCCAACGTTAAAAGTTATCACTTACACACCGCATAAGAAATATATTTCTGACTGGTGGGGTCTGATTGCTGAGCCCCTCACTCATCCTAAGAACGGGGCCCGGAAATACCACTTGGAATGGAGCGGTGGCTGCAAGAGGACCTTCTTCCTTCATTCACAGTACAACATCTAGCAGCGGTCAGACTCCCACCAATCGCAAAGTTGTCACCTATTCTCCAGGTAGGTGTTAAAGGGTTTTTTTCAAGTTTAAAAAGTTTTCCCCTCTCTACAAGAGAAGGGATAATATACTGATCGCTGAGGGTCCGCGGGAGCATTGGAGATTACTGACTGATCTTCGGGATCACTCGTGGTCACAGCCATTGGTCCCCCAGCGATTGGAAAGTTATCTTCTACCCTATGGATAGGGGATAACTTTGTAACTTCAGAATACCCCTATAACTTACAATGTTGGGAATAATTAGTGTTGGTGTGAGTAAATTTGCAGGACAAAGACCTTCAGCCACGCGAGTAATCTGCAGAAGCTGGACAGATAGTCTGAGAACTGCCTCTTACCTGGTGGCATCAGCAGCTCCTCTTTTGATAAGACGGCCTGACGCCGTGAATGTATATGTGACGTCGCACCATGCCAGTCAATCAACTAAAGAGCCATAGATGAGGCTGAAACTATAAGACAACCCCTGTCTATGTCCCGAGTTACATCTCAGCTCTATGAGCCAGTGGCAGGGGAAGACCTGACCGACTCTGGATTCCACTGGCAAACGTCCTGAAGGTTGTCATCTGCCGGGTAATGATGCCAATGTTGGAGTAACTAGTGGTATACTCCATTTTTTCAGATTTTATAGATCCTGTGATTAGTATTGGTTACTACAACATACTGACCAAATGGCTGGTATCAGAGTTTTCTCTGTTGCCGGCTACCACATTGGAGATGTTAAATTCACATGCCAACCTACTGCTGGGCATTGCACTGTACCCACTGGATGCCAGCACAGTACACCCACATAGGAAGCAATGCAAATGTATGGCATGTGGTGGGACAAGGTTCACCTGGCCCGGATGAGACCTGATAATTACTGGATCATCAGATCTGCAGATTATTATCTAGATTAAGTATAATACTTCTGTAAACCAGCACATCATTCTAAACACCTTTATTCCCTTCACGGTCTTTGACGTACATTTACGTCAAATGTCATGTCATTGTCTTTGATGTGAGCTCGCACACTCAAGTCTGCATCTTCCCTACACATGATGGCTGATTTAATCAGCCATCATGGGCCTTTAAGAGTAGTGGGAGGAGAGGCGCTTCGCCCACAGCAGTTAACCAGTTAAATCATGCTGTTAATCACTGACAGCGGAATTTAACATGCGCCGGACACAAGCGCATCATTCATCTTGCCTATCGGCGTGCCCGTCACTAGATCACGGGGCGCCGATGGTTTATCATGACATCTAGGGGCCTGCTGATGACCCCAGTGCCGGTCATTATAATCCTCCTGTGAATGCCAGCTGTAGGAGATTGTGATTTCTGCTAGACATAGCAGGGCAGATTTTTAAAAATATATATATATATATAAAAAAAAAAGTTCAAATCACCTCCTTTTTGCCCAATTAAAAATAAAATTTTTAAAAAGGCCAAACACATATTTGGTATTCCTGCATTCGTAAAAGTCTGATCTATGAAACTGTAAAACAAAGTTCAGTAAAGGGCGTAACAAGAAATAAAAACAAAACAAAAAACCCACAAGAATTTTGTTTTTTTTTGGCCTCCGCAACACTGCGATAAAATGCAATAAAAGGCGATCAAAGCATCGCATGTACCCCAAAATGGTATCAATAAAAACTGTCGGCTCAGGTCACAAAAAATAATAGGCATCACACAGCACCAGATCCTGAAAAATGAAAAAGTTAATGGCAGGGCTGTGGAGTCAGAGTCAGTGTGCAGGATGTGCTGTGTTTCCATAAGAATTTGGGAAAGTTATGAAATGTCCTATAAATGTCTGTTCTGTTCCAGATCTAAGGATCTTGGCTTTTAGTGAACGTGAATCTGTGCTGCACTTTATGTACATGCTCATATATGTAGCATCGGCGTCCCGGCCCTCTGCCAGGCAGGGACGTCGTTCCCCTTACCAGCGCTCTGCGTCCTCAGCACCCCAGCGTCATCAGCGCCCCCAGCGTCCTCAGCACCCCCAGCATCCTCGGCGTCCTCATTCCGCCCTGCTGGGCCCGCGCGCTCCTTCCCTGCTGCTGGACTTAGGGCGCGCGCCCGCGCCCTCCCCCGCTCTTAAAGGAGCCGCGCGCATTTTCCAAATTAGTCTCGGCCAATGCCGGAGGACTCCACCCTATATTAAGGGCTTCCTCCTTAATGGAGGTGCCCGAGCAATGTTGTTGTTGCACTGTATAACTCTGCTTCAGCCCTCAGCTCCTGTTTCCAGTTGCCTGCCTGTTACCCGTCTGTTTGCTGTCTGCCATCTGACTGCAGCCCTCCCCGGAGGTTCGGACATCACCTGCAGTGATCCCCGGCGATTACAGACACTCTTGCCTGCTCACTTGGGAGCGATCATCTGCCATCCGACTGCAGCTCTATCCGAAGGTTCGGACTTCATCAGCAGTGATCACCGGCTACTTCAGAGACTCTTGCCTGCTCACTTGGGAGCGATCATCTGCCATCCGACTGCAGCTTTATCCGAAGGTTCGGACATCTCCAGCAGTGATCACCGGCTACTCCAGAGACTCCTGCCTGCTCGCTTGGGAGCGATCATCTGCCATCAGACTGCAGCCTACCAGGAGGCTCCAACATCTCAGGTCGTATAAGCCTGTCTATTCAGAAACTGTCCTGGTCACTTACTGTGACAACCTGCCTGTCCAGAGACTGCCCTGGTCACTTGCTGTGACAACCTGCCTGTCCAGAGACTGCCCTGGTCACTTGCTGTGACAACCTGCCTGCCCAGAGACTGCCCCGGTCACTTGCTGTGACAACCTGCCTGCCCAGAGACTGCCCTGGTCACTTGCTGTGACAACCTGCCTGCCCAGAGACTGCCCCGGTCACTTGCTGTGACAACCTGCCTGCCAGAGACTGCCCTGGTCACTTGCCGTGACAACCTGCCTACCCAGAGACTGCCCTGGTCACTTGCCGTGACAACCTGCCTACCCAGAGACTGCCCTGGTCACTTGCCGTGACAACCTGCCTACCCAGAGACTGCCCTTGTCACCTCCCGTGAATTCCTGTCCGTATTCCCTGGGCGCCACCTGCTCTCTTACAAGTATACTGTCTTGTATAATAAAGCTCAGTGGTTTCACCTACCAGACCCGTTACAATATACCACCGTCTGACTGTGCCCTTACACTGCAGTGTTTCACACAAAATATAGCTTTAAGAGCACCATAGCAAGAGACTACGCTAGCCTGGCTCCACCCCACTCTAGATGATTGACAGGTCACTTGCTGAGTCAACACACATGGGAGAGACCAGTCAATCACCTTGAGTAGCACCAGGATAAACCAGCTGGGGGCGACACTGGACCAGTCTTGTCTCAGACTATGTTCCCGGCTAGATCTTCAAAGTATATTTTCTCTGAAATTCCCTTTACTTGGTTTGAATAATCATTGTGTGCGGATTCAGTCCCTTTAAGGACATCACAGGCTCTCTTTAAGGCTGGAGCCACACACAACGAATAGCACAAATGTTTCATGAACAGTTATCCGTATGTCATCCGATTGCAATGCGAGGAAGCGATTTTCTCACATCTAAGCATCCGTGTGACATTAATTTTGCATTCGTATGGCGAGATTTTCTCGCCGGCTTGCAAAATGATATTATATTATAATGGATCCCAATGACATCTTATAGATTCGCCTTTTCTGGGGTGGCTGAGGGCAGATGTTTGTAGCCAGGGGGTGCTAATAACCATGGTCCCTCTCAAGGCTATTAATATCTGTCCTCAGTCACTGGCTTTCCCTCTCTGGCAGAGAAAATACCGCGTGAGCCCACGTAATTTTTTTCAACGAATTTACCCGTTAATTTAACACCTACATGTCCCAAATTTTGCACACATACACTCATCTAATTATTAGTCAAAAACGTATATAAAACTAAATGAATTGAAATGGTTTAATGATTTTACAGAAGCCAGCAATTGATTTAGCGGCTATTATGCTATGTAGAACTCTATGAACTATAAATTATATATGTCTCAATGATATATATATACATATATAAATATACACACACACATTATATATATATATATATATATATTATATATATATAAAATTATATATTATGTATTCTTTCCATTCTTTATTAAACCTGTCAGTGTGATTTTACAGTATAGCTGGGGATGAACTGCCGGCTTTTCTAAAGGACACCGGTGCGTATTTCTCACAAGTCACACGTCTGGTCCGTGTGTAATCCGAGTTTTTCTCGCCCCCATAGACTTGCATTGGCGTATTACGGGCGTAATACGGTGACAATGGCAGTATGCTGCGATTTTCTCAGCCAGTATACAATGGCCGAGGAAAAATCGGCTGATGGGAGCTGCCCCATAGATTAACATTGGTCCAAGTGCAATGCGATTTTTTCTTGCATAGCACTCGTCCATATTTCTTGCTAGTGTGACTCCGGCCTAGACTGATATTGGAAATTACAGTGTCATTTTTGAATGGGTGTGGTGGAGTAATAGGCGCCCGATTCACAGGCACACACCACTTAATCAGGCGCATCTTACAAGTGGCGTGTGCCTCTGTGCTCCTGGCAAGAAAATGGACTCCAGTTAGAGACCGGAGTCAGAGTTTTGGCATAAGGTTTGCCACATCCGAGCATGAATTAGACGAGGTGACAAGAAATCTGGCGTAAACACCCTAAATTATCAGCCCCAAAAACGTGTAGGTGAAATGTGATGAAATCTCACTTAGTTGTTCCTAACTACTGTACTACATGGTGGTTTTTCTGCATGCTAATCAGTGGGAAAACCCGTACCAAAAAGGCAATATGTGAGCTTAGCTTTCAAGATATTATCCTTTGAACATTTATCACCTGTACCTGGCGACGAATATACCTAAAAATGCCAGTGACAAGAATGGCTCTCGTACCCCAATGTTCTATTAACGGTCTATGGTGATGGTCATGCCACCACTGCATTGTCACAGGAGAAAGGGGACTCTCACGGCTAGTGATCGTCCCTGCGATCGTACATTTGTTTGATAGGCAGTCCCTGCATGTGTTGCGGCTGTCGATCAGCAGTGAGACATGCAGCTGCGGGGACTTGGACATATTATACGAGCACTCAGTTAGCACCTGAGCATGGAAAACACCTTATCCGAAGCACGTTCGCTCATCACTATAAGGGAATTGTAATCTAGGCTTATGGCCGTCTGTCTGGGGCATAAGGATATGGTCACAGTCAGACGAGTTATCACTGAGCTCTGCAGCTATATAGGAAAAGCAGCCTATTTGCAGGGAAGATGACACAGGCACATGTATGTCATACAGCACAAGGTCAATGTACTTTGCTTTAAAAAAAAAAAATTAAAGATGGTCCATCATCTTGTAGAAGACTGTGAATCTTCATTGCAACTTGATAAATCCACAGTGTACCCGAGTATTTCTGGACTTACATGTGCATCTTTTAGGATGAAAAGTCTTAAAGTGGTTTTCCAGTTACGCAGATAATTATAGCATTGTAAAGTCTATCAGAAATTAAGACTTTTTATAATTTATTTACTGTGAAAATTCTGCTTTGATCCAGAGTTGTCAGGTGTGATACGTGACCTCCAACTCCTTACAGCCTGCTGCAGTCCATTCAAAGCACAGGGCGCAGAGATTTCCTGCATGGGCGGGATTTCCACAGCTCTGCAGTGTGCTCTGAATAGTGATGTCATGGGGGCGTGGCCTGTGATGGATAGCAAGCTTAGTGTGACTGGTGATGTGCACAGGCAGGGAGAGCAAGAAGAGAACAATGAGGGCACCACAGGGAACAAGGAATTTTATCCGCTTGTGACTTTGCCCAGAAAGGACAGAAAGGATGAGTCTGGGCGATCCAGAGTGCTAGAATATATTAGAATACAAGAGTAAAATATGTAAAATATATGAGTCATTGCTCCCTTACAGTACACTGAGCCATATGTAGAACCATTGTTTGTAACAATACTGGCAATAGGACAGTGCCAGCATAGTACACGTTAGATGAAGTGGGAGGAATGTGAGGAGGAGGAAACTGTATATGGCGATTTATCCATCTTGAGACTGTATAGAAGTCTCATGATGGTGCTTTGTGGGTGGAGGGGATAAGCACAGAGGGTGAGAGCATGTGAGCTGTGTGAACATTAATAAACCATAAGTATGGCAGAAGGGGGCTGGAGAGGAGCTAAAAAAGAAATGCAAAATAAGTAACAGAAGGGTTTAGTGACTCAGTACAGGAAGAGCCAGATCGTGGTTTTTTTTTGTGCCTAGAAAACTCCTTCACGGCATAAGTCTCAACAATATATACAAGGTAATTTGTTTTACGTTGTACAAATAAAAGGTCAGCCCGCTTCATTTATACAATCTACATAATAAATGAGGTCACTACTAACAGATGAGAATGCATGGAAGGGTTTCATTAACTTGGACTAACCTGGCCTTTAATGCCTTTTTCCTTCAAAGCCTCGATGTCTTCGCGAGTTAGCTTTTGGGATTTGCCATCATCCACTATGTTACGGTTGTCAGCACCTGCTTCCTTAGGCTCTAAAGGGAAAAGGAAAATTAATATTTAAACCAGGAAAATGAGAAGCACATGTATAATTTATGTATATATTTGCTTCTAGCATCGGGTACGTAGTCACTGAGAAAAGCATGAGCGTCTATATATGTACTGAGGGGAAAGAAGACAAATTCATTAGAAAAGTTGCATTGATTAAAAGACAATGAAACTCATTTTTTTCTTTAGTCAAATTGCAAAGACCCATATAAGGCCCCTTTCACACGTCAGTGTGTCCGGTACGTGTGGTGACAGTTTTCTCACGTACCGGAGACACTGACACAGGTAGACCCATTCAAATGAATGAGTCTATGTACACATCAGTGTGTTCTGACGGACCGTGTGCAAAACACGCACACATGTCTGTTTTCTCATGGATGTGCCGCACATGTAGAACAGTGCACACCGAAGTCCACCGGGGAAGTTGCGCTACTATAAGCCGCTGTCCCCGGCCGCTGGTGCTAAAGCCGGCTGTCATTCTCCACGCTTGCTTGCGAGCAGAGGAGAGCGATGAGCTGTGTATTAGGGTGAGTTTCCACGATCCGGAATGCATCAGGAAATGCTGCGTGTTTGACGCTGTGCATTGGCGCAGCGTCAAACACGCAGCATCCAGATGTTACAGCACAGTGGAGGGGATTTCAAGAAATCCCGTCTCCACTATGCATAAAAATACGCAGGTGGAAGACCTGCGTTTCCGGACATGCGGCGCGTCTTTTCAGACCGCAGCATGTTCTAGCCCGTTGCGGCGACGCTGCGTTGCCGCAACGGAAATAACACAGGGCTATGCAGCCCTGCGTTCTTTCCGGATGTGTTCCGGAGGTGTCCGGAACACATCCTGAAAGAGTGCGCATCAAAAAGGGGGCGGGGCTTAGGACGGAGCGGAATTTCCGCTCCGTCAAATGCGCTGTGGTTCCGGACCGTGGAACCACAGCCTTAAAGTCCGAACGACAGCAGGTGGGGGCTTTTGGGACTGTTAACCCCATCATCCGACACCTGCTGTCGTTCGGACTTTAATACACCGCTCATCGTTCTCCTCTGCTCATAGGCAGGCAGGGGAGAATGACAGCCGGCTTCAGCACCAGCAGCCGGGGAACGGCGCTTACAGTAGCCGCTTCTTCCCCAGCGGCCGTCCGTGTGGTACCAATGCGGCACATGTAGTACACACGGACAATGACATTTCCAGTACCGGAAATATACGGACATGTGAAACCGGCCTAATGCAGTAAGGGTCTGTTTACACGGACTGACCAACGGCACTAAGCGACCAATCGGTAAACCTGTACCGATTGGCAGTCATTTGATGCTGTTTACACAGATAGACCGCGGTTAACGATGCGCACTGTGCGATCTATAATAGATGGCTCATTGCGTGTAGGCCGCCAAGATCCTTGGCGGTGCTGTTCCTGATTATACAGGATGATGAATCACCGAGAACAATGATATTTTGAGACTGGCAAAAAAAACATTTCAACCAATGAACTAGCGTTTCAATCATTAATTGGCTGCCTGTTTATAATTAAATATTATCGTAAAATAAGCGTCCTTAAGAACAATCATTCCTGATGAGCCTTAAGTGGAAATGCAGGTATAGAGTCAGATCTATTATTTATGTGGAAAAACAGCTCCAGAGTGGTTTCCAGGTTTGGATGATTTGAATAGTTTAAATATGCCATCAAGATCTGATCGGCGAGGGATTGACTCAGCGGGGGAGGTTATTGCAGGGTTCTCAGAGTGAATGGGACTATGCTGCAATACCTTACATTTTAACTACGAGCAGAGATGGGCGGACACCTGGATGTTCGGGTCCCGCTGAACAGTTACAAAAAGGTCGGGTACCAGAACAGTACTCAGACCCTATTTATTTGAATGGGGGCCCGAACATCCAGTGTTTGCCACACTACCATGTGCATCACAGCGTGGCAAACACCGCTTCTGATCTGCGGTGAAATCATCCCCGCAGGTCAGAGAGCCGCGAGACAGCGTGAGCCCTTAGCTGTGATCAGAGGTATAAAGTTTATCTCCGGTCACTGATGTCTGCTGATGGAACTACAGCTCCCATCATCCAACACCTGCTGCCGCTAGTAATAGTGAGAGCAGGAGCGGCTGATGGGTGTATTTATTAGCCGGCTCCTGCGCTGTAAATAATTTAAAAAAAACGGCGTGGGTTCCCCTATATTTTTGATAGCCAGCCAGGCAAAACTCACAGCTGGGTGCTGCAACCCTCCGCATCAGCAAGGCTGGTTATCAAGAATAGAGGGGTCCCCAAGACGCATTTTTTAAATATTTAAATAATTAAAAAAAAAAAAAAAATGATGTGGGGTCCCCCTATTTTTGACAACCGACCTTGCTAAAGCAGACAGCTGGGGGCTGGTATTCTTAGGCTGGTAAGGAGCTATGGATATTGGCCCCATACAGCATAAAAATAGCAGCCCGCAGCTGCCCAGAAAAAGCACATCTATTAGATGCACCAATTCTGGTGCTTTACCCGGCTCTTCCCACTTGCCCTGTAGCGGTGGCAAGTGGGGTTAATATTTGTGGGGTTGATGTCACCTTTGTATTGTCAAGTGACATCAAGCCCAAGGCTTAGTAATGGAGAGGCGTCTATAAGGCACTTCTCCATTACTAATCCTATAGTTATATGGTAAATAAAGACACAGCCAGAATAAAGTATTTTATTAGAAATAAAACAAAACACATTTTTACTTTTTTATTTAAAAATAAACACAGTTATACTCACCTAACGCCTATTCCACCGAAGCCCTCGTTCTCCTGTAATAAAACTAAAATAAAAAAACAACAATATACCATACCTGTCTGTCATTCTGTCCCACGCCATAATCCATGTCTGGGGGATAAACAGTTTTCAACCTGGATGGTGCCAAGATGCGACCGTTCAGGCTGAGAACCACTGGTGAGCGCAGCCTCAGAGACCTGTGGTGACGTCATCGAGGTTACTTACGGTCACTGAGGCTGCGTTCCCAGCCGAGCTGACATGCGGTGAGCTCAGTGAGATCCCTGCTGGCAGTGTGAGAATTTTATTTATTTACTGTCTTTATTTACCATATAATAAAAGATTAATAATGGATACATGTCTTATAGACGCCTCTCCATTACTAAGCCGTGGGCTTGACGTCACCTGAAAATACAAAGGTGACACCAACCCTACAAATATTAACCCCCCTTGCCACCGCTACAGAGCAAGTGGGAAGAGCCAGGCAAAGCGCCAGAATTGGCGCATCTAATAGATGTGCCTTTTCTGGGCGGCTGTGGGCTGCTATTTTTAGGCTGGGGGAAAGGGGAGCAATATCCATGGCCCCTTACCATCCTGACAATACTAATCACCAGCTGACTTCTTTAGGAAGGCTGGTTGTCAAAAATTGAAGGAACCCCACGTCGTATTTTCAAATTATTTATTTAAATATTTAAAAAAATGGCGTGGGGACCCTTCTATTCTTGATAACCAGTCTTGCTGAAGCCCCCAGCTGTGAGTTTTGCCTGGCTGGCTATCAAAAATACAGGGTAACCCATGGCATTTTTTTGTTTAATTATTTATTTACAGCGCAAGAGTCGGCTAATGAATACACCAATCAGCTGCTATTGCCCCCGCTGTTATCACAGCTGAGCGTTCCCGCTGTCTTTTGACAGCGTGGGAACCGCGGCTCTTTGACCGGCAGGGATGATTTCACCGCCAATCAGAAGCGGTGTTTGCAGCGCTGTCATGCACATGACATTGTGACAAACACCTGGTGTTCGGGCAGCCAAACCCGAACAGTAACACGGACTTCCTGGTGAAGTCCGTGCCCGAACAGTAGGTGTTCGGTAAGGACGCTGAACTTTACCATTTAGATGGCATGATGTAAAGCTGCGCCCCTTTACACCGCTGTCTGACAGGTGTGCTAAGAGAAAAACCTCCACCCATCTGATACGGATAGCCTATCTTAATAATAGGCCACCAATGTTCTAAACCCAGGTAATAATTGATTAAAGTTTAATTTTGGGGGAATTTTTTTTTTTTTTTAAGGTTTTCACCTTGATCTTGAGTCATGGCGACTTGATGGATGAACCCTCTGTAGGAAGATCGATTTTGTGCAAGCCTAGATAAGTCCACCAAGGTCTTCACCGCCGTATTCTTGATAGTATCAAACCATTGGATGGCTGGTGTTCCTCTTCGCCTTGTTCCTTTTATTCTTCCAACCATGATGTCCTTCTCCAGTGATGGCTCTCTTCGTGTGAGGTGTCCAAATCAGGCAAGTCATAGCTTGGTGATCCTTCCTTCGTAAGGTAGTCAATATCTTTGTGGTCAGTAGCAGTCCCATGTTTGAGCTTTCCATCTTGAGAATTCAAAATGTATAAAGGCGCAATAACTGAGATTATCTTGCCAACACTGTTTCTCGGTTGATAGAAGT
Source organism: Oophaga sylvatica (assembly GCA_033576555.1). Lineage (NCBI taxonomy): Eukaryota > Metazoa > Chordata > Amphibia > Anura > Dendrobatidae > Oophaga > Oophaga sylvatica. Next base: position 494,187,603 of record JARQOD010000005.1, read on the forward strand.
TGTGCAGAGCGACACTAAAATGTCAACTGGTTCCAGCTGTTACAGTTTGGGCAGGGCACAGGGCTAAAGAGAAGAGTTCAGTAATCTTGGGCTGCTGCTGGAGCACAGGGCGGAGGCACCTACTGAAGTCAGTTGTCTTACAGCCAGACAATAGAGGGTGAAGGTGAAGAGGAGACATAGCTGGTCAAACAGGGAACAGTCATTTTCATATATTTCCCAGCATTAATTGCAATATGACACAAAAAGTGAAGAATTTCTGGGATGGATATTTTTTGGGGGGCATTTTGTAAGTTGCTGTTCTTGCAATCCCTTCCCAATCTATGATGAAAATGTATGTCATGGTTAAAGGGGTTGTCTGGTCCACGTTGATAAGTCTGCAGTCACTCTGTGTGACTACAGACTAAGGCTAGTTTCACACTTGCGGATGGAGGTGCTGAGGAGGGCTGCGTACTTCCTCCGTGAAGCTCTGCCCACCGCAGCACCTCCTCCGGTCAGCTCCGCCTATGTCTACATGCGGCCTGCGTACCTATGTTTAACATGGGAACGTAGGGCCATGCGGATGCATCTGCATGCGTCGTTTTGACCGTGCGGCGACCTGCGCTGAACGTAACATGTTGCATTTTGCCGCGGTCGGTGGAGAACTGCTGACCTTTCGTCCTCCCCCCGAGGTGCTAATGGGTTGCAACGTCAGCAAGGTGCCTAAGAAAGCATGCATAACTGTCATCTGGGAACTTATTAGGCGCTTATATGAGCAATTGGGTTTTCTACTTCTTCCTCGCCTCTCCAAGCCACAGAACTAGAAAGCTGTTGGTGGAGACACCGATTCCCTGATTCAAGTCTCCAGGTCCAGATGAATTACACCCCAGAGTACTGAAGGAGATAGCAGAAGAAATTCTTGAACCACTGTCCATAATCTTTGAAAATTCTTAAAGAACAGAAGTCCCAGAAGACTGGAGAAGAGCAAATGTTGTTCCTATCTTCAAAAAGGGGAAGAAGGTGGACCCAGGGAACTACAGGCCGGTGAGTCTGACTTCTATACCAGGAAAGATCTTTGAACAAATTATTAAAGAACATGTATGCAAGTACCTGGATAAGAATGAAGTGATTAAACAGAGTCAGCATGGGTTTGTAACTAATAAGTCATGTCAGACTAACTTAATTTCCTTCTATGACAGAATCACTGACTGGGTGGATCAGGGAAATGCTGTCGATATAGTATATCTTGACTTCAGCAAAGCATTTGACAAAGTATCTCACACAATCCTTATTGAAAAAATGACTAAGTATGGAATGGACAAGGCAACTGTTAGGTGGATTCATAACTGGCTTAGTGATCGGACCCAAAGAGTGGTCGTAAATGGCTGCACATCCAGTTGGAAGAATGTATCAAGTGGGGTACCACAAGGCTCTGTTTTGGGCCCTGTATTGTTCAACATCTTTATCAATGATTTAGATGAAGGAATTGAGGGTAAACTGATCAAATTTGCTGATGACACAAAGCTAGGAGGGGTAGCTAATACTAGAGAAGAGAGAGAGAGGATTCAAAAAGATATACATAAACTGGAGCAGTGGGCAGCAACTAACAGAATGGATTTTAACAGGGAAAAATGCAAAGTACTACATCTGGGCAACAAAAATGAAAAAAGCATATACAAAATGGGAGGAATAGGGCTAAGTAACAGCACAAGTGAAAAAGACTTGGGTATACTAATTGATCACAGACTGAACATGAGTGAACAGTGTGATGCAGCAGCAAAAAAGGCAAATGCAATTCTAGGATGTATCAACAGAAGCATACAGTCTAGATCACGTGAGGTCATTATTGCCCTCTACTCCTCTTTGGTCAGACCTCATCTGGAATACTGTGTCCAGTTTTGGGCACCACATTTTAAAAAAGACATCAACAAACTGGAGCAAGTTCAAGAGAAGAGCCACCAGAATGGTGACCGGTCTGCAAACCACATGTCCTATGAGGAACGGTTGCAGGATTTGGGAATGTTTAGCTTGCAAAAGAGAAGACTGAGAGGAGACTTAATAGCTGTCTACAAATATCTCAAGGGCTGTCACATTGTAGAAGGATCATCTTTATTCTCATTTGCACAAGGAAAGACTAGAAGCAATGGGATGAAACTGAATGGGAGGAGACACAGATTAAATATTAGAAAAAACTTTTTGACAGTTAGGGTGATCAATGAGTGGAACAGGCTGCCACGAGAGGTGGTGAGCTCTCCTTCAATGGAAGTCTTCAAACAGAGGCTCGACAGACATCTGTCTGGGATGATTTAGAGAATCCTGCTTTGAGCAGGGGGTTGGACTAGATGGCCCAGGAGGTCCCTTCCAACTCTACCATTCTATGATTCTATGATTAGACGGAGATAACTCCCATAAAGGTGGGAACAATAGATAAGTGGATGTCAGAGACCTTGTGTTGCTTATTATCAGGGGATACAATAACATATCAGCTGGATATAGCTAAAGAGACTGATCAAGCGAACCATTCATGCAGAAGTTGAAGCCATACCTGCTGAGGCTACCACATTGCTCTTCATCTGAAGATTTCCGCCTCCAGTTATCTCAAACATTGTGCCGTAATTTTTACCGACTGCGTTATCCAGGTAGATCCATTGTTTTTCAAATATTACTTTCCTGTTGGATAAAAAAAAAATCATACTAGTAAATTTACTTGACTTGAGATTAAAGCACAGAGATGTATCACATCCGACAGGCAGACAAAGAAAGCGGCAGGGATTTTGTTAGCTCATGTACACGTCACACTTGTCAGCGTGGAGATTATCTAAAGAGTCATTCAAAACTAACTAAACTTTTTTTTATATAAAATTTTGCCCAGCATGAAAAGTTCTGAAACTTTGCAAATCACTTGATAGGGGGGAGATTTGTTTTAAGTTTAGTGGAAAAAAAAAGATGACATGTCAGTGGTATCCAATCTCAGCTTTTCCCAGTATTTTGTCCTGCCATCAGCTGCACTGGAGTACAGATGATGGTGGTGATGGGTCAGCTCCTGTGTCCTCCTCTGAGTGTTGTGCTTATAAGAATAAACTCCGGCAGCCACTTATCCCCAGAGTTAGGTCAAGTTCACACAAGGGTATTTCACTGCCCGTACACAGACAGCAATGGGCGGGTTCATAAGTGCGTATTTCACAGTCGATATACGGACGGCAATGCACAGGATGACCGCAGGTCTCCCAACCTGAAACTTATAGCCTCATGTGCTTCTGTGGGGCTGTACATTTGGGTCAGGACTCCTGTGGTCATCCTGGGCATTGTAGTCCATATACCGACTACAAAATAAGCCCGTATGAACCCGGCCTTAGTGAGAGACAGGTGCTGAACTGACCCTTTCACTGCCATCATCTGTACTCAAAATAACAATGTTCTGATGTCAGTGCAGCTAAAGGCAGGCAAGTAGACAAGCTCTGGCATCCATTAATGCTTTTTTTACTCTTACAGGAATGAAACAAAATCTCTTACTTAATAAAGCGATTAGTAATGCTTTTTAACTTACCATGCTGGACAAAATAAAAAAAAATATATAAACATTTAGCTACCCTTTGATGGACCTTCATTCATAATGGTATGTGCTGATGATCTGGAACTAGCAGCGCTTTGGATGCTGCACATATTCACTGAGTCCAAAGCACTGCCGTCTATTGAATGCAGGTGAATCCGCATGTGATCACTGAACCGTGCGGATTCACCGCGTCCAATACATCAGACAGGTGAAATGTCTCTTGGCCATCGCCTCAGTGAACCCCATCGCCTCACTTAATCGCTACCCCTCGCTAATGTTTCAGCATTACTGCGCAGCGCAAGTCTGCTATTAAAAAGGGGGTGGGGGTAGGGTCCCCCAATCCTCAGCACCTATCACATGTATAAAAGCAAAAACGAAACGTGTAGGTAGACTAAGATACTTTTTTTATTCAATGGTCTGCCGATGTTATTTCCAGACGTCCTCCAGAGAAAGACATGATTCGGGACCATGCAACCACTAAAAAAAATTCTCCTGGTGGAAGCAATAGTGTACATTGTCTATACGAGCCCGGTAAGAAGAACTTTATGAAGCCGCTGATATATACATCCTGCCCAGCAAAAAGGAACGGGATAAATGAGATTACAGAGAATAGAAAACCTGCGCACTTTACGCTTTAATGAGAGACGAGCAAAGTGTGAGAAATCAGTGAATCAGCCGGAGACATTGGAAGCAGAACGTGACCTAATAATAAAGCTGGAGGAGTCCCTTATGGAGTCCTGCCGGAACATATGCCGTCCTCATCAACAGATGTCATCTGGAGGAGGGTTGTGGAAAATGCCGCTTCTTCGGGAGGATTACACAATGACATCAGGGGACCAAAATAGTCCTGGCTCCAGGCGGAGGCTTTATACAAGAGCACTCGGAGAATGATCATACACAGCTTATTGATCCATTACCCTTTTACATGTTGTGTCACTTTCTACCTTTCTCCACCATCTATCACTGGATTAGCGCCATTGTATCTGCCATTACTACCTATTGAAGTCGGGCATCGCACAGTCTGGCGGTTCTAGAGGGGCATTTACACTGCAAGATAAGGGTACTTTCACATCGCGTTCCAGCAGCCTTTCAGTGGCCCCGCTGGGGTATACGTCCGAACCCCCTGCAAAACGGGTTTGGACATATGAGCCAACGGCACCATAGACTATAATGGTGACAGTAGAGCAGACGTGCGCTCTGATGTGCATCATTTTTGGGAGTGTAGGCCTACTGGAGGCGGACACTCAAATATAGTACACTGCATCTGAGTGTCCGCCTCCTGTAGGTGTACACTCCCAAAAATAATGCATGTCAGGGAGCACGTTCGCTCTGCAGGCACTATTTCAGTCAATGGCCCAGTCGGCTCATAGGTCCAAACTCACTTTTTTTGGGGGGGAATCCATTTCCGATCCAAAATAGCAGGCTCTTTTGGGGAAGCAGAGCCAGTGTGCTCATCAGAAGCATTGCTTGCTTTGGTCTGCTTGTGTAAACAGGCAAATGCCCACCGATCGGTAAAAGTTTACCTATCGGCGGCCATATAGTGCAGCCACCAGTCTGTGTAAACGGATGCTAACTGCAAAGAACCCTTTCCTATTTTCCTGCTGGAATCACCATTCCTCCACACATAATGAATGTCTCCTGGGACGTGAAAGGTATAATTCATGTGCCAGTCCTTTGTATTGACCACACATGTAAATGAGATCTCCTCTAAGGCATCTTCTTTTCTAAACAAAACAAGCACAACTTTTCTAACCTCATATGAGAGGCCTTCCATCCATTATTACAATCTAGTTGCCGCCTTTGAACTGTGCACATTGAGTATGGTATTTGCTTGCAGAAATTTCTGCAAGGTTTCTGCATCTCTTGGCAGCAAAAACGTGTTTTGCCGCGATTTTGGGTGCGTTTTTACCGTGCTTTGGTATAGCAATCAATTTTGAGCTAAACAAAGATATTAAAAAAAAAGTTTTGGGATGTAATTTCTTGGTTCAACACCACCTTTTTCATTCTGATGCAATAGCATTAGGGTAATGGGATTAGGGCTTGGTGTCAGTAGCTGTCTGACACCAAGCCCTAGGCTAAAGCCCCCGTCTCACACAGCGATCTCGCTAGCGAGATCGCTGCTGAGTCACTAGTTTTGTGACGCAGCAGCGATGTCCCCAGCGATATCGCTGTGTGTGACATTCAGCGACGATCAGCCCCCCTGCCGGGTATCGCTGATCGTCGCTGAATGTCCTGGACATTTTTTTGATAGCTGGTCTCCTGCTGGCCAGCACGCATCGCTGCGTGTGACAGGCGGGAGACCAGCGATCCGCTGGTAACCAAGCTACACAGCGGGTTTCCAGGCGCGGGGCTGTGCCTGGAAACCCGCTGTGTACCTTGGATACCAGCGCCCTGATGCAGGGAGCTGGTAACCAAGGTACACAGCGGGTTTCCAGGCACCGCGCAGCGCCTGGAAACCCGATGTGTACCTTGGTTACCAGCTCCCTGCATCAGGGCGCTGGTATCCAACGTACACTGCGGGTAACTAAGCGATGTTACCCGCAGTGTCACTGTGCTGATCGCTGCCTGAGCTGCCTGTTTGGCAGCTCAGCAGCGATCATGTAGCGATATACCAGCGATCCTGATCGTTGTCGGGATCGCTGGTGTATCGCTATGTGAGACCCGGGCTTTAGTAATGAAAAGGTGTCAGCCCAACACCCTAATAGCTAAGCCGGTAAGTAAACACACACACAAACATACAATGTCACCAGCATATGTAGGAGCATTAACACTATGAACCTACATATGCTGTAACCAAACAGCAACTCTTAATTTAAAGAAAAAAAAAATTGCATGGGCTCCCGCATAACCAGCAGAGGGAAAGCCAACGGCTGAGGAGTGATGTTAATATTCTGGGAAGGACACAATAGCCATAAAGGTTTCCAGGATACTAATATCAGCTCACAGCTGTTTGCTTAGCCTTTACTGGCTAGTTGAAAGGGGGACCCCAGAAAAAAATTGACATAGGGATCCCCCTATAAAACCTAACCAGGAAAGGCTAGGCAAACAGCTGCGGGCTGATAGTAATAGACTAGGAAGGGGCCATGGATATTGCCCCCCTAGGCTAAAAACATCAGCTATCAGCCGCACCAGAAAAGGAGCATCTATAAGATGACCCAAATCTGGCGCTTAGCCTCGCTCTTTCCACTTGCCCTGTAGCAGAGGCAAGTGGGGTGATAGTTGGGGAGGTTGATGTCACCTTTGTATGGTCAGGTGACATCAAGCCCACAGGTTGATAATGGAGAGGCGACTATAAGACACCCCCATTACTAACCCCATAGTGATATTATAAAAATACACACACAGAATAAAGTCCTTCATTTGAAATAATGACACAGACTCCTTTATTGAATCTAAATTAACCCATAGTCACCGAACGTCTAATCCACTGATGCCAACGTCTCCTGCAACAAAAATAAAATAATAAACCACAATATTCCTCATTCTGTCCGCAGAGAAGGTAATCCATAATGTCCGACGACGATCCTGATGACTGAAAGCAGTCACTGATGAGACTATGTCTCCCATCAGCCGCTCATGCCACCACTGTTCTCAGTGACAGCAGACATAGCCTGATGGGAGGAGTAGTCTCATCGGCCCACGCCTGCTGACCTGTGGTAAGATTGCTACCGCCGGTCAACACTGCGGGTCACAGTCACAGCTGCGGGATCACGCTGACATCTCACAGCATGACCCCTGCAGCGCTCTGACAGACAGTCTTACCGGCGGTAGCGTTACCACAGGTCACAGTCACAGCTGTGGGATCACGCTGACATCTGACAGCATGACCCCCGCAGCGCTCTGACCGCCGATAAGAACCACCGCACCGGAGTTTCCTACGCTGTCACACAGATGACAGTGTGGGAAACACCATGGAAAGTAGGTTAAAAAGCAATCAAAAACTCAGCAAAACCGCAAACATTTTTATACCTGCATTTTTTTTCACAGACAGCACTCGGAACGAAAATATGGTTGTGTGAATGAACCCTTTAAACAAGAAGCCAAAAACTGTATCCCATATTCATGATTTAGCCTTACAAGTAATATATAGAGGGTTAAACCTTCTAAATATAATTTAGTCAAGACCACATAAAAACAGACATAGAGCAAAAAGTCCTACAGTCAGACACCAATAAACCATAGCGGGTGTGGAAGTGACGTCTGTTTATATTGCGTCTGTGGGAAGGGAGGTCAGTGCTACTCCTGAAACAGATATGCTCCATTCACAGGAAATGCCACAAATTTCTGGTCTGACTGTAAAAATGGGGAGCCCTGATCCTGTTTCTACCTTGTGGGGCGGCTGCTGGAAACCAAATCCAGGCAGAGACTAAGTCACATGTCAAACTCTGGCCAGTAATGCAGTTATATTTGGCTCTGCGTGGAGGGGCCCACTATACAGCGTGGAGGACGTGGCAGAGCCCACTACACAGCCTGGAGGACCGTGGCGGGGCCCACAACACAGCGTGGAGGACCGTGGCGGGCCACAACACAGCGTGGAGGACCGTGGCGGGGCCCACTACACAGAGTGGAGGACCGTGCCGGGGCCCACTACACAGCGTGGAGGACCGTGGCGGGGCCCACTACAGTGTGGAGGGGTCCACTACACAGCGTGGAGGACCGTGGCAGGGCCCACTACACAGCGTGGAGGACCGTGGCGGGGCCCACTACATAGCGTGGAGGACCATGGCGGGGCCCCACTATACAGCGTGGAGGACCGTGGCGGGGCCCACTATAAAGCGTGAAGGACCGTAGCGGGACCCAATATACAGCGTGGAGGACTGTGGCGGGACCCACTATACAGCGTGGAGGACCGTGGCGGGACCCACTATACAGCGTGGAGGACCGTGGCGGGACCCACTATACAGAGTGGAGGACTGTGGCGGGGCCCACTATACAGCGTGGAGGACCGTGGCGGGGCCCACTATACAGCGTGGAGGACTGTGGTGGGGCCCACTATGCAGCGTGGAGGACTGTGTCAGGGCCATTATACTGTGTGGAGGACCGTGCGGGACCTACTATACAACGTGGAGGACCGTGGTGGGGCCCACTATACAGAGTGGAGGACTGTGTCAGGGCCATTATACTGTGTGGAGGACAGTGCGGGACCCACTATACAGCGTGAAGGACTATGTCGGGCCCATTATATTGTGTGGAGGACCGTGCGGGACCCACTATACAGCGTGGAGCACCGCGGTGGGACCCACTATACAGCGTGGAGGACTATGTTGGGCCCACTATACAGCGCGAAGGACAATGTTGGGCCCATTATATTGTGTGCAGGACCATGCGGGACCCACTATACAGCGTGGAGGACAATGTTGGGCCCATTATATTGTGTGGAGTACTGTGCAAGGCCCACTATACAGCATGGAGGACAGTGGCGGGGCCCACTATACAGCGTGGAGGACTATGTCGGGCCTACTATACAGCGTGAAGGACAATGTTGGGCCCATTATATTGTGTGCAGGACCATGCGGGACACACTATACAGCGTGGAGGACAATGTTGGGCCCATTATATTGTGTGGAGTACTGTTATGATTTGGTAGCTGAGGAGAGCAGGCAAAAACGGCAATACACCAGAGAGGTTGCAATCCACTGGATTGCAGTACCCCGACTAACCACCACAACTAAAAGGCAGCCGTGGAGCTTTCCTACGTTGGTCCTAGACACCTCGTCACAGCCTGAGAGGTTAACTACACCTAAAGATAGAAAGAGGAAAGCTATCTGCCCCGGAGCAGATCCCCAAAGAACATAGGAAGCCCCCAAACATGTAATGGAGGTTAGACAAGAGGAAATACAGACACAGACAGAAAATAGTATGAGCAAACGTTGGGGCCCAATCTGCCTAGAAAGAAAAAGGATAGGAAGGACACTTACTGCAATCCAAAAAACCCTAAAAAATACCAACTCTACTAATTGCAAAAACACCTGAGATCACACGACCTCTACCACCTAAATTAGTTCTCTGGTGTAACAAAACTAAGCCGCAGCCACTGAAAAAACTGGAAAAGGCAAATGAACAAATAACAGTGGCTCAGATAAACTGAGAGGAGCACAAGCCCCCGGAGGGGACCTGGCTGACCTCCACAGAAGAGCAGGGAACAATGCAAAAAGCAAGCACAAAAATAAAAACAGAAAATATCTTATCTGAGAGCAGGAGAAGAGGCAAGACTCAGCAAGCTTCCAAGTGAACCAGGAACCACAGTTGAGACAAGAACAATTGATCACTGGCAACCATGATGGGAGGGAACCTCCCTTATATAAGACCAGTCCGTAACTCGTGATTGCCAATCCTCATTGAATGGTTCAGTACTGTTTGCAACCACCAGAGGGAGCTTCTGCTCAGAATTCATTTCTAACACATTCACAACAGTACCCCCCCTTGAGGAGGGGTCACCGAACCCTCATTTGGGCAACCAGGTCGGTCAGGATGAGCTCTGTGATACGCACGGATCAGTCTCCTAGCATGGATGTCTGAAGCAAACACCCAAGAATTGTCCTCCTGACCATAACCTCTCCACTTAACCAAATACTGGAGTTTCCGTCTAGAAAAACGAGAATCCAATATTTTCTCAACCACATACTCCAGATTGCCCTCAACCAAAACAGGGTCAGGAGGCGCAGCCATAGGAACCACTGGCTCGACAAACCTCTTCAATAAGGACTTGTGGAACACGTTATGGATCTTAAATGTCCCTGGAAGTAAACGAAAGGAAACAGGGTTAAGAATCTCCATGATCTTATAAGGTCCAATGAACCTAGGCTTAAACTTAGGAGATGCAACTCTCATAGGGATATTTCTTGAGGACAACCAGACCAAGTCCCCCACTTCAAACCGAGGACCATCAGTCCTATGCCGGTTGGCAAACCGCTGGGCCCTCTCCTGAGAGAGGGACAACCTCTCCACTACCTGGTCCCAAATCTGCTGCATACGCTCCACAACAGAGTCAACACCTGGACAGACAGAAGCCTCCGTCTGTCCCGAAGAAAATCGAGGGTGAAACCCAAAATTGCAGAAAAATGGAGACATCAAAGTGGCAGAGCTAGCCCTATTATTAAGAGCAAACTCAGCCAAAGGCAAAAAAGAGACCCAGTCATCTTGATCAGCAGACACAAAGCATCTCAGATAAGTCTCCAATGTCTGGTTTGTTCTCTCAGTTTGTCCATTGGTCTGAGGATGAAAAGCCGAGGAGAAAGACAATTGAACACCAAGTTTAGAACAAAAAGTCCTCCAAAATCTGGAAACAAACTGGACTCCTCTGTCAGACACAATGTTCTCAGGAATGTCGTGTAACCGAACCACGTGCTGAAGGAACAAAGGCACCAATTCGGAGGAGGAAGGCAACTTAGGTAATGGCACAAGATGTATCATTTTGGAAAACCTATCACAAATCACCCAGATAACGGTCATTCTCTGAGAAACAGGGAGGTCGGAAATGAAATCCATAGAGATATGGGTCCATGGTCTCTTGGGCACAGGCAATGGCATCAACAAACCACTAGAGCGAGAGCAAGGCTAGGAGCGAGAGCAAGTCCCGCAGGACTGCACAAATTACCTGACGTCACGAGACAAAGTAGGCCACCAAAAGGACCGACTAACCAAGTCTCTGGTACCAAAAATTCCGGGATGACCGGCCAACGCGGAACAATGAATCTCAGACATCACACTCTTTTTCCACCGGTCTGGGACAAACAATTTCCCAATAGGGCAGCGCTCGGGTTTATCCTCCTGACACCCTTCCAGAGACAGTCTCAAATTGGGCGAGATGGCAGAAAGAACTACACCCTCTTTCAAAATAACAGCAGGATCAGATAACTCAGGAGAGTCCGCAAGGAAACTCCTCGAGAGGGCATCCGCCTTAACATTCTTAGTGCCAGGAAGAAAGGAAACCACAAAATTAAAACGTGTGAAAAACAAGGCCCACCTGGCCTGTCTAGGATTAAGTCGCTTGGCTGATTCCAGATAAACCAGATTCTTATGGTCCGTGAGGACCACCACCTGATGTTTGGCTCCCTCCAGCCAATGTCTCCACTCTTCAAAAGCCCACTTCATGGCCAATAACTCCCGATTACCCACGTCATAATTACGTTCAGTTGGAGAAAATTTTCGAGAAAAAAAGGCACAAGGGTTACTTTTAGAGGTCTCTGGATCTCTTTGGGACAAAATGGCACCTGCCTCAATTTCAGAGGCATCAACCTCCACCTGAAATGGCAGAGAAACATCAGGCTGCCGTAGAACAGGAGCAGAAGTGAATCTCTGCTTAAGTTCCTGAAACGCAGAGACTGCCTCAGGAGGCCAATTCATCACATCAAAACCCTTTTTGGTCAAATCAGTCAATGGTTTAACAATAACAGAGAAATTACCAATAAATTTACGATAAAAATTGGCAAAACCCAAGAATCTCTGAAGAGCCTTTAATGAAGTAGGTTGGACCCAATCACAGATGGCCTGAACCTTGACCGGGTCCATTTCAATAACAGATGGGGACAAAATGAATCCCAGAAATGAGATCCTCTGTCCGCCAAAAAGACACTTTGATCCCTTCACATACAGAGCATTCTCTCTCAAAATCTGGAACACAGTCCGAACATGTTTCACATGAGAGTCCCAGTCATTGGAAAATATCAAGATATCATCCAAATAAACAATCAGAAATGTATCCACAAAATCCCCGAAAATGTCATTCATGAAGGACTGGAAGACGGAAGGAGCATTAGTGAGCCTAAAGGGCATCACTAGGTACTCAAAATGCCCCTCCGGGGTATTAAACGCCGTCTTCCATTCATCCCCGTGCTTAATGCGAATAAGGTTATACGCCCCCCTGAGGTCAAGCTTGGTAAACCAAGTAGTACTTTTCACCCTGGAAAACAGGTCAGAAATCAAGGGTAACGGATATTGATATTTCACAGTGATATTGTTCAAGAGACGATAATCAATACACGGCCTTAATAAACCATCCTTTTTGGCCACAAAGAAAAAACCGGCACCCAAGGGTGAAGAGGATGGTCTGATATGACCCTTCTCCAATGACTCCTTGATATAAGACCGCATAGCGTCAGGTTCAGGTACAGACAAGTTAAAAAGGCGACCTTTAGGGAATTTACTACCAGGCACTAATTCAATAGCGCAGTCATAGCTCCTTTTGGGGGGCAAGGATGCAGATTTACTTTCGCTAAACACATCAGAAAAATCAGTCAAAAAGTCAGGAACATCCTGAGCCTGGGGAGAGGCAGAAAAAACAGGAGTGTTGGCATTAACACATTGGCAGCCCCAACTGGTTACAGACACAGATTTCCAATCCAAAACAGGATTATGAGACTGTAACTAAGGTAAACCTAGTACAATAATGTCATGCAGATTATACAGCACCAAAAATTTGCAACTCTCCTGATGATCAGGTTCAACTCTCATTATCACCTGAGTAGAGAACTGGGGGTTATTCTCAGCCAAAGGGGTAGAATCAATCCCCAGTAGGGGAATAGACTTCCGTAGGGGTATCAAGGGAAACCCATGTTTAGCAAAATCAAAATCCTTCAGGTTAATAGCTGCTCCCGAATCAACAAAAGCCTGAGCAGAAAATGTGGACAGGGAGAAAATCAGGGTAACAGTCAACAGAAATTTAGTCTGAACACTACCCAAGACAACTGAGCGTGCAAAACGTCTTCCCCGCTTAGGGCAGACTGAAATAGCATGAGAGGCGTCACCACAGTAGAAACATAACCCATTTCGTTTTCGAAACTCATGACGCTGTGCCCCAGAAGCCACTCTATCACACTGCATGGGTTCAGAAGCTGGCTCACAAGGCAACACCATTCCACGCATACCTCTACGCTCACGCAAACGTCTGTCAATTTGAATCGCTAATGACATAGAATCATTGAGACCAGAGGGAGCAGGGAAACCCACCATAACATCTTTTACATTCTCTGACAGACCCTTCCAAAAAAGGGCTGCCAAAGCATCGTCATTCCATTTGGTCAGGACTGCCCACTTTCGGAATTTCTGACAGTACAACTCAGCGTCCTCAAGCCCCTGATTTAATGCCAACAAGGTTTTTTCAGCTTGATCAGTGACATTAGGTTCATCGTACAATAACCCCAGAGCCAGAAAAAATGCATCAACATTACTCAAAACAGGGTCCCCAGGTGTCAGGGAAAAAGCCAATCCTGAGGATCGCCGCGCAGGAGATGACAATTTGAACCTGCTGTGCTGCGTTCCCCGAGGACTTAGGTTTTAAGGCAAAAAACAACTTACAGTTATTTTTGAAATTCAGAAATTTAGCTCGATCCCCCAAAAATAAATCTGGCATGGGGATCCTAGGTTCCACAACCGACAACCCTGCAAGATAGGTAGCAATACTCCGAACTTCAGTGGCAAGCTGATCCACACGGCCAGACAACTGTGCAAACTCCATTGAGAGAAAAAAAAAATCCTCCTCAGCACCCAGAGAAAAAGAGGGAAAAAATGCAACAGAGAAAAAAAAAAAAAATTTCTGACAACTTCTCTTTTTCCTTTTACTATTTTTCCTTCTGTTGAGTACCATATAATTTTCAGTTTGGCCGGTGATACTGTTATGATTTGGTAGCTGAGGAGAGCAGGCAAAAACGGCAATACACCAGAGAGGTTGGAATCCACTGGATTGCAGTACCCCGACTAACCACCACAACTAAAGGCAGCCGTGGAGCGTTGCTACGTTGGTCCTAGACACCTCGTCACAGCCTGAGAGGTTAACTACACCTAAAGATAGAAAGAGGAAAGCTATCTGCCCCGGAGCAGATCCCCAAAGAACATAGGAAGCCCCCAAACATGTAATGGAGGTTAGACAAGAGGAAATACAGAAACAGACAGAAAATAGTAAGAGCAAACGTTGGGGCCCAATCTGCCTAGAAAGAAAAAGGATAGGAAGGACACTTACTGCAATCCAAAAAACCCTAAAAAATACCAACTCTACTAATTGCAAAAACACCTGAGATCACACGACCTCTACCACCTAAATTAGTTCTCTGGTGTAACAAAACTAAGCCGCAGCCACTGAAAAAACTGGAAAAGGCAAATGAACAAATAACAGTGGCTCAGATAAACTGAGAGGAGCACAAGCCCCCGGAGGGGACCTGGCTGACCTCCACAGAAGTGCAGGACAAAATGCAAAAAGCAAGCACAAAAATAAAAACAGAAAATATCTTATCTGAGAGCAGGAGAAGAGGCAAGACTCAGCAAGCTTCCAAGTGAACCAGGAACCACAGTTGAGACAAGAACAATTGATCACCGGCAACCATGATGGGAGGGAACCTCCCTTATATAAGACCAGTCCGTAACTCCTGATTGCCAATCCTCATTGAATGGTTCAGTACTGTTTGCAACCACCAGAGGGAGATTCTGCTCAGAATTCATTTCTAACACATTCACAACAGAGTACTGTGCAAGGCCCACTATACAGCATGGAGGACCGTGGCGGGGCCCACTATACAGCATGGAGGACTATGTCGGGCCCACTATACAACATGGAGGACCGTGGCGGGGCCCACTATACAGCGTGGAGGACTATGTCGGGCCCACTATACAGCGTGGAGGACTATGTCGGGCCCACTATACAGCGTGGAGGACTATGTCGGGCCCACTATACAGCGTGGAGGACTATGTCGGGCCCACTATACAGCGTGGAGGACTATGTCGGGCCCACTATACAGCGTGGAGGACTATGTCGGGCCCACTATACAGCATGGAGGACTATGTCGGACCCACTATACAGCATGGAGGACTATGTCGGACCCGCTATACAGAATGGAGGATTATGTCGGGCCCACTATACAGCAGAGGACTGTGTCGGGCCCACTATACAGTGTGGAGGACTTTGTCGGGCCCACTATACAGCATGAAGGATTCTGTTGGACCCACTATACAGCAGAGGACTGTGTCGGGCCCACTATATAGAGTGGAGGACTATGTCGGGCCCACAATACAGCATGGAGGACTATGTCGGGCCCACTATACAGCATGGAGGATTATGTCGGGCTCACTATACAGCAGAGGACTGTGTCGGGCCCACTATACAGCGTGAAGGAATATGTCGGGCCCATTATACTGTGTGGAGGGCTGTTAATACAGTTTGTTCAAGTTTTTTAATTTTGGACCGCTCTGTATTTGTGTTTGACATCACTAAACTGAGTGGAGAGGAGGCTGCTCACTAGGCCAGATTAGGTTCAGGGGGACCCAAGGTCTCGACATAAGTACTGGTCCCGCGTTGAGACCAGCACAGATGTCCGCTACTTATGGAACACCGTGTGGATATATATATAGCTTGTTAATATATAATCAGGGCAGCTCACCAAGTAATAATCTTCCAATTTGCTCAGAAATTAAACAAAGGTACGTCAGGTTTGGTCAGCACGGCGATAATGGGGCCTCGATTTATGCAGAACAAGTTGAAATTTTAAATGACACCATTCATTTTATCATCCAATGTAACAGGACAAGAAAATTCCAAGTGGGGTGAAATGATGAAAAATAAACTATGATTCCATTTTTTTTTTTTAAAAGGGAACCCGTCACCTCGTTTTGCCGCTATAAGATGTGGCCACTGGCTTATCTACAGCATTCTCATCTGATTTTTCCACATATAAGAAAAACAGACCTGACTATTCTGATCAGAGCTTTGTCCGAGTGTCGTCTGCTTTTCTCGAACGTGGAGAAATTATTAAAAAAAAAAAATTCAACACTTTTCTGACAGCCGGTAAAATTCAGACTGCACATCTGATGACATCCGATTTTTTCAGACCCATAAATCTGCATTGCTGATTTTGATCCAACGCTTGGATCAAAATGGGACCTGTGAATGGCCCCATAGACTATCATAGGGATAAGTGCCATCTGTGAAAAACATGGTTAGAACGCATGGGTGAAAACTGGACCTGTGAATGAGCGCTTATACACGGTTCATGGGGTAAATGGCCGCCCTGTCCTATGATTGCTCCTCGCGGCAATCCAGTTATTAGGACGGGACGCAGCGTCACACCCGCTGCTGTCCAATGTGTTGAGTGACGATTGATGTGCTGTGAATATACTGAGGACATCAATCTACTGACAAGTGAGTGTGATTGGAGGACAGCCGCTGCGCCCTAATCTCTGGATTGGAGGCGCAGAGTGCGGTATTATTTTATTTTCTCCTTTCACCAAGTGCTACATGGATGCTAATTCTACCCCCTAGGCTGCTCTGCCAGGTCATCAATATCATACTGCTGGGGGTCCACCACACTGCACCCCCCGGATCAGCTGCTCAGCTCACATTCACTTCAATAGGAGCTGATCTGCAGAGCAGCAGTGGTACAGGTCTGCAGCAGACAGTGACATGCTGCTATCTGGCAGCAGTACGTGCCGCAGCCACTCACTTCCTCCTCTGCACTTGCACCGCTTTGAACACGTCCTCTCTCTTCAGCACCACGTAATCCCCCTCACGGATGAGCTGCCCGCCGGCTGGCACCGACTCCGCCATCCGTCCTCCGCACAGCAGCGATCAGCCGCACAGCCCACGTGTGATACACACACTACTTCCGGGGTCTCCTGAGCCAGGCCAGAAGAATCGAACACAGATCGCATCGACCTCGCAGACGGACTTAGGATAACCGATAGAATCAATCGCTAAAATCATTTATTACTGATACCGGACGCCAGGAATCGGTCAGTGATACATTACTGGACGCATTAGTGACAGAGGCGAAGCAGAATCCGGTATTTACGGAGGGTCGCGTCACTATGGTGACCAAGACAGCTCCGGAAGTGACGTCACGTGGGCGCTAAACTAGAAACTGAGAAGCAGGCAGGTGAGTGAGCGGTGACGGCGCGGCTGTGGTCAGTCACAAGGGCTCACCAGAAGTGGCCGGCCCAGAGGTAGAACTACAACTCCCAGCAGACGGATTAGAGTTGTAGTTTGTCACCAGTTGTAATGCAAAGCGAATGTACCTTGTGCCATATCAGTAGTGTAGGCTCCTACGTGCGGGCCCCTGACTCCTATTTGTGGGCCCCAAGCTCCTATGTGTGCACCCAGCGGAACACACTAGTTACTGCCAAGGATTAGAGAAATGTAGCTACTCAGAAACAGCGCCACTCCCTGACCACAGGTTGTGCCTGGTACTGTAGTTCAGAGCCATTTAAGTTTCTTTGTTTTGTATTTTTGGGGGTGGGAATTGGGGGCGATCTGTATTTTTTAATATCAACCATCTTGGAGTAAATATATTTTGTAATAAATATTTTTTTTATAAGGGGAATGCAAAGATTCAGCAATTCTTTCAATATTTTCTGCATTTTTTTTTTTGACATTTTTTAAATGGGTTGCCTCTTGGGGACTTAAAGCACCACTCTGGTATTTATTTCATCTGTTACTGCCAGAATGGCATCATTACTGTCTATTCCCTGCCCCTAGTAAATTATCAGCCGCCGTCTTTTGCTCTTCCCATCACTGCTCCAATCTCATTCCGCCTTCTTGCGACTGCAGCTTCTGATTGCCCAGAAGTCAGATATAACTGTCCTAAGCGCTTTGTGTACGTCTATGAGGCCCTCGTTCTGGCTCTCATAGACTTCCATTGAGTAATTACTTCTGGATCACCTAGCAAACACTGAAGCGATCTGGTAGGTCACAACCAGCAGATGATCAAGAGCGGTGCTGAGAACAGATGAAGACGGCGCTCGGCTGTTAAATATGAGACTAGAGACACGGAACTTACATTAGTGATACCACTCTGGGGGTGAAATAAAAACTCAAAAATGCTTTAAGGGGAACCTGTCATGTAAAACAAAAAAAAAATGCCATTAACATGTAGATATGTTGTTAATCTTCAGGTTAATGGCGTGAAGCCATGCAGCCTCCGCACTGAGAGCCCAGCTAAGGGGAGGAAATTAACTTAAAGGGAACCTGTCACCAGAAAAAACGCTATTACAGTACAGTACAGACCAAAAGTTTGGACACACCTTCTCATTTAAAGATTTTTTTGTATTTTCATGACTATGAAAATTGTACATTCACACTGAAGGCATCAAAACTATGAATTAACACATGTGGAATTATATACTTAACAAAAAAGTGTGTAACAACTGAAAACATGTCTTATATTCTAGGTTCTTCAAAGTAGCCACCTTTTGCTTTGATGACTGCTTTGCACACTCTTGACAATCTCTTGATGAGCTTCAAGAGGTAGTCACCGGGAATGGTTTTCACTTCACAGGTGTGCCCTGTCAGGTTTAATAAGTGGGATTTCTGGCCTTATAAATGGGGTTGGGACCATCAGTTGTGTTGTGCAGAATTCTGGTGGATACATGATAGTCCTACTGAATAGACTGTTAGAATTTGTATTATGGCAAGAAAAAAGCAGCTAAGTAAAGAAAAACGAGTGGCCATCATTACTTTAAAGGGAATCTGTCACCCCATTTTTGCCCTATGAGATGCGGCCACCGCCATCAGGGGCTTATCTACAGCATTCTGCAATGCTGTAGATAAGCCCCCGATGTCACCTGAAAGAGAAGAAAAACGAGTTATATTATACTCATTCAGGAGCGTTCCAGGGTCCGGTCCGATGGGCGTCGCGGTTCGGCGCCTCCCATCTTGTAGCGAAGCCGGCCTCTTCTTTCCGTCCCGTCGTGGCTCTTGCGCAGGCGCACTGATCTGCCCTGGTGAGGGCAGAGCAGAGTACTGCAGTGCGCAGGCGCAGGGAAAGGTCAGAGAGGTCCGGCCCTGCGCACTGCAGTACTCTGCTCTGCCCTCACCAGGGCAAAGCAGTGCGCCTGCGCAGGAGACGGGACAGAAAGAAGAGGCTGACTTCGCTACAAGATGGGAGGCGCCGAACCGGACCGCAACGCCTATCGGACCGGACGGCGGACCGCCCCTGGGTGAGTATAATATAACTCGTTTTTCTTCTCTTTCAGGTAACATCGGGGGCTTATCTACAGCATTACAGAATGCTGTAGATAAGCCCCTGATGGCGGTGGCCGTATCTCATAGGGCAAAAATGGGGTGACAGATTCCCTTTAAGAAATGAAAGTCAGTCCAAAAAATTGGGAAAACTTAGAAAGTGTCCCCAAGTGCAGTTTCAAAAACCATCAAGCGCTACAAAGAAACTGGCTCACATGAGGACCGCCCCAGGAAAGGAAGACCAAGAGTCACCTCTGCTTCTGTGGATAAGTTTATCCGAGTCACCACCCTCAGAAATCGCAGGTTAACAGCAGCTCAGATTAGAGACCAGGTCAAAGCCACACTGAGTTCTAGCAGCAGACACATCTCTACAACAACTGTTAAGAGGAGACTTTGTGCAGCAGGCCTTCATGGTAAAATAGCTGCTAGAAACCACTGCTAAGGACAGGCAACAAGCAGAAGAGACTTGTTTGGGCTAAAGAACACAAGGAATGGACATTAGACCAGTGGAAATCTGTGCTTTGGTCTGATGAGTCCAAATTTGAGATCTTTGGTTCCAACACCGTGTCTTTGTGTGACTCAGAAAAGGTGAACGGATGGACTACATGCCTGGTTCCCACCGTGAAGCATGAAGGAGGAGGTGTGATGGTGTGGGGGTGCTTTGCTTGTGACACTGTTGGGGATTTATTCAAAATTGAAGGCATACTGAACCAGCATGGCTACCACAGCATCTTGCAGCGGCATGCTATTCCATCCGGTTTGCGTTTAGTTGGACCATCATTTATTTTTCAACAGGACAATGACCCCAAACACACCTTCAGGCTGTGTAAGGGCTATTTGACCAAGAAGGAGAGTGATGGGGTGCTACGCCAGATGACCTGGCCTCCACAGTCTCCAGACCTGAACCCAATCGAGATGGCTTGGGGTGAGCTGGACCGCAGAGTGAAGGCAAAAGGGCCAACAAGTGTTAAGCATCTCTGGGAACTCCTTCAAGATTGTTGGAAGACCATTTCCGGTGACTACCTCTTGAGGCTATCAAGAGAATGCCAAGAATGTGCAAAGCAGTCATCAAAGCAAAAGGTGGCTACTTTGAAGAACCTAGAATATAAGACATATTTTCAGTTGTTACACACTTTTTTGTTAAGTATATAATTCCACATGTGTTAATTCATAGTTTTGATGCCTTCAGTGTGAATGTACAATTTTCATAGTCATGAAAATACTGAAAAATCTTTAATTGAGAAGGTGTGTCCAAACTTTTGGTCTGTACTGTACATTAGCATGTAAAAGTTTGGACACCCTGGTCAAAATGACGGTTATTGTGAACGGTTAAGCAACTTGAAGATGAAATAATCTCTAAAAGGCCTAAAGTTAAAGATAAAAAATATTTAGACTTGAGAGTCCTCAGTGGTTGATACCTTTTAATGGCTAACTGAAAAGATGGTAACAAATTGCAAGCTTTCGAGACTACTCAGGTCTCTTCATCAGGCAAAGACGACACATTTCCTTTGTATTTTAGGCAAAAGAAAATATATTGGCATTTTTTTACATTTTAAAAATCACAAAAGGGAAAATGCGTCGATGCAAAAATTTGGGCACCCTTGGAGATTTGTGTGCTCAGATACCTTTAACCAAGGTTTCACACCCTAATTATCCTTTTAGGGTTATGGCTTGTTCACTGTCGTCGTTAGGAAAGGCCAGGTGATGCAAATTTCTCAAATTTATAAAAACCCAGCCTCTTCTAGCCTTGTGCTAAAAAAACAGCAGCCATGGGTCCTTCTAAGCAGCTGCCTAGCACTCTGAAAATGGTGGAGGCCCACAAAGCAGGAGAAGGATATAAAAAAGCTAAGTGTTTTAAAGTTGCCCTTTTCTCAGTTCGAAATGTAATTAAGAATGGCAGTTAACAGGAATAGTGGAGGTCAAGATAAGGTCTGGAAGACCAGGCAAAATTTCAGTGAGAGCTGCTCGTAGGACTGCTATAGAGGCAAATAACACCTGCTTGACTGCAAAAGACTTAAGATTTTGCAGACTCTGGAGTTGTGATACATTGTCCTAATGTTCAGAGACACCTGCACAAATATGGCCTTCATGGAAGAGTCATCAGAAGAAAACCTCTCCTATGTACTCACCATAAAATCCAGCATCAGAAGTATGCAAAAGAACATCTCAATAAGCCTGATGCATTTTGGAAGCAAGTCCTGTGAACTCTTTGGCCACAATGATCAGAAGGTGTGTGTGGAGAAAAAAGGGACAGAATTTCAGGATAAGAACATCTCACCAACCATTAAGCATGGGGTGGATCAATCATGTTTTCAGGTTTTGTTGCTGCCTATGGCACAGGGAACATTTCACGGCTAGAGGGAAGAATGGATTCAATGAAATTTCAAAAAGTTCTTGATGCAAACATAACACCATCTGTAAAAAAGCTGAAGATGAAAAGAAGATGGCTTCTACAAATGGATAATGCTCCTAAACACAGATCAAAATCCACAATAGATTACCTCAAAAGGCGCAACTGAAGGTTAAAAAAAATCGCCCTCAAAGTCCCCTGATCTGAACATCTTTGAAAATCTGTGCTAGACTCAGATAGCAGTGCATGCAAGACGACCCAGGACTCTCACAGAACTGGAAGAATTTTCCAAGAAGAGTGTAAGAAAATCCTCAACAAGAATTGAAAGACTCTTGACTGGCTACAAAAGGGTGAGTTTCCACGGTCAGGAAAGCTGGTGTTTGGCGCTGTGCGCTGGCGCAGCGCCAAACACGCAGCGTCCCGATGTTACAGCATAGTGGAGGGATTTCAAGAAATCCCGTTCCACTATGCGTAACAATACGCAGTGGCAGACTGCGTAACGGACATGCGGCCGTCTTCAGACCGCAGCATGTCTGCGTATGCGGACGGTGCACGCGCAACATAATTAACACAGGGCTATGTATTCTCCGGAGGTGTTCCGGAGGTGTCCTGAACACCTCCGGAAAGATCGCGCGTCAGAAAGGGGGCGGGGCTTAGACGGAGCGGATTTCGCTCCGTCAAGCGCTATGGTTCCGGACGTGGAACATAGCCTAAGCGTTTACAAGCTGTGATACTTTCAAAAGGGTGAGCAACTAGGTACTAACCGTGCAGGGTGCCCAAACTTCTGCATCAGCACATTTTCCTTTTTGTAATTTTTCACATGTAAAAAATTATTTTTTGTGCCTAAAATCCAAAGGAAATGTGTCATCTTTAACTTTAGTCCTTTTAGAGATTATTTCATCTTCAGCTTGCTTAGTTATTCACAATAACAGTAATTTTGACCAGAGGTGCCCAAACGTTTACTGTTGTGAACGCTCTGGATCTGACTTCGGAGCATGTGCTCCCTCTGGTGGCTGCTGGTAGTAATGAAGCTTCTTCGGCTAACACAAGTCCATCAGCTGAGGTCAATGAGTGGTCATCAGGTAGCACTGACTGGGGAAATATAAGGGAGTAACCTTCCCATGATCCTCGCCGGTGCTACCTGATGACCACTCATTGCCCCCAGCTGATGGACTTGTGTTAGCCGAAGCAGCTTCATTACTATCAGCAGCCACCAGAGGGAGCCCAAAGTCAGATCCAGAGCGTTCACAACAGTTTACATGCCACTGTATGGGGTTAATCTGCAGGTTAATGGCATTACGAACCCTGCCCGGCACCCGCACGTAGCTGAACCCTGCAGGGAAAAAAATAACTTTATTCTCCCGCAGGATAATAGTGTTTTTTGCTGGTGACAGGATCCCTTTAATTCCTCCCGGCTAGTGTTGAGCGATACTTTCCGATATCCCTAAGTATCGGAATCGGAATGGTATCGCCGATACCATTAAAATATCGGCGATACCCGATACCGATACCGGAAGTCCCATGTAAGTCTATGGGAACAAAATATCGGAACTAAAAAAAACCCATTCTTTCCTTGTAAACACTAAATATCACACATAGAATACAATTATATATATATATACATGTCATTGTGACATATATATATACATATATGTATAGTTTATACACTTCTACATAGTAAAATATCCTCTGATTCAATTGCCGGGTAAAGCCGGCTTCAGTGAAAAGACAGAAGCACCCGACATGAAATGACACTTGGTGTACATAGGGTTAACCATGTCTTTTCATGTCCTTTGCTATCTGATTTGCACAAACAATTAAATCAGTCTATGTTTGCAAAATTTCACACCTGTAGGGGTTAATTAAAGGTGTAAATTTGTTGTAAAAAAAACGGACTTTTTTGCTACGAATTTACACCTTTAACCCCTACAGGTGTGAAATTTTGCACACATAGACTGATTTAATTGTTTGTGCAAATCAGATAGCAAAGGACATGGTTAACCCTATGTACACCAAATGTCATTTCATGTCGGGTTCTGCATTTTCACAAAAGCCGGCAATTGAATTAGCGGCTATTATACTATGTAGAAGTGTATGAACTATAAATATATATATATATATATATATAATATGTGTGTCACAAACTCAATGACATGTATATATATATATATGAGGTGTAAAATTGCTGAAAAAAAATGCGTGGGCTCCCGCCCTATTTTCGCAACCAGACAGACAAAGCCAGTGAGTGGGGGCAGATAATAATAGCCCAGAGAGGGACCATTATTTTTGCCCCCCCCCCCCCCCGGCTACTAACATCTGCCCCCAGACACCCCAGAAAGGGCAAATCTCTAATTAGATTTGCCCTTTCTGGCACTTTGCCCGTCTATTCCCATTGCCCTGTAGCGGTGGCGAATGGGTTAATAAGGGGTTAAAATGACCTTGCAATTGAAAGGTCACTTTAAGCCAGGTTAATAATTGAGAGCTGTCAATTAGACAACTATCAATTATTAATCCTATTGTATGAAAGAAAAATCAAACACACACACTTTTTTTTTTTTTAAACCAATTATTTTTATTTAGGTTTCAAAAATTAACAGCAAACAGTTATCAATATACATATAACAATTCACATAACGTGTAGTAATACAGTCAAAACCCTCTCCCCCCTCCCCCCTCCCGCCAATACTCCTTATGCCGGGCATACCTGGGAACATTGACAATCATATTACCGCCATCCATGCGGACCATATTTTCCCAAAAGTTCTCTCTCCATGCCTCCGCCTGTAAATGCTTTCCTCTAAATGCATTACCGTACGTGTCTGAGCAATAAATTCCCTCCTAGTGGGGGGTTCCGAATCTGTCCACTTTCGTGCTATTAATTTGCGTGCCACATATAGCAATCGCGCTATCGCCACTTTGTAATGTTCCGAGACAGGTATACCATCCACCTCCCCCAAAACACACAGAACCGGGTTTCTGTCAATTGCACATGTATAAGCCCTCTCAATTTTGTTAATAACGACCAACCAATAAGCCGCCAGCCGTGGGCACGACCATAGCATGTGCAGCAATCCGGCCTGGTCCATGCCACACCTAGGGCAATTGGAATCTCCCCTCAAGCCCGCCTTGTACAGAAGCAACGGTGTTTTGTATGTCCTATGTATTATGTATAATTGGGAGAGCCGTGCCTGCTCGCTTAGAGAGATCTTCGGGACATATTCTAGAATCGCCTCCCATTGTTCTGTCGTGAGGGTACCCACCTCCTTTTCCCATTTACTCTTTGCAATGAGGTGATTTCCCCCCAGATAGGAGTGCAGTAGGTCATGATATAAGCTCGATATGACTCCCCTCGTCCCTCCCTTCATACACACAAAGTCTAGTACAATGTCACCCTGAACCGTCATAGCTCCCAATCCACACTGTGCCCTCCAAGCATGTCGAAGCCTATAGTATTGAAATCCCCATACCAAAGGCAAATCAAATTCCTCTCTCAATTTCTCAAAGGTCTTCAGGTCCGTTCCACTCTGCAGCTGGCACACATATCTCACTCCTTGCGCCTTCCAATTGCCCATTTGACACAGCTTATTAAGTTCCGGCAGATGTTCATTGCCCAACACCGGTGAGTATCTAGTCAGCCCGTCCACCCCCCTGATCTTTTTAATAGTGTCCCATACCTTCTGAGTCAAGCCTAAGGTAGGATATATTGCTCCCAATTTCTTAAAGGTACCATCCTCTAACGCCTGGACCAGTGGGCGTCTCCCCGACACATGTTCCAGCACCCGGCAAGCTGCCCCTCCACAATCGGGCTCTCTCCATCCCCTGACATGCTGGCCCTGTACTGCCAAAAAATAGACCCAGGGATTGGGTGCGGTCAATCCTCCCTTCTCCTTCCCATTTTGCAGCGTTTCCAATTTAATCCTTGCCTGCCTCTTGCCCCATATCAAGGATCTGAAGATAGAATCAATAGCCTGAAACCGTTTCTTTGGTAGCCATATCGGTGAGTTGTGCAAAACGTACATTAATTGTGGCATAAGGACCATCTTAATCAGGTTAGTTCTACCCGTCACCGTCAAAGCCAATCGGCACCATGCGCCTATTTTCTTTTTAAATTTCTCTAGCAGAGGAACTAAATTCAGATCCGTGAATCGTGTCAATGGAAGCGCCACCCATATCCCAAGGTATTTAAATTGTGAAACCAGCCGGAGCTGCTTCCCCCTCTCATCTATCTCCTCCGCTTTTATTGGTCTATCTATAGCCATGACATAAGACTTGTGCCAGTTTATCTCCAGTCCCGAAATGCTCCCAAAGTGTTTAATTACATCCATGGTGCACCCTAATGTCTCTCCTGCACTTTCCAGAAATAACAGGATGTCATCGGCATACAGTGATATTTTTTCTTCCAGCCTCCCAAATTTAAATCCGACCACTCCTCTCTCAGCTCTTATTTTGGCCGCCAGGGGCTCCACAGCCACCGCAAACAATAGCGGGGACAGCGGGCACCCCTGCCTTGTGCCCCTATGTAGGTCAAACATCCCGGACCGTTCACCATTCACCTTAACTACCGCCCTTGGGGATGAGTACAGTAACTTCACCCAGGCCATGAACGCGGGGCCAAATCCCATTATTTCCATGATTTTCCATAAATATTTCCATTCCACACTGTCAAATGCTTTTCTAGCGTCCAATGACATCACTATTCTCCCGCCCCCATTATCAGCAGGCAGCTGCATATTAAGAAATAATCTTCTCAAGTTAACAGCCGTGGAGCAGTTGGGCATAAAGCCCGACTGGTCCTCGTGAATAACAGTATGCGCAACCCCTGTGAGCCGGGTGGCCAGGATCTTAGCGAGTATTTTGACATCCGTTGTCAACAACGATATGGGCCTATACGACTCCGCATCCATGGGGTCTTTCCCCTCCTTTGGTAGAACCACTATCACCGCTTCCTCCATTGATCTCGGTAGCGCCCCCTTCACCAAAGCTCCTCAAACACATTTTTCAGGTTTGGGGCCAGCAGCTCCACCAGCTCCCTGTACACCTCCCCAGGTAGACCATCAGCACCCGGTGATTTGCCATTGGGCATAGACAGAATTGCACATTCCACCTCCTCCACACTCACAGGTTCATCCAACCTTAACCTATCTTCCTCAGACAATTTAGACAGTGAGATGCCCTCCAAGAATTCCTCTACGGCCCTCTCCGTGTCCCGTACTCTTGAATTGTATAGTGCCATGTAATATTCCTTGAAGACCTCCAATATATCCTTTGTGTCTGTCAGAGTCGTCCCCGTTTGGTCTCTCAACCTGTACACCCTGGAAGATTCCTCTGTGCCGCAGATATCACCGCCAACAAGTGACCCACTCTCTCTCCTTCCTCAAAGAATTGGGCTTGCTGAAATGCCCTTTTCCTCTCAGCTTGCATCATGTGCAGTTTATTAACTGCTCCTGTGCCAATTTTAGTCTATTGTGAGCTGCACTCGTTGGCGTCAAAATCATGTCTGCCTCTGCCTTGTCAAGTCATCCTTTATTTGTTGATCTGCCAATTTAGTTTTGGTCTTACACCGTGAGATCTCACCTATAAAAAGTCCCCTCATAAATGCCTTCATAGCCTCCCACACCACTGTGGTCTCCGCACTCCCCTCATTCACTTGGAAGAAGTGCTCTAGTTCTTTGGTTATTCCGCCCATATCCACCACTTTAAGCCACGTCGGGTGAAGACGCCAACCTCCCCTCTGTCCCTGAACAGATCCCACTAGAAGCGTGACAACCATAGGACTATGATCCGATAGAGTCCTCTGTAGGTATTCCACCTCCCCAACCATCCCATCCATAGCAGTATCCCCAAAAGCCAGGTCTATCCTTGACAGTGTTCCGTATGTAGCCGAGTGGCACGAGAAGATCCTCTTACCCTCATTTCGTACTCTCCACAGATCCACCAGCCCCAGCTCCCCCACGTAGGTGCCAAATGCAGTCATTCCGTCCCGTCCCGCTTCCATACCTGCCGGACGTACTTTATCCCAGTAATCATTCATGGTGTTGTTAACATCTCCCATAATCAACATCGGAGCCTCCCCCCATCTGGCCGTCAAGTCCAATACTGCTTGAAGTGCCTTTTTAGAATAAGGTGGAGGGATATATAAAGCCACTAAAATCATTTTGTGTCCATACAATCTGCATGCAATCCATACATACTGCCCTTCACTGTCTACTTGCACTGCCAGCTCTTCATAATGTGCGTTTTTATGTATTAGGACTGACACCCCCCTGGAGTACGAGGAATAAGTAGAATGATATGTCTTTAACATCCACCCTCTCGACAGCCAGTGCCTAGTATCTCCAGTGAGATGGGTCTCCTGTAAGCACGCAATCATAGGATCACAAGATCTGATGTGATTCAGAATTGCTGCCCTCTTAATCCTGTCAGATATACCACGTACATTCCAACTTAAAATCCGAACAGTACGGTTACTCATTGTGCATCAAAAAAACAATCCACCATCATCAAGTAACATCTTCCCATTTTGTTCCCCAGCATACCAGGTCAAACAGCATAAGCAACCCCATTTTCCCGCAACTCCAACCCATCCACCTCCCCCACCCCTCCCCCCACCCTTCTCTTGTCACTCTCTTCCCAATGTGAGAGTGGGAGCTCAAAGAACCTGAGCAACATCGTAGTATACCGCATAACCACATGCGCCGTGTCCTCCTCCAGCACTGGCAGTCCCTCCACCACATAATCAATAGTATGCTTAGTCCCGAACCATTAATCAAACAAATTAACTATAAAACTATAAAACGTAGATCCCAGCGGGGGTTTCTCCCCTCCTCCGCGGTTTCGCAGAGCAATGCAGAGCCACAACCCTGTCCAGTGGTCAGAATAGCAGGGTCCTGTATTCACCGTACCGAGTCCTCAGCTTCTCTCAATGTGCTCCGGTTCCGCTCCAACCACGAAGCGGCCTCTACCGTGACGGGAAAAAATTGACCTTACCAAAGGCTTCCACTCTTAATTTGGCAGGATAAATTGTAGAATATTTCACATTCAAAGAGCGGAGCTGTTTCTTCACTTCACCATACCGTAGCCGCAGCTTTTGCACCTCAGCCGAATAATCCGGGTATATTTCAATGCGTTTGCCCTCCAGGGTAAGATCTGTCAATTTTCTGGCCTTACGTAAGATAGTGTCCCGGTCTCTGCAGTTCAGGATTCTGGCTAACATCGTACGAGGGCTCTCTCCAGGCACTGGGGTCTCATGGGCACTCGATGGGCACGCTCCACAGCAAACACCCTCGACAGGATATTAGACCCAAACTTTCCCAGCAGCCAGGTTTCAACAAAGGTCGTGGGTCAGCACCCTCAGCTCTTTCAGGGATGCCCACAATACGCAGATTGTTCCTGCGTGACCGGTAAACACACACACTTTAATAAAAAAGAAGTTTAATGAAATAATCACACAGTTTTTGACCATATTTTATTTACCTGCTAAAACCATTTCCTGTAATAAAAATAAAATAATAAAGCAAAATTATTCTTACCAATCCGATGCACAGTCAGGTCCCACGGTGTAATCCTTCAGAAAGGGTTAATGTTTATTGCAGGGACCGCAGCTAATGCTGCAGCCTCACAGTAAACCCCCAAATGAATGAGTTCCTCTCCTGGCTGACAGGAGAGGAAGTGGAAAGCTTAATTGATTGCTTTCCACTTTCACTTCAGGTCAGCCAGGGACACCATCAGTGACGTCAGAGGGAACTGATTAACAAAAATAGGGGTTCCCTTCGAAAAAAAAAATGGCGTGGGGTCCCCCCTATTTTTGTTAACCAGCCAGATGAAGCAGACCGCTGAGGCCTGGATTTTCAGGCTGTTAAGGAGCCAAGATCCATGGACCTTCCAGCCTGATAATACCAGGCCACAGCAGTCTGCATACTTGGCTGATTAACAAAAATAGGGGATCCCCTCGAAATAAATTAGCGTGGGGTCCCCCTATTTTTGTTAACCAGCCAGATGAAGCAGACCGCTGAGGCCTGGATTTTCAGGCTGTTAAGGAGCCAAGATCCATGGACCTTGCCAGCCTGATAATACCAGGCCACAGCAGTCTGCATATCTTGGCTGATTAACAAAAATAGGGGATCCCCTCGAAAAAAATTAGCGTGGGGTCCCCCCTATTTTTGTTAACCAGCCAGATGAAGCAGACCGCTGAGGCCTGGTTTTTCAGGCTGGTAAGGATCCAATATCCATGGACCTTGCAAGCCTGATAATACCAGGCCACAGCAGTCTGCTTAGCTTGGCTGGTTAACAAAAATAGGGAATCCCCTCGAAAAAAAAACGGCGTGGGGATCCCCCCTATTTTTGTTAACCAGCCAAGTAAAATGCAGACTGCTGCGGCCTGGTATTAAAAGACTGTCAAGGCCCATGGATTTTGGCCCTCAACAGCCTGATAATACCAGGCTACAGCAGCCCCACATTTGGCGCATCAAAAGATGTGCCAATTGTGGCACTTTACCCGGCTCTTCCCACTTGCCCTGTAGCGGTGGCAAGCGGGGTAATAAGGGGTTATTGTCACCGTTGATTGCACGGTGAC
The DNA here is from genome assembly GCA_033576555.1 of Oophaga sylvatica. Classification (NCBI taxonomy): domain Eukaryota; kingdom Metazoa; phylum Chordata; class Amphibia; order Anura; family Dendrobatidae; genus Oophaga; species Oophaga sylvatica. Next base: position 494,217,994 of record JARQOD010000005.1, read on the forward strand.
AATAAGCCCGGTTAATAATGGAGAGGTGTCAATAAGACACCGATCCATTATTAATCCCAAAGTTATTAAATGTTTAAAAAAAAGACACAGCAAGAAAAAAGTTTTTAATGAAATAAAAGAGACAACACAGTTTTCATTTTTTTTTTTATTACTCTCTCATTGCTTAACCAGCTTCTCCGCGCGGTGACGTCATCGGGACTGCTTCCGGCTCGCGATTACCCAGCAGTCACTGCAGTTATCGCGAGATACTGCATGTGACCGCCGGGGAGAAGAGGATGGCGGCCATTAAGCAGCCCGGGATGTGACCGCCGGAGATCTTCTGCCGGGTAAGTGCCGCTGACTCCTGACAGACCCGACCGACGGACAGTGACAGTGACAATTCCGATTCCGGTATCCGATATGACGAAAATATCGGAACTCGGGATCGGAATTCCGATACAGCCAATATCGGCCGATACCCGATATTTGCAGTATCGTATCGCTCAACACTACTCCCGGCAGCTTTGGACTTCCAGTCATAGAGGTGCGGCTTCAGTCACCGCTAAGTACATAGTGAGTGGCATCTGTAATCACACCTCGGCAGTGACTGACAGCTGGCTCTACTAATGTACTGCTGAGCCGGCTGTCAGTGCCGGGCCGTGCTTACAGCTGCCACTCAGGCTTTCATTAGGAATAAAGTTCACTTCCTCCTGGCAGTGGGGCTCTCAGGGCTGCGGCCAAACTACTTCAAAACGCTATTAACCCCATATTTGCAGGTTGTGTTTTTTGACATGACAGGTTCACAGTTGGAGTTTTACGGTCTTGGTACGGACTGTGATTTCTGGACTGTCTGTCTCTCCTGACCTGAACTCCGGATCCTTACTGACATATGTGACACGTAAAGTTCAGGTCAGGACTCCCATAGCAGGCCTTTAAAGCGGGAGGCCATACTTGGACCGTAAAAAACAGAGACATGTGAACCTGGCCTTAGCCAGAGCAGGGAGTGTCTGCAGAGAGGAGCTTAGCTCTGGAACTGAGTGGACGTCTTCTAGCACAGTATTTCCACTGTCTCTGAAAGCGTAGAACTTTATTTTCTTCTGTTTCGCTCTAGATTTCAGCATTGTTATAATGAGAGTCCAACAAAACGCGATGTAATGAGTCAGAGTTGGAGAGGAGGTGGAGGAGCAAATCATTATTCAGGAGGATGGAGAGGCCGCTCCTGGAGGCAAAGGGGCAACGGAAGAGGCCAAGGTGGAAACTGGAACAAAAACCCCGGGACCAATCCATCAAGTGAGTCAGACCTCATGGAAAAACTGCAAGAAATATTAGTCATTGAATTGCTGCAAATTCTATTCACGTTTTCTTAAAGTGAGCATCCACAATTCTTTTTCTGTATGTAAGTGTTAAACAGGATGCAAGTCAATTTCTTCGAAGTGTGTAAGTGTATTGTATACAGTGAACTCAATGATACAGCAGATTGTGATGAGCGCCCCCTCATCGTCACTCCAGGTCTGTGCAGACCACGTAAGGCTTCATCTGGCAATTATATTAAATGGGTTGTTCAGTTTTATTTCTTTTCTGATCGGTCCGTTTCCTGCACATAAAAATAACATTGACATCTTTATTTACCCACATGCGACTGCTTTCCACTGACATGTTGACATTGGATGAGCGCTGCAGCCAATCAGTGGGCTCAGTGTAGATGGCACCAGACTATTGAGCCGGGTGATTGGCTGCAGCAATCATGCGATGTTGATGCAACTTTATTCCTGCAACCATAATATAAAAAAGGTTTAGTATTTCCACTTTTGAACACTAGAGGGAGCAGCTGCTGAAATTCGCCATGAAAACCTAGTGCACAACAAGCTCACATTACAGCTGCAGTAAATGTGGGCGGAGTCTGCGCACACGTGTGATGTCACCTCTCTCCTCCCCTTCTGGGCGTTTGTAAAAGGATCAGAAAGGATGAAGTTTAGGATCATGGTGAGGAGCCATTTGTTGGTGACTTCCAGTGATCATGTGTAGTATATACACAAGCAAAAGGAAGCTCAGTCACTAGCAAAATTGAGTGTTAGATAGAGGATAATTAGGCTATGATATTAAAAACCTTTATCTTTTATTGTAATTTCATAAAAACATCTTGCTTACGCTATGACTAAGGACCCGGTGTGGTCTGAAACAGCACAATTTATTCCATGGCGCTTTACATGTGGTAGTTTATTACATGACGGGATTAGATATTGAGCTCAGCAGAGTGTATCACTCCGGATGAGATTAGATATGCAGGATATAATGTATGTAAGATGTGGCCCTGCTTCGTCCACTTCTATGGGAACAGTGGTGTAATGTGTGACCCCTGCTCCAGCCACCATATTATTACTCCCATAGATGTAGACTTCGGGCTCACACATTACACCACTGCTCTCATAGAAGTGGACAGAGCAGGGTCACCCATTACACCATTGCTCCCACAGAAGCGTCTGGAGTAGGAGATCACACATTACACCACTGCTTCCATAGAAGTGGGTGGAGCAGGGTCACATATTTCTAAGGGAGCAGTGGCGTAACATGTGACCCCGCTCCTTCCACTTCTATGGGAGCAGTGGTGTAATGCGTGGCCTCACTCTGTCATCTACATTACATAATGCTCCACAGTATAATGGCCCGATATAGTGCCCGACGCTATAATGGCCTCTTATAGTTCCCGAAGCTATAATGGCCTTGTATAGTGCCCCATGCTATAATGGCCCCGTATAGCCTGACCTACCTCTTTCAACAAACCTACAAACTGCAGTAACCACCAATCCACCAAAATGCTGCACGATCAGCTCTACCCTCAGCTATTGTATCCTCACCCATCCCTTGTTGATTGTGAGCTCTGGCGGGCAGGGTCCTCTCTCCTCCTGTACTAGTTGTGACTATTGTTTAAGATTATTATACTTTTTTTGTTATGTATACCCCTCCTCACATGTAAAGCGCCATGGAATAAATTGCACTATAATAATAATATAGTGTTTCATAGTATAATGGTCCCATAAAGCGCTCCACAATATAATGGTCTCATTTAGTGCCCCACAGTATAATGTACCCAACAGTATGGTTGCCCAATATAGTGCTTCACAGTATAATGGCCCCATATAGTGCCACACATTATAATGTGCCCCATATAGAACTGCACAGTAAAATGGCTTCATATAATGCCTCACAGTATAATGGCCCCATATATAGTATCCCACACTATAATGTGCCTCAGATAGTGCTCAACAGTGTAATGGCCCCATATAGTACTTCACAGTATAATGGCTTTATATAATACACCACATTATAATGGCTTTATATAGTGCACCACATTATAATGGTCCCATATAGTGCCCTGCAGTATAATGTGCCCCACAGTATAATGGTCCCATATAGTGCCACATAGTATAATGGGTCACATTTAGTACCCCATAGTATATTGGGTCCTGTATAGTACCCCACAGTATAATGGGTCACATTTAGTACCCCACAGTATAATGGTCCCATATGGTGCCCCATAGTATAATAGGCCCCATATAGTACCCAACAATATAATGGGCCCCATATAGTACCTACAGTATAATGGGTCACATTTAGTACCCCATAGTATAATGGGTCCTGTATAGTACCCCACAGTATAATGGGTCCCGTATAGTACCCCACAGTATAATGGGTCACATTTAGTACCCCACAGTATAATGGTCCCATATAGTGCCCCAGAGTATAATAGACCCCATATAGTACCCCACAATAAAATTGACCCCATATAGTACCTACAGTGTAATGGGTCACATTTAGTACCCCATAGTATAATGGGTCCTGTATAGTTCCCCACAGTATAATGGTCCCATATAGTACCTCACAGTATCATGGTCCCATATAGTACCCCACAATGTAATGGCCTCATATAGTGTTCCACAGTATAATGGCCTCATAGTGCTCCACAGGATAATGGCCTTATATAGTGCCCCATGCTATAATGGCCTCATATAGTGCCCCAAAGCTATAATGGCCCCATATAGTGCCACAACACTATAATGGCCCCATATAATGCCACAACGCTATAATGGCCCCATATAGTGCCCCACAGTATAATGTGCCCAACAGTATAGTAGACAAATATAGTGCTCCACAGTATAATGACCCCATATAGTACCCCACACTATAATGTGTCCCATATAGTGCATCCCGGTGTATGTATTCCCATCCTGGTATATGTCCCGCATATATTCAATACATAGAAAAAAAAACAATAAATGCTTGTAGTCACCTTCCCTGCGCTCCCACGCAACGCTGCCTCCTATTATTTCTGTTCAGAGCACAGGAGCGTGATAATTTCCCTGCTGTGTTCTGAACAGGTGAGCTGTGATCGCAAACTGTACTGTAATACTGATGACAGGCTGCGATCACCACTCTCTGCTGATACTCATCCCTGGCACCTGCTCTCCCAGCAGGCTCCTGTCATCGCACGCACAGAGCAAAATGCGTGATGACAGTGAGAAAATGCAGCCCGCAGCTGCGGGCTACACAAGGAAGGCCACGATCTGCGCCCACACCTGTGACCTGGACAGCCTCGGGAACGTGCCCAGGTCACAGCTAAGGCAGCCACAATACGAGAGATGCGGTCAGACAGCGACCGCAGTCTCTTATGCCCAGGAGCTGCCGTATTTGAGGTGTGTAAATGTCGTGCTCAAACACTTACACCCCCCCAAATGCAGATGGCAGCCCCCAGTGGCTGAAGTAAAAATTAATAAATAAAAAACTATTAAAGTGGTGCGTTTAATTTTATATTAAAAATAATTGATTATGTAATCAATAGTTATTAATTCAAAATTAAAAATTGTGGCACCTTCCTTTTAAGAAACTATTTTCGTTGCATTGCTGGGCCTAAACTAAACATGGTGTGAAGATGCGAAAATTTTCTTTTATGTGGCAACGAATGTAAAATAATCTATCTCAGGGATTTTGTTCTTCAATTTCTTTAGTGGAGCAATACAGAAGGATTGACGTGTTGGATTTGTAAGTCAGCTAGTTCCCATATCAATTCACACCATTAGTGACTCTATTTTTCTCCTTCGTCTCATTGGGGGACACAGGACTGTGGGTGTATGCTACTGCCGCTAGGAGGCTGACACTAAGTAAACAAAAAAAGGTTAGCTCCTCCTCCGCCGTATACACCTCAGCACTGGCCGCAGGCAAACCCAGTTCATGCTTAGTGTCTGATGGAGGCACACGTCTGGTTTTCTCCAGACCATTTTTTTTTTTTTTTTTTTTTCCCACGAAGATGAGATAGGGGCGACGGATCCTATTGAAAGGGTCCGATCTCCCCAAACCATCAACGGGCGAGCACGTGGAGTAAAGCCTCCACGTATCCTCCCCCGCAACGTGGGACACGAGTGCCGGACTCAGCCCTGACCACCCTAGGGTATTGAAACCCTAGGCTGTACAGAGGCAGGAGATAGTCCGTGCGGCCCCCACTGCACCACCAATGCTAGACTGCGGTGCTGCAAGGAGGCGGACGGTCCCTCTCCTCACCCCCTGAAGGGGTGATGGAGTTAGGGTGCCTGCACCGTCCCACTTTTTTTCCTGCAAGCCCCCCTCTAATCTTCATCTACTGCAAGCATGCATAGAGAAACAATCTCCGGCCGAAGATGGATAAGAGACATTACCAGTGACTGGAGCCATAAAACATGGAGGGGGCCAGGAAAGCCGGCGTTTTCTTGTGAGGTGGTCACGCAGCCTGGCTTCAGCCAGGAACAGGCAAGTCCCTGGCTCAAGTCCGCCCCCTAAAGGGTGCATCAGCTTCCAGCGGCCCGCCCCCCGACTCCTGGGCGGCCGCCGCCGAAAATTTAGCTCCCGGCTTCGGCCGGCGCTGGGCCTCGGGCGAAAATTTAGTCCCCGGCTTCTGCCGGAGACTGGGCCGCGGCCTGTAATTTGGCACCCGGTTTCGGCCGGAAGGTAGGCCGCGGTCTTAGGACTCCGCCCCCGGCAGCGTCATTTCCCGGCGGGCCCGCCCCCCGACTCTCGGGCGGCCACCGCCAAAAATTTAGGCCGCGGCTTCGGCCGGCGCTAGGCCGCGGCCGCAAATTTAGTCCCCGGCTTCTGCCGGAGACTAGGCCGCGGCCGGAAGTGGACAGCTGATTAGGCCGCGCCTCTCGACCCTTCCCCCTGAGGCTCGACTATATGAAGACGCCTCCCTGACAGGGAAGCGCTCTTTTTGAAATCTGGAGCTTGGGCGTTTTTTGTTTACGTACCATTACGCTGTTTAAGGACGCTTGGGGTACAGGACTGGGGTAAGTGCTACTACCTCCAGCCTGGTTGTTCTTCTCCACTGCGCTCCCCTGCACTCCGCTCCACTGACCGTACCGCCACATCCAAATCATTGTGGCAGGCAATCTGTGACAGATCCAGTATGTCCAGAAGGGCTAAGACTCACACGGTGCTGTATACAGCATGCATTGCCTGTAGGTCCCCTTTTCCGCACGCCCAGACTAATCGGGTCTGTGAAGCCTGTGATTCCGAACGGGCTCAGGAGCCCTCACCTATAGCCGTGCCCAGTGCGTCAGGTCCCCCGGAGTGGGCCCTGTCTCTGTCTCAATCTGTGGCATCATTAACAAGAGCAATCGAGTCCCTTCAAGCTCCCGATAGGAGCAGGGACAGTGGTTCACCTGGCTTGACTACGCCTCAGGAACCTCCGGCCTGCAGGGGCCGCGCTCTTACCAGGCAGACGCATGGGAAGCGAACCCACACTGCGTCGCCTATGCCGTCCGGGGCCTCGGCATCCTTTAGCTCAGTTTCTCGCTCTCCCTCACCTTTGGAGGCAAGTGAGCAATATTCAGATTCCGATTCTGAAGGGTCCCTCAATTTAGAGGCACCGAATTGTCAGGAGACAATTGACAGTCTTATTGAAGCTGTCAATCAATCCCTGGGAGTAGACGATGAATCCACCTTGGCCTCCGGTCATAAGGTGTCCTTCAAACGAGCCAGACAAACTCATAAGGTTTTTGGCGCTCATCCTGAGTTTGAGGAGCTAGTGCAGCGCCACCGAGAAAAACCGGACAAGCGCTTTGCAGGACAAAAGGCCCTTAATACCAGATATCCTTTTGCTCCCGAGCTTCTGAAGAAGTGGGCGGAATCTCCTGCGGTCGACCCTCCTGTGTCGCGTTTGGCGTCTAAAACGCTTCTCTCTATTCCCAACGGTTCCTCGATCAAGGATCCAACGGACCGTCTAATTGAGAGCTTGGCTCGCTCAGTGTTTGAGGCATCAGGTTCTTCTCTCTCTCCTTCTTTTGCAGCAACTTGGGTTGCTAAGGCCATGATATCCTGGTCGGAGTCTCTCAATAGAGCTCTCCACGGTATAGAAGTGCCGTCTGAGGTAACTGAGATTTCTAATCAGATAGCTCTTGCAGGAGACTTCTTAATTAACGCTTCCATGGATGCGGCAAATTGCGCAGCTCTAGCTGCTGCTAATGCGATTGCTATCAGGAGATCCTTGTGGTTAAGAACTTGGCGAGCAGACTCAACCTCAAAAAAGTCACTCACATCTTTACCGTATCAGAGTGGCCGTTTATTTGGCAAAAAACTGGATCAGCTTATATCTGATGCTACAGGAGGGAAAAGCAGTTTCCTTCCTCAGCAAAAGATGAGACAGCCTTTTCGCCGTCAATTTCAGCCTCGGTTCAGGGCTTTTCGTAACCCAGGGTGGGCCACGACAGCCACCTCCAGCGGCACAGGTCGACCTAATCAGGCCAGAGATCGCCAGGTCTCCTATAAGACCAACCCTTTGGGAAGAATGCGATCTCAACAGCCAAGATCTAGAGGGTCTAAACCCCAAAGATATTCGGACAAATGACTGGAGGCAGAATCCGGTCAATTCATCCAGAGTAGGCGGCCGCTTACTCTGGTTTCGCCCTACTTGGCTATCAATTACTCACGACGAGTGGGTCAGAGAGTTAGTCTCCTCGGGGTACAAAATAGAATTCATCTGCCTTCCGTCAAATCATTTTTTTCCCTCCCGTCTTCCCAAAAGAGATTCCCGGGTTCACGCCTTATTCAAGGCGGTCGAATCTCTTCGGCGCAGCGGGGTCATTGTTCCGGTACCAGAGGTCGAAAAGGGTCAAGGGTTCTATTCCAATCTGTTTATAGTACCCAAGAAGGACGGCACTGTAAGGCCTATTCTGGATCTAAAACGTCTGAACCAATTTGTCAGGATTCGACATTTCCGAATGGAGTCTCTCCGCTCGGTCATAGCAGCCATGGAAAAGGGGGAATTTCTAGCGTCAATAGACATTCAGGATGCATATCTTCATATTCCTATATTCCCTCCTCATCAAAGGTTTCTTCGGTTTGCCATTGGCGACCTTCATTTTCAGTTCGCAGCCTTGCCCTTCGACTAGCCACGGCTCCCAGGGTGTTCACAAAGGTTATGGCTGCTGTTGTGTCCATTCTGCACTCCCGAGGGATAGTCATCTTGCCATACTTAGACGATCTTCTCATCAAAGGTCCGTCTTTTCAGGCCTGCGAGGAAAGTGTCAACATCACGCTAGACACCCTTGCTCGACTAGGGTGGCTGGTGAATCTAAAAAAGTCGTCTCTCGTGCCATCTCGAAAAATCACCTTTTTGGGGATGATATTCAACACTGCTCAGGGGTTGACAACTCTTCCTCGAGACAAGGCCCTAGTTCTCCGTCAGGAGGTACGGGTCCTTCGCCAACCAATTCCTCACACCATCCGGTTTTGCATGAGGGTCCTAGGAAGGATGGTGGCGGCAATCGAAGCCATTCCATTTGCCCAGTTCCATCTCCGCTCCCTCCAGCACGCAATTCTGGCGATATGGAACAGGAGCCCTTACTCGCTCAATCTTCGGTGCCGTCTGTCCTGGCGGGTCAGACAAACTCTCACATGGTGGACGAACAGCACCACTCTCCTCCAAGGGCGATTTTTTCCTCCAGTCCAATGGCTGGTAGTCACAACGGACGCCAGCCTTCTCGGATGGGGAGCAGTGTTTCGTCACTATACAGCCCAGGGGACATGGTGTCGGCAGGAATCAACCCTCCCGATCAATGTTCTAGAGATCCGAGCCGTTCGGCTGGCTCTGAAGAGTTTTCACCATCATCTGGCTGGCTGCCCTGTCCGGATTCAATCGGACAATGCCACGGCGGTGGCATACATAAATCATCAGGGGGTACCCGCAGCAGGGCAGCCATGCACGAGGTAAAACATATTCTGATCTGGGCAGAGAGAAATCACTCTGTGATATCAGCGGTCCACATTCCGGGCAAGGAGAACTGGGCAGCGGATTTCCTCAGCCGTCAAGGGATAGCATCAGGGGAATGGTCGCTACATCCCGAGGTTTTTCGGCAGATATGCCTACGCTGGGGAACCCCAGATGTGGACCTGATGGCCTCCAGGATAAACGCCAAGGTGCCCAACTTCGTCTCCCGGTACCGGGATCCGCAGGCAATTGCAGTGGACGCCCTGGTTCTACCGTGGAATCAGTTTCACCTTCCATACTTGTTTCCACCGATAGCTCTGCTCCCAAGGGTGATCAGAAAGATCAAATTAGAGGGGGTCCCAGCGATATTAATCGCTCCGGATTGGCCGCGTCGTCCATGGTACGCAGAGCTGGTACAATTGCTCGCCGACGCTCCCTGGCGTCTACCAGAACGCGTGGATCTTCTCTCCCAGGGCCCAGTCTACCACCAGAGCTCAGCGGTCCTGTGTTTGACGGCCTGGCCGTTGAATCTTGGATCCTAACCAGGGCTGGATTCTCCAAAAAAGTTGCTGCTACAATGGCTAGCGCTCGGAAACCCACCTCGTCTCGTATCTACCATGGTACTTGGAAGGTCTTTTTTGCATGGTGCAGGGAACAGGGTTGTTCTCCGCTTCTGTTTTCAATCCCAAACATTCTGTCTTTTCTCCAAGCGGGCCTGGATTCAGGTCTAGCTCCAAGTACTCTTAGACGACAGATATCAGCCTTGTCGGTTCTTTTTCAAAGAAGAATCGCGTCTAATTTGCAGGTTAAGACCTTTATTCAAGGGGTTGTCCATATAGTACCCCCCTACAGGGCTCCCTTAGAGGTTTGGGATCTCAATCTGGTCCTAGGAGTCCTGCAGGAATCTCCATTTGAGCCTCTTCAGGAGGTTTCCCTGACATACCTGTCATGGAAAGTGGTGTTTTTGGTAGCTATAACATCTATAAGGCGGGTTTCGGAGCTGGCAGCACTGTCTTGTCGAGCTCCGTATTTACTTTTCCATCATGATAAGGTGGTGCTCAGACCAGCACCACCTTTTTTGCCTAAGGTCGTGTCCTCATTCCATATTAATGAGGACATTGTTTTGCCCTCATTTTGTCCAGCTCCGACGCACCGAGTGGAGAAAGCTCTCCATACGCTGGATCTGGTGAGAGCACTCAGGAGATATGTATCTCGGACGGCATCCTTTCGACAGACGGACACGCTGTTTATCCTTCCCGAGGGTCGCAGGAAGGGACTCGCTGCTTCTAGGTCAACTTTAGCCAGATGGATACGGCTAACCATTCAGGAGGCCTACCGCATCAGGGGCGCTGTGGTTCCCGCAGGAATCAAGGTACACTCCACCAGGGCAGTGGGTGCCTCCTGGGCTCTTCGGCATCAGGCTTCGGCGGAACAGGTTTGTAAGGCTGCAACCTGGTCCAGTTTGCATACTTTTTCAAAACATTATAATGTCCATACTCAGGCGTCAGCGGATGCTAGCCTGGGTAGAAGGATTCTTCAGGGCGCGGTAGCGCACCTATGAGCAATGCCTATGTATAATTACACTGTAGAGTCAGTTTCCCACCCAAGGGGACTGCTTTGGGACGTCCCACAGTCCTGTGTCCCCCAATGAGACGAAGGAGAAATACGGATTTTTGTGTTACTCACCGTAAAATCCTTTTCTCCGAGACGCTCATTGGGGGACACAGCTCCCTCCCTTATAGCCAGATGGCTTTGTTTTCTAAGTTAATTTTATTTTATTGGGTCTATATCAGTAGATTTACTTCTGGATATGTTGTACCTGTATTAGCACTGATTTATGTTTTAGCCTCCTACTGCTTTTTGCACTAAACTGGGTTTGCCTGCGGCCAGTGCTGAGGTGTATACGGCGGAGGAGGAGCTAACCTTTTTTTGTTTACTTAGTGTCAGCCTCCTAGCGGCAGTAGCATACACCCACAGTCCTGTGTCCCCCAATGAGCGTCTCGGAGAAAAGGATTTTACGGTGAGTAACACAAAAATCCGTATATTTTATATATAATTTTATTAACCCTTCCCTGACATCTACTGTATATATACAGTGGTTGTAACTAGAGATCCCGTAAGTTGCCATATACCGTATATGCTCATGTATAAGCCGACCCGTGTATAAGCCGACCCCCCTAATTTTGCCACAAAAAACTGGGAAAACTTATTGACTCGCGTATAAGCCTAGGGTGAAAAATGATTATGCCCCCATATGATGCTCCACAGATTATGCCCCCATATGCTGCACAGATTATGCCCAACATGCTCCACAGATTATGCCCCCATATGCTCCAGATTATGCCCCCATATATTCCACAGATTTTGCCCCCTTATGATCCACAGATTATGCCCCCATATGCTCCAGATTATGCCCCCATATGTTCCACAGATTTTGTCCCCATATGCTCCCATATGCTCCAGATTATGCCCCATATGTTCCACAGATTATGCCCCCATATGCTCCATATTATGCCCCCATATGTTCCACAGCTTATGCCCCCATATGCTCCATATTATGCCCCCATATGTTCCACAGCTTATGCCCCCATATGTTTCACAGCTTATGCCCCCATATGCTCCAGATTATGCCCCCATATGCTGCACAATTATGCCCCATAGTATAGGCCTCATATGCTGCTGCAAAAAAATGACATACTCACCTCTCGTCGCTGGGGGCCAGGTGCCGGTGTCCTGAACAGGTGGTGACAGCGGCGCGCTATGGGGGACAGGTGCCTGTGTCACCGCTCGCTTAGGACCCCGGCACCTGAGATATTTACCTGTCCTCTCTGCACCGCTGCGCTGCTCCCTCGGTCCGACTCCTCTGGCAGTGAATGATCTGGCAGGGAGCGGGGCACTAACGACGTCATCGCGCCCTCTGCCTGATCATTCACAGCCAGAGGAGTCAGACCGAGGGAGCAGCGCAGTGGTGGCACGGGGACAGGTAAATATAGCTATACTCACCCCTCCGCCGCGCGTCCCTGCAGCCTCTCCTCTTCTCCCGGCGATCTCCGGCTCCTTCCTGCAGCGGTCACGTGCTACCGCTCATTAAAGTCATGAATATGTGAATATTCATGACTTTAATGAGCGGTGCCATGTGACTGCTGCAGGAAGGAGCCGGAGATCGTGGGAGAAGCAGGGGGGCTGCAGAGACCGCGCTGGCAGAGGGGTGAGTATGATCCGACACCCCCGTCCCCCGCCGACCCCGTATATGACCCGCGTATAAGCCGAGAGGGGGACTTTCAGCCCTAAAAAATGGGCTGAAAATCTCGGCTTATACATGGGTATATACGGTATGTATGGTGCTGGGATGGTGAGGACTTGTCATTCACAGCTGGTGTCTGCCGTATGTAACTGCTAAAGACAAGATCAGAGATGAGTCTAATATACCTATGGATTTTTGTGGCAGCTGGGGCCTAATAAATGCTTCTAGATCTGGCACATTAGTACCCCTATTTCCTATTTTTCTTTACATTTTTTCCCAATATCAGAAAAAAAAAGATTCGGAATATAAACTTGACCAATATTAAGCCCCGTGTATCGCAATAAAAATATATAAACATCCAAATGAGATATATTTTAAAGCCATTAAGAATGCAGGTAGGATAAAACCCCAAATTGTGCCCATTTAGGAATGGGGCGAAATGGCTGTCATGAACTGGTTAAAAAAATTGTCTAAAAGGAGAACATTTCCCCCAGTGATGCTCCTGTAATTCATCTTTTTACTTCCCTTCTTTGATGGCAAAACGTACATCGATGTGACTGCTGCAGCCAGTCACTGGCCTAAGCTGTCTCATGCTGTACATCACCACTGAGGCTAGTGATTGGCTGCAGTGGTTACATGTATGTATGGCATGCCATTGTTGATGAGAAGTAGAAATAACAGAGGAGTATTGGTGCTGGAGCGATTGAACAGGTGAGTAATGTTTTTTTTTTTTTTTCTTTTTTAAACTTATCGCAATTACTGCCGTTTTTAAAAATCTTGGACATCTCCTTTCATCTTATACCTATTTTTTCACCTTTCTCCTCACTATTTATTTTCTTCGCCTTAGAATTGAAAAATACAAGTATCCTTACACAATATAATTCTGCAATTTTCTTTCAGGTCAGTCCTGTATTCCTGCCAGGCCTCGATTAACCCAGGCAACACTGGACAAGTACATTCCATACAAAGGTTGGAAGCTTTACTTCTCTGAAGGTACAGTGTCCAGCCCGCGAAGATAAAGAAATGGATTACACCACTCATACCATCTAGATCGCAATTTATTTCCTGTGCATCAATCACTCTCTGTCTGTGATTTTCTGTGTTTCATCAAATAACCTTCACAGCTGAGCATTTTTCATCTAGTGCAGATGATTACTGGGTGTCAGGAGTCAGGGCAGGTTCTCCATTTCCCCTTGTATCATGATCAAATACATCTGCGAGTTACCTGTTTCATCTCAAAAAGGGAAATGCATCCTAACAGGAAATGATTGTATTAAGCACAGCACATCCCCCTGTATTATCAGCCTAGTTTTTGTATTAATGCTTTAGGCCGGTTTCACTTTAGCGTTTTTGTGCGCAGCTTGCGCATCCGATCGCATGTGTCATGCGTACCTATGTTTAACATGGTGTGCGCATGGTTTTGCGTTTTCACGCGTTTGTCTGCGTTTTCATGTGCATGCGTTTTTTCAAGGTATGCGTCTAGACGCAACATGTTGCATTTTTGAGTCCGTCCAAGGCGTCAAAAAACGCATGCGTTCGCTTGCGCACGGAATGCGTCAAAACAAGCATTACAGTCTATGGGAACGCATTAGTTTTTTTGTGCGCAGCGCATTTGCACAAGCGTTCATGCATACCTATGGCATATGCATGGTCTTGCGTTTGCATGCGTTTGTACTTGCGCACGATGCGCAGCGCACAAAGACGCAAATATGAAACTAGCCTAAGTGGTCTTTGTACTACTGAATACACATGAACTGATTAGGGGGAATGGTTGTGAGCATGGTCTGTGTGATGTACGAGTAAAGAACGCAATGTGCACATTTTCACATTGTGTCTGTGCACCTGTTCGTTGGTCTCATCGGAGTTTATGTCCGAACCCCTTGCAAAACGGGATCCGGATATGTGCGCCGATGAGGTCATACACTAAAATGGCGACCGCAGAGCGAACATATGCTCTGAAGTGCACCATTTTTGGGAGTGTACTCCTACAGGAGGCAGATACTCAGACATACTAGACTGCATCTGAGAGTCCACCTTCTGTAGGTGTACAATCCCAAAAATGGTGCACATCAGAGCGCACATTCCCTCTGTGCATCATTACACTCTATGGCCCCATCGGCACATACTTCCGAATCCCCTTTTTACAAGGGAGTTCGGACGTATGCCACAGTGGGCCCCTGGGGAGGTTGGTCCTACTGACCGATTCTCTTTAAGGTACTTTCACATTGTGTTTGGTGGCCCGTCAGGTCGTATGTCCGAATTCTCCCTCAAAACGGGATTCTGACGTATGCGCCGACTGGCCCATAGACTGTAATGATACAGAAAGACCAGAAGTGCGCCTTGACATGCATAATTTTTGGGAGTGTACGACTACAGAAGGCAGACACTCATATGCAGTATACTACGTCTGAGTGTCTGTCTCCTGTAGGTGTGCACTCGAAAATGGTGCACATCAGAGCGCACGTTTGCTCTGCTGTCATCATTATAGTCCATGGCCCTGTCAGCACAAATCCGACGCTGTTTTGCGCTGAGGGGGTGTTTCAGATGTGTGCCCTGATGGGACCAACGAACGTGACCCTAGACGCAGTGTGAAAGCACCGTTAAATCTATAGCTGCTCATAGTGGATGATCACATACAGTTGCACCAAATTTATTAAGAGGATGTATCTCTAATTAAGTTTGGTGCATGAGGCTGGCACATAGAACACCAATGTTAATAAATCCCCCATTATGAGATGGTTTTGTCACTTAAACCGTATTATTGAGACAAATAAAACTGTAGACTATTATGAGGCATAATAACTTTAAGTTTATTAACAATGCCCATGTGTCATGTATTCTGCCTCTATCTGTGGTACTAGGTGGTAAATACCCGGTACATAACATACACGTGGAGGAATAACCAGTATCCAACCAGGTTCACCATTGACATAGGAGACCAATAGCCAATCTCAGATATAACAACATAAGATGCTGTGGTCAGGAGTGTGGCAAACAAAACTCCAGTGGTGAAACGTAGAAAACTGAAGTGGATGGCTTCTGTCACTCTTTGTTCATGCCAAGGCACAGCGGGGGCCGCAATCTTTCTGATGGAAGGAAGTAGCTTGTAGCTGTATAAGGTAGAAAACCATCGCAATAGCTTGTAGCTGTATAACGTAGAAAACCACGACTGATGGCTTTGTTCATGCTGAGGCATGGCGAGGGGCAGCCGTCTTTCTGATGGAAGGACATAGCTTGTAGCTGTATAGACGGCTGGCAAGTCTATGTCATCAGTCAGTAGTAGGAAGTGTGCGAAGTATATTTGTCCAATTATGATGAAGCCGACAAGATTCCAGAATGCAGGAAAAGCTGGTAAACAGGATCCAAGTGTAGTGACTGCAGCGAACAGGATGGTAACCCAGATGATAATCTGTAGGGCAATCAGTCGCTTTTGACCAGTTTTATTCCCTCAAGACAGTAATCTGCCACTCCATATTGGTGACAACCTGTATCATCAGCCGAGAACAGGTTGTCAGATGCTGGAGAAATCTTCAATGAAGAAATATCCTCTTGAAATTGTAGAGATGCTGAACAGCTCCAAGAACACGACTGACGTCTCTAACCAATCAAGGAAAAATGGTGGCACGTTGCTCCTTTTATAGGCAGCACCCTGATGACCTGAGAGGAGAAACGCGTCTGGAGGCACGCATGGGTATTTAGGGCGAGTCCAGCTGAGGGATAGCAGTGTAAGGGCAGGAGTTATGGGGTTCAGGGACATTATACTGACCCATAGGGCCTTGTAGGGTTAATGCTCCTGCCTTTACTCTATTCAGACCTGATGAGGAATATCTCCTTTGACGCACCGGATAATGAGGGTCTCCTTCATCGCCCTGTGAGCTGCAGCATTGGGTGAGAGATTTCCATTTTTTGTAAGCTGTAAGGCTAAGTGCACATGGCAGGAATTTTCGCGTTTTTTTCGCGTTTTTACCCACGGCAAAAACGCGAAAAAAACGCAAGCATTAAGATTCCTATTCATTTAAATGGATTCCGCAATTTTTGTACACATGCAGCGTTTTTCGCTTCGCGGAAAAAATAGCAACATGTTCATTAATTTTGCGTAATCTCAGCGGAATCGCCGCCATAGGAATGAATTGAACTGCTTACTTTCCGCATGTGGCTATGCGGAATGTAAGCTCTTCATGTGCGGATGGTACCCAGGGTCCGGAGGAGAGGAGACTCTCCTCCAGGCCCTGGGTACCATATCCCTGGTAAAACAATAATTAAAATAAAAAATAGTGATATTCTCACCTTCCGGCGGCCCCCGCAGCCTTCCCGCTCCTCAGCAACGCTCCCGTTCCCAGGAGTCCTTTGCGAGAATCACCCCAGATGACGTAGCGGTCTCGCGTGATGCTACGTCATCTGTTGTCTGTCGCAAAGGACGCCTGGGAACGCGATTGGCCGGGAGCGTCGCTGAGAGGCGGGAAGGCTGCGGGGGCCGCCGGAAGGTGAGAATATCATGATTTATTATTTTTTTTATTATTTTTTACATTAGATCTTTTTACTATTGATGCGGCATAGGCGTCATCAATAGTAAAAAGTTGGTCACACGATTCAAACACTGTTTGACTCGTGTGACCAACCTGTCAATCAGTTTTCCAAGCGATGCTACAGATCGCTAGGAAAACGCTAGCATTCTGCAAGCTAATTACGCTTGCAAAACGCTAGTTTCTGGCGGGAATACGCATACAAAAAAAATGCGTATTTCTCCGCGGCAGAGAAGTGCGGGATTGCCGCGGAAATTTCCGCGGCAATTCCGCAACGTGTGAACTTAGCCTAACAGTTGTCATTGGACATTTCCTCGTGCACTTAATACATCTTCTGTATACTACAGTATATATGACCGCTGTCATTTTCAGGTATCAATTGTGAAGTACTGATCAATGCCTCTTTTCTGGACCTATATGCGACCATTGTTGTTTTTGGGTCTATGTAAAGTTTTGTTATTGTTTTTTGCCATGTGAAGTATTGATCGATAGGTCTTTTTGTATATATTAGTCCAGGGTTTGACAAAGTTGTTCAGAATCTAGGAGCCAGCCAAAAAATTTAGGAGCCAGAATTTTTTTTTTAACAAACTTGGTTATAATGCACTCCCCCATAGGCAGCCTTATTTATAATACACCCCATAGGCAGCCTTATTTATAATGCACCCCATAGGCAGCCTTATTTATAATGCACCCCATAGGTAGCCTTATTTATAATGCACCCCATAGGCAGCCTTACTTATAATGTACCCCCATAGGCAGTCTCTCTATTATAATGCACTCCCCCATAGGCAGCCTTATTTATAATGCAACCCCATAGGTAGCCTTATTTTTAATGCACCCATAGGCAGTCTTATTTAAATGCACCCCATAGGTAGTTTTAAATATATAATGCACCACCATAGGCAGTCTTATTTATAATGCAACCCCATAGGCAGTCTTATATATAATGCACCCCCATAGGCAGTCTTATTTATAATGCACCCCATAGGCAGCCTTATTTATAATGTACCCCCATATGGAGCCTCTGCTCTGTAATATAATGCAGCCGCCTTTACAAAAATAATAAATCCTGTACTCACCGCTCTTGCTCCAGGCTCCTGCGCTGCTCACTGCTCTCCCTCTCAGCGTCTGACTGCCGGCACCGGGCAGTGACGTCATCGCGCCCGCTGTCAGACGCTGAGAGGGGGATTATGGGAGAGAAGGAGCACTCGCTCCTTCTCTCTCAATGCGGTCAGCTGTATCGGCTACATGCCGATACAGCTGACCCTCCGATGACGGGCGGGGGCCCACTGCTGCGCCGGGCCCCCCACCGCCTGCTCAGGCCCCATAGCGGCCGGCGGCAGAGTGCCGCAGAATGTAACTGTCGGCGTGCACGCCGATACAGTTACATTAGCGTAGCTCCGGGTGGGCCCCATCGGAGCGCAGGGCCACCGCCCCCTCTGCCCCCCGGTAGCTACGCTACTGCCGGGCGCCAGGCATGATTTTCTAGGCGCCACTGGCGACCTGGTGCCCGGGTTTGTCGAACCCTGTATTAGTCCACCACTGTGGCTGTATTATAGTTATCTAATCCTTATTTAAGGAAGGCATTTTCTGCATTTTTATTTATTGAAATATTAAAAGTTAAGTTTGATCTATTCTCAACAAGTTACCACTACATTGATTTTGTGAGATAGGGAAATATTACATCACCTGGGACCTAAGTCCTTGTTATCTTGTGCTAATTTCAATTTTCATTATCGTCTGTAATTTACAAGGATCTCACATGGCCTAGTGGGTTTAATTTAAAGAAGAACTCCCACTAACTTTTTTTTTTGTTAAATGTGTGTATATGTAATATAGTGTGAGCGTATTAACCACTTTCTGCCATCAGACGTACTATTCCATCCATGTGACCTGGGACTCAATTCCATGGATGGAATAGTACGTCATACGCGATCAGCTGCGCTCACGGGGGAGCTTAGCTGATCGCGGCCGGGTGTCAGCTGATACAGATGACACCCGGCACTAAGTGACAGGAGCGGTCACGGACCGCTCCCGGCACGTTAAACCCCAGCGCACTGCGATCAAACATGATCGCAATGTTCCGGTGGTATAGGGAAGCATCGCGCAGGCCTGCGTGCTTCCCTGAGACCCTGCAGGGAGGTGGCTTGTCAGTGCCTGCTAAGAGAAGGCGCCGCTGATCTGACACTATATAGTGATGTCCCACACTGGGACAATGTAAAAATGTAAAAAAAATAAACGTGTAAAAATATGTTTAAAAAATCCCTAAATAAATTACCGTATATACTCGCGTATAAGCCGAGATTTTCAGCCCATTTTTTAAGGCTGAAAGTCCCCTTCTCGGCTTATACGTGAGTCATATACCAGGTGGTTGGCGGGGGATGGGAGCGGGGTGTCAGATCATACTTACCCCCCCACCTGCGCGTCTCTGCAGCCCCCCTACTTCTTCCACGATCTCAGGCTCCTTCCTGCAGCGGTCACGTGGTACCGCTCATTAAAGTCATGAATGTGCACATATGAGCGATACCACGTGACCGCTGTAGGAAGGAATAGTTGCCGGAGACCGCGGGAGAAGAGCAGGGCTGCAGAGACTCGCCAGGAGGGGTGAGTATATGAGATATTCACCTGTCCCCGGTCCACCGCTGCGCGCTGCTCTGACCTCGTCGTCCTCTGGCTGTGATGTTCAGGCAGAGGCACGTGACGTAGTTAGTGCGCGCCATGCCC
>JARQOD010000005.1:494237795-494368919 GCA_033576555.1 Oophaga sylvatica
ACTGATATATAAGTGGTTGTAACTAAGATCCCGTAAGTTGCCATATACCGTATATGCTCATGTATAAGCCGACCCGTGTATAAGCCGACCCCCCTAATTTTGCCACAAAAAACTGGGAAAACTTATTGACTCGCGTATAAGCCTAGGGTGAAAAATGATTATGCCCCCATATGATGCTCCACAGATTATGCCCCCATATGCTGCACAGATTATGCCCAACATGCTCCACAGATTATGCCCCCATATGCTCCAGATTATGCCCCCATATATTCCACAGATTTTGCCCCCTTATGATCCACAGATTATGCCCCCATATGCTCCAGATTATGCCCCCATATGTTCCACAGATTTTGTCCCCATATGCTCCAGATTATGCCCCATATGTTCCACAGATTATGCCCCCATATGCTCCATATTATGCCCCCATATGTTCCACAGCTTATGCCCCCATATGCTCCATATTATGCCCCCATATGTTCCACAGCTTATGCCCCCATATGTTTCACAGCTTATGCCCCCATATGCTCCAGCTTATGCCCCCATATGCTGCACAATTATGCCCCATAGTATAGGCCTCATATGCTGCTGCAAAAAAATGACATACTCACCTCTCGTCGCTGGGGGCCAGGTGCCGGTGTCCTGAACAGGTGGTGACAGCGGCGCGCTATGGGGGACAGGTGCCTGTGTCACCGCTCGCTTAGGACCCCGGCACCTGAGATATTTACCTGTCCTCTCTGCACCGCTGCGCTGCTCCCTCGGTCCGACTCCTCTGGCAGTGAATGATCTGGCAGGGAGCGGGGCGCGCACTAACGACGTCATCGCGCCCTCTGCCTGATCATTCACAGCCAGAGGAGTCAGACCGAGGGAGCAGCGCAGTGGTGGCACGGGGACAGGTAAATATAGCTATACTCACCCCTCCGCCGCGCGTCCCTGCAGCCTCTCCTCTTCTCCCGGCGATCTCCGGCTCCTTCCTGCAGCGGTCACGTGCTACCGCTCATTAAAGTCATGAATATGTGAATATTCATGACTTTAATGAGCGGTGCCATGTGACTGCTGCAGGAAGGAGCCGGAGATCGTGGGAGAAGCAGGGGGGCTGCAGAGACCGCGCTGGCAGAGGGTGACTATGATCCGACACCCCCGTCCCCCGCCGACCCCGTATATGACCCGCGTATAAGCCGAGAGGGGACTTTCAGCCCTAAAAAATGGGCTGAAAATCTCGGCTTATACATGGGTATATACGGTATGTATGGTGCTGGGATGGTGAGGACTTGTCATTCACAGCTGGTGTCTGCCGTATGTAACTGCTAAAGACAAGATCAGAGATGAGTCTAATATACCTATGGATTTTTGTGGCAGCTGGGGGCCTAATAAATGCTTCTAGATCTGGCACATTAGTACCCCTATTTCCTATTTTTCTTTACATTTTTTCCCAATATCAGAAAAAAAAAGATTCGGAATATAAACTTGACCAATATTAAGCCCCGTGTATCGCAATAAAAATATATAAACATCCAAATGAGATATATTTTAAAGCCATTAAGAATGCAGGTAGGATAAAACCCCAAATTGTGCCCATTTAGGAATGGGGCGAAATGGCTGTCATGAACTGGTTAAAAAAATTGTCTAAAAGGAGAACATTTCCCCCAGTGATGCTCCTGTAATTCATCTTTTTACTTCCCTTCTTTGATGGCAAAACGTACATCGATGTGACTGCTGCAGCCAGTCACTGGCCTAAGCTGTCTCATGCTGTACATCACCACTGAGGCTAGTGATTGGCTGCAGTGGTTACATGTATGTATGGCATGCCATTGTTGATGAGAAGTAGAAATAACAGAGGAGTATTGGTGCTGGAGCGATTGAACAGGTGAGTAATGTTTTTTTTTTTTTCTTTTTTAAACTTATCGCAATTACTGCCGTTTTTAAAAATCTTGGACATCTCCTTTCATCTTATACCTATTTTTTCACCTTTCTCCTCACTATTTATTTTCTTCGCCTTAGAATTGAAAAATACAAGTATCCTTACACAATATAATTCTGCAATTTTCTTTCAGGTCAGTCCTGTATTCCTGCCAGGCCTCGATTAACCCAGGCAACACTGGACAAGTACATTCCATACAAAGGTTGGAAGCTTTACTTCTCTGAAGGTACAGTGTCCAGCCCGCGAAGATAAAGAAATGGATTACACCACTCATACCATCTAGATCGCAATTTATTTCCTGTGCATCAATCACTCTCTGTCTGTGATTTTCTGTGTTTCATCAAATAACCTTCACAGCTGAGCATTTTTCATCTAGTGCAGATGATTACTGGGTGTCAGGAGTCAGGACAGGTTCTCCATTTCCCCTTGTATCATGATCAAATACATCTGCGAGTTACCTGTTTCATCTCAAAAAGGGAAATGCATCCTAACAGGAAATGATTGTATTAAGCACAGCACATCCCCCTGTATTATCAGCCTAGTTTTTGTATTAATGCTTTAGGCCGGTTTCACTTTAGCGTTTTTGTGCGCAGCTTGCGCATCCGATCGCATGTGTCATGCGTACCTATGTTTAACATGGTGTGCGCATGGTCTTGCGTTTTCACGCGTTTGTCTGCGTTTTCATGCGCATGCGTTTTTTCAAGGTATGCGTCTAGACGCAACATGTTGCATTTTTGAGTCCGTCCAAGGCGTCAAAAAACGCATGCGTTCGCTTGCGCACGGAATGCGTCAAAACAAGCATTACAGTCTATGGGAACGCATTAGTTTTTTTGTGCGCAGCGCATTTGCACAAGCGTTCATGCATACCTATGGCATATGCATGGTCTTGCGTTTGCATGCGTTTGTACTTGCGCACGATGCGCAGCGCACAAAGACGCAAATATGAAACTAGCCTAAGTGGTCTTTGTACTACTGAATACACATGAACTGATTAGGGGGAATGGTTGTGAGCATGGTCTGTGTGATGTACGAGTAAAGAACGCAATGTGCACATTTTCACATTGTGTCTGTGCACCTGTTCGTTGGTCTCATCGGAGTTTACGTCCGAACCCCTGGCAAAACGGGATCCGGATATGTGCGCCGATGAGGTCATACACTAAAATGGCGACCGCAGAGCGAACATATGCTCTGAAGTGCACCATTTTTGGGAGTGTACTCCTACAGGAGGCAGATACTCAGACATACTAGACTGCATCTGAGAGTCCACCTTCTGTAGGTGTACAATCCCAAAAATGGTGCACATCAGAGCGCACATTCCCTCTGTGCATCATTACACTCTATGGCCCCATCGGCACATACTTCCGAATCCCCTTTTTACAAGGGAGTTCGGACGTATGCCACAGTGGGCCCCTGGGGAGGTTGGTCCTACTGACCGATTCTCTTTAAGGTACTTTCACATTGTGTTTGGTGGCCCGTCAGGTCGTATGTCCGAATTCTCCCTCAAAACGGGATTCTGACGTATGCGCCGACTGGCCCATAGACTGTAATGATACAGAAAGACCAGAAGTGCGCCTTGACATGCATAAATTTTGGGAGTGTACGACTACAGAAGGCAGACACTCATATGCAGTATACTACGTCTGAGTGTCTGTCTCCTGTAGGTGTGCACTCGAAAATGGTGCACATCAGAGCGCACGTTTGCTCTGCTGTCATCATTATAGTCCATGGCCCTGTCAGCACAAATCCGACTCTGTTTTGCGCTGAGGGGAGGTGTTTCAGATGTGTGCCCTGATGGGACCAACGAACGTGACCCTAGACGCAGTGTGAAAGCACCGTTAAATCTATAGCTGCTCATAGTGGATGATCACATACAGTTGCACCAAATTTATTAAGAGGGATGTATCTCTAATTAAGTTTGGTGCATGAGGCTGGCACATAGAACACCAATGTTAATAAATCCCACCATTATGAGATGGTTTTGTCACTTAAACCGTATTATTGAGACAAATAAAACTGTAGACTATTATGAGGCATAATAACTTTAAGTTTATTAACAATGCCCATGTGTCATGTATTCTGCCTCTATCTGTGGTACTAGGTGGTAAATACCCGGTACATAACATACACGTGGAGGAATAACCAGTATCCAACCAGGTTCACCATTGACATAGGAGACCAATAGCCAATCTCAGATATAACAACATAAGATGCTGTGGTCAGGAGTGTGGCAAACAAAACTCCAGTGGTGAAACGTAGAAAACTGAAGTGGATGGCTTCTGTCACTCTTTGTTCATGCCAAGGCACAGCGGGGGGCCGCAATGTTTCTGATGGAAGGAAGTAGCTTGTAGCTGTATAAGGTAGAAAACCATCGCAATAGCTTGTAGCTGTATAACGTAGAAAACCACGACTGATGGCTTTGTTCATGCTGAGGCATGGCGAGGGGCAGCCGTCTTTCTGATGGAAGGACATAGCTTGTAGCTGTATAGACGGCTGGCAAGTCTATGTCATCAGTCAGTAGTAGGAAGTGTGCGAAGTATATTTGTCCAATTATGATGAAGCCGACAAGATTGCAGAATGCAGGAAAAGCTGGTAAACAGGATCCAAGTGTAGTGACTGCAGCGAACAGGATGGTAACCCAGATGATAATCTGTAGGGCAATCAGTCGCTTTTGACCAGTTTTATTCCTCAAGACAGTAATCTGCCACTCCATATTGGTGACAACCTGTATCATCAGCCGAGAACAGGTTGTCAGATGCTGGAGAAATCTTCAATGAAGAAATATCCTCTTGAAATTGTAGAGATGCTGAACAGCTCCAAGAACACGACTGACGTCTCTAACCAATCAAGGAAAAATGGTGGCACGTTGCTCCTTTTATAGGCAGCACCCTGATGACCTGAGAGGAGAAACGCGTCTGGAGGCACGCATGGGTATTTAGGGCGAGTCCAGCTGAGGGAGAGCAGTGTAAGGGCAGGAGTTATGGGGTTCAGGGACATTATACTGACCCATAGGGCCTTGTAGGGTTAATTCTCCTGCCTTTACTCTATTCAGACCTGATGCGGAATATCTCCTTTGACGCACCGGATAATGAGGGTCTCCTTCATCGCCCTGTGAGCTGCAGCATTGGGTGAGAGATTTCCATTTTTTGTAAGCTGTAAGGCTAAGTGCACATGGCAGGAATTTTCGCGTTTTTTTCGCGTTTTTACCCACGGCAAAAACGCGAAAAAAACGCAAGCATTAAGATTCCTATTCATTTAAATGGATTCCGCAATTTTTGTACACATGCAGCGTTTTTCGCTTCGCGGAAAAAATAGCAACATGTTCATTAATTTTGCGTAATCTCAGCGGAATCGCCGCCATAGGAATGAATTGAACTGCTTACTTTCCGCATGTGGCTATGCGGAATGTAAGCGGTTCATGTGCGGATGGTACCCAGGGTCCGGAGGAGAGGAGACTCTCCTCCAGGCCCTGGGTACCATATCCCTGGTAAAACAATAATTAAAATAAAAAATAGTGATATTCTCACCTTCCGGCGGCCCCCGCAGCCTTCCCGCTCCTCAGCAACGCTCCCGTTCCCAGGAGTCCTTTGCGAGAATCACCCCAGATGACGTAGCGGTCTCGCGTGATGCTACGTCATCTGTTGTCTGTCGCAAAGGACGCCTGGGAACGCGATTGGCCGGGAGCGTCGCTGAGAGGCGGGAAGGCTGCGGGGGCCGCCGGAAGGTGAGAATATCACGATTTATTATTTTTTTTATTATTTTTTACATTAGATCTTTTTACTATTGATGCGGCATAGGCGTCATCAATAGTAAAAAGTTGGTCACACGAGTCAAACACTGTTTGACTCGTGTGACCAACCTGTCAATCAGTTTTCCAAGCGATGCTACAGATCGCTAGGAAAACGCTAGCATTCTGCAAGCTAATTACGCTTGCAAACGCTAGTTTCTGGCGGGAATACGCATACAAAAAAAATGCGTATTTCCGCGGCAGAGAAGTGCGGGATTGCCGCGGAAATTTCCGCGGCAATTCCGCAACGTGTGAACTTAGCCTAACAGTTGTCATTGGACATTTCCTCGTGCACTTAATACATCTTCTGTATACTACAGTATATATGACCGCTGTCATTTTCAGGTATCAATTGTGAAGTACTGATCAATGCCTCTTTTCTGGACCTATATGCGACCATTGTTGTTTTTGGGTCTATGTAAAGTTTTGTTATTGTTTTTTGCCGTGTGAAGTATTGATCGATAGGTCTTTTTGTATATATTAGTCCAGGGTTCGACAAAGTTGTTCAGAATCTAGGAGCCAGCCAAAAAATTTAGGAGACAGAATTTTTTTTTTAACAAACTTGGTTATAATGCACTCCCCCATAGGCAGCCTTATTTATAATACACCCCATAGGCAGCCTTATTTATAATGCACCCCATAGGCAGCCTTATTTATAATGCACCCCATAGGTAGCCTTATTTATAATGCACCCCATAGGCAGCCTTACTTATAATGTACCCCCATAGGCAGTCTCTCTATTATAATGCACTCCCCATAGGCAGCCTTATTTATAATGCAACCCCATAGGTAGCCTTATTTTTAATGCACCCCATAGGCAGTCTTATTTATAATGCACCCCATAGGTAGTCTTATATATAATGCACCACCATAGGCAGTCTTATTTATAATGCAACCCCATAGGCAGTCTTATATATAATGCACCCCCATAGGCAGTCTTATTTATAATGCACCCCATAGGCAGCCTTATTTATAATGTACCCCCATATGGAGCCTCTGCTCTGTAATATAATGCAGCCGCCTTTACAAAAATAATAAATCCTGTACTCACCGCTCTTGCTCCAGGCTCCTGCGCTGCTCACTGCTCTCCCTCTCAGCGTCTGACTGCCGGCCCGGGCAGTGACGTCATCGCGCCCGCTGTCAGACGCTGAGAGGGGGATTATGGGAGAGAAGGAGCACTCGCTCCTTCTCTCTCAATGCGGTCAGCTGTATCGGCTACATGCCGATACAGCTGACCCTCCGATGACGGGCGGGGGGCCCACTGCTGGCGCCGGGCCCCCCACCGCCTGCTCAGGCCCCATAGCGGCCGGCGGCAGAGTGCCGCAGAATGTAACTGTCGGCGTGCTGTGCACGCCGATACAGTTACATTAGCGTAGCTCCGGGTGGGCCCCATCGGAGCGCGGGGCCACCGCCCCCTCTGCCCCCCGGTAGCTACGCTACTGCCCGGGCGCCAGGCATGATTTTCTAGGCGCCACTGGCGACCTGGTGCCCGGGTTTGTCGAACCCTGTATTAGTCCACCACTGTGACTGTATTATAGTTATCTAATCCTTATTTAAGGAAGGCATTTTCTGCATTTTTATTTATTAAAATATTAAAAGTTAAGTTTGATCTATTCTCAACAAGTTACCACTACATTGATTTTGTGAGATAGGGAAATATTACATCACCTGGGACCTAAGTCCTTGTTATCTTGTGCTAATTTCAATTTTCATTATCGTCTGTAATTTACAAGGATCTCACATGGCCTAGTGGGTTTAATTTAAAGAAGAACTCCCACTAACTTTTTTTTTTTTTGTTAAATGTGTGTATATGTAATATAGTGTGAGCGTATTAACCACTTTCTGCCATCAGACGTACTATTCCGTCAATGTGACCTGGGACTCAATTCCCATGGATGGAATAGTACGTCATACGCGATCAGCTGCGCTCACGGGGGGAGCTTAGCTGATCGCGGCCGGGTGTCAGCTGATACAGATGACACCCGGCACTAAGTGACAGGAGCGGTCACGGACCGCTCCCGGCACGTTAAACCCCAGCGCACTGCGATCAAACATGATCGCAATGTTCCAGTGGTATAGGGAAGCATCGCGCAGGCCTGCGTGCTTCCCTGAGACCCTGCAGGGAGGTGGCTTGTCAGTGCCTGCTAAGAGAAGGCGCCGCTGATCTGACACTATATAGTGATGTCCCACACTGGGACAATGTAAAAATGTAAAAAAAATAAACGTGTAAAAATATGTTTAAAAAATCCCTAAATAAATTACCGTATATACTCGCGTATAAGCCGAGATTTTCAGCCCATTTTTTAAGGCTGAAAGTCCCCTTCTCGGCTTATACGTGAGTCATATACCAGGTGGTTGGCGGGGGATGGGGAGCGGGGGTGTCAGATCATACTTACCCCCCACCTGCGCGTCTCTGCAGCCCCCCTACTTCTTCCACGATCTCAGGCTCCTTCCTGCAGCGGTCACGTGGTACCGCTCATTAAAGTCATGAATGTGCACATATGAGCGATACCACGTGACCGCTGTAGGAAGGAATAGTTGCCGGAGACCGCGGGAGAAGAGCAGGGGCTGCAGAGACTCGCCAGGAGGGGGTGAGTATATGAGATATTCACCTGTCCCCGGTCCACCGCTGCGCGCTGCTCTGACCTCGTCGTCCTCTGGCTGTGATGTTCAGGCAGAGGGCACGATGACGTAGTTAGTGCGCGCCACGCCCTCTGCCTGAGCACACACTGACAGAAGGACCAGGAAGACGAAGCAGCGCACAGCCGTGGACCGGGGACAGGTGAATATCTCAGGTGCCAGGGCCCTGAGCGAGCGGTGACACTGGCACCTGTCCCCCATATCGCGCCGGTGTCCCCGCCTGCTCAGGACACCGGCACCTGGCCCCCAGGATGAGAGGTGAGTATGTCATTTTTTCTTTTAGTTGCAGCGGCAGCATAAGTGACCTATACTATGGAGCATATGGAGCATAATCTATGGAGCATATGGGGCATAATCTATGGACATATGGGGCATAATTATGGGGCATAATCTATGGGGCATAATCTATGGAGCATATGGGGCATAATCTATGGAGCATATGGGGGCATAATCTATGAGCATATGGGGCAAATCTATGAAGCATATGGGGCACAATCTATGAAGCATATGGGGCAAATCTATGAGCATATGGGGCATAATCTATGAAGCATATGGGGCATAATCTATGAAGCATATGGGGCATAATCTATGAAGCATATGGGGCATAATCTATGGAGCATATGGGGGCATAATCTATGGAGCATATGGGGCATAATCTATGGAGCATATGGGGGCATAATCTTGGAGCATATGGGGCATAATCTATGGAGCATATGGGCATAATCTATGGAGCATATGGGAGCATAATCTATGGAGCATATGGGGCATAATCTATGGAGCATATGGGGCATAATCTATGGAGCATATGGGGGCATAATCTATGGAGCATATGGGGCATAATCTATGGAGCATATGGGGCATAATCTATGGAGCATATGGGGCATAATCTATGGAGCATATGGGGCATAATCTATGGAGCAAATGGGGCATAATCTATGGAGCATATGGGCATAATCTCTGAAGCATATGGGGCTTAATCTATGAAGCATATGGGGCATAATCTATGGAGCATATGGGGCATAATCTATGGAGCATATGGGGGCATAATCAAGGGAGCAAATGGGGCATAATCTATGGAGCATATGGGAGCATAATCCAGGGAGCATATGAGGCATAATCTATGGAGCATATGGGGCATAATCTATGGAGCATATGGGGCATAATCTATGGAGGATATGGGGCATAATCTATGGAGCATTTTATGGGGACATAATCTATGGAGCATCATGTGGGAGCATAATCTATGGAGCATCATATGGGAGCATAATCAATGGAGCATTTTAGGGGGGCATAATCTATGGAGCATTTTATGGGGGTGTAATCTATGGAGCATCTTAGGGGGGCATAATCTATGGAGCATTTTATGGGGGCATAACTTTTATGGAGCAGCATATGGGGCATATTATTCTATGGAGCATTTTATGGGGCCATTATTAACCTTTATGGAGCATTATATGGGGCTCCTGATTCAATATGGATATTCAAAAACATTTAACCTACTGAGGTCTCAATTAATTTTACTTTTATTTGTATCTATTTTTATTTTTGTAATTTACCAGTAGCTTCTGCATTTTCCACCCTAGGCTTATACGCGGGTTTTCCCAGTTTTTTGTGGCAAAATTAGTGGTGTCGGCTTATACATGGGTCGGCTTATACATGAGTATATACGGTAAAAAAATATTTCCCCAATAAACACATTATTATGTAAATAAAAAGCAATAAAAGTAAACATATTTAGTATCGCCACGTCCGTAACTACCCACCTTATAAAACTGTCCCACTAGTTAACCCCTTTATTGAACCTCTTAAAAAAAAAAACAAAAAAACAAAACAATGCTTTATCATCTTACCACCGAACATAAAGTGGAATAACACGCAATCAAAAAGACGGATATAAATAAACATGATACCGCTGAAAACGTCATCTTGTCCCGCAAAAAACGAGCCGCCATACAGCGTCATCAGTGAAAAAGTAAAAAGTTATAGCTCGCAGAATAAAGCGATGCAAAAATAATTGTTTTATATAAAATTGTTTTTATTGTATAAAAGCGCCAAAACATAAAAAAAGATATAAATGAGGTATCACTGTAATAGTACTAACCCGAAGAGTAAAACTGCTTTATCAATTTTACCACACGCGGAACAGTATAAATGCCCCCCCCAAAAGAAATTCATAAATTGCTGGTTTTTGTTCATTCTGCCTTCCAAAAATCGTAATAAAAAGCGATCAAAAAATGTCATGTGCGCAAAAATGGTACCAGTAAAAACGTTAACTCGTCCCGCAAAAAATAAGACCTCACATGATTGTCGGCCAAAATATTGTAAAATTATAGCTCTCAAAATGTGGTGATGCAAAAACTATTTTTTGCAATAAAAATCGTCTTTTAGTGTGTGACAGCTGCCAAACATAAAAACCCGCTATAAATAGTAAATCAAACCTCCTTTTATCACCCACTTAGTGGTTAGGTTCACATTGCGTTAGTGTAGTCCGTTCAACACATGCGTTAAACAGGCTGCGCTAACGCAAGAGCCTTTAAAGATCGCGTCATGCGATGTGCTAGGTCAGATGCTCCATCTGTGCTAGCGGTGACGGACCCCTGAACGCTGCAGACTGCGTCCGAGGGTCCGTCATAGAATGACGGCACATGTCTAACGCATGCCGATTATGACATGCGTTAACGGTGCGCTACATAATGGCAGTCAATGGGTGCGCTAACGCATCCGTTACATAGCGTTAGTGCCGCTATGTAACGGATGCCGTCAGCGCATTGCCATTGAAGCAATGTGAACCTAGCCTTGGGGAAAAAAAATAACATTAAAAAAATGTATTTATTTTAATTTTCCCATTAGGTTACTTTCACACATCTGTTTTTTTCCGCCAGGCAGGACCCGGCGTCGTGACAGATTGAGCTTAAATTGTGGAAAACTGATGAAACGGATCCGTTTTTCCGCTGGATCTGTCTAGTGGATCCGGCAAAAAACTGGATCTGTTTCATCAGTTTTCCATCCGTTTCGTCCGTTTTACTACGGATCCGTTTTTTAAAAATGCCCATGGTGGCTCCTAAACGATGATCTGTTTCCTGGGGGCTGGCCAATTGGACCTGAGCATGCTTAAAAACAGACTTAAAAACCGAATGCGGTGACCGGATCCGTTCCTTGACATTCCGGCGCCCATAGACTTCCATTGTAGCAAAAAGCCAGAAGCTCCGGCGCTGTCCGGTTTTTTCGCCGCAGACAAAAAACGTTACTGGAGACGTTTTTTCCAAACGCCGGAATTAAAATTTTAGCCGGATCCGGCAAAAAAACAGAAGAAACGGGAGGCCATGCGGCGCGATCCGGCGCTAATACAAGTCAATGAGAAAAAACTGGTTCCGACGGCAGATTTCGCCGGATCTGGTTTTTCTAAAAATAGCCGGATCCTGCCTGTCGGAAAAAACCTGATATGTGAAAGTAGCCTTAGGGTTAGGTTTGTGGTTAGGATTATGGTTAGGGTTGCACAACAACTTTTGGGGTCCAATTTCTCCTGTTACCCTTGGGAAAATAAAAAATTGGGGGCGAGAAGATCATTTTTGTGGCAAAATTATGATTTTTTTATTTTTACAGCTCTACGTTATAACCTTCTGTGAAGCACTTGGGGGTTCAAAGTGCTCACCACACATCTAGATAAGTTCCTTAGGGGGTCTACTATCCAAAATGATATCACTTGTGGGGGGGTTTCCACTGTTTAGGAGCATCAGGGGCTCTCCAAACGCGACATGGCGTCCGATCTCAATTCCAGACAATTTTGCATTGAAAAGTCAAATGGATCTCCTTCCCTTCCGAGCTCTGCTGTGTGCCCAAACAGTGGTTCCCCCCCCCACATATGGGGTATCAGCTTACTCAGGACAAATTGCACAACTTTTGGGGTCCAATTTCTCCTGTTACCCTTGGTAAAATAAAAAAAATTGGATCTGAAGTAAATGTTTTGTGAAAAAAAGTTGAATGTTAATTTTTTTTTAAATATTCCAAACATTCCAATGAAGCACCTGAAGGGTTAATAAACTTCTTGAATGTGGTTTTGAGGACCTTGAGGGTGCAGTTTTTAGAATGGTGTCACTTTTCTGTATTTTCTATCATATAGACCCCTCAAAGTGACTTGAAATGTGATGTGATCCCTAAAAAAAAATGGTGTTGTAAAAATACCCTTATAACTTCCTAACAAAAAAAATAAATTGTTTCCAAAATTGTGCTGATGTAAAGTAGACATGTGGGAAATGTTATTTAGTAACTATTTTGTGTGACATTTCTCTGTTTTAAGGGCATAAAAATTCAAGGTTTGAAAATTACAAAATTTTCAAAATTTTCGCCATATTTTCCGTTTTTTCATAAATAAATGCAAGTTATATCGAATAAATTTTACCACTATCATGAAGTACAATATGTCACGAGAAAACATTCTCAGAATCGCCAAGATCCATTGAAGCGTTCCAGAGTTACAACCTCATAGAGGGACAGTGGACAGAATTGTAAAAATTGGACCCGGTCATTAACGTGCAAACCACCCTTGGGGGTTAAGGGATTAATATATTCCCAAAACATGGCCCAAAAGGAATATAGGCACTTCCAAAAATTCAAAAAAAAAACCTACAAGAAACTGGAAAGCCAATGCCGAATAGAAAAAAAAAATTATTGATTTAAACAAAAAAGCAATCAACACACACAAATATTAAATAGAAAGACATGCAGATAATGCTAAGTCACTCAGTAAAAATCTTTCCTAGATGTGCTCCAAAGGTGCTATGTACAGTTAGGGCCCCGTCTCACATAGCGAGATCGCTGCTGAGTCACAAGGTTTGTGACGCAACAGCGATCTCAGCAGCGATCTCGCTATGTCTGACACGTACCAGCGATCAGGCCCCTGCTGTGAATCGCTGGTCGTGTCAGAAATGCCTGGACTTTTTTTTGATCGCTGGTCTCCCGCTGGCCAGCACGCATCGCTGCGTGTGGCAGGCAGGAGACCAGCGATCAGCTGGTAACCAAGGTACACATCTGGTTTCCAGGCACAGGGCTGTGCCTGGAAACCCGATGTGTACGTTGGATACCAGCGCGCTGCTGCAGGGGAGCTGGTAACCAAGGTACACATCGGGTTTCCAGGCACCGTGCAGCGCCTGGAAACCCGATGTGTACGTTGGTTACCAGCTCCCTGCATCAGCGCGCTGGTATCCAACGTACACTGCGGGTTACTAAGCGACGTTACCCGCAGTGTCGCTGTCCTGATCTGTTATGTTTCGGTAGCTGAGGAGTGCAGGTAAAAAAGGCAATACACCAGAGCAGTTGGAATCTATGAGATTGCAGTACCCTGACTAACCACCACAACTAGAGGCAGCCGTGGAGCGTTCCTACGTTGGTCCTAGACGCCTCGTCACAGCCTGGAAACTAACTACACCTAAAGATAGAAATAGGAAAGCTATCTGCCCCGGAGCAGAACCCCAAAGATAATAGAAAGCCCCCAAACAAGTAATGGCGGTTAGACAAGAAGAAATACTGACACAGAAAGAAAATAGTATGAGCAAACGCTGGGGCCCAAACTAACTAAATAGAAAAGGATAGGAAGGGTACTTACTGCAATCCCAGAAAACCCTGAAAAGCACCAATTCTACTAATTTCAAAATCACCTGAGATCACACGACCTCTACCACCTAAATTAGTTCTCTGGTGTAACAAAATCAAAACAGCAGCCATTGAAAAAACTGGAAAAAGCAAAAGTACAAACATCAGTGGCTGAACTAAACTGAGAGGGCAAAAGCCCCCGGAGGGGACCCAGAAGGCCCCCACAGAAGTGCAGGACAAAATGCAAAAATATAGTACAAAAACAAAAAGAAGAAAATGTCTTATCTGTTAGCAGGAGATGCAGACACGACACAGCAGGCTACAAGGGAAACAGGAATGAAGGATTCAGACCAGAACAATTGATCACCGGCAACCCTGATGGGAAGGTGACTCCCTTATATAAGACCAGTCAGTAACACCTGATTCCCAGTCCTCACAATCTTCACTGAACAGACCAGTACCGCTTGTAACCACCAGAGGGAGTCTCTGCTCAGAACTCATCTCAAACCCATTCACAACACTGATCGCTGCCTGAGCTGCCTGTTTGGCAGCTCAGCAGCGATCATGTAGCGACACATCAGCGATCCTGACAAGTTCATATCGTTGTCGGGATCGCTGGTGCGTCGCTATGTGAGACGGGGCCCTTAGGTCCATATAAATTTTGACAGAGACAACATTTATTTAATTTTGGTTCTAGACATTACCACAATGAATTGTAAACAAAACAATTCAGATGCAGTTGAAGTTCAGACGTTCAGCTTTCATTTGAGGGTATCCACATTAAAATTGGATGAAGGGTTTTGGAGTTTCAGCTCCTTGACATGTGCCACCCTGTTTTTAAAGGGACCAAAAGTAATTGGACAATTGACTCCAAGGCTATTTCATGGAAAGGTGTGGGCAATCCCTTTGTTATGTCATTCTCAATTAAGCAGGTAAAAGGGCTGGAGTTGATTTGTGGTGTGGTGTTTGCATTTGGAAGGTTTTGCTGTGAAGGAAACATGCGGTCAAAGGAGCTCTCCATGCAGGTGAAACAAGCCATCCTTAAGCTGCAAAAATAGAAAAAACCCATCCGAGAAATTGCTACAACATTAGGAGTGGCAAAATCTACAGTATGGTACATCCTGAGAAAGAAAGAAAGCACTGGTGAACTCATCAATGCAAAAAGACCTGGGCGCCCACGGAAGACAACAGTGGTGGATGATCGCAGAATACTCTCCATGGTGAAGAGAAACCCCTTCACAACAGCCAACCAAGTGAACAACACTCTCCAGGAGGTAGGCGTATCAATATCCAAATCTACCATAAAGAGAAGACTGCATGAAAGTAAATACAGAGAGTTCACTGCACGGTGCAAGCCACACATAAGAATCAAGAATAAGAACATCTAAAAAAGCCAGCACCGTTCTGGAAGAACATACTTTGGACGGATTAAACCAAGATCAACCTCTACCCGAATGATGGAAAGTGAAAAGTATGGCGAAGGCGTGGTACAGCTCATGATCCAAAGCATACCACATCATCTGTAAAACACGGCGGAGGCAGTGTGATGGCTTGGGCATGCATGGCTGCCAGTGGCACTGGGTCACTAGTGTTTATTGATGATGTGACACGGACAGAAGCAGCAGAATGAATTCTGAGGTATTCAGAGCCATACTGTGTACTCAGATCCATCCAAATGCAGCCAAACTGATTGGTCGTCGTTTCATACTACAGATGGACAATGACCCAAAACATAAAGCCAAAGCAACCCAGAAGCTTATTAAAGCAAAGAAGTGGAATATTCTTGAATGGCCAAGTCAGTCACCTGATCTCAACCCAATTGAGCATGCATTTCACTTGTTAAAGACTAAACTTCAGACAGAAAGGCCCACAAACAAACAACAACTGAAAACCACCGCAGTGAAGGCCTGGCAGAGCATCAAAAAGGAGGAAACACAGTGTCTGGTGATGTCCATGAGTTCAAGACTTCAGGCAGTCATTGCTAACAAAGGGTTTTCAACCAAGTACTAGAAATGATCATTTTATTTAATCTGTCCAATTACTTTTGGTCCCTTTAAAAACAGGGTGGCACATGTTAAAGGGCTGAAACTCC
The DNA here is from genome assembly GCA_033576555.1 of Oophaga sylvatica. Taxonomy (NCBI): domain Eukaryota; kingdom Metazoa; phylum Chordata; class Amphibia; order Anura; family Dendrobatidae; genus Oophaga; species Oophaga sylvatica. The sequence continues at coordinate 494,253,819 of JARQOD010000005.1, forward strand.
TAAACCCTTCATCCAATTTTAATGTGGATACCCTCAAATGAAAGCTGAAAGTCTGAATTGCATCTGAATTGTTTTGTTTACAATTCATTTGGTAATGTCTAGAACCAAAATTAAATAAATGTTGTCTCTGTCCAAATATATTTGGACCTAACTGTATATACAAAGTATTTCAATACAGATACAATCACGTCTTTGAAGAAAAAGACCAAGTGGTCTATAAGAGATATAAGAGGCACAAAGTCCTATTCTGTCATATAAAGGGCAATGTGAATAGTGCAATGCAGAGACTAGTCGCTGTGCAAAATCAGATATATTAATCTGATATAAAAAAAACACAGTAATTTGGAAAGATGGACATAAAGAATAAAGTGCAAGCAAGTTGTATCAAATGTACAGACAAAACACAAGCCCAGATGGTCTGTAAGGGATATAAGAGTCACAAAGTCCTTCAGATAAATCACAGCTATTTGGTCATATAAAGTGCAATGTGAAAACTAGGCAAAGTGCAAAGCAGAGATTAGTAACTGTACGTGATCAGATATATTTATCTAATAAAGCAAATTCATTTAGGAGAATATGCATCATGAATAAAGTGCAATGTAGAAATCCATCACGCAAAATATATCAGATGTACTGACACAGCATCAAGTAACCAAGCAGGTTAACATGAATATCAGAGCATATTGAGGCCTGAATGATGACAACATAGACCACAACGCACGTTTTGCGTTAGCTTCTTCCAGGGGGATTATATTAATATACTCATCTACTGCTGTTCATCTACTGCTGCTCTCTCCAGTGTCCAGCGCCTTTCTTCTCTGCTTTTGATTGACGTCAGTGCTATTGCAACTAGCCGGCTTGTTATATGCGCTATGCATGAGCCGGATGTCGCTGTTACAATGAAAGGCTATGGGCCTCATTCTGATACTCCATAGGGTTTCATTGTAAAAGAAACTTCCAGGTCGCACAGAGTGCAGCTTGGTTGGAGAGTCTGCACAGCGATGATGTCACTGAGAAGCCGAGAGGAGCGGCGCTGGACATTGGATAGAGCAGCGGTAGGTGACTATATTTATACACTCACACTACATTAAATGCATATATACACACACATTTAATTAAAATGAGTTAGTGGGAGGGCTTCTTACTATTTGCAGCATTTGTATTGATGCTGACTAATAAAATAGAAAAGAGTCAAAGTTCAGTCGTCATGGAATATTGCAGCTGAGCTAGAAGAGCACTACAGGTGACAGCAAGTCAGCGTGTACCAGTATACAAAATGGAAACCCATGTGTGTGCACCTCTCTGGTCACAGAAAAATGACTTTGCTACATAAAAGAACAAATACATCAAACTTGCACAGGCCGGAATTCAATGCATTTAAAGATTATCTGTCAACAGATTTCACAATACAAACTGTATATAATATTAAATACGTCTCTTAGATCTGATGAGGCTGGCACAGTTGCTTTGAAAATCCATGTCAGAAAGGCTTTATAAGGGCTCATACTCACTTGAGCCAAAAACGGATGATATTCAGCCGATAAAAAATCGGATTCAAATCTGACCAATGTTATTCAATAGGTGACATCTCATTTGCGATTTTTTTTTTTCTCAGCCGAAATCGGTGTGAGAAAAAAATCGCAACATGCTGCGATTTGATGCGAATTTGGCATGATAATCGCCAATGCAAGTCAATGTGTGCGAGAAATCATCGCACAGCACTCGCACCATGCGAGTGCTGTCCGATTTATACGCATTGGTGTCCTTTGAAAAGTCAGCAATTCATCCCCGGCTACTGTAAAATCACACTGACAGCTCACAAAACACTAGATACATACACATAGAATACATATATACATGTCATTGTGACACATACATATATATATATATATATATTTATAGTTCATACACTTCTACATAGTATAATAGCCGTTAATTCAATTACCAGCTTTTGTGAAATGACAGAACCCGACATGAAATGACACATGGTTTACATACAGTTAACCATGTCATTTCATGTATTTTGATATATGGTTTTAACTTACAATTACATGAGTTTATGTGTGCAAAATTGCAGACATGTAGGGGTTAATTAAAGGTGTAAATTCATTGAAAAAAAATGTGTGGGCTCCCGCTGTATTTTCTCCACCAGACAGACAAAGCAAGCGAGTGGGGGCAAATAATAATAGCCCAGGGAGGGTGCATTTTTTTGTGCCCCCCTGGCTACTAACATCTGCCCCTAGACACCCCAGAAAAGGCAAATATATAATTAAATTAGCCCTTTCTGGCACTTTGCCCGTCTATTCCCATTGCCCTGTAGCGGTGGCGAATGGGTTAATAATGGGTTAAAGCCACCTTGCAATTGAAAGGTGACTTTAAGCCAGGTTAATAATTGAGAGCTGTCAATTAGACAACTATCAATTATTAATCCTATTGTATGAAAGAAAAATCAAACACACACACTTTAATAAAAAATCAGTTTAATGAAATAATCAAACAGTTTTTGACCATCTTTTATTTTCCTGCTAAAACCATTTCCTGTAATAAAAATAAAATAAAATAGCGAAATGATTCTTACCTATCCGATGCACAGTCAGGTCCCACGCTGTAATCCATCAGAAAGGGTTAACAGGTTACAGCTAGCAGGCGGCTAATGCTGCCTGCTGAGCTGTTACCCCCTGAATGAATCAGTTCCTCTCCCGGCGAAAGGAGAGGAACTGATTAATGTGTGAAGCTTAATTGATTTATTCCCACTTTCACTTCAGGTCAGGTCACCCTGACCTGACCTGAAGTGAAAGTGGGAAGCAATCAATTAAGCTTCACACACTAATCACTTCCTCTCCTGTCGCCGGGAGAGGAACTGATTCATTCAGGGGATTACAGCTGAGCAATAAAATATGGTCCAAAACTGTGTCTTTATTTCAATAAAAGGATTAATAATAAATGTGTGTGTTTTTTATCATTTCATACAATAGGATTAATGATAGTTGTCAAATTGACAACTCTCAATTATTAACCTGGCTTAAATTCACCTTTCAATTGCAAGGTGGCTTTAACCCATTATTAACCCATTTGCCACCGCTACAGGGCAATTGGAATAGATGGGCAAAGTGCCAGAAAGGGCGAATCTAATTATAGATTTGCCTTTTCTGGGGTGTCTGGGGGCAGATGTTAGTAGCCAGGGGGGGGGGGCACAAAATAAATGCATCCTCCCTGGGCTATTATTATTTGCCCCCACTCGCTGGCTTTGTCTGTCTGGTGGAGAAAATACAGCGGGAGCCCACACATTTTTTTTCAACGAATTTACACCTTTAATTAACCCCTACATGTCTGCAATTTTGCACACATACACTCATGTATTTGTAAGTTAAAACCATATATCAAAATTCATGAAATGACATGGTTAACTGTATGTAAACCATGTGTCATTTCATGTCGGCTTCTGTGATTTCACAAAAGCCGGCAATTTAATTAGCGGCTATTACAGTATTTAGAAGTGTATGAACTATAAATATATGTGTATATATATATATATATATATATGTCACAATGACATATATATATATATTCTATGTCTGTATATGTATTGTTTCTATTCCTTATTAAAGCTGTCCGTGTGATTTTACAGTATAGCCGGGGATGAATTAGCGCCTATTATACTATGTAGAAGTGTATGACCTATATATATACAGTACAGACCAAAAGTTTGGACACACCTTCTCATTCAAAGATTTTTCTGTATTTTCATGACTATGAAAATTGTAGAATCACACTGAAGGCATCAAAACTATGAATTAACACATGTGGAATTATACATTACACTTTACAAAAAAGTGTGAAACAACTGAAAATATGTCTTATAATCTAGGTTCTTCAAAGTAGCCACCTTTGCTTTGATTACTGCTTTGCACGCAGAAAAGGTGAACGGATGGACTCTACATGCCTGGTTCCCACCGTGAAGCATGGAGGAGGTGTGATGGTGTGGGGGTGCTTTGCTGGTGACACTGTTGGGGATTTATTCAAAATTGAAGCGGTGAGCGGTCCAGCTCACCCCAAACCATCTCGATTGGGTTCAGGTTTGGTGACTGTGGAGGCAAGGTCATCTGACGTAGCACCCCATCACTCTCCTTATTGGTCAAATAGCCCTTACACTGCCTGGAGGTGTGTTTGGGGTCATTATCCTGTTGAAAAATAAATGATGGTCCAACTAAACGCAAACCGGATGGAATAGCATGCTGCTGCAAGATGTTGTGGTAGCCATGCTGGTTCAGTATGCCGTCAATTTTGAATAAATCCCCAACAGTGTCACCAGCAAAGCACCCCCACACCATCACACCTCCTCCTCCATGCTTCATGGTGGGAACCAGGCCTGTAGAATCCATCCGTTCACCTTTTCTGCGCGCAAAGCAGTAATCAAAGCAAAAAGTGGCTACTATGAAGAACCTAGAATATAAGACATATTTTCAGTTGTTTCACACTTTTTTGTAAAGTGTAATGTATAATTCCACATGTGTTACTTCATAGTTTTGATGCCTTCAGTGTGATTCTACAATTTTCACAGTCATGAAAATACAGAAAAATCTTTGAATGAGAAGATGTGTCCAAACTTTTGGTCTGTACTGTATGTATGTATATATATATAATTGCTTTTTGTGTACATTTTTTTTTACAATGTGATTTTTACATGACTTTTTACATAGAGAGAGCTGCTCTATGTAAAACGTCATGTTAAAATCGCATTGCATACAGATGGAAAAGGATGGAGCAATTAAAAATCGCATGACAATTGCACATATTCGGACCGTTTTTTCCATCCAGAAAACGGGCCGTTTTTTTTTTTCCACAAATGGGTATGAGCCCTAATCCTGATATTGAGATGAGCATTTTATTAGTTCAGCTGTAGAGTGAGAGTTCATGAGCTCAAGTGTATTCAGTCTACACACAACGTGCCTGATGGACAGCTGCAGCTTGTATTATTATTATTATTTATTTCTATAGCACCATTGATTCCATGGTGCTGTACATGAGAAGGGGTTACATACAAATTACAGGTATCACTTACAGTAAACAAACTAACAATGACAGACTGATACAGAGGGGAGAGGACCCTGCCCTTTCGGGCTTACATTCTACAGGATTGTGAGGCAGGAGACAGTAGGTCGGGGGGTTGCAGCAGTTCCGGTGTTGGTTGAGGCAATATCTCCGGTAGTGGTGAGGAGGTAGCAGGGTCATTGCAGGCTGTAGGCTTTCCTGAAGAGATGGGTTTTCAGGTTCCGTCTGAAGGATCCGAATGTGTTTGATAGTCGGACGTGTTGGGGCAAAGAATTCCAGAGGATGGGGGATATTCGGGAGAAGTCTTGGAGGCGGTTGGGTGAGGAGCGAATAAGTGTGGAGGAGAGAAGGATGTCTTGGGAGGATCGGAGATTACGTGAGGGAAGATATCGGGAGATTAGTTCAGAGATATAAGGAGGAGACAGATTATAGATGGCCTTGTAGGTCAGTATTAGTAATTTGAACTGGATACGCTGAGGGAATGGGAGCCAGTGAAGAGATTTGCAGAGGGGAGAAGCGGAGGAGTAGCGAGGAGAGAGGTGAATTAGTCGTGCAGCAGAGTTAAGGATGGACTGGAGAGGTGCGAGGGTGTTAGCAGGGAGGCCAGAGAAAAGGGTGTTGCAGTATTCGAGGCGGGAGATGATGAGGGCGTGCACAATCATTTTAGTAGATTGAGGGTTGAGGAAAGGACGGATTCTTGAAATATTTTTGAGCTGAAGGCGACAGGAGGTAGAAAGAGCTTGGATGTGCGGTTTGAAGGACAGGGCAGAGTCAAGGGTTACTCCGAGGCAGCGGACTTCTGGTACGGGGGAAAGCGTGATGTCATTAATTGTGATAGATAGGTCAGGTAAGGAAGATCTGTGGGATGGGGGAAAGATTATGAGTTCAGATTTGTCCACATTGAGTTTGAGGAAGCGGGAGGAGAAGAAGGAGGATATGGCTGATAGACACTCGGGATTCTGGATAGCAGAGAGGTGATGTCTGGGCCAGAGAGGTAGATCTGAGTGTCATCAGCATAAAGGTGGTACTGGAATCCGTGGGACTTTATGAGTTGCCCCAGGCCAAGTGTATAGATTGAGAAGAGTAGGGGTCCTAGAACAGAGCCTTGGGGGACTCCAACAGAGAGAGGGTGGGACGAGGAGGTAGTGTGGGAGTGGGAGGCGCTGAATGTGCGGTTGGAAAGGTATGAGGAGATCCAGGATAGGGCGAGGTCTTTGACGCCAAAGGAGGAAAGAATCTGTAGTAGAAGGCAGTGGTCAACTGTGTCAAAAGCAGAGGACAGGTCAAGAAGCAGGAGTATAGAGTATTGTCCGTTTGCTTTGGCTGTGAGTAGGTCATTAGTAATTTTGGTCAGGGCTGTCTCAGTGGAGTGATGGGGGCGGAAACCAGATTGTAGAGTGTCAAAGAGCAAGTTAGAAGAGAAGTGGTAGGAAAGCTAAGCGTGGACATGCAGCTCCAGGAGTTTGGAAGCGAATGGGAGCAGCGATATTGGGCGATAGCTGGACATAGCGGTTGGGTCGAGGGTTGGCTTTTTAAGGATAGGCGCGATTGTGGCATGCTTGAAAGCAGAAGGGAAGGTACCGGAAGTTAGTGATAGGTTGAAGAGGTGGGTTAGGGATGGAATAATAGTGGTGGTGAGGTTGGGGAGGAGGTGGGTTGGGATGGGGTCAAGTGCACAGGTTGTGAGGTGCGATTTGGAGAGAAGACAATTAAGCTCCCCTTCAGTTATGTTGGAGAGGGAGGTTATGGGGTTGGGGCATTGGTCTGGTATACAAAGTGGTTGAGGTGGTTGAACAATGAAGACTTGCCTTGTTTGGTCGATCTTATTTTTGAAGTGTGTGGCAAAGTCCTCAGCAGAGATGAGGGATGTAGGAGGGGGCAGTGGTGGGCGGAGGAGGGAGTTAAAAGTTTTGAATAACTGTTTGGGGTTGTAGGATAGGAAAGATACGAGGGTTGTGAAGTAGGCCTGTTTAGCAGAGGTGAGGGCAGATTTGAAAGAGAGTGTTGCTTGTTTGAATGCAGTGAAGTCGTCTTGCGAATTTGTTTTTTTCCAACACCGCTCTGTAATCCTGGACACTTGCCGGAGCTTTTTAGTGGTGTTATTGTGCCAGGGTTGTCTGTTGGTCGTCGCACTCTGCCATGAACGAGAGGGGCGACCGTGTCAATAGCCGATGTGAGAGTGGCATTGTAGAAAGCAGTGGCACTGTCTGTATCGTGGAGTGAGGATATTGATGCCAGTGAAAGAATAGAGTCAGAGAGTGTGTGGATGTCTAGGTGTGCTAGGTGTCTGCGGGGGTGCACGTGTTGCTGGACATGGGTGACAGGAGAGGAGGACAGGGATGAGAAAGTGAGTAGATAGTGGTCGGATAGAGGGAGAGGGGAGGTGGTGAAGTTAGATAGAGAGCAGAGGCGGGTGAAGACCAAGTCTAATGTATGACCATCCGTGTGGGTGGCTGAGGAGGACCACTGAGTAAGTCCAAAGGATGAAGTAAGGGACAGAAGTTTGGAGGCTGCTGACTGAAGGGTATCAGTGGGGATGTTGAAGTCACCCATGATGATGGTGGGGATGTCAGTGGAGAGAAAGTGAAGAAGCCAGGTAGTGAATTGGTCGATGAAGGCAGTGGTCGGGCCTGGAGGTCGGTATATGACGGCCACTTGGAGGTTGGAGGGAGAGTAGATGCGGACAGAGTGGACTTCAAAGGAAGGGAGGATTAGGGAGGGAAGAGGTGGGATTGGTTAAAGTTGCAGTTAGAGGAAAGGAGAATACCCACTCCTCCACCATGTCTGTTTCCAGGGCGAGGAGTGTGGGTGAATTGGAGGCCACCGTAACACAGCGCAGCAGGGGAGGCGGTGTCAGAGGGTGTCAGCCATGTTTCTGTGAGGGCGAGGAAAGCAAGATTGCGAGAGAGAAAGAGGTCATGAATCACATGAAGCTTATTGCAGATGGAGCGGGCATTCCAGAGTGCTCCAGAGAGAGGGAGCAGGGGGGTGGGTGTCAATGGCACAGGTTTTACGTTGGAAAGATTGCGGTAGTTCCTATTAGATAGGGAGCGGTAGGAAGGAGTACTAATGGTGGGTATGAACTGTGGAGGTCCAGGATTGGGAGATATGTCACCAGCAGTGAGGAGGAGCAGAGAAAGGGAGAGCAGGTGGGAGAAGGAGAGAGGGAAGCTTGTTTTGTGTTTTATTAGGACAGATTTGAGGTTGAGGAGCAGGTCAGCAGAGGAGGATAGGTGGGGAGGAAGGAGGTAAGGGGAGATGATTATTTGATTAGAGGGTGCTGGGGTTTGGGGATAGCGAAGGAGAGAGAGAGATTAAAGGAGCAAACACTGTGAAGGCATATGTAAACATGGTGAAAGAGTAGATGGGTAATTAGAAAAGCCAGGTACAAGTAATTAGAAGTGCTTACTCAGCAGACATACCCAAAAAGACATAGTGTGGGGTCCTGACTCCTGCCGTGACTAACTGCCGTTGAAATAACTGCAGCTTCTCTGTACTTTTGCTGCAGTGGTACTTCTGCTGCGTTGCGTGCCTGACCCCACACGCGTGCCCCCCTTAGACTGCTACTGAATATATAGGACTGAGTAGAGGATCAGGTGGGAGGAGTTATGGTAGCTGCTTTGGGATAAATTAGCAGCTGCCCAGCACACCAGGGGAGAATAGACAATCAAAGGCACAGGGCCTGGCTGCATCCATATGCTGGTAACACCTTGCACCTGATAGCATCTCTACTGGCCCCAGCATGGCTATACAGCAGTAAGTATTGAATACAATGCAACAAATTAATTTAGCAAACATTCAGCAGGCACATTTAAAAGGGAAAGGTTGCACAGTAGTAAAAGTCAGATCCCAGCAAGCAGAGGTTGTAGAGATTGTACCATTTAAAAGAGAAAGGTTGCACTAAGCATTGTGAGATGTCAGCTGCAGGGAGGTGGGACACTGAGGAGCTGTCAATCAGGCTATGTGGGCAGAGATTCTTAAAGCATTACACATCCATACTAGCATAGGTGTACTTAGTTTTTCTCGTGACTTTTTCTCATCTAAAATATATGCAAGTGTTTCTTAATAAATTAGAATATTATCAAAAAGTTAATTTGTTTCAGTTCTTCAATACAAAAAGTGAAACTCATAATCTATTTATTTCTGTTAATGATGATTACGGCTTACAGCCAATGAAAACCCAAAGGTCATTATCTCAGTAAATTAGAATACTTTATAACACTAGATTGAGAAATGATTTTAAAATCAAAAATGTTGGCCTACTGAAATGTATGTTCAGTAAATGTACTCAATACTTGGTCGGGGCTCCTTTTGCATCAATTACTGCATTAATGCGGCGTGGAATGGAGGCAATCAGCTTGTGGCACTGCTGAGGTGTTATGGAAGCCCAGGTTGCTTTGATAGCAGCCTTCAGCTCGTTTGCATTGTTGGGTCTGGTGTCTCTCATCTTTTTCTTGATAATACCCCATAAATTCTCTATGGGGTTAAGGTCAGGCGAGTTTGCTGGCCAATCAAGCACAGTGCTACTGTTGTTTTTAAACCAGTAATTGGTACTTTTGGCAGTGTGGACAGGTGCCAAGTCCTGCTGGAGAATGAAATTTACATCTCCAATAAGCTTGTCGGCAGGGGAAGCATGAAGTGCTCTAACATTTCCTGGTAGATGGCTGATTTTGGTCTTGATAAAACACAGTGGACCTACACCAGCAGATGACATGGCTCCCCAAACCATCACTGATTGTGGAAACTTCACACTAGACCTCAAGCAGCTTGGATTGTGGCCTCTCCATTCCTCCTCCAGACTCTGGGACCTTGATTTCCAAATTAAATGCAAAATTTACTTTCATCTGAAAACAACACCTTGGACCACTGAGCAACAGTCCAGTTCTTTTTCTCCTTGGCCCAGGTAAGACGCATCTGGCGTTGTCTATTGGTCATGAGTGGCTTGACACAAGGAATGCGACACTTGTAGCCCATGTCCTGGATACATCTGTGTGTGGTGGCTCTTGAAGCAATGACTCCAAAAGCAGTCCACTCCTTGTGAATCTCTCCCAAATTTTTGAATGGCCTTTTCTTAACAATCCTTACAAGGCTGTGGTTATTCTGGTTGCTTGTGCGCCTTTTTCTACCACACTTTTTCCTTCCACTCAACTTTCCATTAATATGCTTGGATACAGCACTCTGTGAACAGCCAGCTTCTTTAGCAGTGACCTTTTGTGGCTTCCCCTCCTTGTGAGTATGTCAATGACTGGCTTCTGGACATCTGTCAAGTCAGCAGTCTTCCCCATGATTGTGGAGCTCCTGAAACAGACTTAGGGACATTTTTAAATGCTTAGGAAGCCTTTACAGGTGCTTTTTTTTTTTTTTGTTAATTACCGTATATACTCGCGTATAAGCCAAGATTTTCAGCCCATTTTTAAGGCTGAAAGTTCCCCTCTCGGCTTATACACGAGTCATATACGCCAGGGGGTCGGCGGGGGAGGAGGAGCGGGGGTGTCAAATCATGCTCACCCCCCCGACGTGTCTCTGCAGCCCCCTTGCTTCTCCCGCGATCTCAGGCTCTTTCCTTCAGCGGTCACGTGGTACCGCTCATTAAAGTCATGAATATGCGCATATTCATGACTTGAATGAGCGATACCACGTGACCGTTGAAGGAAGGAATAGCGGGAGAAGCAGGGGGTCTGCAAAGACGCTCCAGGAGGGGGTAAGTATATTATTATTATTATTATTACACATTTATATAGCGCCATTTATTCCATGGCGCTTTACATATGAAAAGGGAAAACTATAGACAGGTACAATAAACGTGTGCTAGACAAGGGACACACGATATACACCTGTCCCCGGTCCACCGCTGCACGCCGCTCTATGCTCCGCGTCCTCTGGCTGTGACGTTCAGGTCAGGGGGCGCGATGACGTAGTTAGTGCGCGCCATTTGCCTGAGCAGTCACTGACAGCACCCGGAAGACAGAGCGGCGTGCAGCGGTGGACCGGGGACAGGTGAATATCGCCGGGGCCCTGAGCCAGCGGTGACACCAGTACCTGTCCCCCATAGCACGCCGGTGTCCCCGCCTGCTCAGGACACCGGCACCTGGCCTCCAGCGACGACAGGTGAGTATGTCATTTTTTTTTCTATTTGCAGCAGCAGCTGCAGCATATTGGGCCTATTCTATGGGGCTGCATATGGGGCATATACATCTATGGGGCATTTTATGGGGGCATAATCTATGGAGCATCTTATGGGGCATAATCTATGGAACATTTTATGGGGGCATAATCTATGGAGCATCTTGTGGGGCATAATCTATGGAGCATCTTATGGGGGCATAATTTATGGGGCATCTTATGGGGGCATAATCTATGGGGCATAAAAGATATGGAGTATCTTATGGGGCATAATCTATGGAGCATTTTGTGGAGGCGTAATCTATGGAGCATTTTATGGGGGCATAAAAGATATGGAGTATCTTATAGAGCATAATCTATGGAGCATATTATGGGGCATAATCTATGGAGCAGCATATGGGGCATATTATTCTATGGAGCATCTTATGGGGCCATTATTAACCTTTGTGCAGCATTATATGGGGCGTATTTTTTTATGGAGCATCTTATGGGGCCATCATGAACTGTATGGAGCATTATATGGGGCTCCTGATTCAATATGGATATTCAAAAACTTTTAACCTACAGTACAGACCAAAAGTTTGGACACACCTTCTCATTCAAAGATTCTTCTGTATTTTCATGACTATGAAAATTGTAGAATCACACTGAAGGCATCAAAACTATGAATTAACACATGTGGAATTATACATTACACTTTACAAAAAAGTGTGAAACAACTGAAAATATGTCTTATATTCTAGGTTCTTCAAAGTAGCCACCTTTTGCTTTGATTACTGCTTTGCACGCAGAAAAGGTGAACGGATGGACTCTACATGCCTGGTTCCCATGGAGGAGGTGTGTGATGGTGTGGGGGTGCTTTGCTGGTGACACTGTTGGGGATTTATTCAAAATTGAAGCGGTGAGCGGTCCAGCTCACCCCAAACTATCTCGATTGAGTTCAGGTCTGGTGACTGTGGAGGCCAGGTCATCTGGCGTAGCACCCCATCACTCTCCTTCTTGGTCAAATAGCCCTTACACAGCCTGGAGGTGTGTTTGGGGTCATTGCCCTGTTGAAAAATAAATGATGGTCCAACTAAACGCAAACCGGATGGAATAGCATGCTGCTGCAAGATGCTGTGGTAGCCATGCTGGTTCAGTATGCCGTCAATTTTGAATAAATCCCCAACAGTGTCACCAGCAAAGCACCCCCACACCATCACACCACCTCCTCCATGCTTCACGGTGGGAACCAGGCATGTAGAGTCCACTTTTTTGTAAAGTGTAATGTATAATTCCACATGTGTTAATTCATAGTTTTGATGCCTTCAGTGTGATTCTACAATTTTCATAGTCATGAAAATACAGAAAAATCATTGAATGAGAAGGTGTGTCCAAACTTTTGGTCTGTACTGTACTTATGTCTCAATTAATTTTACTTTTATTGGTATCTATTTTTATTTTTGAAAATTTACCAGTAGCTGCTGCATTTTCCACCCTAGGCTTATACGCGAGTCAATACGTTTTACCAGTTTTTTGTGGCAAAATTAGGGAGGTCAGCTTATACACGAGTAAATATGGTAGTCTAATTTACTGAGATAATGACTTTTGGGTTTTCATTGGCTGTAAGCCATAATCATCAACATTAACAGAAATAAACATGTGAAATAGATCACTCTGTTTGTAATGACTCTATATAATATATGAGTTTCACTTTTTGTATTGAAGAACTGAAATAAATTTACTTTTTGATGATATTCTAATTTTGTGAGAAGCACCTATACAAGCCTGGTTACTTTTATTAGGATATTAGGAAAGTCTTTTATGTGTGTAGTTTTAATCTAGTCTGTTAATATTTCCATGGTTTATCAGTTTACAGTGACAATTCCCCTTTTGTGCTGAAGGTCCAAGTGTTTGAGAAGTTTTTTACAAAAACACATTGAGTTGTATGATAAGGTAAGTGTATGACCAACATGTTGGGTTTCTGTGAGGAGGTAAGTGCAAATCTGGATGTTGTTAATCCGACTGATGTGATTTGTCTGGACTTTGAAAAGGCATTTGATACTGTACCTCATAACAGCCTTATACTGAAGCTACGGAAGCATGGAAACTGGTGGAACTATATGCGGATGTGTAAAGACAGGAAACAAAGAGTCGTCATCTCATTTCCTTGTATAAATATATGTGTGGACAATACAAAGGCCTGCCACATGACTTATTCCTTCCAAAGACCATACTAAGGACCAGGAGGTACTTATTACTGGTGGAAGAAAAGCGATTCCGACAGCTATACAGGGTAGGGTTCTTTACAGTTAGAGCAGTCAGACTGTGGTATGCCGACCACAATAGGTAGTAATGGCCGACACTATAACGGCTTTTAAAAAAGGGCTGGATGATGATTTAGTGACACAATGTATAATTGGTGGAGAAAGGTTGAACTTGATGGACTAGGTCTTTTTTCAACCTATGTATCTATATAACTATGTAACAAGTGTGGTTTATCCTGATGAAGATGCTGGTGTGCTTCTAAACGTGTTAATAAAAAAACGCATTTATACTTTCAATATTTGTACTTTAGAGGGTTTTTACTGCATTTTTACTTCTGGCAGCACGGTTTCTTCTCCACTTTCTTCAGTTGTAATTCCAATATTTTATAAATGTTCCAGATCATAATTCCACTTCAGGTTTTCTTGTGCCCTTGGAATTGATTCAGTCTGATAATGTGGTCCTTGGAGCGGGAAAGGTTGTGTGTATCTGGCACAATGTTCGGTCCTTAAGATGGATCAGACAGCTCATGCTGTGCTTTTTTTTCTGCACCAGTCAGGAGTCCATAGCCACAATTTAAAGGACCACATTCATTAGTTGTATGAAGCATAAAACAACAGATATATGTATGCTCAACTATGGTGGGAAACAATGTCTTTATGCAAAAAAGGGTCTATTTAAGGCATTGAATATTCACTGCATTCCACTCCCATAGGCGTGGAATGCAATCAATATTCCATCCCTTTAGGAGTGACACATTTGAAAGCCGGCGCTGCGGCTAACACTGTGCTCGTTAAAGAGCAATGGATACTCACGCACTGCAGAAAAATTGAACACTTACTGTAAGTTTTCCCCACAAATACCAGCTCATCCCTGGGGATCTCACAAGGGTTTCACTTTAGAATTTGCTTTAACGGACCCTAATCAAAAGGGATTGTCCAAAGCGTAGGACCTCTTTAATGTGGTGTTCCCAAGTTTGGATGTTATCCCCTAAATATGAGACCCGTAAGAGTAGAGCGGTGGTCGACCATGCACACTGCCATTCGGTTCATTCGGAAATAGCCAAGTGTTGCACTCGGCTGGTCTTTGACACTCCCATAAGACAGAATGGAGCTGCAGTCTGCAAGATTGAACGCTGCTCTATTCACACAGGGAAGAGCCCTGGATCTCAGGATCAGTGTAGGTCCCAGCAATCTCCAGCGATTGTGAAGTTATTCTCTATTTAACTAATAAGAGATAACTTCCAAACTTGAGAATATCCATGTAAAGTTATAGGGAACCTGTCAGCAGGATTGTGCACAGTAACCTACAGACAGTGTCCAGTCGGCACCGTTATACTGATTAAAATGATACCTTAGTTGATGAAATAAATTTTTTTTCATAAAAAAAATGTATCTGAAAATAGCGCCAGCCGCGCATGCACAGTAGCAGCTATTGGCGATCCCATAGCTGCTACTGCGCATGCACCGGCAGCGCCATCTTGCTAGAGAAAAAAAAATGTCCTCCTCCAAGGTGGAGCCGCCGGTTCCTGCACAGTGGCAGCTATCGGCAATCGCTGATAGCTGCTACTGCGCTGACGGCAACGTCTTGGAGGAGGAAAATTTATTTTCTCTAGCAAGATGGCACCGCCTGCTCAGTAGCAGGCATTGGATCGTCAAAAGCTGCTACTGTGCATGCGCGGTCGGCGCCTTTTTCAGACACTTTTTTTTCTGATGAATTTATAGCATGATATAAAAGAATGAACTGCACATTACACATGCGATTATGCTGCAGCGCAGGCGCCACTGCCGGAACCTACCTGCTGTAGGTGATTTTTTTTTTTCTTTCAATATATATATTAATTATGTAAAATAGGGGGCAGGTCACTGAGGGATCAGTGATCTGTCAGAAGCCATAACAGATGAATAGCTAATCAGACCACCACATGAAGACCCCCCCCACTGGCCACCCCGTAGCACGAGCATATCAGTAACTAAAAGCCGAAAATAAAGATTAAACAACAACCACAAGACAGATTTCATCAAGCAAGGTATCATTTTATTCAATATATAACCTGACACTGTCGGTTACTCGGCACAATCCTGCTGACAGGTTTCCTTTAATCTCCTTATGTCACAGTCCGGATAATGAATAGCTGCAAGTGTAAAAGTCTATGATGTATCCTGTAGTGCAACGGGGTTGGTGCAGTACGACAGATAGGCAGGGACCACAGAAATGTCCAACATAAACAGTGTCTTTATTTGCAGAGTTGCATACGGGCGTGATATCCTCCGGATCGCAGCCAGGTTTCCAAATATACAGTCTGTGTTAAAAAACCCGTTGCCCTGGACAATGACACCACCGTGTCTCTTGGGTGTGTCTGCCATCTTGAAGTCCCTGGCTCTGTTTAGCTTCACACAGTCCTGGGTTACACAGAGCCACCGTCTCTGCAGCCTGCAAACTCCAAACTGACCCACCCAAAGCAAAACTGACAGATTTAATTGGAATCGTGGCCATAGAACCACTTCCAAAACACAGAGAGGAGAGAGGGATTCGCCCCACTACCAAACCTGCAAATCCTCTTAAAATAAAAGCCCTTAGCAAGTTGTCCTAAAAATCTAACTGTCAACTACTTGGACCCAAACCACACTTTCTTTTATTTTGCCTTGTGATTCACAGGTGTCCTGCTGTGAACACAAGGCACTCCAGCCGGTTTAATAAGACTCCGTCCGCATCCTGGGAGACACATATCGACTCTCACATATGATCCCCCTCACTCCCTCACAATCCACTTTCAATGACCAGTTCTGAATGTAATTATTACTGTTCCCAAAGGAGCTCCCAATCTGAATTCCCCATCACAAACATACGCACATGAGCCAATATTATTGGAAGCCAATTGAATCTATCAGTATATTATTGGATATTTATCATTGTTCAATACATGTCCAATATGACCACGTCTTGTCCAATATGACCACGTCTTGTCCAATATGATTGTGTCTTGTCCAACATGACCATGCCTTGTCCAATATGACTACGTCTTGTCCAACATGATTGTGTCTTGTCCAACATGACCATGCCTTGTCCAATATGACCATGCCTTCCAATATGACCATCCTTTCCAATATGACCAGTCTTGTCAATATTTACACGCCTTGCCAATATGACCACCTTGTCCATAGTCCATGCCTTTCAATAGGTCAAGCCTTGTCCAATAGGACCATTGTCTTGTCCAATAGGACCATGTCTTGTCCAGTATGACCATGTCTTGTCCAGTATGACCATGCCTTGTCCATATGACCATGCCTTGTCCATATGACCATGCTTGTCCAACATGACATGCCTTGTCCAATATGACCATGCCTTGTCCAATAGGTCCATGCCTTGTCCAAATACCATGCCTTGTCCAATAGGACCATGCCTTGTCCAATCAGGACCATGCCTTGTCCAACATGGCCATGCCTTGTCCACATGGCCATGCCTTGTCCAACATGGCCATGCCCTTGTCCAACATGGCCATGCCTTGTCCAACATGGCCATGCCTTGTCCAACATGGCCATGCCTTGTCCAACATGCCATGCCTTGTCCAACATGGCCATGCCTTGTCCAACATGGCCTGCCTTGTCCAACATGGCCCTGCCTTGTCCAACATGGCCCTGCCTTGTCCAACATGGCCCTGCCTTGTCCAACATGGCCCTGCCTTGTCCAACATGGCCTGCCTTGTCCACATGGCCTGCCTTGTCCACATGGCCCTGCCTTGTCCACATGGCCATGCCTTGTCCAACATGGCCATGCCTTGTCCAACATGGCCATGCCTTGTCCAACATGGCCCTGCCTTGTCCAACATGGCCATGCCTTGTCCAACATGGCCTGCCTTGTCCAACATGGCCCTGCCTTGTCCAACATGGCCCTGCCTTGTCCAACATGGCCCTGCCTTGTCCAACATGGCCCTGCCTTGTCCACATGGCCCTGCCTTGTCTTTTTTCAACCTACGTATCTATATAACTATGTAACAAGTGTGGTTTATCCTGATGAAGACGCTGGTGTGCTTCTAAACGTGTTAATAAAAAACGCATTTATACTTTCAATATTTGTACTTTAGAGGGTTTTTACTGCATTTTTACTTCTGGCAGCACGGTTTCTTCTCCACTTTCTTCAGTTGTAATTCCAATATTTTATAAATGTTCCAGATCATAATTCCACTTCAGGTTTTCTTGTGCTCCTTGGAATTGATTCAGTCTGATAATGTGGTCCTTGGAGCGGGAAAGGTTGTGTGTATCTGGCACAATGTTCGGTCCTTAAGATGGATCAGACAGCTCATGCTGTGCTTTTTTTTTCTGCACCAGTCAGGAGTCCATAGCCACAATTTAAAGGACCACATTCATTAGTTGTATGAAGCATAAAACAACAGATATATGTATGCTCAACTATGGTGGGAAACAATGTCTTTATGCAAAAAAGGGTCTATTTAAGGCATTGAATATTCACTGCATTCCACTCCCATAGGCGTGGAATGCAATCAATATTCCATCCCTTTAGGAGTGACACATTTGAAAGCCCGGCAGCTGCGGCTAACACTGTGCTCGTTAAAGAGCAATGGATACTCACGCACTGCATAAAAATTGAACACTTACTGTAAGTTTTCCCCACAAATACCAGCTCATCCCTGGGGATCTCACAAGGGTTTCACTTTAGAATTTGCTTTAACGGACCCTAATCAAAAGGGATTGTCCAAAGCGTAGGACCTCTGTAATGTGGTGTTCCCAAGTTTGGATGTTATCCCCTAAATATGAGACCCGTAAGAGTAGAGCGGTGGTCGACCATGCACACTGCCATTCGGTTCATTTGGAAATAGCCAAGTGTTGCACTCGGCTGGTCTTTGACACTCCCATAAGACAGAATGGAGCTGCAGTCTGCAAGATTGAACGCTGCTCTATTCACACAGGGAAGAGCCCTGGATCTCAGGATCAGTGTAGGTCCCAGCAATCTCCAGCAATTGTGAAGTTATTCTCTATTTAACTAATAAGAGATAACTTCCAAACTTGAGAATATCCATGTAAAGTTATAGGGAACCTGTCAGCAGGATTGTGCACAGTAACCTACAGACAGTGTCCAGTCGGCGCCGTTATACTGATTAAAATGATACCTTAGTTGATGAAATACATTTTTTTTTCATAAAAAAAAATGTATCTGAAAATAGCGCCAGCCGCGCATGCACAGTAGCAGCTATTGGCGATCCCATAGCTGCTACTGCGCATGCACCGGCAGCGCCATCTTGCTAGAGAAAAAAAAAATTTTCTCCTCCAAGGTGGAGCCGCCGGTTCCTGCACAGTGGCAGCTATCCGCAATCGCTGATAGCTGCTACTGCGCTGACGGCAACGTCTTGGAGGAGGAAAATTTATTTTCTCTAGCAAGATGGCACCGCCTGCTCAGTAGCAGGCATTGGATCGTCAAAAGCTGCTACTGTGCATGCGCGGCCGGCGCCTTTTTCAGACACCTTTTTTTCTGATGAATTTATAGCATGATATAAAAGAATGAACTGCACATTACACATGCGATTATGCTGCAGCGCAGGCGCCACTGCCGGAACCTACCTGCTGTAGGTGATTTTTTTTTTCTTTCAATATATATATTAATTATGTAAAATAGGGGCAGGTCACTGAGGGATCAGTGATCTGTCAGAAGCCATAACAGATGAATAGCTAATCAGACCACCACATGAAGACCCCCCCCCCACTGGCCGCCCCGTAGCACGAGCATATCAGTAACTAAAAGCCGAAAATAAAGATTAAACAACAACCACAAGACAGATTTCATCAAGCAAGGTATCATTTTATTCAATATATAACCTGACACTGTCTGTGGGTTACTCGGCACAATCCTGCTGACAGGTTTCCTTTAATCTCCTGATGTCACAGTCCGGATAATGAATAGCTGCAAGTGTAAAAGTCTATGATGTATCCTGTAGTGCAACGGGTTGGTGCAGTACGACAGATAGGCAGGGACCACAGAAATGTCCAACATAAACAGTGTCTTTATTTGCAGACTTGCATATGGGCGTGATATCCTCCGGATCGCAGCCAGGTTTCCAAATATACAGTCTGTGTTCAAAAACCCGTTGCCGTGGACAATGACACCACCGTGTCTCTTGGGTGTGTCTGCCATCTTGAAGTCCCTGGCTCTGTGTTAGCTTCACACAGTCCTGGGTTACACAGAGCCACCGTCTCTGCAGCCTGCAAAACTCCAAACTGACCCACCCAAAGCAAAACTGACAGATTTAATTGGAATCGTGGCCATAGAACCACTTCCAAAACATAGAGAGGAGAGAGGGATTCGCCCCACTACCAAACCTGCAAATCCCTCTTAAAATAAAAGCCCTTAGCAAGTTGTCCTAAAAATTTGACTGTCAACTACTTGGACCCAAACCACACTTTCTTTTATTTTGCCTTGTGATTCACAGGTGTCCTGCTGTGAACACAAGGCACTCCAGCCGGTTTAATAAGACTCCGTCCGCATCCTGGGAGACACATATCGACTCTCACATATGATCTCCCTCACAATCCACTTTCAATGACCAGTTCTGAATGTAATTATTACTGTTCCCAAAGGAGCTCCCAATCTGAATTCCCCATCACAAACGTACGCACATGAGCCAATATTATTGGAAGCCAATTGAATCTATCAGTATATTATTGGATATTTATCATTGTTCAATACATGTCCAATATGACCACGTCTTGTCCAATATGATTGTCTTGTCCAACATGACCATGCCTTGTTCAATATGACTACGTCTTGTCCAATATGATTGTGTCTTGTCCAACATGACCATGCCTTGTCCAATATGACAACGCCTTGTCCAATATGACCACGTCTTGTCCAATATGACCACGCTTGTCCAATATGACCATGCTTGTCCAATAGGTCCATGCCTTGTCCAATAGGTCCATGCCTTGTCCAATAGGACCATGTCTTGTCCAATAGGACCATGTCTTGTCCATAGACCATGTCTTGTCCAGTATGACCATGCCTTGTCCAGTATGACCATGCCTTGTCCAGTATGACCATGCCTTGTCCAGTATGACCATGCCTTGTCCATATGACCATGCCTTGTCCAACATGACCATGCCTTGTCTAACATGACCATGCCTTGTCCAATAGGTCCATGCCTTGTCCAATAGGACCATGTCTTGTCCAATAGGACCATGTCTTGTCCAATAGGACCATGTCTTGTCCAGTATGACCATGCCTTGTCCAGTATGACCATGCCTTGTCCAGTATGACCATGCCTTGTCCAGTATGACCATGCCTTGTCCAGTATGACCATGCCTTGTCCAGTATGACCATGCCTTGTCCAACATGACCATGCCTTGTCTAACATGACCATGCCTTGTCCAATAGGACCATGCCTTGTCCAATAGGACCATGCCTTGTCCAATAGGACCATGCCTTGTCCAATAGGACCATGCCTTGTCCAACATGGCCATGCCTTGTCCAACATGGCCATGCCTTGTCCAACATGGCCATGCCTTGTCCAACATGGCCATGCCTTGTCCAACATGGCCATGCCTTGTCCAACATGGCCATGCCTTGTCCAACATGGCCATGCCTTGTCCAACATGGCCATGCCTTGTCCAACATGGCCATGCCTTGTCCAACATGGCCTGCCTTGTCCAACATGGCCATGCCTTGTCCAACATGGCCATGCCTTGTCCAACATGGCCCTGCCTTGTCCAACATGGCCCTGCCTTGTCCAACATGGCCCTGCCTTGTCCAACATGGCCCTGCCTTGTCCAACATGGCCCTGCCTTGTCCAACATGGCCCTGCCTTGTCCAACATGGCCCTGCCTTGTCCAACATGGCCCTGCCTTGTCCAACATGGCCCTGCCTTGTCCAACATGGCCCTGCCTTGTCCAACATGGCCCTGCCTTGTCCAACATGGCCCTGCCTTGTCCAACATGGCCCTGCCTTGTCCAACATGGCCCTGCCTTGTCCAACATGGCCCTGCCTTGTCCAACATGGCCCTGCCTTGTCCAACATGGCCCTGCCTTGTCCAACATGGCCCTGCCTTGTCCAACATGGCCCTGCCTTGTCCAACATGGCCCTGCCTTGTCCAACATGGCCCTGCCTTGTCCAACATGGCCCTGCCTTGTCCAACATGGCCCTTCCTTGTCCAACATGGCCCTGCCTTGTCCAACATGGCCCTGCCTTGTCCAACATGGCCCTGCCTTGTCCAACATGGCCCTGCCTTGTCCAACATGGCCCTGCCTTGTCCAACATGGCCCTGCCTTGTCCAACATGGCCCTGCCTTGTCCAGCATGGCCCTGCCTTGGCTAGTCTGGCCATGCTTTGGCCAAAATCAGCATGTCTTGTCCGATGATTTCTTACAACATACATTTGTGATTAGATTAAACATTTGTTTTCTAAGGTGTTACCCCTGTTATATCATAGGATGAAATTGAAAGAAAAGGCAGCATACTTGTAGACTATAAGGAACTTCTACAGGACAATGAACTTGCGTCATCTGTTCCACTGACAATGGAGCTAAAAGATATGCCGGAGAAAATCCTGGATTGTATGGGGCTAGCGATCCACCAGGTGAGCAGTTGCACAAAAAATAAATGCCCTAAAAAGCTGCTTATTGGCACAGCACTGCTTGTAAGGTAAAAAATGAAGAGTTTGGGATGTTCCAGCTCACACTTTGGAGTTTTTTTCACGCTTGTGAATTTGTATGGATGAATCATGATATATTCATACATTTTTAAAACTGAAAATCAGTTCCATATATCTAAATGGAATTAGCAGAAACATCTGCACACAGCATTAAGATGAATGGAATTAATTTGCAGTCACATACAATTCTGCAACAAATCTGCCATGTGTGAATATACCCGATAAGTTCTAATTCCTATTATCTCCACGGTTCCTGAGGTGCTTTGATCTCCCATTGTTTTGATCTGCATTTGAAGGACTTTAGATCATAGACTTCTTTTACATCTGATATTTATAAACCCTGTGCTGCTTTATTTTTGCCCTTTTATCCATCTACAAAGTTGATTTCTTTGGTTTATTTTCAGGTATTAACCAAGGACCTGGAGAGACACGCAGCAGAGTTACAGGAACAGGAAGGCCTTCCACTAGAGGAGGCCCCCATTGTCAATGTGCCATACATACATGCCAGGTATTTTGTGTGCACTGGTGTTATTATGCTAATAATGGAAGTATAGGTGGAATCATGTTTAGTAATTGACCTTTCTTCCACAGGGTATATAATTATGATCCATTGACTGCTTTGAAAAATCTAAGGGCCAACTTGTATGGAAAATATGTTGCATTACGTGGCACAGTGGTGCGTGTCAGTAACATTAAACCACTATGCACCAAAATGGCTTTTGTATGCAACATGTGTGGTGATGTACAGAGCCTCCCCCTGCCAGATGGAAAGTATACCATTCCAACAAAGGTAAAAGCATTTTATTTTTAAACTGAACATTTTTATTGAAGGTAATAGCATTTTTGTTGTTAGGGGGATGAAATGTTTATGGATTGTAGCTCCATCAGATATTGGTAAGGGCCTACCCGTCAGATATTGCTAAGGGCCTACCGTCAGATATTGCTAAGGGCCTACCCGTCAGATATTGCTAAGGGCCTACCCGTCAGATATTGCTAAGGGCCTACCCGTCAGATATTGCTAAGGGCCTACCCGTCAGATATTGCTAAGGGCCTACCCGTCAGATATTGCTAAGGGCCTACCCGTCAGATATTGCTAAGGGCCTACCCGTCAGATATTGCTAAGGGCCTACCGTCAGATATTGCTAAGGGCCTAGCCGTCAGATATTGCTAAGGGCCTAGCCGTCAGATATTGCTAAGGGCCTAGCCGTCAGATATTGCTAAGGGCCTAGCCGTCAGATATTGCTAAGGGCCTAGCCGTCAGATATTGCTAAGGGCCTACCCGTCAGATATTGCTAAGGGCCTACCGTCAGATATTGCTAAGGGCCTACCCGTCAGATATTGCTAAGGGCCTACCCGTCAGATATTGCTAAGGGCCTACCCGTCAGATATTGCTAAGGGCCTACCCGTCAGATATTGCTAAGGGCCTACCCGTCAGATATTGCTAAGGGCCTACCCATCAGATACTGCTAAGGGCCTACCCATCAGGTATTCCTAAGGGCATACCCGTCAGATATTGCTAAGGGCCTACCCATCAGATATTCCTAAGGGCCTACCCGTCAGATATTGCTAAGGGCCTACCCGTCAGATATTGCTAAGGGCCTACCCATCAGATATTGCTAAGGGCCTCCCCATCAGATACTGCTAAGGGCCTACCCATCAGATATTGCTACGGGCCTACCCGTCAGATATTGCTACGGGCCTACCCGTCAGATATTGCTATTGTTATATATCAGGTTTCCTATGTCGGTACTTTACATTTAGTTAAAGTGCATGTATGGTAAAATGCTTGAACAACACATAGGAACAGAGAAAAAACTGTGGCACAACCTCATGGCCAAAAAAATCCTGAAGCCTGGATGAAGCCCTTGGCAGCGTGAAACTGGCCATCGCTCTTTTTTCTGTCTGTATTCCCCTCCCCATATGTAATAAAGGAATAACTTTTTAGCCGTGGGGGTGAGTGCCAGCGTTTTTTTCTTTGTTTCTATTTTTAATATTTTTATATGGATTTCAGCATTGTACATTCTTCCTTACACTATGCACTACTACTTCCCCGTGTTAGGGTATGTGCACACATTGCGGAATCTGCTGCGACACCGCAGCGGATTTGCCGCTGCAGATCCGCAGCAGAACTGCAAGTGATGTACAGTACCATTATATTAAATGGAAATCAAAAAACGCAGTGCACATGCTGCGGATTTTTCAGCGCGGATTTGGTGCGGATTTAAATCCGCAGCATATCACTTCTTTTGTGCAGTTCAGCAGCGTTTTGAGACCTGCTCTTTAAAGGAATCTGCAGGTCTCAAAACACTGGGGAAATCCGCACAAAAACCGAGGAAAATCCACAGCAAATCCGCACTAAATCCGCAGGTAAAACGCAGGTCATTTTATCTGCGGATTTAGCAAAATCTGCGCGGAAAATTCCACAGCAGATTCTGCAACGTCTGCACATACCCTTAACGACCAAGCCATTTTGTAGGTTAAGGACCAGGCCTATTTTTACAATTCTGACCACTGTCAATTTATGTGCTTATAGCTCTGGAACGCTTCAACGGATCTTGGCGATTCTGAGACTGTTTTCTCGTGACATATTGTACTTCATGGTAGTGGTAAAATTTCTTTGATATAACTTGCATTTATTTATGAAAAAAATGGAAATATGGCGAAAATTTTGAAAATTTTGCAATTTTCAAATTTTTTATTTTTATGCCCTTAAATCACAGAGATATGTCACAAAAATAGTTAATAAATAACATTTCTACATGTCTACTTTACATCAGCACAATTTTGGAAACAAAATTTTTATTTGTTAGGAAGTTATAAGTGTTAAAAGTTGACCAGCAATTTCTCATTTTTCCAACAAAATTTGGATTCCACACAAGTTTCCCAGCAGCACAGCTCTTATCTCTAACAATGTCACAGACACAGTGATAAGATGTAGCTGAGCTACTGTTTGCAGCATTTGACACACTGCTGTGATTAGATAGTTACATTTAGTATCCAATTACAGCAGTCAGAGATGCAGAGACGCTGTCATTGGTCCCTGCATCTCTTCACTGTCCTCCAAATGAAGTGATCACTCATGATCACGGCATCAGCAGGCTTAATCAGTCGGGGGCAGTGCTCAGCTAGTCCCTGGCTGTTCCAGCACCTCCCCCCGGCTCTCACAGCAGCAGATCAGCAGCTTCCACTGCCAGCTTCTCTGATCGGGTAGGAAGTGCTGCATCTCCTGTGCGATCATGCTGTGTTTGGTCAGTCAGATTGACTGACCAATCACAGCGATCTGGGTGCAGGGACTGATGTCATGGGTCCCTTCACCTCTTCCCCTGCCTCTCAGCTGTCGTAGACAGCTGTCGGCACTAAACTACCACTGTTTGTTTACACACAGTGGTAGATCAAAGCCATGACGTGCAGAGTATGTCAAGGTGCCAAAACTGACACCTGGCCATGACGGACTCTGCACGTCAGTGGACATTAAGGGGTTAATACATGAGTACCCCCAGGTACAACCAATCGCATGCATCTTTGTAAGACTGCCAATACCCATGGAAAGCAATTGATTTTAGTGGGGCCTTCTTACTACCTAGTGTTCTCCTGGAAAGACACGATTTTGGTGTTGATGACAATACATTTCCAACGTCCAAAAAGAAAAGCTTGCCTGCTCTGCTTAACAACTTAAAGTGGGTAATGGACATATCTATACTGTGTACTGTAATACACCAATTAGGTAATACAAACAGATAAAGGAAAATACCAAACATATAAATACACTCACGTAAACAACAAAGGTAAACACCGGGGAGTGGAGGATTGGGTTAAACTAAAGTAGGAGAAGAAAAGGAATTATCACAGGCTCAAACCCAGCAACAGTCCTAGCAACAGTCACAGATAAATTTTTAAAACACCTTACCCAACAATAACAACAACAGCGATCAACAACAGCCTCCAGCCATGCAGTATAAGCTTTCTCTGACAATGAATGCAAGGCAGGACCCAGTTTATATAGGAGATGGGAGTGGCCAACAGTGCACAGCTGAGAGCCTTAATGCAGGAAAGGTTCAGAGCAGATTAACCCCTGCACTGCTAAAAGAAACCTGCACTGTTTAGAAGCTCTTCACTTTCTCCTTCGTCTCATTGGGGGACACAGGACTGTGGGTGTATGCTACTGCAGCTAGGAGGCTGAAACTAAGTAGATATAAAAAAAGGTTAGCTCCTCCGCCGTATACACCTTGACACTGGTCGTAGGCGAACCCAGTTTATGCTTAGTGTCTGATGGAGGCACACGTCTGGCTTTCTTCAGACTTTTTTTTTTTCCATGAAAACAAGATAGGGGCAACGGACCTTTTGAAGGGTCCGATCTCCCCAAACCAATCAACGGGCAAGCACGTGGAGTACGCCTCCATGTATCCTCTCCGCAGCGTGGGACAATATGCCGGACTCTGCCCTGACCACCCTAGGGTAGTGAAGCCCTAGGCTGTACAGAAGCAAAAGGCTGTCCATGCGGCCTCCACTGCACCACCAATGCTGGACTGCGGTGGTGCAAGGAGGCGGACGGTCCCTTTCCTCATCCCCTGAAGGGTGACGGAGTTAGGTTGCCTGCATCGTCCTTTTTTACTTTTTCACAAAGCCCCCTCTAAGCCTGGTGAATGGGGAAGCTGGGAGGCTCGCAGGCGAAGTCCGTTCCTGGATGGGCGGGCGGAGGCATGGAGGGATCAGGCGGTGTCTCCGGCCTGGGTGTCCCCTCTCCCCCCAGCACGGTCGGGCGTTTAACTGGGGCCAGGCCTGGCTTCTCGGCGCTGGCTGCGGAGGGAAGTTCCACCTCCGGGGTCCCCGACTTCCGGCAGGCCTGGGGCGGGCTTCTCCAATATTTAGTCCCCGACCTTACCGGAAACTAGGCCGCGGCCTGAGCTCCTCCCCAGAGTCGCTTTTCCGGCGGGCCCGACACTCGGGGAGGGCACCGCCATAATCTAATCGCCGGCTTCGGCCGGAAGCTAAGCAGGCTCGGCTGGGTCTGGCCTAGCAGCGCAAATTTAGCCCCGGCTTCGGCCGGCGCTAGGACGCGTCCCGGGGAAGCGCCCCCAGCATCTCAGGACTGGGCAAAATATCCGCCCTCAACCCTATTTTAGCACGCCCCCCTGGACTGGGCGCGCTTTTTTGAAGCAAGGAAACTGCAGCATACAGCAGATGAGACACTCACGCCATCAAGGACGTCGGGGACACAGGACTGGGGGTGCTACTCCTCCAGCCTGATGCTCACTCCACTAACTCCGCTCGCTGCACCCTATTTTTTGGCTGCCAAAACATAGCGGATAGTCCAACATGTCCAAAGGGCTAAAACCACATAGTGCTGTATACCCATGCATTGCCTGTAGGTCCCCTTTTCCGCACGCCCAGATGATCGGGTCTGCGAAACCTGTGACTCTGAACGTGCCAGGAGCCCTCCCTATAACTGAGCCTAGTGCGTCAGGTCCCCCTAAGTGGGCCTTGTCTCTGTCACAGTCCATGGCGTCATACGAGAGCAATCGAGTCCCTTCAGCTCCCGATAGGGGCAGGGACAGTGGTTCACCCGTCTTGGAAGTCCTCATTTACAGGAACCTCGGCTTGCAGGCGCGCTCTCTCACCAGGCAGAGACGAGGGAAGCGAACCCACACAGCGTCGCCTGGCCGTCCGGGCCTCGGCATCCATCAGTTCCGTCTCTCGTCTCCCTCACCGGCGGAGGTGATGAGCAGGTTCGGACTCTGATTCCGAAGGGTCCCTCAACTAGAGGCACCTAATTGTCAGGAGACAATCGACAGTCTCATCGAGGCCATCAAACCCTTGGGGTAGACGATGATCCAACTTGACCTCTGGTCACAAGGTGTCCTTCAAGCGGGCCAAACAACCCTATAGGTATTTTGCGCTCACCCTGATTTGAGGACCTGGTGCAGCGCCACCGAGAGAGGCCAGACAGGCGCTTTTCGGACAAAAGGCTCTCAATACCAGATATCCTTTTCTCCTGAACTCCTTAGGAAATGGGCGGAATCTCCTCGGTGATCCTCCTGGTATCGCGGTTGGCATCTAAAATTCTCTTTTTCTTCCAGCGGTTCCTCGATTAGGGGTCCGACGGACCGTCTCATTGAAAGTTTGAGGCATCAGGCTCTGCTCTCTCTCCCTCTTTTGCAGCAACTTGGGTGGCTAAGGCCATGATATCCTGGTCGGAGTCTCTGAATAGAGCCCTCCACGGTAGGGATGTGCCATCAGAGGTAGTTGAGATCTCTAATCAGATCGCTCTTGCAGGAGATTTTTTGATTTATGCTTCCCCTGGATGCGGCAAATTGCGCATCACTAGCTGCCGCAAACGCGATTGCTATCAGGAGAGCCTTATGGTTGAGGACATGGCGAGCGGACTCAACCTCAAAGAAGTCCCTTACGTCCTTACCCTATCAGAGTGGCCGATTATTCGGCGAGAAGCTGGATCAGCTTATATCTGATTCCACAGGAGGGAAGAGCGGTTTTCTTCCTCAGCAAAAAAGTAAGCAGCCCTTTCGTCACCAGCTTCAGCCACGGTTTAGGGCCTTTCGCAACCCTGGTTGGGCACAGGCCGCAAGCTCCGGCGGCTCAGGTCGACCCAATCAGGCCAGAGATCGTCAGGTCTCTTACAAGACCAACCCTTTGGGAAGGATGCGATCCTACCAGCCAAAATCTAGAGGATCCAGGTCCACAAGTTTTCGGCCAAATGACTGGAGGCAGGATCCGGTCAATTCGTCCAGAGTGGGCGGCCGCCTACTCTGGTTTCGCCCCGCCTGGCACACGGTCACTCACGACAAGTGGGTCAGGGAGTTAGTCTCCTCGGGTACAAGATCGAGTTCATCAGCCGTCCCCAAATCATTTTTTCCCTCTCGTCTTCCCAGAGCAGAAACTCGGTTCGCGCCTTATTCAAGGCTGTCAAATCACTTCAGCGCAGCGGGTTTATCGTTCCAGTACCGGAGGTCGAGAGAGGTCAGGGTTCTATTCCAACCTGTTCATAGTACTCAAAAAGGACGGCGCTGTAAGGCCCATTCTGGACCTAAAGCGTCTGAACAGTTTGTCCGAGTTCGGCATTTCCGAATGGAGTCTCTCCGCTCTGTCATTGCGGCCATGGAAAAGGGGAATTTTTGGCGTCAATAGACATCCAGGATGCCTATCTTCACATCCCCATATTCCCCTCTCATCAGAGGTTTCTGCGGTTTGCCATCAACAACCTTCACTTTCAGTTCGCAGCCTTGCCCTTCGGGCTAGCCACAGCTCCCAGGGTGTTCACAAAGTCATGGCTGCCGTTGTGTCCATTCTGCACTCCGGGGGATAGTCATCTTGCCATATTTAACGACCTCCTCGTCAAGGGTCCGTCTTTTCAGGCCTGCGAAGAAAGTGTCAGCATCACGCTAGACACTCTGGTTCGCCTAGGGTGGCTGGTGAATTGAAAAAATCATCTCCTGTGCCATCTCGGAAGATCACCTTTCTGGGGATAATTTCGACACCGCTCGAGGTTTGACAATCCTCCCTCGGGACAAGGCCTAGTTCTCCGTCAGGAGGTACGGGTCCTTCGCCAGCCAGTTCCTCACACCATCCGGTTTTGTATGAAGGTCTTAGGAAGGATGGTGGCAGCAATCGAGGCCATTCCTTTTGCACAATTTCATCTTGCCCCCTTCAGCATGCCCTCTTGGCAGCTTGGGACAGGAACCCTTGCTCTCTCAACCTCCGGTGCGGTCTGTCCCTCAGGTCAGACGATTACATGGTGGACAGTGAGCGCCTCTCTTCAGCAGGGGAAATCCTTTCCCCCAGTCCATTGGCTGGTAGTCACAATGGACGCCAGCCTTCTCGGATGGAGAGCAGTGCTTCGCCACTACACAGCCCAGGGATCTTGGTCCCTGCAGGAATCAACCCTCCCGATCAACATACTAGAGATTCGGGCTGTTCGGCTGGCTCTGAGGCATTTTCATCACCATCTGGCTGGCCGCCCTGTCTGGATACAGTCGGACAACGCCACGGCCGTGGCATACATAAATCATCAGGGGGGTACCCGCAGCAGGGCGGCCATGCACGAGGTAAAACATATCCTTGGCCTGGGCAGAGAAAAATCACTCTGTGATATGGCAGTCCACATTCCGGGCGAGGAGAACTGGGCGGCGGACTTCCTCGGCCGTCAGGGTCTAGCGTCCGGGAATGGTCACTCCATCCCGACGTATTTCAGACAGATTTGCCTACGCTGGGGAACTCTGGATGTGGACCTGATGGCCTCCAGGATAAACGCCAAGGTACCCAACTTCGTCTCCCGATACCGGGATCCACAGGCAATTGCGGTGGACGCCTGGTTCTACCATGGAATCAGTTTCACCTCCCGTACTTGTTTCCGCCGTTAGCTCTGCTCCCAAAGGTGATCAGCAAGACAGAGGGAGTCTCAGCGATATTAGTCGCTCCAGATTGGCCTCGTCGCTCGTGGTACGCAGATCTGGTCAGCTGCTCGCCGAGCACCCTGGCGTCTGCTGTACGTGCGGACCTTCTCTCCAGGGCCCAGTTTACCACCAGAACTCAGGGGTCCTGTGTTTGACGGCCTGGCCTTGAGTCTTGGATCCTGACCAGGGCCGGATTCTCCCAGAAGGTCGCTGCCACAATGGCTAGCATCCGAATACCCGCTCGGCACGTATCTACCACCATACTTGGAAGGTCTTCTTTACATGGTGCAGGGAACACGGTTATTCCCCTCTCCAGTTTTCGATTCCAACATTCTGGCATTTCTCCAGGCTGGCCTAGATTCAGGCCTAGCGCCAAGTACTCTTAGAAGACAGATATCAGCCTTGTCTGTTCTTTTTCAGCGTAGAATTGCCACCAATTTACAAGTAAAAACCTTTATTCAGGGGGTTGTCCATGTAGTACCCCCCTATAGGGCTCCCTTAGAGGTCTGGGATCTCAACCTGGTTCTGGGAGTGCTGCAGGAATCTCCATTTGAGCCTCTTCAGGAGGTTTCTTTGACATACCTTTCTTGGAAGGTTGTGTTTCTGGTAGCCATAACATCCATAAGGCGGGTCTCGGAGCTGGCGGCACTATCTTGCCGAGCTCCGTACTTACTTTTTCATCACGATAAGGTGGTGCTCAGGCCAACACCACCTTTTTTGCCTAAGGTCGTGTCCTCATTTCATATCAATGAGGACATTGTTTTGCCCTCATTTTGCCCAGCGCCGACGCAGCGGGTGGAGAAAGCTCTCCATACGCTGGATCTGATGAGAGCACTCAGGAGGTATGTATCTCGGACGGCATCCTTTCTGCAGACGGACACGCTGTTCATCCTCCCTGAGGGTCGCAGGAAGGGACTCGCTGCCTCAAGATCAACTTTGGCCAGATGGATACGGTTAACTATTCAGGATGCCTACCGCATCAGAGGCGCAGTTGTTCCGGCAGGAATTAGGGCTCACTCCACGAGAGCTGTGGGTGCCTCCTGGGCTCTTCGGCATCATGCTTCGGCAGAACAGGTTTGTAAAGCGGCAACCTGGTCCAGTCTACATACTTTTTCCAAGCATTATAATATCCATACTCAGGCTTCAGGGATGCAAGTCTGGGTAGAAGGATTCTCCAGGCAGCGGTAGCGCACCTATAGGCAATGCCTGATTACGGCTTATACTGTGGAGTCGGTTTCCCACCCAAGGGACTGCTTTGGGACGTCCCACAGTCCTGTGTCCCCCAACGAGACGAAGGAGAAATATGGATTTTTGTGTTACTCACCGTAAAATCCTTTTCTCCGAGACGCTCATTGGTGGACACAGCACCCACCCTGATAGCCAGATGGCTTCGTTTTTAATTTAACTCCAATTTTTTCTGTTCCTGTGGTTTATTTCTGGATATATTGTACCTGTGTTAACGCTGATTTAGTTTTTGTCCTCCTACTGCTTTTTGCACTAAACTGGGTTCGCCTACGGCCAGTGTCAAGGTGTATACGGCGGAGGAGGAGCTAACCTTTTTTTATATCCTCTTAGTGTCAGCCTCCTAGCGGCAGTAGCATACACCCACAGTCCTGTGTCACCCAATGAGCGTCTCGGAGAAAAGGATTTTACGGTGAGTAACACAAAAATCTGTATTTCTTATTAATCAGTGCAGGAGTAGGAGAAATCAGACGTTGCTGTCTTCTTACTCCTCTCTGTCGTGGTAAACCTGTGACAATAATGCAAGCAATCAGATGGTCACCAGTGGACTAAATAATGAGTGGAATTTCATAAAAAAAAGTTTAAAAGTGTAAAAAAAAATTTTAATCACGCATCTTTTTTTAATATTTAAAATCAAAGAATTAAAAAGATTCTTATGAATAAACACATTTGTCATTTCCGTGTCTGTTAAAGTCTAAAGCATGAAATTATAAAATGTAATAACTCATATGTAAAGGGAATAAAGTAAGGAAAATTGAAACTCCTGAATTGACATATTTTGGTGATCTATTCCCCCTCCAAAAAATAAATGGAATGAAAAGTGATTTTGGACATTTTTTTCCCCATTTTTCTTTTACATTATATGGTAAAGTGATCAAGATTTTGTACAGCGCTGGCATGCGTTAAAAATACTATAATTTTCCTATTGATAGCTAGGATTTTGTCTTTTAGTGCCCAGTCTCAGAATGCCGTGGACGCTCATTTACACCGAACCGAGGGTCTCCTCTGACTGTGACTGTGGACTGGCAGACGATCAGGCAAGTGGAGAGTATCTTTTAAATCATGGCTTATGAGTCTCCTCACTATGACATGCCAGGCTTGGCTTGTCACTCTCCACATGGAGAAACATTACCCCTTAGACCCCATATCACTGCACTGCAAGACGTAGAAGTTTCTTTCATCTGCTCTGTGTATATTTTCCATTTGCCTACATGTCTGTTCTTGGCAAAAGCTTCTATAGATCAAAAAGTGAGTCACAAAAGGACGAGGACAATGCAGCATCAGTCTCCATACATGGGTTTTGCTGCCTGCGTCCTAGAACGCCTATTAAGAATAGATTTATAGAGGCGTCTTCACTCCATAAAGCAGATACTCTCTGAGATTTCCATATGAAAGAAATCGTGATTATATAATTATTACAAACGGAAAGGTTATAGGTTTTTATTCTGCCACTACTTGGCTCATCCAGGTGTTTTCTCTATTCATGGTGAGAACATTAGATTAGGCTCACTAAGGTATTTTAGCATAATGCTATTGTGTTGCTTTATTGCTTTAAGTGCAGTTTATTATTCTTTGTGTCTTTTTATTTTGATGTTTCCTGCCCTTATTATCTAACTGAGACGCAACCAGTTTAACACACAACATATTCTCATCTTTACTTTGTGGAACAGAAAAAAATCATGTTTGATCAATTTCACATTACAGAAAAGATAGAGCCACTTATAGGTAAAGGAAACCAATGAAGCTTAATGAAAAGGTAAGGGTGATCTTTTCCAAATAATGTACCCCTACCCTATATTAACCCCTTCATGACCCAGCCTATTTTGACCTTAAAGACCTTGCCATTTTTTGCAATTCTGACCAGTGTCCCTTTATGAGGTAATAACTCAGGAACGCTTCAACGGATCCTAGCGATTCTGAGATTGTTTTTTCGTGACATATTGGGCTTCATGTTAGTGGTAAATTTAAGTCGATAATTTTTGCGTTTATATGTGAAAAAAATGGAAATTTGGCGAAAATTTTGAAATTTTGTAATTTTCAAATTTTTAATTTTTATTCTGTTAAACTAGAGAGTTATGTGACACAAAATAGTTAATAAATAACATTTCCCACATGTCTACTTTACATCAGCACAATTTTGGGAACAACATTTTTTTTTGTTAGGAAGTTATAAGGGTTAAAAGTTGACCAGCGATTTCTCATTTTTACAGCAAAATTTACAAAACCATTTTTTTTAGGGACCACCTCACATTTGAAGTCACTTTGAGGGGTCTATATGGCAGAAAATACCCAAACGTGACACCTTTATAAAAACTGCACCCCTCAAGCTACTCAAAACTACATTCAAGAAGATTATTAACCCTTCAGGTGCTTCACAGGAACTAAAGCAACGTGTAAGGAAAAAATGGACATTTTAATTTTTCCAACAAAAATTTTCTTTTAGCATCAATTTTTTCATTTTTACATGGGCATCAGGATAAAATGGATCCTAAAATTTGTTGGGCAATTTCTCCTGAGTACACAGATACCTCATATGTGGTCATAAACCACTGTATGGGCGCACGGCAGGGCTCAGAAGGGAAGGAGCGCCATTTGACTTTTTGAATGGAAAATATGCTGGAATATTTAGCGGTTGCCATGTCACATTTGGAGAGTCCCTGTGTGCCTAAACATTGGAGCTCCCCCACAAGTGACCCCATTTTGGAAACTAGACCCCCTAAGGAACTTATCTAGATGCATAGTGATCATTTTGAACCCCCAGGTGCTTCACAAATTGATCTGTAAAAAAAAGAAAGTACTTTTTTTTCACAAAAATTTTCTTTTAGCCTCAGTTTTTTATTTCAGCTGCAGATGGAAGGAAGAGAGCCACAGTATTCATTACTGATGGGTAGGCGGAGCCCCAGATCAGGATGTCACCTCAGATCAAAAGAGTGCTGACTGGCTGGCCCCTCCAGCTCGGGCTCCTCCTACTCAGCTCCAGTCTAAGATTTGAGGTCCAGAAGGATGGTCGCTGCTAATGCAGCTCCTCAGAAGATTTTATTATTTTATATTCGGACAGGAGACCTGGATCACTAGTTGGTCTAGAGGTCTCAGGGGTACCAGCGCTGCTGTACCCCAACCTCTCCCTTGGCGGATCTGTACTTACTCAAAGTCCCTGCAGAATCCTTGCCGGCCCTGGGGGATGAGGAGAGCTTCCCTGGCGGACGCAAACCACACGTGCGGTCACTGCGTTCCTCGCCCTGGGGGGAAGCATGGGCATAGCGCCAGAAACCCCTGAGGGTCCCTGTGGCGCCTTGGCTGGTGAGTACTCCACACAAAATTTTATTATTAATGTGTGAGTGCTTTAGCGTCTGATGACAGCGCTATTACATGTATATCAGTATGCTTCAGCGCTGCGGTGACAGCGCTATTACATGTTTATCAGTGTTTTTCACCAGCCTCTCCCTTGGCGGATCTGTAATTACATAATGGTCCCTGCAGAATCCTTGCCGGCCCTGGGGGATGAGGAGAGTTTTCCCTGGCGGGGGCGCAAACCACACGCTGGGTCACTGCGCTTCCCGCCCTGGGGGGAAGCATGGGCATAGCGCCAGAAACCCTTAGGGGTCCCTGTGGCGCTGAGCTGATGAGTTTTCCACACAATTTTTATTATAATAATGTGTGAGTGCTTCAGCGCTGCGGTGACAGCGCTACTACTGTATGTCAGTATGCTTCAGCGCTGCTGTGACAGCGCTGTTACATTGTAGATGTGGTGATCTTTTGTCCGCAGGCAGTTAGCTGCAGGACAGAGAGGGAGCAGGAGCGGGGGAGTTCGCGCTCAACATTTGAGCTAGCAGGGGGCGGGCCTATCTATTCCCGGTCTTTTGAGCAGGAAGACGCGCGCTCTGGCGTTTCTCCTGCGACTCCCTCACTGTGGCGGCCATTACACAGGCTCCTGGGCTCCTCAGACCGCTCCTCTCCTCATAAGACACCACGGCCAGCTGGGTGAGTGCTGATTCCTCACCCTGCAGCGCAGCGATCGCTATCCTGCAGCTGCAGTCTCATTAGAGACATAAAATTGGCTGGGACTCACACTTCATATATATATATGTTGTGGTGAGTTTGCAATATTAACCCTTCTGAGGGTTATTTCTACCAGAAAAATTTTTTGACTAAATACCGCTGGGGTAACCTTGCCTGGTGGAGCGTTAACCCTTCAGCATATATAAAAAAAAAAAAAAAAAAAAAAAAGAAAAACCGCATAGATTTTGCTGGTATTACCGCTTTGACCTGTTCTTACAGGTGAGACATGTCTGAACAGAGTTCAGATGCCGCGGATCACGTCCCAGTGCCATTGCGGCAATCAGATACGCAGACCTCCACAACGTCTAGCGCTGCGGTCGACAGCGGTGAAAAATTGGACGATATCGCTCGATCGATCAACAACTTGTCTGACCTTTTAGGTCAATATGTGTCTGCTAATTCTTCTCAGAGGAAGCGACGCAGGCCGTTACCGGCCTCTACACGGAGCGAGTCAGACGTATCTGATATTGGGCAGAGTTCCCCTTTAAATTCGGATGGAGAAATATCCGATTCAGATGCGGACGAGCCGCAGGGGCGTTCCTCTATGGCGAAGCGTACGGAGGCGCATGTTCCAGGAGTCCCGTGCTTCGCGTACAACATTGCCAGCTCTGGATGAGCTTAATAGTGTAATAGAGGAGGAACGTCTATGTCCAGATAAGCGTTTTCATGGAACGCATTTCTTGGATACACTTTATCCTTGCTCTGCGGAGTTAAAGGCTAATTGGACTTCTGCTCCTGAAGTGGATGTGTCTTTATCTCAGCTTAATAAATCCTCACTACTCCCTATTAAGGGAAAAGCGAGCTTACAGGAGCCTTTGGATAGAAAAGCAGAATTGGCGGCAAAAGCAAGCTATGAGGCTGCGGGTCATGGATTCCGAGCAGTGCTAGGATCCATGTGTGCTGCTAGAGCTTCTCTAAGTTGGTTGGCACGTCTGAAGACGGAGTTGCACAATGAATCTCCGTTATCTGAGATACGGGAAACTTGTGAATGGTTAGAAACGGCAGCCTGTTATATCTTTGATGCCGGTCTGGATACGGCATCTCTGCTGGCCAAAGCGCAAGCTTCAGCGGTCACAGTCAGAAGAGCTTTATGGCTCAGACAGTGGGCCGGGGACGCAGTTTCCAAACAAGGGTTGTTGGCCTTACCTTACAAGGGTGGCCATCTTTTTGGATCTGACCTCACAGAGCTGATTTCCAAGGCTAAGGCGAAGGAATCAGCATTACCACAGCGTAGGGCCATGGCCTCGGTGTCCAGTAGGCCTGGTGTCTATAGTGGTCGGCGGTCCTTTCGGGGCCGAGGACGATCTAGTCACTCCTCGTGGGGATCGGGTCGTCCTTCCTTCTCAGGAAAGAAATCCTCTCAGAAAACTCGTACTTCCTGGAAGCAGAGTTTCCGCCAGGACAAGCGGGAACTTGACAAGAAGCCCGCAAAGTCTAATTGACGCCAGGGGTCCACTCGAGGATTCTCGAGTGGGGGGTCGCCTGCTTCTTTTCAAGGCGACTTGGATGGCTCGCGTTCCAGATTCCTGGGCAACGCGGATTGTGTCGGCAGGCTATTTCATAGAGTTTGCTTCTCGACCCCCAAATGTTTTTTGTCAGTCTCGCGTTCCGTCGGAACCCGAGCTTGTTGTCGCTCTACAGCGAGAGGTCGAATCTCTGCTACAAAAGGGTGTAGTGATACCGGTTCCGTCAGAGGACCGAGGAAAAGGTTTTTATTCCAACCTTTTTATAGTTCCCAAAAAGGAGAACAAATTTCGCCCGATTCTGGATCTCAAGCGATTAAACCGGCATGTCCATGCCCGGAAATTTCGCATGGAGTCGCTTCGTTCCGTTGTGGCAGCTCTGTCACAGAACGATTTTCTGATGTCAATCGACATTCGCGACGCCTATTTGCATATTCCCATCGGAAAGGCTCATCAGCGCTTTCTTCGATTTGCCATAGGTCAGAATCATTACCAGTTCGTGGCTCTGCCGTTCGGCTTAGCCTCAGCGCCAAGGGTCTTTACAAAAATTCTGGCGCCTCTCATGGCAATCCTTCGAAGACAGGGGATTACGATTCTCCCTTATCTGGACGATCTTTTGATCATGGCTTCCTCGGAGGAGGAGGCGTTGACGGCTCGGGATTTGTCTCTTCAGTTTCTGAAGGACTTCGGTTGGCTGGTCAATTGGGAGAAGTCGTCCCTGGAACCATCGAGGACAATCCTCTTTTTGGGAATGCATCTCGACACGTTTCGGTCGGTAGTTTCCCTACCACCAGACAAACAGTCATGTCTTCTTCGACATGTACAGATTATGAGATCCTCAACGGCAATGTCTCTACGGAAGTGTATGCGTCTTCTAGGACTGATGGTGGCGTCCATGGAGGCAATTCCTTTTGCCCAGTTCCACTCCAGGACTCTTCAAAGGTTCATCTTGAGTCGATGGAATCAGTCGCAATCGCTGGATTGCAGTGTCACCATTTCTCGCGCGGTGCGGGATTCTCTAGAATGGTGGTTACGTCCAGGGGCATTCTCCTGGGGAAGTCTTTCCTCCCTCCGAAGTGGTCAGTCATAACCACCGATGCCAGCCTGACGGGCTGGGGGGGTGTTTGGAACAATCTCTGGATTCAGGGGGTATGGTCATCGGAAGAGTCTGTGCTTCCGATCAACATCCTGGAATTGAGGGCGATTTTCCTTTGCCTCCAACATTGGACGGTCCCTTTGAGCGGTCTGCCAGTCCGTGTGCAGACAGACAATGCGACGGCTGTCGCGTATATCAATCACCAAGGTGGGACAAGGAGTTCCAGACTCATGGTAGAGGTGTCCCGAATTCTGATTTGGGCAGAGGCCAATGTACCAGCCATTTCGGCGATTCACATTCCAGGGGTTCAGAATGTTACAGCGGACTTTCTCAGTCGCAGAAGGATGGATTCCGGGGAATGGAGCCTCCATCCGGATGTGTTTGCACTACTGTGCTCTCGCTGGGGAACCCCCCAAGTGGATTTGATGGCATCCAGGTTCAATGCCAAGTTACCGACATTCATGTCCAGGTACAAGGATCCGAAGGCGGTGGCGGTGGATGCTCTAGTGGCTCAGTGGGATCAGTTCGAGCTGATCTATGTATTCCCGCCGATATCCTTACTTCCTCTAGTACTGCGTCGGATCAGACTAGAGAGAATTCCAGCTATTTTGATAGCTCCAGACTGGCCAAGAAGGGTGTGGTTCTCGACAATAATGTCGCTGTTGGCGGCACCTCCTTTTCCACTCCCTCTTCAACCGGACTTGTTGACTCAGGGGCCCGTTTGTCATCCGGACTTGATGTCCCTGCGTTTGACGGCGTGGCTCTTGAGACCGAAATCTTGACCCGTAGAGGTTTCTCAGCCGAGGTCATTGCTACCCTTCGTGCTGCAAGATGTCCGGCTACTACTAGGATTTACCACAAAATTTGGGAAACCTTCTTTTCGTGGTGTTTGGGGTCCTCTCGGAACCCGAGAAAATTTTCCATTCCCAACCTGTTGGCTTTTCTACAGCATGGGCTAGACAAGGGTTTGGCAGTAAGCACTCTGAAAGGTCAGATTTCTGCTCTGTCCTTATTGTTTCGGAGAACCATTGCTTCAAATAGAGACGTGCTCTCCTTTTTCCGAGGTATATCTCGTAAGTTTCCGCCGCGGAAGGCACCCGTGTCTCCTTGGCGGCTCAACCTTGTTTTGGAGGCTCTTCAGCATAAACCTTTTGAGCCTATGGTTTCTGCTAGCCTTTCTTTACTTTCTTGGAAGGTGGCTTTCCTTGTTGCAGTCACTTCCTTGAGGAGAGTTTCTGAGTTGGCAGCTCTTTCTTGTTCGCCTCCTTTTCTGGAGTTTTTTCCGGATCGTGTAGTGCTTCGCACTCGGGGTGATTTTTTGCCTAAAGTGGTGTCACAATTTCATGTCAACCAGGATATTGTGTTGCCTTCATTCTGCCCGGATCCGAAGAATGTGAAAGAGCGAGCTTTACACACATTGGATTTAGTGCGGGCCTTGAAGTTTTATCTATCTATTACTCAAGGTTTTCGTAAGACGGACTCCCTGTTTGTGGCTCCAGCAGGTCGTCGGCGTGGTCAACGAGCTTCCAAGGATTCTATAGCTCGTTGGATCCGGTCAGCTATTTTGGAAGCTTACCGTCTTCGGGGTGAATCTTGCCCGTTTAAGATTCGAGCCCATTCTACGAGAGCTGTGGCCTCATCGTGGGCTTTTCATCAAGGTGCCTCGGCAGTGCAGCTCTGCCGAGCGGCAACTTGGCGCTCTGTCCACACGTTACAAAGTTTTATAAAGTGGACGTCAGTGCTTCCGCTGATGCAGCCCTCGGACGTAGGGTCCTGCAGGCAGCTGTAGTTTAAAGTTCTGGATGAACTTGTGTTTAGCGCTGGTTGCGCTTTGTTGTTAAGGTTGTTGGGTTTCTGCCTTTTATTGGTTTTTCCCACCCTTATTTTTGAACTGCTTTGGGACGTCCCATCAGTAATGAATACTGTGGCTCTCTTCCTTCCATCTGCAGCTGAAACACGGATTTTGGTAAGAACTTACCTGTAAAATCCTTTTCAGCGAAGGAAGGAAGAGAGACACAGCACCCTCCCAAGGCAGAAGTGTGTTGATGTTTTCAGATGCAGCGCGACCCTTATCTGATAGCGATTATCTGGGCTGAGGTCAGCGCGCTAAGGCTCTGTTCCAGCATCGCCAGCTCATCGCAGTAGTCAGGTTCCGTGAGTAGTACCTGGAACTCTGTGGTTTTTGGCTTTCTTTGCATGCATAACCTGTATCCTTGTGTTTTTTCTCTGAAGTTCCTTCAGAAGGGGTTATGTTGCTCCGCTGGTGATCTTGGCTCTTTTCCTCAAAGCTTTGGTACGACTGGAGCTGAGTAGGAGGAGCCCGAGCTGGAGGGGCCAGCCAGTCAGCACTCTTTTGATCTGAGGTGACATCCTGATCTGGGGCTCCGCCTACCCATAAGTAATGAATACTGTGTTCTCCCTTCCTTCGCTGAAAAGGATTTTACAGGTAAGTTCTTACCAAAATCCGTGTTTTCACTATGGCAACAGTATAAATTGGATCCTAAAATTTGTTGGCAATTTTCCTGAGTACACAGATACTCATATTGGTCAGAAACCACTGTTGGGCGCATGGCAGGCTCAGAAGGGAGCGCGCCATTTGACTTTTGAATGGAAAATAGCTGGAATATTTAGGGTTGCCATGTCGAATTTGGAGAGTCCACGTGTGCCTAAACATTGAGTCCCCACAGTGACCCCATTTGGAACTAGACCCCCTAAGGAAATTATCTAGATGCATAGTGAGTACTTTGAACCCCAGGTGCTTCACAAATTGATCGTAAATAAAGAAAGTCTTTTTTTTCACAAATTTTCTTTTAGCCTCAGTTTTTCATTTTCACATGGGCACAGTATAAAATTGGATCCTAAAATTTGTTGGGCAATTTCTCCTGAGTACACAGATACCTCATATGTGGTCATAAACCACTGTTTGGGCGCATGGCAGGGCTCAGAAGGGAAGCAGCGCCATTTGACTTTTTGAATGGAAAATATGCTGGAAATTTAGCAGTTGCCATGTCGCATTTGGAGAGTCCCTGTGTGCCTAAACATTGGAGCTCCCCCACAAGTGACCCCATTTTGGAAACTAGACCCCCTAAGGAACTTATCTAGATGCATAGTGAGCACTTTGAACCCCCAGGTGCTTCACAAATTTGATCCGTAAAATAAAAGAAAGTACTTTTTTTTCACAAAAATTTTCTTTTAGCCTCAGTTTTTTTCATTTTCACATGGGCAACAGTATAAATTGGATCCTAAAATTTGTTGGGCAATTTCTCCTGAGTACACAGATACCTCATATGTGGTCATAAACCACTGTTTGGGCGCATGGCAGGGCTCAGAAGGGAAGCAGCGCCATTTGACTTTTTGAATGGAAATATGCTGGAATATTTAGCGGTTGCCATGTCGCATTTGAGAGTCCCTGTGTGCTAAACATTGGAGCTCCCCACAAGTGACCCATTTTGGAAACTAGACCCCCTAAGGAACTTATCTAGATGCATAGTGAGCACTTTGAACCCCCAGGTGCTTCACAAATTGATCCGTAAAAAAAAGAAAGTACTTTTTTTTCACAAAAATTTTCTTTTAGCCTCAGTTTTTTTCATTTTCACATGGGCAACAGTATAAATTGGATCCTAAAATTTGTTGGGCAATTTCTCCTGAGTACACAGATACCTCATATGTGGTCATAAACCACTGTTGGGCGCACGGCAGGGCTCAGAAGGGAAGGAGCGCCATTTGACTTTTTGAATGGAAAATATGCTGGAATATTTAGCGGTTGCCATGTCGCATTTGGAGAGTCCCTGTGTGCCTAAACATTGGAGCTCCCCCACAAGTGACCCCATTTTGGAAACTAGACCCCCTAAGGAACTTATCTAGATGCATAGTGAGCACTTTGAACCCCAGGTGCTTCACAAATTGATCCGTAAAAAAAAGAAAGTACTTTTTTTTCACAAAAATTTTCTTTTAGCCTCAGTTTTTTTCATTTTCACATGGGCAACAGTATAAATTGGATTCTAAAATTTGTTGGGCAATTTCTCCTGAGTACACAGATACCTCATTTGTGATCATAAACCACTGTTTGGGCGCACGGCAGGGCTCAGAAGGGAAGGAGCGCCATTTGACTTTTTGAATAGAAAATATGCTGGAATATTTAGCGTTGCCATGTCGCATTTGGAGAGTTCCTGTGTGCCTAAACATTGGAGCTCCCCCACAAGTGACCCCATTTTGGAAACTAGACGCCCTAAGGAACTTATCTAGATGCATAGTGAGCACTTTGAACCCCCCAGGTGCTTTACAGAAGTTTATAACGCAGAGCCGTGAAAATAAAATATCATTTTTTTTTCTCAAAAAATGATTTTTTAGCCCACTATTTTTTATTTTCACAATGGTTACAGGAGAAATTGGACCCCGAAAGTTGTTGTCCAGTTTGTCCTGAGTACGCTAGTACCCCATATGTGGGGGGAACCACTGTTTGGGCACACGTCAGGGCTCGGAAGGGATGTAGTGACGCTTTGAAATGCCAACTTGATGGAATGGTCTGCGGGCATCTTGTTACGTTTGCAGAGCCCCTGATGCGCCTAAACAGTAGAAACTCCCCACAAGTGACCCCATTTTGGAAACTAGACACCGCAAAGAACTTATCTAGATGTGTGGTGAGCACTTTGAACCCCCAAGGGCTACACAGAAGTTTATAACGCCCGGCATGAAAATAAAAAAATCATATTTTTTCCACAATCAGATCTTTTAGTCCCCAATTTTTTATTTTCCCAAGGGTAACATGAGAAATTAGACCCCAAAAGTTGTTGTCCAATTTGTCCTGAGTATGCTGATATCCCATATGTGGGAGAAAACTACTGTATGGGCACACGTCGGGGCTCGGATGGGAAGTAGTGACCTTTTGAAATGCCCACTTGATGGAATGGTCTTCGGGCGTCATGTTACGTTTGCAGAGTCACTGATGTGCCTAAACAGTAGAAACTCCCCACAAGTGACCCCATTTTGGAAACTAGATCCCACAAAGAACTCCTCTAGATGTGTGGTGAGCACTTTGAATCTCCAAGTCCTTCACAGAAGTTTATAACGCAGAGCCGTGAAAATATAAAATCATTTTTTTTCCACAAAAATAATTTTTAGTCCCCAATTTTTTTTCCCAATGTTAACAGGAGAAATTAGAACCCCCAAAGTTGTTGTGCAATTTTTCCCGAGTACGCTGATACCTCATATGTGGGGATAAACCACTGTTTGGGCATACGTCGGGGCTTGGAATAAAGGAGCACTGTTTGACTTTTTGAACGCAAAATTTGCAGGAATCAATGGTGGCGCCATGTCGCGTATGGAGACCCCCTGATGTGCCTAAATAGTGGAAACCCCTCAATTCTAACTCCAACCCTAACCCCAACACACCCCTAACGCCTACACACACCTAACCCTAATACAAACCCTAATCATAACCCTAACCCCAACACACCCCTAACCCTAATCCCAACTCTAACCATAAACCTAACTACAAGCCTAACCCTAATTCCAACCCTAACCCAAATTCCAACCCTAACCGTAATTCTAACCTTAGCCCTAATGCTAACCCTAACCCTAGTTCTAACCCTAAGGCTGGGTTCAATATTAGCGATATTACCAGCCCGTATCAACACGAATGCGCGTGACCGGCGTAACGGTATAGCATAACGCGATCGCGTAGCAATACCCGCGCGCAGATGAATCAGCAGATAATCGCCGCGGATCAGCAGCAAATCCGCCGCGATCAGCAGCGAAATCCGCCGCGGATCAGCAGCGAAATCGCCGCGGATCGCAGCGAAATCCGCCGCGGATCCGAGCGAAATCCGCTCGCGATCAGCAGCGAAATCCGCCGCGGATCAGCAGCGAAATCCGCCGCGATCAGCAGCGAAATCCGCCGCGGATCAGCAGCGAATCAATCCGCCGCGATCAGCAGCGAAATCCGCCGCGGATCGCAGCGAAATCCGCCGCGGATCAGCAGCGAAATCCGCCGGATCAGCAGCGAAATCCGCGCGATCAGCAGCGAAATCCGCCGCGGGTCAGCAGCGAAATCCGCCGCGGATCAGCAGCGAAATCCGCCGCGATCAGCAGCGAAATCCGCCGCGGATCAGCAGCGAATTCCGCCGCGGATCAGCAGCGAAATCCGCCGCGGATCAGCAGCGAAATCCGCCGCGGATCAGCAGCGAAATCCGCCGCCGATCAGCAGCGAAATCCGCCGCCGATCAGCAGCGAAATCCGCCGCGGATCAGCGCGAAATCCGCCGCGGATCAGCAGCGAAGTCCGCCGCGGATCAGCAGCGAATCGCCGCGGAT
This sequence comes from Oophaga sylvatica, assembly GCA_033576555.1. Taxonomy (NCBI): domain Eukaryota; kingdom Metazoa; phylum Chordata; class Amphibia; order Anura; family Dendrobatidae; genus Oophaga; species Oophaga sylvatica. The sequence continues at coordinate 494,298,472 of JARQOD010000005.1, forward strand.
CAGCAGCGAAATCCGCCGCGGATCAGCAGCGAAGTCCGCCGCGGATCAGCAGCGAAAATCCGCCGCGGATCAGCAGCGAAATCCGCCGCGGATCAGCAGCGAAATCCGCCGCGGATCAGCAGCGAAATCCGCCGCGGATCCGCAGCGAAATCAGCTGCGGATCAGCAGCAAAATCCGCTAGGAAAAAAAAAAAAATTCTTTATTTTTTTATTTGTCCCTACCTATGATAAAGGGGGGTTCATTTACTTTTTTTTATTTTGATCACTGTGACAGTTTATCACAGTGATCAAAATAAATTTTTGAACACTGGGGGACGCACTGCCGCGCATGCGCCCGCCATTTTCCAATATGGCGGCGCCCATGAAGAGGCCCGGGCGGACGCCGGGCCCGATCGTGGGACATCGGTGGATCGGGAGAGGTGAGTAGGGGGTCGGAAGGCTGGGGGGGGGATAGGAAGTGGGGGCAGTGGACCAAAAGAGGGGGGAGCTGTAAGTGACGGCGGTGACCGATCGCTGCCATCTTTCGGTGGCGGCGGCCGATCACCGCCGTGAATCCGTGTGGGGGGTCAGGGCTCGGTCTCCAGCCATGGCAGATGCTATTGCAGCATCGGCCATGGCTGGATTGTAATATTTCACCAATTAAATTGGTGAAATATTACACATTGCTCTGATTGGCTGTTTCACTTTAACAGCCAATCAGAGCGATCGTGGCCACGGGGGGGTTAAGCCAACCCCCCTGTGGTGAAGCACAAAGGGTCCTGTAACTGCGGGTCGGTGACCTTTGAGTGACCCCGGTCTCCCGGCCCGCAGGGACGAGATCCTTTCATGACGCCACATAGGCGTCATGGGTCGGATTGGCACAGGTTTTCATGACGCCTACGTGGCGTCATGGGTCGGGAAGGGGTTAATGAGGAGAAACAAAACCTCTGAACAGTGCTGTCTACAGATTGGTGTCCTTGGTTTGATGATGCTAGAAATTCAGTCATGTTTCAAGGCTCTTTGAAGGGATTGGCCACTACTTGAACAACCCCCTTCTCAATCCGTATGTTTGCCCCCAGTAAAATAATAACATTTATACTCCCCTCTGGTGCCAGTACTGTTCCAACGGTGTCAGCAATGTCTCTCTGGGGCTATAGCAGCTCTCACTTCCTCCGGATGTAAATGATTTGTCTGAAGGCAGGGAGAATGAAGCTGCCGTTGACTGGCTGTAGGGATCTCTTGACATAATGTCATGCAAGCCCCAGGAGAGAAATGCCGACACTGCAAGAACGACGCCGAAAGTGAGTATAATTTTATCGTGAAGGTTGAGGAGGGGTTGTCAAAGTAGAGGCCAACCCCTTTAAAGTCTATATGCACCTTCATACAGAAATTTCTTGTTATTGCTTTTTTGCTTCCTAAATTCAAAGTTAAGTAACTTTCTAATTTGTTTTTATTTAAGGGCTTGTCTACTTTTCGGACATCCCCTTCTCAATTACTATATTTTCACCCTTTAAAATAAAAAACATTTTCTCCTTCGTCTCATTGGGGGACACAGGACTGTGTGACTGTGTGGGTGTATGCTACTGCCGCTAGGAGGCTGACACTAAGTAAACATAAAAAAGGTTAGCTCCTCCTCCGCCGTATACACCTCAGCACTGGCCGCAGGCAAACCCAGTTATTGCTTAGTGTCTGATGGAGGCACACGTCTGGTTCTTTTTCCAGACCATTTTTTTTTTTTTTCTCCCACGAAGATGAGATAGGGGCGACGGATCCTATTGAAAGGGTCCGATCTCCCCAAACCATCAACGGGCGAGCACGTGGAGTAAAGCCTCCAACGTATCCTCTCCCGCAACGTGGGACCGAATGCCGGACTTAGCCCTGACCACCCTGAGGTATTGAAACCCTAGGTTGTACAGAGGCAGGAGTTTGTCCGTGCAGCCCCCACTGCGCCACCAATGCTAGACTGCGGTGCTGCAAGGAGGCGGACGGTCCCTCTCCTCATCCCCTGTAGGGGTGATGGAGTTAGGGTTCCTGCACCGTCCCACCTTTTTTACTACGAAGCCCCCCTCTAAATGCATCAGGCGGAATGGCTCACCTTTTTGAAACTGGAGAAGATACTGGAACAGTTCCCGGGAATAACGCCGCACGCATGGAACGGTGAGCGGCCGGAGCACCGCAAGTTTCGCAGGCGTCTGTGATCAGACTCTGCTTCCAGCCAGGTACAGGCTCCTGGCTCGTGTTCCGTCCCCCCCCCCCCCCCGGGGGCGTCAGCTCCCGATGCCCGCCCCCCGACTCCTGGGTGGACGGCCGAAAATTCAGTCCCTGGCCTCGGCGGTGTTAGGCCTCGGGCAAAAATTTAGTCCCCGGGGACTAGGGCCGAAATATAGCGTCCGGCCCCGGCCAGAAGGTAGGCCGCGGTCGCGGGGATCCGCCCCCGGCATTGTCACCTTCCGGCGGGCCCGCCCTCTGATTTTGGGGCGGCCTAACGGCGCCAAGGAAATGCATCCGGCCGCGGTCTCTGTCGGCCGGTTGGCTGGGCCGCGGCTGCAAATTTAGTCCCGGCTTCTGCCGGGGACTAGGCCGCGGCCCAAGATATAGCGTCCGGCGTCGGCCGGAGGGTAGGCCGCGGTCGCGGGGATCCGCCCCCGGCATCGTCTCCTTCCGGCGGGCCCGACCTCTGATTTTGGGGCGGCCTCCGCCGGAAATCTAGGCCGCGGCTTCGGCCGGTGCTAGGCCGCGGCTGTAAATTTAGTCCCCGGCTTTTGCTGGAGACTAGGCCGCGGCTGGAGGCGGGTCTCTGACGGCTAGGCCGCGCCTCTCGACCCTCCCCCTAAGGCTCGGCTACATGAGCTCGCCTTCCTAACAGGGGAGCGCTCTTTTTTGAAAAATTTGGAGTCAGACGCCACTGCTACGCGGTTTAAGGACGCAGGGGGTACAGGACTGGGGTAAGTGCTTCTACCTCCAGCCTGGTTGTTCCGCTTCACTAGGTACTTTTGCTCCCCTCTGACACTCCGTTTCACTGACCGTCGCACATCCAGTTCATTGCGGACTCTGTGATAGACTCAGCATGTCCAGAAGAATTAAAGCTCATACGGTACTGTATACCGCATGCATTGCCTGTAGGTCCCCTTTTCCGCGCGCCCAGATTACTCGGGTCTGCGAAGCCTGTGACTCCGAACGGGCTCAGGAACCCGCTCCTATTGCGGAACCCAGTGCGTCAGGTCCCCCTGAATGGGCTCTGTCCCTGACTCAATCTGTGGCATCATTAACAAGAGCATTCGAGTCCCTTCAAGCTCCCGATAGGAGCAGGGACAGTGGTTCACCCGTCTTGGCGACGTCTCATGAACCTCCGGCCTGCAGGGGCCGCGCTCTCACTAGGCAGACGCAGGGGAAGCGAACCCACACTGCGTCGCCTTTGCCGTCCGGGGCCTCGGCATCTTTCAGTTCCGTCTCCCGCTCTCCCTCACCTCTGACAAGTGATCAGTATTCGGATTCTGATTCAGAAGGGTCCCTTAATTTAGAGGCACCAAATTGTCAGGACACAATTGACAGTTTGATTGAAGCTGTCAATCAAACCTTGGGGATAGACGATGAGTCCACCTTGACCTCCGGTCATAAGGTGTCCTTCAAAAGAGCCAGGCAAGCTCATAAGGTTTTTGGATCTCATCCTGAGTTTGAGGAGCTAGTGCAGCGCCACCGGGAGAAACCGGACAAGCGCTTCGCAGGACAAAAGGCTCTCAATACTAGATATCCTTTTGCTCCTGAGCTTCTTAAGAAGTGGGCGGAATCTCCTGCGGTTGATCCTCCTGTGTCGCGTTTGGCGTCTAAAACGCTCCTCTCCCTTCCTAACGGTTCCTCGATCAAGGAACCAACGGATCGTCTGATTGAAAGTTTGGCCCGCTCGGTGTTTGAAGCATCGGTTCTGCTCTCTCTCCTTCTTTTGCAGCGACTTGGGTTGCTAAGGCCATGATATCCTGGTCGGAGTCTCTAAATAGAGCTCTTCATGGTATAGAGGTACCGTCTGAAGTAACCGAGATTTCTAATCAGATAGCGCTTGCAGGAGACTTCTTAATTAATGCGTCCATGGATGCGGCAAATTGCGCAGCCCTAGCTTGCTGCTAATGCAATTGCCATCAGAAGATCTTTGTGGCTGAGAACCTGGCGAGCAGATTCAATCTCAAAGAAATCGCTTACATCCTTACCATATCAGAGTGGTCGGTTATTTGGCGAAAGGTTGGATCAGCTCATATCTGATGCGACGGGAGGGAAGAGCAGTTTCCTTCCTCAGCAAAAGATTAAGCAGCCTTTTCGCCGACAGCTTCAGCCTCGCTTTAGGGCCTTTCGTAACCCAGGTTGGGCCGCGCCAGCTACCTCCAGCGGTTCAGGTCGACCTAATCAGGCCAGAGATCGTCAGGTCTCCTACAGGACCAACCCTCTGGGAAGAGGGCGATCTCAACAACCAAGATCTAGAGGGTCCAAACCCCAGAGATATTCGGACAAATGACTGGAGGCAGAATCCGGTCAATTTATCCAGAGTAGGCGGCCGCTTACTCTGGTTTCGCCCCATTTGGCTATCGATTACTCACGACGAGTGGGTCCGGGAGTTAGTCTCCTCGGGTACAAAATAGAATTTTCCAGCCTTCCCTCAAATAGTTTTTTTCCCTCGCGCCTTCCCAAGGAGGAATCTCGGGTTCGCGCCTTATTCAGGGCGGTCGAGTCTCTTCGGCACAGCGGGGTTGTCGTGCCTGTACCGGAGGTCGAAAAGGGTCAGGGGTTTTATTCCAACCTGTTCATTGTACCCAAAAAGGACGGTACCGTAAGGCCCATTCTGGATCTAAAGCGACTAAACCGGTTTGTCAGAATTCAACATTTCCGAATGGAGTCTCTCCGTTCTGTCATTGCAGCCATGGAAAAAGGGGAATTTCTAGCATCAATAGACATTCAGGATGCCTATCTTCACATCCCCATATTTCCTCCTCATCAGAGATTTCTTCGGTTTGCCGTCGGCAAACTTCATCTTCAGTTCGCAGCCTTGCCATTCGGGCTAGCCACAGCCCCCAGGGTGTTCACAAAGGTCATGGCTGCTGTTGTGTCCATTCTGCACTCCAGGGGGGTAGTCATCCTGCCTTACTTAGACGATCTCCTCATCAAGGGTCCGTCTTTTCAAGTCTGCGAGGAAAGTGTCAGCATTACGTTAGACACCCTTGCTCGCCTGGGGTGGCTGGTGAATATGAAGAAATCATCTCCCGTGCCATCTCGGAAGATCACCTTTTTAGGGATAATTTCGACACCGCTCAGGGGTTGATAATTCTTCCTCAGGACAAGGCCTTGGTTCTCCGTCAAGAGGTACGGATCCTTCGCCAACCAATTCCTCACACCATCCGGTTTTGCATGAGGGTCCTAGGAAGGATGGTGGCAACAATCGAGGCTATTCCATTTGCCCAATTTCATCTTCGCCCCCTTCAACATGCACTCTTGGCAGTATGGGACGGGAGCCCTTACTCCCTCAATCTTCGGTGCCGTCTGTCCCTGCAGGTCAGACAGACTCTAATGTGGTGGACGAAGAGCACCACTCTTCGACAGGGTCGGTTGTTTCCTCCAAACTTCTGGTTGGTTGTCACAACGGACGCCAGCCTGCTCGGATGGGGAGCAGTGTTTCGTCACCACACAGCCCAGGGAACTTGGTCTCAGCAGGAATCGACCCTCCCGATCAATATTTTAGAGATCCGAGCTATTCGGCTGGCTCTGAGGCATTTTCACCAGCATCTGGCGGGCCACCCAGTCAGAATACAATCGGACAATGCCACGGCAGTGGCATACATAAACCATCAGGGAGGTACCCGCAGCAGGGCAGCCATGCACGAGGTAAAACAGATTCTGACTTGGGCAGAGGTAAATCACTCTGTGATTTCAGCGGTCCACATTCCGGGCGAGGAAAACTGGGCTGCGGATTTTCTCAGCCGTCACGGCATAGCGTCAGGGGAATGGTCACTTCATCCCGAGATTTTTCAGCAGATATGCCGACGCTGGGGAACCCCAGATGTGGACCTGATGGCTTCCAAGATAAATGCCAAGGTGCCCAACTTCGTCTCCCGGTACCGGGATCCGCAGGCATTTGCAGTAGACGCTCTGATCCTACCATGGAATCAGTTTCATCTTCCATACTTGTTTCCACCAATAGCCCTTCTCCCAAGGGTGATCAGAAAGATCAGGATAGAGGGGGTTCCTGCGATATTAATCGCTCCGGATTGGCCGCGTCGCTCATGGTACGCGGAGCTGGTACAATTGCTCGCCGACGCACCCTGGCGACTGCCAGAGCGCGTGGACCTTCTCTCCCAGGGCCCAGTTTACCACCAGAACTTAGCGGTCCTGTGTTTGACGGCCTGGCCGTTGAATCTTGGATCCTGACCAGGGCTGGATTCTCTAAAAAGGTCGCCGCAACGATGGCTAACGCCCGAAAGCCCGTTTCGGCTCGCATCTACCACGGTACTTGGAAGGTCTTTTTTGACTGGTGCAGGGAACATGATTGTTCCCCGCTCCTCTTTTCAATTCCAAACATTCTATCTTTTCTCCAGGCAGGCCTAGATTCAGGTCTAGCGCCTAGTACTCTTAGACGACAGATATCAGCCTTGTCGGTTCTTTTTCAGCGAAAGATCGCGTCTAATTTTCAGGTTAGGACCTTTATTCAGGGGGTTGTCCATATAGTTCCTCCCTACAAGACTCCCTTAGAGGTTTGGGACCTCAATCTAGTCCTGGGAGTCCTGCAGGAGTCTCCTTTTGAACCTTTGCAGGAGGTTTCTCTGTCATTTCTTTCCTGGAAAGTGGTGTTTTTGGTAGCCATAACATCCATAAGGCGGGTTTCGGAGCTGGCTGCACTGTCTTGTCGAGCTCCGTACTTACTTTTCCATCAGGATAAGGTAGTGCTCAGACCAACACCACCTTTTTTGCCTAAAGTCGTGTCCTCATTTCGTATTAATGAGGACATTGTTTTGCCCTCATTTTGCCCAGCTCCGACGCACCGAGTGGAGAAGGCTCTCCATACGCTGGATCTGGTGAGAGCACTCAGGAGATATGTATCTCGGACGGCGTCCTTTCGACAGACGGACACGCTGTTTGTCCTCCCTGAAGGTCGCAGGAAGGGACTCGCTGCCTCTAGATCAACCTTGGCTAGGTGGATTCGGTTAGCCATTCAGGAGGCTTACCGCATCAGAGGCGCGGTGGTTCCCGCAGGGATCAAGGCTCACTCCACCAGAGCGGTGGGTGCCTCCTGGGCCCTTCGGCATCAGGCTTCGGTGGAACAGGTTTGTAAGGCAGCAACCTGGTCCAGTCTGCATACCTTTTCCAAGCATTATAATGTCCATACCCAGGCTTCTGCGGATGCCAGTCTGGGTAGAAGGATTCTTCAGGGCGCGGTTGCGCACCTATAAGCAATGCTTGATTATATACTACACTGTGGAGTCGGTTTCCCACCCAAGGGACTGCTTTGGGACGTCCCACAGTCCTGTGTCCCCCAATGAGACGAAGGAGAAATACGGATTTTTGTGTTACTCACCGTAAAATCCTTTTCTCCGAGACGCTCATTGGGGGACACAGCACCCTCCCTAAGAGCCGGCTGGCTTTATATTGAGTTAACTCTATTCTCCTTAAGTTGGTATTAGCAGTTTTTTCTTCTGAATATACTGTATCTGTGTTAACTCTTGATTTATTTTTTAGCCTCCTACTGCTTTTTGCACTAAACTGGGTTTGCCTGCGGCCAGTGCTGAGGTGTATACGGCGGAGGAGGAGCTAACCTTTTTTATGTTTACTTAGTGTCAGCCTCCTAGCGGCAGTAGCATACACCCACACAGTCACACAGTCCTGTGTCCCCCAATGAGCGTCTCGGAGAAAAGGATTTTACGGTGAGTAACACAAAAATCCGTATTTTCCCATTGACTCCCCCTTTTGGGTTGTGTATCTTGTCTATATAACTTTCCAAGGGCTGGAGGAAAACAGTCAGGCCTGTGTCCTGTTCTGCCCCTGACTATTGAGGCTTGTTGGCCCATAGAGAGGTGAAATATTACAGGTAGGACCATCCTGATTGGGGTAAACCGTGTCACAGTGGAATGGCTTTTACTCTTCTTTTAATCAAAATAGTGCCAACCACGTACCCTATGTAATTTACATGTACTATTACCTTTGACTTAACGCCTGTAGTTCCCTCTGATGTCGGCACAGTTCCACAGACTTTAACTCTGTGCTGCCTTTTAATTTTAAGAACCTGTTTTAGCAAAGTGATATCGGACTTACCGACTCTTACTTGAAAATATGTTTTCTCTTACAGAGTCCAAGAGTTGATGTCAGATGATCAGCGGGAAGCCGGTCGGATCCCAAGAACTGTAGAATGTGAACTGAGCCAAGATTTAGTGGACAGCTGTGTCCCCGGAGATCTGGTGACCATCACTGGGGTAGTGAAAGTATCTAATATCAAAGATGGTACGTGTCGTGTACTTTCACCAGACCACATGACAAAAGCTTGTGCTTTTGTCTTTAGGAATCTATTACTGTAAATTCATACATTTGTCAGTTGAGGATAGTGAAATATTTTGATCAAGTACCTGATGTCATTTTTTACTTTTTTTTTATTTTTTAAGGAAATTCAGTTTTAGACCAGTGACCATGATTGATCCAGAGAATACCCCCATAAAGTGATGCCATAGCTCTAGAATATGGCATCACGTCATGATCAGATGTGTTCTGTATTCTGGGACCCTCGGCATTGAGGGGGCCATAGTGCTGAATCACATAAGGAATGCTGTGCAGAACAGGACTATGGTGAATCATCGCGTGTGACTCTCAGAGCGTTGTACACTGCCAGCTTATCAGCTGAAATGGTGCTAGCTGGACATCATGGCATTATTTAATATTGAGCCCATTTGGTGATGCCTGCTAAAACAACTTTGCTGGCAAGCTAGTGTAGAAAGGGTGCCATCTATTTTACCCTCAGAGGGTAGCATCTATAAGGTGAGAACTATGAAGGCATACAAGGCCTTTTCTAGCCATTTTTTGGATTTGTTGGTACTTTTAATGTTTATAATTTAATATTGATGGCCTTTCCTTAAGATATCTCATCAATATCAGGTCAGTGGGGGTAACACCTTGCACCCACGCCGATCAGCTGTTCCCGGAGTCGACGTCGACTGGAAGTGATCAGTTGCGGAGCTGCACAGCTCTATGAACTGCATAATGGCCGCAGTGGGTACTGCAGATCTACTTCTATTCATTCAAATAGAGGTGGATATGCTATACCAAGCACCAGGAACAGCTGATCAGTGGGTTTGCCACCAATCTAATAATCATGACCTGCTCTAATGATAGGCCATCAAGAAATATTAAAGTACCGGACAGCCCCTTTCATCTGCATACTACTCCCATGAAGTATTATAGGACTACATACACCAGCTGAATCTCCACAAATAGAACCAATACCTTCCAAAGTGGCATAATGAACCTGAATTATAACATGTTGCTAAATAATACATCACTTTCTTTATCTCTTTTTTATCTTGTGAATAGGAGGATTTAAAAACAAAAATAATAAATGTATGTTCCTATTATACATCGAGGCAAATTCTGTCTGCAACAGCAAAGGGCACAAAAGGAAAGCGGCAGACGAGAGCGCCACCCATGGAGCTTCCATGGACTTCTCCTTAAAAGACCTCTACGCTATTCAGGAGATCCAGTCTCAGGAGAATCTCCTAAAATTAATAGTCCAGTAAGTGGGTTTCTCTTAATATTTCTCCAGCCTTCTTCTGACTGATGTGAATGATGAATTATTTAGGTTCATTAATGTGACTTGGTAGAAGCTTGCTCTACTCGAGCTGTTATATAAGATATATCATCATCCATCCTGGCAGATGGAACAATTTACTGACGAGTGATATTCAGTGGAGACCTCCACCTACACAACTTATTGTAAAGTTCACCTGTGTAGGAAAATGAGCTCTGCGTCATTTTATTCTGATGCTTTAAGGGGTTTTTCTACTCCTGTTTCACAGCGCCAATTGTTAAAAACAAACACTGCTTTACTCATCCTCCCCAGGTCCAGCACTCAGTCTCTGCCACTGCTCCCTTTGTCTGTTATTGTCTGCAGCGCTGACGTCACGTTGACAGTGCTGCAGCCAATCATTGAGCTTAGCAGCTCTTCCCGAATAGGTTATTCGTATGGTTAATCTTCCAGATAAGATTTATGGCTTCTCAATCGCTTTCTATAGGGGCCTCAGCATCCAGAAGCCAGTGATGGCAGAGTCTTAACATCCATGGTCAAAATGCAATTCATAATGAAAATGTTGCTCACTTTACCCTCATATAACATTAAAATAAGCTAAAAAGGAGCCGGTTTTATTGATAAACCAGAAATTGCTGTAGCTAAAGCAAGTCCATGCAGGCTATGATGACAAAAACTGCCTCCTGCATTTGGTGGGCTTAGGCTCACCAATTGCTAGGGGGCGCCGTAAGCTGGCTGTACAGATTGGAGAGCTGTTAGGCTGACCGCTACCACTCAGAAGCGATGATCGGTCAATACCGTCGAAATTGGCAGATTTGGACGACTTTTTTCCAATGGGGTCTTTACTGGAGAGGCCCGCTTCACCATTTAAGAAGCACTGGTGTCGAAAAATACTTTATAATAATTTGTATGCTGAAACAATCTAAATTGTCATACCGTCCCCACTGTAATCATGTGCCAAATTGAGGAGCGAAGGATGTGCCAAAGAGGGTTCGATTCAGCAGATGCAATGCCGAAATGTCAGCCATGTTCTGCAGATTTCATCAGTCACGCCTCATGGGGACTGATTACTGCTGGGACTGTGTGACTATGGGACAATGGCTCCTCCCAAATGACCTATGCAGGGTTATTATAATAAAGCATGTAGATGATTAATAGTTACTTTTCTAGGCTACACAGTATCTTCTCAGCCAGCATAACTATGATAGGAGGGGTATTCGGGATGGTTTACAGCTCATAATCCTACTGACAGGGTCACTTCAGCACAAGTGCTGTACACATGGCTCTGGAACAATTTTTTTTTTTAGAAGAAGTTCTAGAAAATGTTTCAAAGACAGCCCACCTACTACATGTAAGCTGCACTTGTGTTACTTTTACATGTAGTTTTACTGGAGCATACCCCATAACACAATCCATACTGGTAATGGACAACTAGACCATATGCTACAAACTGGCGGCCAAGAAAACCTCTCGTTACTCTTTCCATAATAAGTCACCCTCAACACAACTATTTACTAATTTACTGTCCCGTGGGCAGCACGATCAGTAGCATTGGCCATTAGAAGCCATGAGTTCATTTGTGTCATCGCCATCTTTCTTTGTATTTCAGCTCACTTTGCCCTACGATATATGGACACGAGGTAAGATGGTCTAGATATATCCATGAACGCCTTATGCCTTACATGTGCAGCAAATAAGAAAAAGAGAGATGGGTTGTCCTAGGAAAGGGTTGGAATATTGGGGAAATTGCAATCCTCCCTGTCTTATGGTATCATTGTTTACAAATAGCATAACAGTAGTGTTGTGTGATAGCTGCCACTTTCAGGGCACTCTCCAGCCGACCGACTAATAGTTATTCTCACTCCTAAATAGGCTGCATCTTTCCTTGCAGGAGAAGCCAAAAGAATGCTTCATGCCTCGGAAAACATGGAGCCCAAAAATAAGAGTCTAATGTTATCTGAACCTTAATTTGCTCCCATTGAAATGAAGAGGAGCTGATCTGCAGATCTCTACAATAGTGTTAACACAACATACAGAACTGTTCTGGCTCCATTCACTGTTTACCTGTGAAGCTGAATTATTGGTGGGGGTACCAGGTCTGATATTGACGACCTATTCTAACGATATTTTACCAATATCATAAGCACAGAAAATCGGTTTAATTATGGCACTTTAAGAAAATCTCAGTCTCAGATAATCAAGTTTCTCTATCTTATATCTTAAGAATGTAACGGGTTTGGAGCCCCCATTTCAGTATAGCAGCTGTCGAGTATGCGCGTGGTGCTGAGGTAGGACCACAGCTTCTTTCTAAGGCCGGGGTCAGACTAGCGTGTTCGCATCCGATGCGAGCAGGACCCGAGTGTCATGCGACTGTGCTCCGAGCCTCTCGCACAGAGCGGATCGGAGCACAGCTGCGGAGGAGGCGGAGAAATGAATTTCTCTCTCTCCTCCATTGCCGGGGTCAGCATATATCGCACAGCACTCGGATGATATCCGAGTGATGTGCACTATGTCATTCGCACCCATAGGCTTATATGGGTGCGAGTGAGCCGAGACTCTGCCGAGTGTCTGTGACAATCCACAGCATGCTCCGATTTTACTCGCACGTTGAAAACGGCCGAGAAAAAAAAACGCTGAAGGGAGCTGCCCCATAGATGAATACTGATCCTAGTGCTATGCGATGTCCATATTCATCACTAGTGTGACCCCGGCATAAAGGAAGATATGGGACCCCGACAATCATAATTTTTAAGGGTCTCAGCTGTGGGACCCCCCCCAGCGATTGGCAACTCATTAACTATCTCTTAGATGATAAGCTGTGATCGTGGGACAACCCTTTTAATTTTTAACCAATAAAAAAATTCATTTTTCTTTTTTTAGGTGGTAAAAGCCGGTCTGTTACTTGCACTTTTTGGAGGTTGCCAGAAATATGTGGATGACAAAAACAGGATTCCAATTCGAGGGGACCCTCATGTACTTGTAGTTGGAGACCCTGGATTAGGAAAAAGTCAAATGTTACAGGTATAGACGGCCTTAATACTCTTGATTAATGAGCAGACCGCTATGATGGTACTCATTAGATAATAAATTACATAATGCTGCTCATGCCACCATTTTTTTCATGCAGAATAAACTTCCACAGGGTACGAGTCAAAAATAATAGTTAATGCTTTTTTTTTTAAAATTCTTTATTGAAAGATTCCACAGAATAAGATAAACATAAGACAATGTAGTATAAAGTCAAAGTAATCCATATAATTACCGTTCACAGTGACATAGATATGATATCACACTTTCAATAATAAAGTAAACAAACAAAACGAATGAAATGTAGCATTCAACATAATGTACTCTGCCAAGCATTGCACCTCCTAACCAACAGGTTCATTAATAAAAAGTTAATGCTTAGATTTATTTTAGACAAAGAGTGACTTAAAGCAATAAATAATAACAGTATGATCTATGTATGACCTTGTGTTTTCAAGGCGGTGTGTAATGTCGCACCTCGTGGCATTTATGTATGCGGAAACACCACTACGACATCTGGACTGACTGTAACGTTATCCAGAGACAGCGCAACAGGAGATTTTGGTTTGGAAGCTGGAGCACTTGTTTTAGGAGATCAAGGTATCATGTTTGTTGTACCTTCTAATTATAAAAAAAATTACTAGCAGAGAGATCTTAATAATTAATGTTTCACATTTTTTTCATTAATCAATAATACAAGCGAAGATAAGAAAACTTATTCTATATATCTTATTAAACATAAATGACCCCCCCGCACCACCATCACCTGCACTGATCAAATCTGTCTTCCCTGAAGGATCTTTACAGTTGCTGCCTATAAAAGTCTACAGAGATAGGAGGGGTAAAGAGTTGGAGGAAGACAGAGGCAGAGACACAGAGAAGCTGCTGCAGCTTCTAGTGCCCAGACCCTGCAAGTGGGGAAACTGCTAAAGATTCTGTGGCCAGAAATCTTGTTTTTTTTCTCATGTGCACACAGGACAGCACACTTTTTGAAGTTACCTGAAATGAAAGGTACACTTTGATCACAACTTGTGTGTACAACCAGGATAAATTCCTGAAATCCTGCCACATTATATGCTGAAGATACCCAGAGACTTTTATGGTCCAGATGTGAGCCAAAACAGTGTTCTTATGATGTGTTTGGCCATTGTGTTCTCACATCTTTTTTTCCACTGCGTTAGAAATCAAAATGAACTTGGCTGCACAGTGGCAGATATATTGGATCTGTACTAGGGGGAGTACCAACTCTTGATTCGGGATATGCACACTGCATTAATATTGCACCACTCACCTCCTGGAGATTCCTAATTTATGTAGATCATCCAAATGATTAAAGGGAATCTATCAGCGGGTTTTTTGCTATGTAATCTGATAGTATTCAGAAGGTAGGGACAGAGACCTTGATTCCAGCGATGTATTACCTAGTTTACTGGATGCAGAAGTTATAAGATAGTCACAGTTTTCTCTGCTGCAGATCTAGCAGAGCTCAGTTGTTGAGCTATATATAATCCGCCCATACCACAGCTTTCTGTGTACATTGTATAGTGACAGAGAGCTGATAATTCGTGCCGTGGGCAAGGGCATGGTTGGATTAGCAGGGATGAGGCCAGTTGTCCTGTAGTGATCTCCTGCTGACAAAACACTGATTACATTGAAACAGCAAAACAAAGCCCAGTAAGTGACATATAACTGTAATCGGGGTCTCGGCCCCTACATCATGCTGCTCTCTAAAGGCCCCGTCACACATAGCGACACACCAGCGATCCCGACAACGATATGAACTTGTCAGGATCGCTGGTGTGTCGCTACATGATCGCTGGTGAGCTGCCAAACAGGCAGCTCTCAGCAGCGATCAGGACAGCGACTATGCGGGTAACAAGCGATGCACGTCGCTTAGTTACCCGCAGTGTACGTTAGATACCAGTGTGCTGGTGCAGGGAACTGGTAACCAAGGTACACATCGGGTTTCTAGGCGCCGAGCAGCGCCTAGAAACCCGATGTGTACCTTGCTTACCAGCTCCCCTGCACCAGCGCGCTGGTATCTAACGTACACATCGGGTTTCTAGGCACCGAGCGGCGCCTAGAAACCCGATGTTTACCTTGGTTTCCAGCTCGCTGATCGCTGGTCTCCCGCCTGCCACACGCAGCGATGCGTGCTGGCCAGCAGGAGACCAACGATCAAAAAAATGTCCAGGACATTCAGCGACGATCTGCGGTACCCAGCAGGGATGGCTGATCGGCGCTGCGTGTTACACACAGCGATATCGCTGGGGAGATCGCTGTTGCTTCTCAAAACTTGTGACTCAGCAGCGATCTCGCTAGCGATCTCGCTATGTGAGACGGGGGCTTAAGAACATAGAAAAAATCTGGTGACAGATTCCCTTTTAAAGAAGATCTATACATATTGTTAAAATAATCAAAAGTTATAAGTTTGTGTATATGGTATGCACATGTTCTGCAAAACACTCCTGCTTTCGTTGAGTCGTTCTTCTGCTGTTCACATTCAGGGATATGTGGAATAGATGAATTTGATAAAATGGGTAACCAACACCAAGCTTTATTGGAAGCCATGGAGCAGCAAAGCATTAGCCTTGCCAAAGCTGGGATTGTCTGCAGTTTACCAGCCAGGACATCTATAATTGCAGCTGCTAATCCAGTAGGAGGACACTACAACAAAGGCAAGACAGTGTCTGAGAACCTGAAGTAAGTGATAAGATTACATTATTGGAGGAGGGGAAACATTATCTGCAACAATTACCTGTTGCCAGAAATTTTAATGCATATCTGAAGAATGTATCCTCCACAGAAATACCAGGGATGTCCTGGAGCTTCTATAGAAATACCAGGGATGTCCTGGAGCTTCTACAGGTCCTTCTCAAAAAATTAGCATATAGTGCTAAATTTCATTATTTACCATAATGTAATGATTACAATTAAACTTTCATATATTTTAGATTCATTACACACCAACTGAAATTTGTCAGGTCTTTTATTGTTTTAATACTGATGATTTTGGCATACAACTCCTGATAACCCAAAAAACCTGTCTCAAAAAATTAACATATTTCAACCGTCCAATAAAATAAAAGTGTTTTTCAAAACAAACAAAAAAACCATCAAATAATAATGTTCAGTTATGCACTCAATACTTGGTCGGGAATCCTTTGGCAGAAATGACTGCTTCAATGCGGCGTGGCATGGAGGCAATCAGCCTGTGACACTGCTGAGGTGTTATGGAGGCCCAGGATGCTTTGATAGCGGCCTTAAGCTCATCCAGAGTGTTGGGTCTTGCGTCTCTCAACTTTCTCTTCACAATATCCCACAGATTCTCTATGGGGTTCAGGTCAGGAGAGTTGGCAGGCCAATTGAGCACAGTAAGACCATGGTCAGTAAACCATTTACCAGTGGTTTTGGCACTGTGAACAGGTGCCAGGTCATGCTGAAAAATGAAATCTTCATCTCCATAAAGCATTTCAGCCGATGGAAGCATGAAGTGCTCCAAAATCTCCTGATAGCTAGCTGCATTGACCCTGCCCTTGAT
This sequence comes from Oophaga sylvatica, assembly GCA_033576555.1. NCBI lineage: Eukaryota > Metazoa > Chordata > Amphibia > Anura > Dendrobatidae > Oophaga > Oophaga sylvatica. Next base: position 494,314,781 of record JARQOD010000005.1, read on the forward strand.
GAAACACAGTGGACCAACACCAGCAGCTGACATGGCACCCCACACCATCACTGACTGTGGGTACTTGACACTGGACTTCAGGCATTTTGGCATTTCCTTCTCCCCAGTCTTCCTCCAGACTCTGGCACCTTGATTTCCGATTGACATGCAAAATTTGCTTTCATCAGAAAAAAGTACTTGGGACCACTTAGCAACAGTCCAGTGCTGCTTCTCTGTAGCCCAGATCAGGCGCTTCTGCCGCTGTTTATGGTTCAAAAGTGGCTTTACCTGGGGAATGCGGCACCTGTAGCCCATTTCCTGCACACGCCTGTGTACGGTGGCTCTGGATGTTTCTACACCAGACTCAGTCCACTGCTTCCTCAGGTCCCCCAAGGTCTGGAATCGGTCCTTCTCCACAATCTTCCTCAGGGTCCGGTCACCTCTTCTCGTTGTACAGCGTTTTCTGCCACATTGTTTCCTTCCAACAGACTTCCCATTGAGGTGCCTTGATACAGCACTCTGGGAACAGCCTATTTGTTGAGAAATTTCTTTCTCTTGCTTGAGGGTGTCAATGATGGCCTTCTTGACATCAGTCAGGTCGCTAGTCTTACCCATGATGGGGTGTTGTGAATGGGTTTGAGATGAGTTCTGAGCAGAGGCTCCCTCTGGTGGTTACAAGCGGTACTAGTGAAGATTGTGAGGACTGGGAATCAGGTGTTACTGACTGGTCTTATATAAGGGAGTCATTTTCCCATCAGGGTTGCCGGTGATCAATTGTTCTGGTCTGAATCCTTCATTCCAGTTTCCCTTGTGGCCTGCTGTGTCGTGTCTGCATCTCCTGCTTACAGATAAGACTATTTCTTCTTTTGTGTTTTTGCTATATTTCAGCTGCAGATGAAGGAAGAGAGCCACAGTAATTCATTACTGATGGGTAGGCGGAGCCCCAGATCAGGATGTTACCTCAGATCAAAAGAGTGATGACTGGCTGGCCCCTCCAGCTCGGGCTCCTCCTACTCAGCTCCAGTCTAAGATTTGAGGTCCAGAGGATGGTCGCTGCTAATGCAGCTCCTCAGAAAATTTTATTATTTTAATATTCGGACAGGAGACTTGGATCACTAGTTGGTCTAGAGGTCTCAGGGGTATCAGCGCTGCTGTACCCCAACCTCTCCCTTGGCGGATCTGTATTTACTCAAAGTCCCTGCAGAATCCTTGCCGGCCCTGGGGATGAGGAGAGCTTCTCTGGCGGGAACGCAAACCACACGTGCGGTCACTGCGTTTTTCGCCCTGGAGAGAAGCATGGGCACTGCGCCAGAAACCCCTGAGGGTCCCTGTGGCGCCTTGGCTGGTGAGTACTCCACACAAATTTTAATAATAATTATGTGTGAGTGCTTTAGCGTCTGAATGAGCAGCGCTATTACTAATGTCAGCGTTACTATGTCATCAGTATGTTTCAGCGCTACTGTGACAGCGCTACTACATGTAATGTCAGTATGCTTCAACGCTGCTGTGACAGCGCTACTACATGTAAAGTCAGTATGCTTCAGCGCTACTGTGACAGCGCTAATACATGTAATGTCAGTATGCTTCAGCGCTGCTGTGACAGCGCTACTACATGTAAATGTCAGTAAGCTTCAGCGCTGCTGAGACAGCGCTACTACATGAAGATGTGGTGATTTTTTGTCCGCAGGCAGATAGCTGCAGGACAGAGAGGGAGCAGGAGCGGGGAGAGTTCGCGCTCATTATTTGAGCTAGCAGGGGGCGTGGCCTAGCGATCCCGGTCTTTTGAGCAGGAAGACGCGCGCTCTGGCTTTTCTCCTGCGACCCCCTCACTGTGGCGGCCATTACTCAGGCTCCTGGGCTCCTCGGACCGCTCCCCTCCTCATATAGACACCACGGCCAGCTGGGTGAGTGTGGATTCCTCACCCCGCAGCGCAGCGATCGCTATCCTGCAGCTGCAGTCTCATCAGAGACATAAAAATTGGCTGGGACTCACAAATATATATATATTTTGGTGAGTTTGCAATATTAACCCCTTTGAGGGTTATTTCTACCTGCTAAATTTGCTGACTGAATACCGCTGGGGTAACTCTGCTTGGTGGAGCGTTAACCCTTCAGCGTTTAAAAAAAAAAAAAAAAAAAAACCGCATAGTTTTTTGCTGGTATTACCGCTTTGACCTGCTCATACAGATGAGACATGTCTGAACAGAGTTCAGATGCCGCGGATCACGTCCCAGTGCCATTGCGGCAATCAGATACGCAGACCTCCACAGCGTCTAGCGCTGCGGTCGACAGCGGTGGAAAATTGGATGATATCGCTCGATCGATTAATAACTTATCTGACCTTTTAGGTCAATATGTGTCTGCTAATGCCTCTCAGAGGAAGCGACGCAGGCCGTTACCGGCCTCTACACGGAGCGAGTCAGAGGTATCTGATATTGGGCAGAGTTCCCCTTTATATTCGGATGGAGAAATATCCGATTCAGATGCGGACGAGCCGCAGGGGCGTTCCTCTATGACGAAGCGTACGGAGGCATTAATTGAAGCCATGAGAGATATACTACAGTTACCGGAGGAGGTAACTAGTCGTCCTGGTAAATCAGCACGCATGTTCCAGGAGTCCCGTGCTTCGCGCACAACATTGCCAGCTCTGGATGAGCTTAATAGTGTAATAGAGGAGGAACGTCTATGTCCAGATAAGCGTTTTCATGGAACGCATTTCTTTGATACACTTTATCCTTGCTCTACGGAGTTAAAGGCTAATTGGACCTCTGCTCCTGAAGTGGATGTGTCTTTATCTCAGCTTAATAAATCCTCACTACTCCCTATTAAGGGAAAAGCGAGCTTACAGAGCCTTTGGATAGAAAGGCAGAATTGGCGGCAAAAGCAAGCTATGAGGCTGCGGGTCATGGATTTCGAGCAGTGCTAGGATCCATGTGTGCTGCTAGAGCTTCTCTAAGCTGGTTGGCACGTCTGAAGACGGAGTTGCAAAATGAATCTCCGTTATCTGAGATACGGGAAACTTGTGAATGGTTAGAAACGGCAGCCTGTTATATCTTTGATGCCGGTCTGGATACGGCATCTCTGCTGGCCAAAGCGCAAGCTTCAGCGGTCACAGTCAGAAGAGCTTTATGGCTCAGACAGTGGGCCGGGGACGCAGTTTCCAAACAAGGGTTGTTGGCATTACCTTACAAGGGTGGCCATCTTTTTGGATCCGACCTCACAGAGCTGATTTCCAAGGCTAAGGCAAAGGAATCAGCATTACCACAGCGAAGGGCCATGGCCTCGGTGTCCAGTAAGCCTGGTGTTTATAGTGGTCGGCGGTCCTTTCGGGGCCGAGGACGATCTAGTCACTCCTCGTGGGGATCGGGTCGTCCTTCTTTCTCAGGAAAGAAATCCTCTCAGAAAACTCGTACTCCCTGGAAGCAGAGTTTCCGCCAGAACAAGCGGGAACTTGACAAGAAAACCGCAAAGTCGGATTGACGCCAGGGGTCCACTCGAGGATTCTCGAGTGGGGGGTCGCCTGCTTCTTTTCAAGGAGACTTGGATGGCTCGCGTTCCAGATTCCTGGGTAACGCGGATAGTGTCGGCAGGCTATTTCATAGAGTTTGCTTCTCAACCCCCAAATGTTTTTTGTCAATCTCGCGTTCCGTCGGAACCCGAGCTTGTTGTCGCTCTACAGCGAGAGGTCGAATCGCTACTACAAAAGGGTGTAGTGATACCGGTTCCGTCAGAGGACCGAGGGAAAGGTTTTTATTCCAACCTTTTTATAGTTCCCAAAAAGGAGAACAAATTTCGCCCGATTCTGGATCTCAAGCGATTAAACCGGCATGTCCATGCCCGGAAATTTCGCATGGAGTCGCTTCGTTCCGTTGTGGCAGCTCTGTCACAGAACGATTTTCTGGTGTCAATCGACATTCGCGACGCCTATTTGCATATTCCCATCGGAAAGGCTCATCAGCGCTTTCTTCGATTTGCCATAGGTCAGAATCATTACCAGTTCGTGGCTCTGCCGTTCGGCTTAGCCTCAGCGCCAAGGGTCTTTACAAAAGTTCTGGCGCCCCTCATGGCACTCCTTCGAAGACAGGGGATTACGATTCTCCCTTATCTGGACGATCTTTTGATCGTGGCTTCCTCGGAGGAGGAGGCATTGACGGCTCGGGATTTGTCTCTTCAGTTTCTGAAATACTTCGGTTGGCTGGTCAATTGGGAGAAGTCGTCCCTGGAACCATCGAGGACAATTCTCTTTTTGGGAATGCATCTCGACACGTTTCGGTCGGTAGTTTCCCTACCACCAGACAAACAGTCATGTCTTCTTCGACATGTACAGATTATGACATCCTCAATGGCAATGTCCCTACGGAAGTGTATGCGTCTTCTGGGACTGATGGTGGCGTCCATGGAGGCAATTCCTTTTGCCCAGTTCCACTCCAGGACTCTTCAAAGGTTCATCTTGAGTCGATGGAACCAGTCGCAATCGCTGGATTGCAGTGTCACCATTTCTCGCGCGGTGCGGGATTCTCTAGAATGGTGGTTACGTCCAGGGGCATTCTCCCTGGGGAAGTCTTTCCTCCCTCTGAAGTGGTCAGTCATAACCACCGATGCCAGCCTGACGGGCTGGGGGGGTGTTTGGAACAATCTCTGGATTCAGGGGGTATGGTCACCGGAAGAGTCTGTGCTTCCGATCAACATCCTGGAATTGAGGGCGATTTTTCTTTGCCTCCAACATTGGACGGTCCCTTTGAGCGGTCTGCCAGTCCGTGTGCAGACAGACAATGCGACGGCTGTCGCGTATATCAATCACCAAGGTGGGACAAGGAGTTCCAGACTCATGGTAGAGGTGTCCCGAATTCTGATTTGGGCAGAGGCCAATGTACCAGCCATTTCGGCGATTCACATTCCAGGGGTTCAGAATATTACAGCGGACTTTCTCAGCCGCAGAAGGATGGATCCCGGGGAATGGAGCCTCCACCCGGAAGTCTTTGCACTACTGTGCTCTCGCTGGGGAACCCCCCAAGTGGATTTGATGGCTTCCAGGTCCAATGCCAAGTTACCGACATTCATGTCCAGGTACAAGGACCCGAAGGCGGTGGCGGTGGATGCTCTAGTGGCTCAGTGGGATCAGTTCAAGCTGATCTATGTATTCCCGCCGATATCCTTACTTCCTCTAGTGCTGCGTCGGATCAGACTAGAGAGAATTCCAGCTATTCTGATAGCTCCAGACTGGCCAAGAAGGGTGTGGTTCTCGACAATAATGTCGCTGTTGGCGGCACCTCCGTTTCCACTCCCTCTTCAACAGGACTTGTTGACTCAGGGGCCCATTTGTCATCCGGACTTGATGTCCCTGCGTTTGACGGCGTGGCTCTTGAGACCGAGATCTTGACCCGTAGAGGTTTTTCAGCCGAGGTCATTGCTACCCTTCGTGCTGCAAGATGTCCGGCTACTTCTAGTATTTACCACAAAATTTGGGAAACCTTCTTTTCGTGGTGTTTGGGGTCTTCTCGGAACCCGAGAAAATTTTCCATTCCCAACCTGTTGGCTTTTCTGCAGCATGGGCTAGACAAGGGTTTGGCAGTTAGCACTCTGAAAGGTCAGATTTCTGCTCTGTCCTTATTATTCCGGAGAACCATTGCTTCGAATAGAGACGTGATCTCTTTTTTTCCGAGGTATCTCTCGTAAGTTTCCGCCGCGGAAGGCACCCGTGTCTCCTTGGCGGCTCAACCTTGTTTTGGAGGCTCTTCAGCATAAACCTTTTGAACCTATGGTTTCTGCTAGCCTTTCTTTACTTTCTTGGAAGGTGGCTTTCCTTGTTGCAGTCACTTCCTTGAGGAGAGTTTCTGAATTGGCAGCTCTTTCTTGCTCGCCTCCTTTTCTGGAGTTTTTTCCGGATCGTGTAGTGCTTCGCACTCGGGGTGATTTTTTGCCTAAAGTGGTGTCACAATTTCATGTTAACCAGGATATTGTGTTGCCTTCACTCTGTCCGGATCCGAAGAATACGAAAGAGCGAGATTTACACACATTGGATTTAGTGCGGGCCTTGAAGTTTTATCTATCTATTACTCAAGGTTTTCGTAAGACGGACTCCCTGTTTGTGGTTCCGGCAGGTTGTCGGCGTGGTCAACGAGCTTCCAAGGGTTCTATAGCTCGTTGGATCCGGTCAGCTATTTTGGAAGCTTACCGTCTTCGGGTGAATCTTGCCCGATTAAGATTCGAGCCCATTCCACGAGAGCTGTGGCTTCATCGTGGGCTTTTCATCAAGGTGCTTCGGCAGTGCAGCTTTGCCGAGCGGCGACTTGGCGCTCTGTCCACACGTTTACAAGATTTTATAAAGTGGACGTCAGTGCTTCCGCTGATGCAGCCCTCGGACGTAGGGTCCTGCAGGCAGCTGTAGTTTAAAGTTCTGGATGAACTTGTGTTGCGCTGGTTGCGCTTTATTGTTAAGGTTGTTGGGTTTCTGCCTTTTGTTGGTTTTTTCCCACCCTTATTTTTGAACTGCTTTGGGACGTCCCATCAGTAATGAATTACTGTGGCTCTCTTCCTTCATCTGCAGCTGAAACACGGATTTTGGTAAAGACTTACCTGTAAAAATCCTTTTCAGCGAAGGAAGGAAGAGAGACACAGTACCCTCCCACGGCAGAAGTGTGTTGATGTTTTCAGATGCAGCGCGACCCTTATCTGATAGCGATTATCTGGGCTGAGGTCAGCGCGCTAAGGCTCTGTTCCAGCATCGCCAGCTCATCGCAGTAGTCAGGTTCCGTGAGTAGTACCTGGAACTCTGTGGTTTTTGGCTTTCTTTGCATGCATAACCTGTATCCTTGTGTTTTTTCTCTGAAGTTCCTTCAGAAAGGGTTATGTTGCTCCGCTGGTGATCTTGGCTCTTTTCCTAAAAGCTTTGATACGACTGGAGCTGAGTAGGAGGAGCCCGAGCTGGAGGGGCCAGCCAGTCATCACTCTTTTGATCTGAGGTAACATCCTGATCTGGGGCTCCGCCTACCCATCAGTAATGAATTACTGTGTCTCTCTTCCTTCCTTCGCTGAAAAGGATTTTTCAGGTAAGTCTTTACCAAAATCCGTGTTTTTGCATTTTGTCCTGCACTTCTGTGGGGGCCTTCAGGGTCCCCTCCGGGGGCTTCTGCCCTCTCTGTTTAGTTCAGCCACTGAGTTTTGTTCTTTTGCTTTTTCCAGTTTTTTCAGTGGCTGCTGTTTTGATTTTGTTACACCAGAGAACTAATTTAGGTGGTAGAGGTCGTGTGATCTCAGGTGATTTTGAAATTAGTAAAGTTGGTGTTTTTCAGGGTTTTCTGGGATTGCAGTAAGTACCCTTCCTGTCCTTTTCTATTTAGATAGTTTGGGCCCCAGCGTTTGCTCATACTATTTTCTTTCTGTGTCAGTATTTCCTCTTGTCTAACCGCCATTACATGTTTGGGGGCTTTCTATTATCTTTGGGGTTCTGCTCCGGGGCAGATAGCTTTCCTATTTCTGTCTTTAGGTGTAGTTAGTTTCTCAGGCTGTGACGAGGCGTCTAGGACCAACGTAGGAACGCTCCACGGCTGCCTCTAGTTGCGGTGGTTAGTCAGGGTACTGCAATCTCATAGATTCCAACTGCTCTGGTGTATTTCCTTCTTTACCTGCACTCCTCAGCTACCGAAACATAACAGTATCACCGGCCCATAAATTGTATGGTACTCACAGAAGGGAAAAAATATTGTGAAGGAAGAAAGGTTGTCAGAGTTGTCAGAGATATTTTTCTGTTTGTTGCATTTTTTTTTCCCTCTGTATCTCTGGGTGCTGGGGAGGATCTTTTCTCCCAATGGAGTTTGCACAGTTGTCTGGCCGTGTGGATCAGCTTGCCACTGAGGTTCAGAGTATTGCTGCATATCTTGCTAGGTTGCCTGTTGTGGAACCTAGGATCCCCATGCCAGATTTGTTTTTAGGGGATTGAGCTAAGTTTCAGAATTTCAAAAATAATTGTAAATTGTTTCTTGCCTTAAAATCTAAGTCCTCAGGAAACGCAGCGCAGCAGGTTCAAATTATCATCTCTCTCCTGCGCGGCGATCCTCAGGATTGGGCTTTTTCCCTGATACCTGGGGATCCTGTTTTGAGTGATGTTGATGCATTTTTTCAGGCTTTGGGGTTATTGTACGATGAGCCTAATGTCACTGATCAAGCTGAAAAAGCCTTGTTGGCATTAAATCAGGGGCTTGATGACGCTGAGTTGTACTGTCAGAGATTCCGTAGGTGGGCAGTCCTGACCAAATGGAATGACGACGCTTTGACGGCCCTTTTCCGGAAGGGTCTGTCGGATAATGTAAAGGATGTTATGGTGGGATTCCCTGTCCCCTCTGGTCTCAATGATTCTATGTCATTAGCGATTCAAATTGACAGACGTTTGCGTGAGCGGAGAAGTATGCGTGGAATAATGTTGCCTTGTGAACCAGCTTCTGAACCCATGCAGTGTGATAGAGTGGTGTCTGGGGCACAGCGTCATGAGTTTCGAAAGCGCAATGGGTTATGTTTCTACTGTGGTGATGCCTCTCATGCTATTTCAGTCTGCCCTAAGCGGGGAAGACGTTTTGCACGCTCAGTTGTCTTGGGTAGTGTTCAGACTAAGTTTTTATTAACTGTCACTCTGATATGCTCTCTGTCCTCATTTTCTGCTCAGGCTTTCGTTGATTCTGGAGCAGCTATTAACCTGATGGATTATGATTTTGCTAAACGTTGTGGGTTTCCCTTGATACCCCTACAGAAGTCTATTCCTCTACTGGGGATCGATTCTACCCCTTTGGCTGAGAATAAACCCCAGTTTTCTACTCAGGTGATAATGAGGGTTGAACCTGATCACCAGGAGTGCTGCAAATTTTTGGTTCTATATAATCTGCATGATATTATCGTGCTGGGTTTCCCTTGGTTACAGTCTCATAATCCTGTTTTGGATTGGAAATCTGTGTCTGTAACCAGTTGGGGCTGCCAATGTGTTAATACCAACACTCCTGTTTTTTCTGCCTCCCCCCAGGCTCAGGATGTTCCTGACTTTTTGTTTGATTTTTCTGATGTGTTTAGCGAAAGTAAATCTGCATCCTTGCCTCCCCATAGGAGCTATGACTGCGCTATTGAATTAGTGCCGGGTAGTAAATTCCCTAAAGGTCGCCTTTTTAACTTGTCTGTACCTGAACATGACGCTATGCGGTCTTATATCAAGGAATCATTGGAGAAGGGTCATATCAGACCATCCTCTTCACCCTTAGGTGCCGGTTTTTTTCTTTGTGGCCAAAAAGGATGGTTCATTAAGGCCGTGTATTGATTATCGTCTCTTGAACAATATTACTGTGAAATATCAATACCCGTTACCCTTGATTTCTGACCTGTTTTCCAGGGTGAAAAACGCTACTTGGTTTACCAAGCTTGACCTCAGGGGGCGTATAACCTTATTCGCATTAAGCACGGGGATGAATGGAAGACGGCATTCAATACCCCTGAAGGGCATTTTGAGTACCTTGTGATGCCCTTTGGGCTCACTAATGCTCCTTCCGTCTTCCAATCCTTCATGAATGACATTTTCAGGGATTTTGTGGATAAATTTCTGATTGTTTATTTGGATGATCTCTTGATTTTTTCTAATGACTGGGACTCTCATGTGAAACATGTTCGAACTGTATTCCAGATTTTGAGAGAGAATGCTCTGTATGTGAAGGGATCAAAGTGTCTTTTTGGCGTACAGAAGATCTCATTTCTGGGATTCATTTTGTCCCCATCTGTTATTGAAATGGACCCGGTCAAGGTTCAGGCCATCTGTGATTGGGTCCAACCTACTTCATTAAAGGCTCTTCAGAGATTTTTGGGTTTTGCCAATTTTTATCGTAAATTTATTGGTAATTTCTCGGTTATTGTTAAACCATTAACTGATTTGACCAGAAAGGGTTCTGATGTGGTGAATTGGCCTCCTGAGGCAGTCTCTGCATTTCAGGAACTTAAGCAGAGATTCACTTCTGCTCCTGTTCTACGGCAGCCTGATGTTTCTCTGCCATATCAGGTGGAGGTTGATGCCTCTGAAATTGGGGCAGGTGCCGTTTTGTCCCAAAAAGATCCAGAGACCTCTAAAAGTAACCCTTGTGCCTTTTTCTCTCGAAAATTTTCTCCTACTGAACGTAATTATGACGTGGGTAATCGGGAGTTATTGGCCATGAAGTGGGCTTTTGAAGAGTGGAGACATTGGCTGGAGGGAGCCAAACATCAGGTGGTGGTCCTTACGGACCATAAGAATCTGGTCTATCTGGAATCTGCCAAGCGACTCAATCCTAGACAGGCCAGGTGGGCCTTGTTTTTCACACGTTTTAATTTTGTGGTTTCCTTTCTTCCTGGCACTAAGAATGTTAAGGCGGATGCCCTCTCGAGGAGTTTTCTTGCGGACTCTCCTGAGTTATCTGATCCTTCTGTTATTTTGAAGGAGGGTGTAGTTCTTTCTGCCATCTCGCCCAATTTGAGACTTGCTCTGGAGGGGTGTCAGGAGGATAGGCCCGAGCGCTGCCCTGTTGGAAAATTGTTTGTCCCGGACCAATGGAAAAAGAGTGTGATGTCTGAGATTCATTGTTCCGCATTGGCTGGGCATCCCGGAATTTTTGGTACCAGAGACTTGGTTAGTCGGTCCTTTTGGTGGCCTACCTTGTCTCGCGATGTCAGGGAATTTGTGCAGTCCTGCGGGACTTGCTCTCGCTCCAAGCCTTGCTCTCGCTCTAGTGGTTTGTTGATGCCATTGCCTGTGCCCAAGAGACCATGGACCCATATCTCTATGGATTTCATTTCCGATCTTCCTGTTTCTCAGAGAATGACCACCATCTGGGTAATTTGTGATAGGTTTTCCAAAATGATACATCTTGTGCCATTACCTAAGTTGCCTTCCTCCTCTGAATTGGTGCCATTGTTCCTTCAGCACGTGGTTCGTTTACACGGCATTCCTGAGAACATTGTGTCTGACAGAGGAGTCCAGTTTGTTTCCAGATTTTGGAGGACTTTTTGTTCTAAACTGGGTGTTCAATTGTCTTTCTCCTTGGCATTTCATCCTCAGACCAATGGTCAAACTGAGAGAACAAACCAGACATTGGAGACTTATCTAAGATGCTTTGTGTCTGCTGATCAGGATGACTGGGTCTCTTTTTTGCCTTTGGCTGAGTTTGCTCTTAATAATAGGGCTAGCTCTGCCACTTTGATGTCTCCGTTTTTCTGTAATTCTGGGTTTCACCCTCGATTTTCTTCAGGACAGACGGAAGCTTCTGTCTGTCCAGGTGTTGACTCTGTTGTTGAGCGTATGCAACAGATTTGGGACCAGGTAGTGGAGAGGTTGTCCCTCTCTCAGGAGAAGGCCCAGCGGTTTGCTAACCGGCATAGGACTGATGGTCCTCGGTTTAAAGTGGGGGACTTGGTCTGGTTGTCCTCAAAGAATATTCCTATGAGAGTAGCATCTCCTAAATTTAAGCCTAGGTTCATTGGACCTTATAAGATCATGGAGATTATTAATCCTGTTTCTTTTCGTTTGCTTCTTCCAGGGACATTTAAGATCCATAACGTGTTCCACAAGTCCTTGTTGAAGAGGTTTGTTGAGCCAGTGGTTCCTGCTGCTGTGCCTCCTGACCCTGTTTTGGTTGAGGGCAATCTGGAGTATGTGGTTGAGAAAATATTGGATTCTCGTTTTTCTAGACGAAGACTCCAGTATTTGGTTAAATGGAGAGGTTATGGTCAGGAAGACAATTCTTGGGTGTTTGCTTCGGACATCCATGCTAGGAGACTTATCCGTGCGTATCATAGAACTCATCCTGACCGACCTGGTTGCTCAAATGAGGGTTCGGTGACCCCTCCTCAAGGGGGGGGTACTGTTGTGAATGGGTTTGAGATGAGTTCTGAGCAGAGGCTCCCTCTGGTGGTTACAAGCGGTACTAGTGAAGATTGTGAGGACTGGGAATCAGGTGTTACTGACTGGTCTTATATAAGGGAGTCATTTTCCCATCAGGGTTGCCGGTGATCAATTGTTCTGGTCTGAATCCTTCATTCCAGTTTCCCTTGTGGCCTGCTGTGTCGTGTCTGCATCTCCTGGTTACAGATAAGACTATTTCTTCTTTTGTGTTTTTGCTATATTTTTGCATTTTGTCCTGCACTTCTGTGGGGGCCTTCAGGGTCCCCTCCGGGGCTTCTGCCCTCTCTGTTTAGTTCAGCCACTGAGTTTTGTTCTTTTGCTTTTTCCAGTTTTTTCAGTGGCTGCTGTTTTGATTTTGTTACACCAGAGAACTAATTTAGGTGGTAGAGGTCGTGTGATCTCAGGTGATTTTGAAATTAGTAAAGTTGGTGTTTTTCAGGGTTTTCTGGGATTGCAGTAAGTACCCTTCCTGTCCTTTTCTATTTAGATAGTTTGGGCCCCAGCGTTTGCTCATACTATTTTCTTTCTGTGTCAGTATTTCCTCTTGTCTAACCGCCATTACATGTTTGGGGGCTTTCTATTATCTTTGGGGTTCTGCTCCGGGGCAGATAGCTTTCCTATTTCTGTCTTTAGGTGTAGTTAGTTTCTCAGGCTGTGACGAGGCGTCTAGGACCAACGTAGGAACGCTCCACGGCTGCCTCTAGTTGCGGTGGTTAGTCAGGGTACTGCAATCTCATAGATTCCAACTGCTCTGGTGTATTTCCTTCTTTACCTGCACTCCTCAGCTACCGAAACATAACAATGGGGGTTTTGAGTAATGAACCAGGCAGGGAGTTTTTAAAAGCCTCAGGAATCTTTTGCATGTGTTTAGAGTTAATTAGTTGATTCAGAAGATTAGGATAATAGGTCGTTTAGAGAACCTTTTCTTGATATGCTAATTTTTTGAGACAGGTTTTTTGGGTTATCAGGAGTTGTATGCCAAAATCATCAGTATTAAAACAATAAAAGACCTGACAAATTTCAGTTGGTGTGTAATGAATCTAAAATATATGAAAGTTTAATTGTAATCATTACATTATGGTAAATAATGAAATTTAGCACTATATGCTAATTTTTTGAGAAGGACCTGTATAGAAATACCAGGGATCTCCTGAAGCTTCTACAGAAATACCAGGGATCTCCTGGAGCTTCTACAGAAATACCAGGGATCTCCTGGAACTTCTATAGAAATACCAGGGATCTCCTGGAGCTTCTATAGAAATACCAGGGATCTCCTGGAGCTTCTACAGAAATACCAGGGATCTCCTGGAGCTTCTACAGAAATACCAGAGATCTCCTGGAGCTTCTATAGAAATACCAGGGATCTCCTGGAGCTTCTACAGAAATACCAGGGATCTCCTGGAGCTTCTACAGAAATACCAGAGATCTCCTGGAGCTTCTACAGAAATACCAGGGGTGTCCTGGAGCTTCTACAGAAATACGAGGGATGTCTTGGAGCTGCTACTGTGTAGCTCTGTGTCTACATTTATACATCCAGTGCTGAATGATGTCACCCGGTATAAAACATTTTTGTGGCCATAGGGTTGCAGACCTATAAAATAACACTCATAGCTGTTACTCACTCTCCCTGAGTCCAGCTCTACCACTCTGCCACTGTTTCAATCTTTGTTGATAGGCTGCAACAGTGATGTCACGTCTACAGCACACATCAGCGCTGCAGCTAGTCACTAGGCTCAGTAGTTTGTGCTTTCTACTTTGGCGCTTAGTGATTGGTTGCAGAAGTTATATGCACTGTAGATGTGACATTACCATTGTAGCCCATCAAAAAACACTGAAGTAGCAGCGGAAAGGCAGTGCTGGACCCGGGGAAGGTGAAGAAGAGTAGCGAGTGATATTTTATACATCTGCAACCAAATAGCTACTGCAAATTTTAAACCAATACAAACCCCTTCAAAAGGTAATAATGACCATCAAGTTTCCCAACAGATCCTAGTATTCTCAGAAGTTTCCCGAGTTGATCAGGGAGCACAAGTCCAAAATGTTGTGACGTGGTGCAGCTAGTGGAGGTAGCAGTATTATCCCTTTCTCCGTCGCCTCATTGGGGGACACACAGACCGTGGGTGTTATGCTGCTGCCACTAGGAGGACACTAAGCAATACATAAGCACAAAAGATTAACTCCTCCTCCTGCAGTATACACCCTCTGTTGGCTCAATCCTGAACCAGTTCTTGCTTAGTGTTTGTAGGAGGCACTAGGGTCTGCTCTCAGACCCCACTTTTTTTCTCATTTTTTACCTTTTTATTATTTTGCTTTCTTCACGCACGGATGGGCGACGGGACTTGTACGAAAAGTCACGTTCTCCCAAAAACCAACAACAGGCGGCATCGTGGAGTGTCGCCTCCACGTACCCCTCCTGCCACGCTACCATGGGGCGACAGATCCCTTTAATGGGCCGCTCTCCCCATGAGATATCCCTCGATGAGGATGATGTGATTCGCGTGGCACCATGGATGGATACCCCCACCACCTCTCCTGAAAGCGGTGGCGGTCTGGAGACATGTAAGATCCCTCTCCACCCCCCTATTGAAAGGGGTTGGTGGATTGAGGAAGTACGGCCATAGCTGCTGTAGTACTGAGGAGTCCCCCCTTCTCCATCTCCGGGCTCTCCCCGCAGTGAGTACAGCATCTGGGGGCACTGTGAACAGGTCACCGTGACCGGTTCTACGCACCGCGCCCGCACCTGCGTAGCGCCGCCGCAGCTCAGCATCGCGCCGCTGGCGCTTCCGATCGTGCCACGGCCACAGCCTCAAATTTAGCCCCCGGCTTCGGCCCAGGGTAGGCCGCAACTAGAAATTTAGTCCCCGGCTTCGGCCCGGGATAGGCCGCAGTCATAAATTTAGTCCCCGGCTTCGGGCCGGGATAGGCCTCAAGGGGAGAGGGCGGTCCGTGTGGCTCCGCCCACCTCGCATGCTATTGGCCGCCTTCAGCTGACATGGGACTCCCCCTGTTCCCTCCCCCTCTCCTCCCACTGCTTCTGGCGCTTCTCGTGTCATACGAGAAGCGCTACTGTAATCTCGGGCGCCATCTTCTTGTGGGACAGCGCTGCAGACGCCATCCTTCTCCTTCCCTGGCACACACAGGACCTGAGTAAGTGCACGCTGTGACTAGGTCTACACAGCGCTTGACCCTTCTCCTGCAGCAGGCTCTCAGGTGCAGTAATATGTCGCAATCAAAGGGCACTAAAAAGGCTGACAAAAACTACACTGTAGTATATGCCGCCTGCATTTCATGCAACGCTTCCCTGCCGTCAAAGCATGGTTCCCAATTCTGTGTATCATGTGCCCAAGAGCCCATTGCTTCTTCCGCTCAGGAGCCCCCTACTACCGTTCAGGAGTCCCTGCCTATTCCTGATCCCATTGAGCCAGGTCCTTCAGGGTGGCCCGAGTTTCTGGCGCAGTCCATGGATTCTCTGACTAGGGCCTTGGATACCTTCCGTGGCTCCGCTTCAAGCCAGGGCGTCCCTTTTCCAGAAAGGGGTCCGTTAGCCTTCAGAGAGACCTCATCTGACAGGGGCCGACCCACGGCGTCCGCAAAGCGGTCGTCCAGAAAACGCCGCCATAATGTATCTCCCAATCCATCTAGCGGTTCGGCATCGGCGAGCTCAGGCTCTCGCTCCCCCTCTCCCAGGGATCTTAGTGATCATGATTCTGAATACGAGTCGGACATTGGGGATGACCCCAACTCGCCAGACTTTCAAGAATCGTTAGATTCTCTCATTGAGGCAATTGATAAAATCCTCAAGCTGGATGAAGAACCCAGGTCTCAACCAAATCATCCTATCTCCTTCAAAAGAGCCAAACGTGCTCACAAGGTGTTTAGTAATCACCCTGAATTTACGGATATTGTTCAGGGACATAGGGAGCGCCCAGACAGACGTTTTTCAGGACTGAAGTCTCTGAAAGCTCGATACCCATTTTCAGCAACTGTAGCGAAAGAGTGGACTGAATCACCAGTGGTAGATCCTCCAGTATCTCGTTTATCTTCAAAAACCCTGCTCTCCGTGTCAGATAGTTCATCCATTAGAAACCCTTCAGATAAACAGATTGACAACCTCGCTAAATCGATTTTTGAGGCGGCTGGAGCATCTCTTTCTCCCTCCTTTGCGGCCACCTGGGTAGCAAGGGCCATGGTGGCCTGGGCTGAAAATCTAGTTAAAATAACTAGTGATGTCTCTCTTTCTCCCGAGGCACGTAATCTGGCCTATCAGATTACTCGGGCAGGTGACTACATGGTTCATGCGTCCCTAGATGCAGCTAATTGCGCTGCTCTCACAGCCGCCAATGCAATCGCCATTCGGAGGTCCCTTTGGCTCCGGGAGTGGCGTGCAGACGCTGCTTCAAAGAGGACTTTGAATTCGCTGCCTTATCTTTCAGGGGGTCTCTTCGGAGATCGTCTTGATCAGATTATTTCTGACGCTACTGGTGGCAAAAGCAAATTTCTTCCGCAGCGCAGAATCAATTGGCCTTTTCGGTCTCAATACCAAGGTCGTTCCCGGCCATTTCGTAGCTCCTTTAATTGGTCTCCTGCTTCGACCTCGCTCGAGCACCCCGGTCATCTCGCAGAGATAGGGGCTCGCAACCATCGTCCAAGTCCTCTCAGCCCTGGAGAAACAGATTCTCTCAGGTGGGAAATAGGAGCTCCTCCTCTCGAAAATTGTCTTCCCAATGACTCCTTGCTGAAGACGGGGGACCCAAACAAGGTAGGCGGCCGCCTACTCTTGTTTCGCAAAGTCTGGGGGTCGGTCGTTCACGACCGGTGGGTTCTCGATCTTGTACACTCCGGCTACAAGATCGAGTTCTTGTCCCTTCCCCCAAGACGCTTCTTTCAGTCTCGCCCCCCTAAGTCCAAGGATCTCGCAATTCCTTTTCTTCAAGCTCTGAACACGCTTCGTTCCAGCGGGGTCATCGTCCCAGTTCCTCACAAGGAAAGATTCAAAGGGTTTTACTCAAACCTCTTTGTGGTTCCCAAGAAGGACGGCTCCCTGCGTCCTATTCTGGACCTAAAATTGCTAAACAAATTCATCAGAGTCCGTCATTTCAGGATGGAATCCCTCCGTTCTGTTGTCGCATCTCTAGAAAGAAAAGAATACTTGGCATCTATCGACATCAAGGATGCGTATTTACACATTCCAATTTTCAGAGGTCACCAAAAGTTTCTGCGTTTTGCTGTCGGAGAGGATCATTTTCAGTTTGCCGCTCTGCCCTTCGGTCTCGCAACCGCCCCCAGAGTGTTCACAAAGGTCATGGCGGCCGCCATGTCAATTTTACACTCTCGGGGTGTGGTGG
This sequence comes from Oophaga sylvatica, assembly GCA_033576555.1. NCBI lineage: Eukaryota > Metazoa > Chordata > Amphibia > Anura > Dendrobatidae > Oophaga > Oophaga sylvatica. The sequence goes on from JARQOD010000005.1 coordinate 494,332,007, forward strand.
TCCTCCCGTACCTGGACGACCTATTCATCAAAGGTCCGACTTTTCGGGCCTGCGCAGAGAGTGTCGAGATCACTATCGACACCCTCTCTCGCCTGGGTTGGCTAGTCAATCTGGACAAGTCTCTTCCCATTCCCTCTCAGAAGATTCCTTTTCTGGGAATGATTCTAGACACCTCCCAAGGGTTGGTATCTCTCCCTCCAGAGAAGATTGCTTCTCTGAGGCGGGAGTGCTCCTGTTGTCGCTAGGCCGTTCTCACTCTCTGCGGGGCGCCATGCAAGTCCTCGGGAAGATGGTAGCTTCCATCGAGGCAGTACCTTTCGCCCAGTTCCATCTTCGCCCTCTGCAACAGGAGCTAATATCAGTCTGGGACAGGAACCCAGCGTCTCTAGGTCGCCGCTTCCGTCTGTCTCCCACAGTCAGAAGCTCCTTGAAGTGGTGGACAAATGCCTCTTCACTGAATCAAGGAAAATCTTTTCTGCCTGTCCATTGGCTGGTAGTGACCACCGATGCCAGTCTCCTCGGATGGGGAGCTGTGTTCCTTCATCATACGGCTCAAGGCCGCTGGTCTCTAACAGAGACCCGTCTCCCGATCAACATCCTGGAGATCAGAGCTATCAAGTTAGCTCTCGTACAGTTCCATCATCTTCTGGCCGGTCGTCCCATCAGGATTCAGTCAACGCCACGGCCGTGGCGTACATCAACCGTCAGGGGGGCACTCGGAGCAGAACAGCGATGCTCGAGGTATCGCACATCCTGCGCTGGGCCGAGACAAACCGCTCGCCCATCTCTGCGATTCACATTCCAGGAGTGGACAATTGGGAGGCCGACTTCCTCAGTCGCCAAGGCCTAGACTCAGGGGAATGGTCCCTGCACCCGGAAGTGTTTCATCTCATTTGCCAGCGATGGGGCACGCCGGATGTAGACCTCATGGCATCCAGACTGAATGCCAAGGTTCAGACTTTCATAAGTCGATCTCGCGATCCACTAGCCGTCGGCTCGGATGCGCTAGTCCTCCCTTGGAGTCACTTTCGCCTTCCTTACATTTTTCCACCTTTTCCGTTAATCCCCAGGGTGATTCGGAAGATCAAGGCGGAAGGCATTCCTCTCATTCTGGTCGCTCCGGACTGGCCTCGCCGTCCGTGGTATGCGGAACTAGTGCGTCTGGTCGCAGACGTTCCCTGGAGATTACCAGATCGTCCGGACCTCCTTTCACAGGGTCCAATTTACCATCACAATTCGAAAGCGCTGAATTTGACGGTATGGCCATTGAAGACTGGATCTTAAGTCAGGCTGGTTTTTCTCACAAAGTTGTCTCAACAATGGTCAATGCCAGGAAGCCGGCTTCCGCCCGCATTTACCATCGTGTCTGTGAAGACATTCTTTTCCTGGTGTAAGGACAAAGGTCGTTATCCTTTGGTTTTTTTCTATTCCTTCCATTCTAGAATTTCTACAAGCAGGAATGGACTCGGGATTAGCTCTCTCTTCCCTCAAGGGGCAGATTTCTGCTTTGTCCGTCCTTTTCCAACGGCGGATCGCATCTAAGTCTCAGGTCAGGACTTTTATCCAGGGAGTGTCTCATCTCGTTCCGCCCTACAAGAGGCCTTTGGAGCCTTGGGATCTTAATTTGGTCCTCAGTGCCTTACAGGGCTCCCCCTTCGAACCTTTGCCGGAAGTGTCCTTATCGCTTCTTTCCTGGAAGGTGGTCTTCCTAGTGGCGATTACCTCTATCAGACGGGTGTCGGAGTTGGCAGCCTTATCTTGCAAACCTCCTTTCCTCATTTTTCACCAGGACAAGGTAGTCCTTAGGACTTCTCCTTCTTTCATACCTAAAGTCGTTTTGGCTTTTCATATCAATGAAGAGATAGTCTTGCCTTCGTTCTGTCCGGCGCCGGTTCACCGTACTGAAAAAGCCCTTCACACTTTGGATTTGGTGAGGGCTCTCCGAAGGTACATTTCGAGAACGGCATCTTTCCGAAAATCGGACGCTCTGTTTGTGCTTCCGGAAGGACGCAGACAGGGTCTTCCTGCTTCCAAGGCCACGTTAGCCAGATGGATTCGCTCGGCGATCCAAGAGGCGTACCGTGTTAAAGGTCAGCCTATCCCGGCTGGGATTAAGGCACACTCCACTCGATCTGTGGGGGCCTCCTGGGCCATTCGGCACCAGGCTTCGGCACAGCAAGTGTGCAAGGCTGCGACTTGGTCCAGTCTTCATACTTTCGTCAAGCATTACCAAATTCATGCTCAGGTTTCTTCAGATGCGGCACTTGGCAGACAGATTCTGCAATCAGCTGTTGCGCATCTGTAAGTTGTCTGTTGACCGTTTAAGCGTTTTATGCATGAGGTTCACGAGGCTTCATCTGTTGATGTCTTCCCACCCAGGGACTGCTTTGGGACGTCCCACGTTCTGTGTGTCCCCCAATGAGGCGATGGAGAAAAGGAGATTTTTGTGTACTCACCGTAAAATCCTTTTCTCCGAGACGCTCATTGGGGGACACAGCTCCCACCCTTGTTTAGCTTGTAGCCTCGTTGTTTATTTGATTTGTTGACATATTGCACTCTGTTATGAGCTCCTACTGCTTTGGCCCAGAACTGGTTCAGGATTGAGCCAACAGAGGGTGTATACTGCAGGAGGAGGAGTTAATCTTTTGTGCTTATGTATTGCTTAGTGTCCTCCTAGTGGCAGCAGCATAACACCCACGGTCTGTGTGTCCCCCAATGAGCGTCTCGGAGAAAAGGATTTTACGGTGAGTACACAAAAATCTCCTTTTTCTGTACATTGCCTTAGAGTATTATTTGGATTTCATGTGATATACAAACACAAAGTAGCAAGTATTTGTGAAGTGTAAAGGAAATGATACACGGTTTTCTAAATATTTTAAAAATATAAATTTCAAAACTGTGACGTGCATTTATATTCTACCCCCTGTAGTTTCATACCTCTAAATATAATCCTGAGTGATCAACTGTCTCCGCAAGTCACATAATTAGTAAATGAAGTCCACCTGTGTGTAATTTATTTTCAGTATAACTACAGTTGTTCTGTGAAGGACTCAGAGGTTTGTTTGAGATTAGTAGGTATCAAATCGCATCATGAAAACCAAGGAACACAACAGACAGGTCAGGGATAAAGTTATGAAGAAGTGTAAAGCAGGGTTAGGTTATAAAAATATCGCCCAAGCTCTGAACATCTCACGGAGCACTGGCAATCCATCATCCTAAAATGGAAGGTGTAAGACACAACTGCAAATATACCGAGACATTGCCATCCACATAAACTGACGTCTCAAGCATGGAGAGCCTTAATTAGAGAAGCAGCCAAGAGGCCCATGGTCTTGAGGAGCCGCAGAGATCCACAGCTCAACTGGGAGAATCTGTCCACAGGACAACTATTAGCTGAATGCTCCACAAATCTGGCCATTATGGAAGAGTGGCAGAAAGAAAGCTATTTTTGAAAGTAAGCCATAAGAAATCCCATTTGCACAAAGCCATTAATTTGACAGCTAGCACATGGAAGAAGGTTCACATGCTAGCTGTGTTCCCTACACGGCATGTGGAAGAGGGTGCTCTGATCAGATGAGACCAAAGTAAAACTTTTGGGGCTAATTGCAAAGTTCTATGTGCGGCTGAAAACTTAAAACTGCACATCACCCTGAAAACACCATCCTCACCGTCAAACATGGTGGTGGCAGCATCATGCTGTAGATAAGCCTTTCTTCAGTAGGGACAGGGAAGCTGGATGGAACTAAATACATGGCAATCCTGGAGGAAAGCCTGTTTGAGGCTGCAAAAGATTTGAAATTGGATGTAGATTCACCTTCCAGCAGGACAATGACCCTAAACATACTGCCAGAACTACAATGGATGGTTTAGATGAAAGCATATTCATGTGTGTGAATGGCCCAGTCACAGTCCAGACCTAAATCCCATTGAGAATCTTTGACAAGACTTGAAAACTGCTGTTCACAGACGTCTTCATCCAATCTCGCAGAGCGAGTATGCAAAAAGATGGCAAAAATTTCAGCCTCTAGATGTGTAAAGCTGGTAGAGAAATACTCCAAAAGACTCGCAGCAGTAATTGCTGAAAAAAGTGGTCCTAGAAAGTATTGACTCAGGGAGATTGAATATTAATGCGTGTCCCAATTTTCAGATTTATATGTTCAAAATAATTAGAAACATGTATCATTTCCTTTACACTTCATAAATACATGTTACTTTGTGTTGGTATATCACATAAAATCCCAATAAAAACATTTAAGTTTGTGGGTGTAAGGTAAAATAAATGTGGAAAAGTTCACGGGGTATGAATATTATTTCAAGGCACTGCATGTTCCTGACTTACATCTAAGTGATTTACGTTACTTGTGTTTGTCTAAACCTGTATCATTGTAGCATTCTACTTCATGGGAACAAGGGCAAATTAAAAAAAAATTAAAAAGTACACTTGGAAATATAACCTCAGAACACTACAAAGCAACAGTCTGGTGCTAAAAGCCAAATAATATGACAATGGGGCTCAGAAATGAAGTTGGACTATATAAAGTTTTTTTTCCATAGAGTCCCCAATGTAATTGTATCCCTTATCCACCAGAAAAACATGGCGAGAGTGACCTCTACAGGGCAAGTGATGCGACTTCAAGCTGAAAAAAGATATTGCTATATGTTGTATGTGTCAGAAAATCACTTATTGTGATCTAGGGACCTAAAGCAAAGTTACTAAATTTTTCCCAACCATCCAGAAGAGATCAGAAATAAATGATGAGGACACTTTCTGTAAGGGTATGTGCACACAATCACTAAACGTACTTGTGCAGCATCCAACTCGCAGCGTCCTAATGTTACAGCATAGTGGATGGGATTTCAAGAAATCCCATGTCCACTATGCGTGCACAGATACCTGCGGAGACGGACACGCGGCGCGTCTTTTCAGACCGCAGCATGTCTATTTATTTTGCGGAGACGTAGTGCAGGTGCCTGAATGCGACGTACAGAGATCAGCCAGGGGTTGATATATTGACATTTGTAAGCAACAATAACTTCTAAACAATTAGGGTTAGTAAATATGCAATTTACTGTTCCTCCTCTCTCACAGGCGTGCCTCTCCTGTCGCAGTCGCCACACGGCTCTTTTCGGCTTGACCATCGGCGAAAGTCTCTTGGGCTCGGGGCAGAGAGGACCGAGCCTCAATTCTTGACAGGCGCAATCAGACCTTGCAGGCTTGACCAGCGCAGGGCGCAGATTACGGCTCTGACCAGCATAAGCCGTACTCGGAGATATCTTCCAGGGAATCTGGACCTTGCCAGGTGGTGACTGACACCCGGGTAGCACAGACTCCCTGCTGAGGCCTGTCACGTTGGTCTCAGTGGAGTCTCTGGAGCATGTCTGCCCCACCTTTTTTCCTGATGCCAAATCTCCTTGTGGTTTGGCGCGCTGGGCTTTTATATTAGGGAAGTTCTTACAGAGGGTCACCTGATCTGATCCAGCACACAAGGTCCTTCCCTCTGCAAATCTTCCTGCACACTTCGGTTCCGCTTGATTTTGGCTGGCCAGCAGATGGCCGTCTCTCCTCATTAATGGAACATCTTGCACCAATTACCCAGAGGGCTCATGTTTTCTTGTGACAGAGACTCAAGCCTCCGCAACTTGAATTTCACCCATACAATGTATTTGACACGGTGTATATGCACGGTTCAATGAACACATGCGGATTCACTTGCGTTCAATAGCTGTCAGCGCTTTGGACACGGTGACCATACACTGTGTCTAAAGCACTGCCAATTCCAGAACGTGTGCACAGACCCTAAGATGCCCTCTAGCAGGGGCATGCTAGACAATTTTTGGAATTCCTAGAGAAACACATAGAGATAGCCGCGTGTGTGCAGCCGCCTCTCCATTCCTGGCGGCACCCAGTTCTCAAGATTAATGCAGGTTCCAAATCTGTGGCCCAAATCTATCACATATTGGGTGGGCCTGCCATACATATCCCTTTGGTAATATCATGTTACTGCAACTCAGGCAAGATGGCGGCCCCCGTACTCATGTACAGAAAATAGAATAAAAATGAACAATAAGAAAATTAAAAAAAATAATTTGTTAGTATCTGATTTTAAAGGGGTTTCTCTATGTGACCTCAGACTGTTGAATCTGGACAGTGTGCAATGCACTCACTGTCACGATACCCTGAGCATGTGGGCCGTCACGTGACCGCGTGTATGCGATTTACATTCTTTCCATTCTCTTTTATTAGAGAAGTCAGATGAGACTAGTCAGCACATGAGCGCTAATATGCAAATCACATTCATGTGGTCACGTGACCACCAACTTGCTCGGGGCAAACAGGGAAATCGTGTCTGTGCGCTTGACACACTGTCATGATTCTGCAGTCACCTATATGGCCTGCAGGCTTTTTTTCTTAGAGCGGAAAACCCCTTGAATTGGTAAATATACAGGTACCTTTTAAGATCATGTTCAATCAGATAGAATTAAAGAAACCTAGTTCTAGGATAATGATCACCTTCCTGAAAATAAAGCAAACCTAATCATCGGGTGCCCTGCTCATCGTGGTAGATGGCCGTTCCTCTACAGCATATTGCCCAGCATTGAGCAGGCTGAGGATTTATGCTCCACTGTGACATTAAAAAGCAGATGATGCCTGTAATGTTAATTTACCTTCGGGATTCCCGATTTTGATTCCTTGTTTTTGGCATGTTCTCTCCCTGGCTGCTCCCCTTGCACGTCTCACAAGCATAACCTATGGCCAGAGAGGCCAAACTATAGAATTTTCCTGCAGAAAATGTGGAAAAAATCTTACTTTGCTGATATTTGCTAAGACGATGCTGTTTGTTTCGCAGAATGGGAAGCGCTTTATTGTCACGTTTTGACTTGGTGTTCATCCTGCTTGATACCCCTAATGAAGACCACGATCATTTACTGTCAGAACATGTCATGGCCATGAGGTCCGGCTCAAAGAACATCATATGTGGTGCGAGTGTAACACGGGCAGACACGCAGGACTCCAACATCTCTGTCCTAGAGGTGACTTCCGACAGGCCACTGAAAGACAGATTGAAGGTATTGTTAAATGTAAATCAATTCCATATAGAGAAGATCTAACTCCGAAACGTAGTGCACGAAAATAAAAGCTGGTTTTGGTTTGTTCTAGGTTCGGCCCGGGGAGCATATTGATGCAATTCCACATCAGCTGTTAAGAAAGTACATTGGTTATGCCCGACAGTATGTCCAGCCAAAAGTGTCACTGGATGCAGCTCAGGTTCTCCAGAACTTCTACCTGGAGCTCAGGAAACAGAACCAAGGCATAGACAGTACTCCTATAACAACCAGACAACTGGAGTCCTTAATACGGTTAACAGAGGTGCGGAAAGCAAACACTGAATGTGATGTATCCAACCTGCAAAACTCAGAAATCACACACATTTTCAACTAATATTGCTTATTTTATATTCTTGTTATATATATATATATATATATATATATATATATAAAAAATATATATATATAAAATATTTGTTCTACTATTCTAAAAATGAAATATCGACATGGCGGTCTACATTTAGATGAATGGCTGTCCATGTGATAAAAGAATGGCTGACATCTGCTCGAACATAGATTGCTTATACAGAGGAACTCTCTGTTCAAGCTTATAGAGAAGGGTTCTAGGCTGACAACCCACCTCTGCTCTAATATTGCATATGGACAGAGTTTGTCTTCATAAATGTGACTACGTTAGTCAACACTTTTTTCCGGTTACATTTGGAGTAAATTACCATAGAATAATTTACTTGCAAAAACTTGAAGCACCACTCTAGCGTTTTGTTTTTTATTTCAATGCTGGAGTGGTGCTTAAAATCCAAGTCCCCTGCTCCCTGTCTGATACTCACCTTCCAGGGTTTTTCATTTGTTTTCACTGCCGGTCCGGTCTGTCTCCTGCAGTTTGTGACCTGTCGGCTGCTCATGTGTTTTAAGGCTGGGTCTCACATAACGATACACCAGCGATCCCGACAACGATATGCACTTGTGTAAATGAACATGGCACTCAAAGAATCAAATAAGGATGTCGGTGCCCAAGTAGGGTCTCCAGCCCAAATAACATCAAAAAGAAAGACTTGGCACTCGGTAGGACTGAATAATGGAGAAGATGTTAGTTGCTTGTGGTTTTGCCTTTAATTTGCATCCATATGTGAAAAAAAGAAGTGTACAAAATACATGAACGTTTTCGGCCGTAATATAACAGCCTTCCTCATTAATATGTACAGAGATAACTGAAAAATATTGAAAAAAAATAAAATAAAATTAACAGACATCCACGATGTAAGTAAAACAACAAAATGCAACATAATGAACAAACGAAATGTAAATAATGTATTCAAGAACAATGTCAATATTAATAACAAAGTTGAAAGTCTTCAAATAGCCTAATATCCAAAGGTGCTCAGTGAGGATATATAGTTTTTGAGAGGAACACATATCTATAACAAGATAATGGTAGACATCGGCCAAATGTCAGAAGGTACAGAGGTGAAACCTAGTACACCGAAAAGTCAGTCATAGGGCTAGATAATATAAAACACCTGTAATGAGATAAAAAGAGATTAGTGAGACAATATAAGAGACCCAGAGAGTGACCCCACGAAAGTGGAGGGAGTAGGGCCATAGAGGAATAAGGCAGACATAAACAAGAGAGGGGAGGCAGAAGAAAAAGAAGACTTTCAACTTTGTTATTAATATTGACATTGTTCTTGAATACATTATTTACATTTCGTTTGTTCATTATGTTGCATTTTGTTGTTTTACTTACATCGTGGATGTCTGTTAATTTTATTTTATTTTTTTTCAATATTTTTCAGTTATCTCTGTACATAATATCTGAGGAAGGCTGTTATATTACGGCCGAAAACGTTCATGTATTTTGTACACTTCTTTTTTTCACATATGGATGCAAATTAAAGGCAAAACCACAAGCAACTAACATCTTCTCCATTATTCAGTCCTACCGAGTGCCAAGTCTTTCTTTTAACGATATGCACTTGTCAGGATCGCTGGTGTATCGCTACATGATCGCTGCTGAGCTGCCAAACAGGCAGCTCAGGCAGCGATCTGGGACAGCGACACTGCGTGTAACATCGCTTAGTTACCCGCAGTGTACATTGGATACCAGCGCCCTGATGCAGGGAGCTGGTATCCAAGGTACACAGCGGGTTTCCAAGCGCTGCGCGGTGCCTGGAAACCCGCTGTGTACCTTGGTTACCAGCTCCCTGCATCAGGGCGCTGGTATCCAAGGTACACAGCGGGTTTCTAGGCACAGCCCCGCCTGGAAACCCGCTGTGTACCTTGGTTACCAGCGGATCGCTGGTCTCCCGCCTGTCACACGCAGCGATGCATGCCTGTCAGCGGGAGACCAGCGATCAAAAAAAGGTCCTGACATTTCAGCGACGATCAGCGATACCCAGCAGGGGGGCTGATCGTCGCTGAATGTCACACACAGCGATATCGCTGGTGAGCTCGGTGCTGCGTCACAAAACTAGTGACTCAGCAACGATCTCACTAGCGAGATCGCTATGTGAGACGGGCCCTTTATGGAGCGAGCCGAAGGTCACTAATCAATGTAAGTCTATGAGCGCCTCATTGTGTCCTCGTTCTGGCTCTCATGGACTTTATTAAGAGCGTGTGACGTAGCTTATGACTTCCAGCAAGTCAGAAACTGCACTCACAAGAATGCACCGTGGGACCGGAGCGGCACTGAAAAACTGTGAAGACGCTGGAGGATGAGTATATGACCAGGGGCAGGTGGCTTACATTTAAAGCAAGCGCCACTCCAGTGGTGAAAAAAAAAACCAAGACTTTGGATTGGTTCTTTAAACGTCTTGTATTTTACACAGGCCCGAGCCAGATTAGAACTGAGGGAAGAGGCCACCAGAGAAGACGCTGAAGATGTCGTACAAGTAATGAAATACAGGTAACCAGTCTTTTACATTCTGAATTTCAGCTGCAGATGGAAGCAAGGGGGACACTTCATTACTTCTGGGTAGGGCGGAGCCAGATAGTAGGACTAACCTCAGGTTCTAAAAATGGGTGTTGTCCGGCCCCTCCGGCTCTGGCTCCTCCTGCCGTACACTCCAGTTTCGACTTGAGGTCCAAGTAGGAAGGACGGCTGCTAATGCAGCTCCTCAGAAAACACCTCAGAAGAGTTTATTATTTTACTCGGACAGGATCCTGGACTTTATGTCTAGAGGATCAGGGTACCGGCGCTGCTGGACCCCATCCTTTCCCCTGGCAGAAATGTATTCCCTAAATGGTGGTCATTGCATTTTCTTGCCGGCCCGGGGGGAAGAGGTGGCTATCCCTGACAGGACGCACACCACGTTCTGGGTCACTGCGTTCCTTGTCCTCATGGGGAAGCAATGGGCACAGCGTCACATATCCGTGGAGGGTCCCTGTGGCGTTTTGGCTGGTGAGTACTCCATATCTTTATTATATATATGTGAGTGCTTTAGCGTTCTGCTACGGCAGCGCTGTACATTTTTACTATAGATCAGTGTGATTTAGCGTTGCTGCAGGCAACGCTATTACCTTGGTACCTTCAGTGGCTGCTGCGAAGGCAGCCACTGGTACTTTTTTGTCCGCAGGCAGATGCCCTGCGGGACTTAGGAGATGGAGGGGAGAGTTGCTCCCGCCTTTTTTATTTGAATTTCGCGCCCAGAGCGCGCGCTTTAAGGCAGCCGGCCCGGCACTTTCACTTTCGGTCTCTGCACGGGCTGGATAAGACAGGGGAGCTTCGGCGGCCATTGCTGGCAGAGAGCCGATTATTTCGTTCGTCTCTCCCTCTCTCCTCTCCTCAAAGGCACCGCTCCAGCCGGGTGAGTTCGGCGTTAACCCCTTCGCCGCCGACGCTGCAAAAAAAAAAAACTGCAAAAAAAAAAACCTCCAGCACGATTTTTAACAGCTGGGGGTGCGATTCAAATGCAGCTGTGCTGCAGGAATATTTTCTTGTAGCCTTTCACAGGCGTGGGGACGCTGAGACATTAACCCCTTAGCGGCCGATACTGCTCCCTCCAGCACGATTTTAACAGCTGGGGGTGCGATTCTGCAATATTAACCCCTTAGCGGCCGATACTGCACCCTCCAGCACGATTTTAGCTGAGGGTGCGATCCTGCAAGCTGTGCTGCAGGAATATATATATATATCTTGTACCTCGCCTTAACGGGCGGTAGGGAGGCTGCGGCATTAACCCTTTAGCGGTTAGCCCTGATGGCTGGGGTAACTCCTGCTGTGGGAGTTTTTAACCCTTCAGCGCCTCTTTTTCTTACATGTTGTTATTACATATTTTATTGTAATATATACTGTGTGAGGGCATGTTCAATGATCTGGAACGCATGTATGGCGTCTGCGGATAGAATCCGCACATGACCCTATTTATATCCCTTTCATGTTGAGTTAATACGCTGTGTTTTTTGACACTTGTGTTATATGAATACGCTGTATTTTACTGCGGCTGCCCTACGTATACACTGTATTTTTCACCTGAAATACGGATGCATTGTGTCCTACGCCTGCGCGTGGGTTGCGTTCTGTATCTTACGCTTGCGCGGTGTATGCACTGTGTCTTGCGCCTATGCATGGAATGCGTTTTGTGTTCTACGCTTGCGCGGTGGATACTTTGTGTCCGGCGTTTGGGTTTGCTTCGGACTGTGTCCGGCACCAGTCTGACGCCAGTTGTGGCGGTTGTTTTTATTTGTCTGGCTAACCTGTGGGTTCAGACAATCTAGTATGCGGATCGTATGTTCCGACATAGTCGCTGTAGGTTTTGCCGTCCATGGATAAACTCATGGGGCAGTGGTGAGGTCCTTGTATCCGCGTTTGACGGATTTAATTGGATTCCTTCTCCTGAAGGCGTATCTGCAGGATCCACAAAAAAAAAAAAAACACGGAGTTGGCGGTGAAAGCCATCTATGAAGCTACTAGTAGTCCTAGGGTCCTTGTGTTCTTCTAAAGCTCTCTTGGGCTGGATTGGTCGTCTGCAGACAGCACTGCAGGCTGGACCTTCTTTATCCGATATAAAGAGGAATACAGCCCGACATATATATATATATGTGAGGACATCCCTGCGGTACAGATCTCGATCTTCTGCAATCACTGTTTGGAGAGCCGTGTGGCTTAAACAGTGGACTGGGGATGCGGTTGTCCAATCAAAGTTTGCTATCATTTGATTGCTGAAGCTAAGACAAAGGAGTCAGCTTTACCTCAGCGTAGAGCTGTAACGTCTGCATCTGACAGACCCGGTACCAGTGGTAACCGACGGTTTTTTTCGTGGCAGGAGACGAGTCGGTCATTCCTCTTGGAGATCGAGTCGTCCCGCTTTTTCAGGGAAAAAGTCTTCCCAAAAGTCTAACGCTTCTTGGAAACAATACCCATTCAATGACAAGCGGGAATCTGACAAAAAGCCCGCCAAAACGGACTGACGCCAGAAGTTCATTCGAGGATTCTCGAGTGGGGGGGCGCCTGCTCCTGTTTCAAGCGGTTTGGGTCTCCCGCGTCTCAGACTCCTGGGTGACACGAATAATGTCAGCAGGCTATTTCATAGAGTTTCTCTCTCGCCCTCCAGAAAGATTCTGTCAGTCTCGCGTTCCGTCAGATCCCGACTTATTGACCGCTCTGCGGCAGGAAGTCGATTCCTTACTACAGAAGGGTGTAGTAGTGTCAGTTCCTCCGGAAGACCGGGGAAGGGGATTTTATTCCAACCTCTTTGTGGTCCCCAAAAAGGAGGGAAAGTTTCGTCCCATTCTGGATCTCAAGAGGTTAAATCGGCATGTTTACACCCAAAAGTTCCGCATGGAGTCGCTTCGCTCAGTGGTGACTGCCCTGTCACAGAACAATTTTCTGGTGTCCATAGATATTCGCGACGCCTATTTACACGTTCCCATCGGAAGATCTCATCAGCGCATTCTGCGCTTTGCCATAGGTCAGGACCATTACCAGTTTGTGGCCCTCCCTTTCGGGTTGGCTTCGGCACCCCGAGTTTTTACAAAGGTGCTGGCACCTCTTATGGCAATGCTTCGGAGACAAGGGATCATGATACTTCCTTATCTGGACGATCTTCTGATTGTGGCATCCTCAAAGGAGGAGGCAGTGACGGCTCGCGATTTATTCCTTCAGCTCCTGGAGGATTTCGGGTGGCTGATCAACTGGGAGAAGTCATCCCTGGAGCCTTCTCAGTCAATCCTGTTTTTGGGCATGATTTTCGACACAGCGAAAGTGGTAGTTTTTCTGCCAAAGGACAAGCAAACCAGTATCCATTGTCTGGCACAGACTGTGCAGTCCTCAACGACAGTATCCCTTCGAAGATGTATGCGCCTTCTGGGGTTAATGGTCGCTTCGATGGAAGCTCTTCCGTTTGCTCAGTTCCATTGCAGAACGCTTCAAAGCTTCATTTTGAAGAGATGGAATCGTGCACAGGAAACACTGGATTGCAGGGTTTTAATCTCCCGCAAAGTGCGAGAGTCTCTGGACTGGTGGTTACGTCCGGAACGGTTTTTCCTGGGAAAATCTTTTCTTCCCCTGTCATGGTCGGTCTTGACCACCGATGCCAGCCTGACGGGCTGGGGGGGAGTTTGGAACAATCTCTGGATTCAGGGAGTTTGGTCACCGGAAGAATCGGTGTTACCGATCAACATCCTGGAATTGAGGGCAATTTTTCTTTGCCTCCAACATTGGACGGTCCCTTTGAGCGGATTACCAGTTCGTGTTCAGACGGACAACGCTACGGCGGTTGCGTATATCAAACATCAAGGTGGGACGAGGAGCTCCAGACTCATTTCGGAGGTTTCTCGGATTCTGATATGGGCCGAGGCTCATGTGCCGGCCATTTCTGCGATTCACATACCAGGAGTTCAGAATATCCAGGCAGACTTTCTCAGCCGAGAGAGGATGGATTCAGGAGAATGGAGTCTTCATCCGGAAATCTTTGCACTTCTGTGCTCCCGATGGGGGACTCCTCAAGTAGACTTGATGGCCTCCAGGATCAATGCCAAGTTACCAACTTTCATGTCCAGATACAGGGATCCGACCGCGGTGGAAGTGGATGCGCTGGTGGTTCCGTGGAGCCAATACCAGCTGGTTTATGTGTTCCCACCGATATCCTTGCTGCCGCTTGTGTTACGTCGGGTCAGGCTGGAGAGGGTTCCGGCTATTCTGATAGCCCCAGATTGGCCGAGAAGGACGTGGTTTTCCACGCTGATGTCGCTTCTGGCGGCGCCTCCTTTTCCTCTGCCTCTTCGACCGGACTTGCTCACTCAGGGTCCCGTGTGTCATCCGGGCCTGAGGTCTCTGTGTTTGACGGCTTGGCTCTTGAGACCGAGATTTTAACCCGTCAAGGGTTTTCAGAAAAGGTCATTGCCACTATGAGAGCGTCAAGAAGTCCGGCTACGACTAGGATTTACTACAGGATTTGGGAATCCTTCTTTTCATGGTGTTTGGGTTCTTCCAGGAATCCAAAGAAATTTTCATTACCCAACTTGTTGGTTTTTTTGCAGCACGGGCTGGATAAGGGTTTGGCAATCAGTACCCTGAAGGGTCAGGTGTCTGCCCTGTCGGTGCTTTTTCGTAAAGCTATTGCCTCGCGTAGGGACGTATGTGCCTTTTTTCGCGGAGCAGCCCGTCAGTTTCCTCCAAGGAAAACTCCTGTGTCGCCTTGGCGGCTTAATCTGGTTTTGAAAGCTCTTCAAAGTGCTCCTTTCGAGCCTATGGATACTATTAATCTTTCTTTGCTTTCTTGGAAGGTTGCCTTCCTAGTGGCGGTCACTTCCTTGAGACGGGTTTCCGAGTTGGCGGCTCTTTCATGTTCGCCACCTTTCTTGGAATTTTTCCCGGATCGTGTTGTTCTTCGCACGCGACATGATTTTCTCCCTAAAGTGGTATCTCAATTCCATGTCAATCAAGATATTGTGTTGCCTTCGCTTTGTTCAGAACCAAAGAATGCGAAGGAGCGGGCCTTGCACTCATTGGACTTAGTGCGGGCATTGAAGTTCTACTTGTCAGTTACGCAGAGTTTCCGGAAGTCGGATTCTCTTTTTGTGATTCCAGCAGGTCGTCGTCGTGGTCAACGAGCTTCTAAAGATACTATAGCTCGTTGGATCCGGTCAGCTATTTTGGAAGCTTACCGTGTTATGGACGAACCTTGCCCGATTAATATTCGGGCTCATTCCACGAGAGCTGTGGGCTCTTCGTGGGCCCTTCATCAAGGGGCTTCGGCAGCCCAGCTCTGTCGAGCAGCGACTTGGCGTTCTGTTCACACCTTTGCAAAGTTTTATAAGGTGGACGTCAGTGCCTCCGCTGATGCGGCCTTAGGACGCAGAGTCCTTCAGGCGGCTGTATTTTGAAAACTTCTAGTTAAGTTTATGTTGCGCCTGTTGCGCATGTATCAAGGTGTTGGCTTCTGCCTGTTTAAGGTTTTTTCCCACCCTTGTTTTTGTACTGCTTTGGGACATCCCAGAAGTAATGAAGTGTCCCCCTTGCTTCCATCTGCAGCTGAAATACGAATTTTGGTAAGAACTTACCTGTAAAATTCTTTTCAGCAAAGGAAGCAAGGGGGACACTTCTCCCTCCCATAAGGCAGAAGGTGTTGTTTCAGATGCAGCGCGGCTCTCTCTGATAAGCGAGTTTCTGAGCTGAGGTCAGCGCTCTACGGCTCTTTCCGGCATCGCCAGCTCATCGCAGTGGTCAGGTTTTGTGAGTGGTACCTGAGCTGTGTGGTATTCATGTTATGTGCATAACCTTGTTCTTTTGAATCCTTTCAGTTTGGTTATGGCGCTCCGCTGGTGATTTATTTCTCCTTAGCTTGTGTACAAAACTGGAGTGTACGGCAGGAGGAGCCAGAGCCGGAGGGGCCGGACAACACCCATTTTTAGAACCTGAGGTTAGTCCTACTATCTGGCTCCGCCCTACCCAGAAGTAATGAAGTGTCCCCCTTGCTTCCTTTGCTGAAAAAAATTTTACAGGTAAGTTCTTACCAAAATTCGTATTTTGCATGATTAATTTATACATTTCATCTGATTAGTTAATGACAACCCCTTTTTTTATAGCACTGCCAAAATAGTTTTTGAAATATAACTTCATTCTCATTTACAAAAACAACCTTTTTCTAAACTGTTTTTGAGCACGGTTATAAAAGTGGGAAGAGTCGGGACGTTGAGTGTAGAAGAAAGCACATGAGTCTGATTAACAGGTGGAACAAGTAAAAAAAACATTGGTCCCGTTTCATCAAAGCATCCACAACAGAATTCTGCTGTAAGAAAAGTCACAAAATTTAGATGCAATTTGTAATTGCGCCAAATTTTTACATCCTTTTGGCATTTTTCATGTCTGTTTATTCAACTCTGATATAAAGGATGGAGATGGGGCACAGCAGGGGCGTAATGTCACAGCTCGTCTGATGCATGATGAGCTGTGGCATGCCGTAGTCCAGAAATCGCATTGATTGGAGTAAGATTTTTGACGTAGCTCACACCAGTCTACAGATGCTCCAGATTCATGGAGAGGTGTCAACAGCGACGGTCTTGATGAATTGGGCCCCAAGAGTTCAGCTTTTCTTCTGCTATTGGAAGGTACTTGCAAAGATCTAGTTGCTCTAATTTAGCGATATGTTCACTTTTTTTTAACTCCTGCATTGTGTTGTTCAGGTCTCTAGCTGTATAGTTAACTACAGAGTGGGCCCCATCGAAGTGGATGGGGCCAGATGCAGTCACTAGAGCAGCCAGGTGGCTGAGAGCGTTGCTTTACCAGGAGAACTTCAGTGAAGACTCAGAATTACAAGTGTAGCATCTTTTTCACTCTCGGGACAATGGAGGGTCCCAAGTAAAGGCATGTCCTAGCAAAATACACTTTATAAGATGGGAAAACCTCATTAAAATTCTTGAACTGTTCATACAACTTTTATGGGACAATTATATGTAGAATCCATTTTTTACATGCAGTTTTCCCACCCGTGTTTTTCCTCTCCTATGTCCAAAAGGAAAACAGCACATAGACACATGTAACAGGGATGCATGGACTATGTATACAAGTACTGCTATATATAAGTACAGCAGGTTGTAATGTGAGCACTTTCCATGCAGATTAGGCACCCGCTCGTGTTAATAGGCAGGTTGTTTCATCACTGACGTTGGCTACATACCACTACGATGTGACCACACTATTCACTAGAACGGAGAAATAAAATCCTAGAAAATCATCGCACCGCTTAATTTTCCTTTCTGCTCCACATTTTCTGGTTGCCTGTGTTAATCCAATCTAGGGAATATGTTACATGATTGGATGGCTCATGAACAATTATTGCTAATGTCTTATTTGCATCATGTGTTCCACATTCCCTGGAAGGATATGTGCACGGGGACACAAGCAAAGCACATACGGATGACGGAGAGCTAGGACAGCGCTGGATGTTTCTCAGACAGAGGGGAAAGATGGGCAGATGTTGCCTTTTCCTCGCTGATGTTAGTCATTACTATTATTGATGGTCATTTTCTAGCTATGACTGCAGAGAGTAATCCCATCTTTATTTTCTTTCTTCCTAATCTAATGTTTTTATCCACTATAGTCTACTGGGAACGTACTCAGATGAGTTTGGGAAATTGGATTTCAACAGATCTCAGCACGGCTCTGGAATGAGCCATCGATCACAAGCAAAGAAGTTTGTTTCTGCACTTAATAGGATCGCAGAAAGAACCTACAATAATCTATTTGATTATCAACAGCTTCGGCAGATTGCAAGGGAGCTGCAGATACAGGTAGTGCGCCACATTAGACTCCCCTCTATGGCGTCTTTCCAAAATAAAAAAATGTCCTCGTTCTCCATTTTTATTAACCCATACTCTGACAAGGGAAGAAGATGTCTGACTACATTGCTAGAGACTGGACTCTTCGGAGTCTGGGAAAGAGAGTGACAATTTACTGCATGCAATAGACTGTGGTACATCAGATGACAGGAGCACAGTACCAGCATATTCACACAAAAGTTTTTTTATTTTTGAAAAATTGGATTTGTATTTGCAGCAGAATCCATGGAGGAAATCCGAGGAAGACCTGTGTTTTTCAGTTTGAGCTGTCGCAGGGCTGCACATGGATTAGCTGCATTCAGTTGGGCTAATCTGCACTAATTATTATAGCTGACGTCACAGTGAAGTCGCTTATTTCAGCAGTTTTCAAAAAAAGCTGCGAGAAAGCAACACAGATTTCCAAAATAAAACAATAGGAGGTAGTTTGGGGAGTTTTTCATTTGGCTTTCAGTGCTTGCTGAAAAACTGCATGTAAACCTCTGTGTGAATATATGCTGATTTAGACTGTTGTTTCCCTGACAGTTGTCTCCACAAATATTTACCATCTACCAGACATTTCTAGCATTGCTTTATTTCTTGGAAGAGCAAAAAAATGCATGACAAATCTTCAATCCCCAATGACACGTGAGACTTTCAGAGGGTTTGATATTCATTGTCATTTTCATCTCATAGTCTAACACATTTGAAACCCTCAAACCCAACCTGAAAACTCATCTCTACTGGAAAGCCTACAGCCGACAATGGCCCCCTGCCTCCTCCTCACCATCTGAGCTGCTCCAACCCCTCTGCCCACTGACTCTTTCACTTATTCTGTGGAGATTTTGAGTTATTTCTTTTCTTCTCCTTGGAATCGGCATGCATAAAGACGTTACTATAAATTACAGCTTCAGTGCTGGCCATACACTGTATGAATGTTACCAGTGTGTCATGTCCTCCTGGAAGATTTGGCGTTAGAAGATCACTACGTATTGTGAATCGCAGATCTTCCATTTAGTCTGTGTGTTTGTGTCCCATGTTGAATGAATTTGGTTTCATTTTGTGCTGAAGAGGTTAACAACCCTTTCTATACTGGTCAGAAACTTGCAGCTCCATTTTCAGCCCCTTCTGATCTGGTCATTACCTCTCCCTATAAAACCTGGCCAGACCTTTTCTTTCTTTCCCGTGAAAGCTTTGCTTCCTAGCTTGTTGGAGATGCTGTGCTGAATAGGAGTTTGCTGTTGCTACTGGAGATTGTTGCGTGCTGTTTTGGGGTGAATGCTTTCCTCAATGTCGTATTCCCATTTGGTTGGTACATTCCCATCCTTCCCTTTATACCTCTTTTCCTTTGGAGAGTGTTTGTATGTTTGTTGCTTTCTGTTGTCCCTGTTTTGTCTTTGTGTCTTGTTTACCTTATATTTCTGTCCCATGCGTCATGGGGTGGGGAGGGGACAGATCAGGTAAATCTTGGATGCGGAGTAGAGAAGGAGATCTTGCAAGGACCCGAGATTACATGTGGGAAGATATCGGGAGATTACTTAGATGCATGAATGAGACATTATGGCCAGTCTTGTAGGTCAGTGTTACTAGTTTAAACATGGATTCTCTGGGAAATTGTAAGCCAGTACAAACTTTTTATGTAGATTTTAACATTGAAAGGTTGCTAGATATGCAGGAGGTAATGGTGATGTCTCAGGCATTGCTGTATTGATTATTTTCTGTAATTTGTTTCCTTTCAGGTTCCAGACTTTGAAAGTTTTGTTGGCTCACTGAATGACCAGGGATATCTTCTAAAGAAAGGACCTAAAGTTTTCCAGCTACAGACCATGTAGGGCCATTTCATGGTCCTACAAATGATTATGATCTACCTGGAATCACCATTATGATCTTATCCTGAGGTGGTCAGATAGTTTATACCCACAGAACCAGTACAAATATACCTGTGTGGCCGCAGATAGTGATTGTAGAAGAAAACACCTTTTTTTGTTGAGCTGATGATCTGGGTAGGAGTTGAAGGGTGGTCCCATTCTTGGCAAGTGCTCCAACTTTTTACCCTAACCTCACCAACTTCTACTTCATGACAGATGTACAAGATTTCCGTACTCATCGCAATGGTAGAGACTTTATGCAAGGATTTGCGAGGAAAACTGAAGCGTTTGCCAGGACTGGTTCCATCATTGGAGCACTTTATTTAGATACTCAAAGTTGAATTTTTCTAAAAGGCTAATGCAGTGTTCACACCGAGTTATGCTGCCAGGTCATGACTCTATCATGGGCTTAGATAAGTCCATTGAATTCAATTAGGCAAATGAAGTCCAAAACATGAAGCTTTGGATTCCTCTTTTTAAGCCAGACAAGCTAGCGTAGTAGACTACGCTATTGTACATGGCTTAAAAGACAGACTGTGAAAGAAAAGAGGTTAAATGGAGTCCAGAGTTGCATATTTTAGACTTAGTTTGCTTAAATGAAGTAAGTGTTTAAATCAGGGGCCTATGTGAATCTCGTTGTTTAGGGATGCAGAAGCCCACAGTGAATGGGCAGCATAATGCAGTGTGTACACTGCCGAATCCATCTGTGGCCACAAAGTTATGTTTGAACATGTCTTAATGTCCGCTACCCAGCACTGCATATATTTAGTAGGATTAAACCATCTTACGGTGTAAATGTAAAGCTGAATGTATTATTTTAGTATGTAAGCAGATGCATATTATTCATACGTGAAATCATTAAGTTTAAAAAGGAGTTGCCTTAACTTCTTACATAGATAAAATTGCAAAGTGAATGTAAATACAAGCTACTTTGCAATTTACCTCGTATTAAAAATCCTCCCCATTCTCAAGATCAGAGGGATTTTTAATTCTCTAGTTCCCTGCTCATTGCTTAGGTTACCTCTGATAGACTGCATTGGTGGCCTGTTTTCTAAGCAAGGAACGCAAGCAGTTTACTATACAGCTTTTAAGAAAGCTTCAGTACCCCAGCGCTCCTCTGAGGCTGCAAAGGCAACGCTTGCAGCATGGGAGAGCATACAGTTCAGACCAGCGGCATGATCATACACCCAGTCTGAACAGTGAATCGTCAGGATCGAACCTACCCCGGAAAGAAGGTAGCTGGAATACATAGAGCAGTGTGTTCCTGAAGAAAGAAATTCTGAAAACCTCTTTAAAGGGAACCAGTCACCAGGTTTTTCCAATATAAAGTAGGGCCAGCATCTGTAAGCCTATGTGACTGCACTCTAAAATGTTGTCTATTAGAGATGAGCGAATGTCTTCGGAAATCGATCACCAAACAAATTTGGCACAAATATCACACGTTCGGATTTGTGATCGGAAACACGAGTAAAATCGGAAAAAAGCGGTAACATTCGGTAAAAAGTCCAGGAAAATATTTGCGTTGCCACAAAAGTATTTTCAGCATTTTAGCAACGATAATAGTGGTGTATCAGGAGAGTTTGGCACGTGTTTGATGAGGGGAGGGGGTTTGCAGTGCTCGGAGGTGCAGCATTCTTGTAAACAGTCATTTTTTTTTCCCTAACTTTATGTTTGCACATTGCGGCTAGCCAATCAGGGTGCAGGAAACATCCACAAAGTCCTGACACAACGGCTTGTGTCATTGGCTGCTGAAATCACATGTCCCTCTCCATATAAATAGCGGACATCTTGTTTTAGCGCTATTTTGACAGTGCAGAGAGGCTGCTCCTGATGCTGACACTGTTAACAGTAAGATTTTAGCTCGTTAGCTAGTGCAGTTGGTTTTCAGTCAGTGTAGCTAGCTACTGTCCAGTGTGGCTGTGAAATTGACCTTCCAGCATTTTTTTTTGCCATTACTGAGGTCCACAAACAAAGCCAGCAAGGCACGTCCTACAAGTGTGTTGTGCACTGCTTCTATTGTGCTCCATGCATGAGTATAGCGTTCTAAATCTTATTTTTTATCTAGCTAAATGTGAAACAGCCTGCTGTATCTCACCTTGTCATTTAGTGCTGAGGTGACATACTTCTGTGATTTGAGCTGTTGTGCATGAATAAATATTTTTGGGTGCAGTTGCTAGCGTGATTCACAATGCCATATCTTACCTTGTTATTTAGTGGCTGTGAAAATCAACAGTGTATATAGCTCATTCACATTAAAAAAAATATCTACATTTTTTCTGTTGCTAAATGTCATACAGCCCGCCATATTCCACGTTGTCATTTTGTGGCGGTGATATGAAGCTTTCTGCAGACCTCACGCACATAAAAATATTTATTTTTTTCTGTTGATAAACGTGATACAGCCCGCTACATCCAACCTTTTCATTTAGTGGCTTGAAATTGTTCTGTGTGCAGAGCTGTTGCACATTAAAATTTATTTATTTTATTTTTTTTACAAACGTGATACAGTAGCCGAGATCTGAGTTTGAAATTGTTTTGAGCCTATCCACCATGGACAACATAGAAGGAATCATTATCATCTTCATCTCTAACTGTTGCGCGTCCATCACCTCTTCTTCACGTCCTTTTCATGGTTTTTCTCCATTTGTTCCTCCCATGGCAACCGCCTGTGATATGACAGACCTGAACCTATCAATATTGTTAAACCTTAAGGAATCCTCCTCTGCTTCCTCCTCTTTCCTCGGAACCACCACCACTTCCTCATCTAGACTATTTAAAGTCTGCTCCAGCATGTAGATGACAGTAATAGTGATGCTGATGACGGCATCGTCAACCACTAACCATCGTAGTAGCCAATAAGAAAACGTGCAGAAGGGTGCAAAGCGGCTTCTAACTGAACCACTGTATATGTGACATGGCAATTACTATGAAATGGCTAGGAAAGCTAAATGTCCTGTTGTCCCAGTTCTTGAAGCAGAGCTTTGGTGAGGCATGTTGCGGTGGGGAGCGTCTTCCAATTGCTAGTTAATCCCCCTTCACTTGCACAAACACAAGGTAGCGGTGTGCTCCGGCCGGAAGTGCCGCCGTGCAGTAGCGAGGTGAGTGGGGTGCGTGGTTTTGATGATGTCACCAGTTGTTTGAGACGTGCTCGTGTGTGGGCAATTACCGACGTGTTTCGAAAGACACAGTCCTCCTTCCTCAAGGTATGGTCCATCAGTGTGAGCTATCTCTAAATACCCTCGCTCGCCTCTGCTTTATGCTAATGGTCCGCAGTTCTCCATGCACAGCTGTGGGTGGTCTATGAGTTTGCCATGTAATCAATATCCCTAAATGGTAAACAGGATCCAAAGGTCATGATCATCTGTAGGGCGCTCAGTCGCTTTTGACCAGTTTTCCTCCTCAATACAATGATCTCCTGCTCCATAGTGGTGACAACCTGCATCATCAGCCGAGAACAGGTTGTCAGATGCTGGAGAAATCTTCAGTGAATAAATATCCTATTGGAACTGCAGAGATGGTGAAAAAAAAGAAAAATCAAGATAAAATTGGGGAAAAAAAACAAAATCTAAAAATGGGAAGATTATGTTGAAAGATAGTAAAATTAAAAATGAAATAATGGTTATATTGGAATAATATGAAAATAAAAGGAAAAATAGAGAATAAAAATATAGAAAAATACCAAAAGAGAATTGGGCAATAAAAATGAAAATAAAAAATATAAAATAAATAAGAAACAAACTGGAGAAAATGGTGTTAATAAAAAAAATACAAATTAAGATAAAAAATAAAAGGAGCTACAAAAATATGAAAAAATGGGAATTAAAAATAAAATTAATAAAAATAACAATGAGAAATTGGGAGTAATGGAAAATGATTATAAAAAGGAGGCAAAAAAAGAAAAGACAAATTATAAAAAAAACACGAACAACAGAAAGGAAAAATAAGTAGAATAGTATAAAAATTGTGAAAAAAGAATAATAATACAAAATTATGGAAACCAGGAACCTGGAGAGAAGAGAACGAGAAAACCACAAAAGTAAAAAGGTAAAAAAAAAAATTTGAAGGAAAATGAGGAAGAAATTAAAGAGGAAGGAAAAGCCAGCCATAAATACCTGATCCCGGTTAGGAAATCTGGAAGAAAAAATGAAACACATCAGAGAGGAAACTCATGTCAGAACAAAAACCTTGTATTCTCTATTAAGGCCAATAGGGGTTAAAGGGAATCTGTCACCCTAAATTGGCGGGATATCTAAATGATGGCAGTCAGGTCAGATGGGCGGTGTTTTGGGTACTTTCCTTAACATATTGTTCGCCGCTGTCTCCATTATTTCTGGGAATTGTAGTCGTTGCCCTCCATATAATGCGCCTGCGCATTGCAATCTTGAATTGCGCATGCGCAGTATGCTTTGTCTGCAGATTGCAATGCGCAGGCGCGTTATATGGAGGGCAACGACTACAATTCCCAGAAATAATGGAGACAGCGGCGAACAACATGTTAAGGCAAGTACCCAAAACACCGCCCATCTGACCTGACTGCCATCATTTAAATATCCTGCCAATTTAGGGTGACAGATTCCCTTTAACATTTTTAAGGTTTGAATCCAGAAGGCTTCTCGTTCCTTTAATCTCCTGACACAACATAAGATGCTGTAGTCAGGAGTATGGCAACCAAAACTCCAGTGGTGAAACATATAAAACCATAGCGGATGGCTTCTGTCACCCTGCTTGTTTATGCCGAGACACGGCGAGGGGCAGTCATCTTTCTGATGGAAGGACATAGCTCGTAGCTGTATACACCGAGAAAGTGAGCCCAGTATATTTGTCCAATAATGATGAAGCTAGCAAGATTTCAGGAGGCAAGAAAAGCCGATAAACATGATCCAAGGGTCGTCACTTCAGTGAACAAGTTTATAACCCAGATGATTATCTGTAGGGCGCTCAGTCGCTTTTGACCAGTTTTCCTCCTCAATACAATGATCTCCTGCTCCGTAGTGGTGACAACCTGCATCATCAGCCGAGAACAGGTTGTCAGATGCTGTAGAAATCTTCAATGAAGAAATATCCTATTGAAGATGCTGAAAAAATTGGAAATAAAAACGGGAAGATTATGTTGAAAGATCGTAAAACAAAAATGAAATCATCATGGTCATATTGGAAAAATATTAAAATAAAATAAAAAAAATAGAGAATAAAAATAGAGAAAAACACCAAAAGAGAATTAGGCAATAAAAATGAAAATATAAAATAAATAAACAAACTGGAGAAAATGGTGTAAATGAATAAAATACAAATTAAGATAAAAAAATAAAAGGAGCAATACAAATATGAAAATAAAAAAATGGGAAATAAAATTAAAAATAACAATGAGAAATTGGGAGTAACGGAAAATGATTATAGAAAGGAGGCAAAAAAAGAAAAGAAAAATTATGAAAAAAAAAAAACGCGAATGACAGTGAGGAAAAATAAAAAGTAGAATAGTATAAAAAATTATGAAAAAAGAATAATAATACAAAATTAGAGAAACCAGGAAACTGGACAAAAGCGAACGAGAAAACCACAAAAGTTAAAAAGGGAAATAAACAAAGGAAAAAGAAAAAAATTAGAAGGAAAATAAAGGAGAAAATAAAGGGGAAGGAAAAGCCAGCCATAAATGCCTGATCCCGGTTAGGAAATCTGAAAGAAAAAATGAGCGGAAACACATTTCAGAACAAAACCTCATATTCTCTGTTAAGGCCAAGAGGGGTTAACGTTTTTAAGGTGTGAATCCAGAAGGCTTCTTGTTCCTTTAATCTCCTGACACAACATAAGATTCTGTAGTCAGGAGTATGGCAACTAAAACTCCAGTAGTGAAACGTGTAAAACCATAGCAGATGGCTTCTATCAACCTGCTTTGTTTATGCCGAGACACGGCGAAGGGCAGCCATCTTTCTGATGGAAGGACATAGCTCGTAGCTGTATACACTGTTTGCACGTCCATGTAATGAGTCAGTAGTAGAAAGTGAGTTAAGTAAATTTGTCTAATAATGATGAAGCCAGCAATATTCCAGGAGGCAGGAAAAGCTGGTAAACAGGATCCAAGGATCGTCACTTCAACGAACAGGATTATAACCCAGATGACCATCTGAGAATAAAAATAGAGAAAAATACCAAAAGAGAATTGGGCAATAAATTGAAAATAAAAAATCTAAAATAAATAAACTGTAGAAATTGGTGTAAATTAAAAAAATACAAATTAAGATAAAAAATGAAAGGAGCAATAAAAATATGAACATAAAAAATGGGAAATAAAAATAAAATTAAGAATAAAAATGAAAATAATAACAATGAGAAATTGTGATTAATAGAAAATGAAAACAGAAAAAAATTTAGAAGGAAAATAAAGAGAAAGGAAAAGCCAGCCATAAATACCTGATCCTGGTTAGGAAATCTGAAAGAAAAAATGAAACATCAGAGAGGAAACATATTTCAGAACAAAACTTCGTGTTCTCTATTAAGGCCAAGAGGGGTTAACATTTTTAAGGTGTGAATCCAGAAGACTTCTCTTTCCTTTAATCTCCTGACACAATATAAGATGCTGTAGTCAGAAATATGGCAACCAAAACTTCAGTGATGAAACTTATAAAACCATAGCGAATGGCTTCTAGCACCCTGCTTTGCTCATATATACCACCGTTTGACGTCTGCTCCGGAGGTGTACATCTTTTTAGGCATGCACAGGTCTGTGGTCGCTTACACTTGTACGTTAAACGCCTAAAATGATGGGACACCGCTGGCACACAGATCAGTGCAAATGGACTCCATCTGCCTCATAAGTAAGTGGTTCTGTCTGGGGTTTTGTATGAATCGCGGTTTTGTGGAATTTGGACGGAAACCCCAACATAAGCGCTCAGAGGAGAGCACAAGATAAATGTGATCCGAGCCTTATTCTGATTTGTGGGAGGTAGAATGAACAACTAGACAGTGGTACAAGAATAGTTCTTATTTTTATTTTTGCGTGGTTCACCGTGCGATATAAGTGACAAGGCGGATTTATAATCACTAGTCTCATACACTGCAATACTCGTGTACAGCAATGTATCAGACTGTCTGTGACTTACTGACTGGTGCCTGTGAGACTCAACTTATAGCTGGATCTCACAGGGCACCGTACCCTGGGGCAATCACATGACCTCAGGGTACCATGGTAACCATCGGGACCGCGATTCTCATCGCGGGGTCCGATGGTTACTAAGAGGGTCTTTTACCCCCTTGTAACAACTTAAAGGCCACTTGTCACGCTGTATAGCAGATATATATATGTGATGACAGTAATCTATATCAAAAGGGCAACATACTATATAACATGCGCATAGATATATGATAACATAGAATTACCTGACAGAATGTCCAGTGGGTCAATACGGAATCCGTTATACGCTGTCTCCGGCTAGAGGGTGACCGGGGTCTATGCTGACCCTAAACTGGGGTCCTAACTAATCCCTCTACCTGGAGGTACTATTAACGGTACAGAGGTCCAGGCCACCAGCGTAAACCCTGTCTCCTATCAATCCCTGCCAACTGTAATCTAGTCCTAAGAAGGACCCTGATTACCACCAAAGGGAATGAACAGGTAACGGTTAATGAACAGAAAGACATACAAGAAAGACAAGAAATAAAGTCTTACATACAACACTCACACACAGTAGGAACACCTAAGGTCTCAGAGATAAACTATAAGCTATAAGAGTAAAAACAACTAAGGAGCTCTTAGCTTAAGTATTCTCAGAACCGATCCAGTCTGCTAGACTACATGAAGGCTTTCACCGGCATCTAACACCCAGACTGGCAGGGATATAAAGGAAGCTAATTAGAACATAATCAAAAGCAGCCGGGCGAGGCTGGACCTAGTCTTAGCAAAGAGCTAGGTAAAATTAACTCTCTCATTACCAAACACAAAGTAACAGCAACTCAGCTGCGAGAAGTCAGAATGTGCAATCGCGACGATCCTCGTGGCGATGCACCCATGACAGTACCCCCCCTTCTACGAGGGGCCTCCGGACCCTCAGGGCCAGGTCTGCCCGGGTAAGTTGTGTGGAAGGTCCGAACCAATCGATCTGCGTTAACCTCCGACGCAGGGACCCACGTCCTCTCCTCAGGACCATACCCCTTCCAATGAACCAGGTACTGAAGGGACCGACGACTGAGACGTGAGTCAATGATTTTCGACCCATGAAATTCCACGTTATCATTGACCACCACTGAAGGAGGAGGTAGAGGTGACGGTATGACTGGTGCCACATACTTTTTAAGTAATGACTTGTGAAACACATTATGAATTTTAAACGTAGGAGGGAGGTCCAGACGAAATGCCACAGGATTAATTATGGAACTGATCCTGTACGGCCCGATGAATCTGGGACCCAACCTCCAGGAGGAAACTTTAAGTTTTAAATTCCTGGTAGACAACCAAACCAGATCGTTCACCTTCAGATCTAGACCAGAAACTCTCCCCCTATCAGCCATCCGTTTGTAACGGTTCCCCGTAACCTTCAGTCTTAACCGATCTGGAACTATCAGTCTCCCTGAAAGTCCCACAGGGGCGTCCCCCTGAGCCCCCAAAACCTCCCCCTCAAGCTCAGAGCATACAGCTGACACTACAACTCCCTCCTGAGGAATAGGAACCGGATCATCCGTACTCCCGGCCCCTGGGAAAGTACGAGATAAGGCATCAGGAAGCAACTTTATTGAGCAGTCATATGCGCGATGAGGAGGTAACTCTTTACACCCCTCCTCTGAGAACATCTCCCCAAAGTCCTCCAGAAAAGGAGACAAAGTCCTAGGCACAACCGCACCGATGACCGTGCTCATGCAGTTATTCCTGCAAAATTCACCCCACTGGCTTATCTTTCCGGATTGCCAATCAATCACTGGGTTATGTTTAGCCAACCAAGGAAGTCCCAACACAATAGGAGTAGGTAGACCCTCCAACACATAACAAGACAATTGCTCTTTATGTATTGCCCCTACTCGAAGATCTATGTTATGAACAGCTTGTACCAAGCTACCTTGACCGAGAGGTCTAGAATCAATAGAACTATAGGAACCGGTTTGGCCAATACACTCAGTTGCATACCATGCACCTGGGCAAACCGAGCGTCCACCAGATTAGCCCCGGACCTACTATCAAGAAAAACAGAAATCCTCTCAGTTCTAGTACCAATCACCACCTCCGCAGGCACGAGAAACTGAGAGGGATTTGGGGACGAAATACACACTCCCAGGGAAACTCCTTTGCTCAAAGAGGCCCGGAATGGACACCCCCAACAAAATGTCCCTCTCTCCCGCAAAAGAAACACCTTCTAGTCTTGCGGTGCACCGCCGGTTCCCTCCTACAAAAAGATGTCCCTCCCAACTGCATGGGTTCCTCAGAACAGACCAGGGGAACCTCAGTATAAGGGACTTTAGTAGTAGGTGGAGTCATCCCGGGAGGCGGAGTTACCTCGCGTCTTCCCGAATTCGTCTATCAATGCGAATAGCGAGGGCCATAGCAGCCTCCAGTGATGGAGGAGAATCATACTGAGCCAACACATCTTTTAATTTGTCAGACAACCCTTGACAAAACTGGCTCCTAAGAGCTGGGTCATTCCACTGAGTATCTGTTGCCCATCTACGGAACTCAGAAGAATATTCCTCCGCTGGACGATTTCCTTGCCGTATTTTATGTAACTTTGTTTCAGCAAGGGAAACTCGATCCGGATCATCATATACCAGACCCAGGGCAGTAAAAAATCGATCCACTGACTGGAGATCTGGGGAGCCTGGAGGAATAGAGAACGCCCAAGCTTGAGGGTCCCCTTGTAAGAGTGAGATAACAATTCCCACCCTCTGCTCTTCACTCCCAGATGACCGAGGCCGCAGCCGAAAGTACAATTTACATGCCTCCCGGAAAGTAAAAAATTTGTCCCGCCCACCAGTGAACCTGTCCGGAAGAGCAACCTTAGGTTCAGATCTGGTTTGCTCCGGGGGGACAAAACCTTGGACTTAATGTCTGCCAACTCCATGGACAACCCCTGCAACTGCCGGGCCAGCTGGGCTACTGGATCCATGACAGCTGGGGAGAATCTTTAGTATGGGCCGGTGAAAATGTCACGCTGTATAGCAGATATATATATGTGATGACAGTAATCTATATCAAAAGGGCAACATACTATATAACATGCGCATAGATATATGATAACATAGAATTACCTGACAGAATGTCCAGTGGGTCAATACGGAATCCGTTATACGCTGTCTCCGGCTAGAGGGTGACCGGGGTCTATGCTGACCCTAAACTGGGGTCCTAACTAATCCCTCTACCTGGAGGTACTGTTAACGGTACAGAGGTCCAGGCCACCAGCGTAAACCCTGTCTCCTATCAATCCCTGCCAACTGTAATCTAGTCCTAAGAAGGACCCTGATTACCACCAAAGGGAATGAACAGGTAACGGTTAATGAACAGAAAGACATACAAGAAATAAAGTCTTACATACAACACACACACAGTAGGAACACCTAAGGTCTCAGAGATAAACTATAAGCTATAAGAGTAAAAACAACTAAGGAGCTCTTAGCTTAAGTATTCTCAGAACCGATCCAGTCTGCTAGACTACATGAAGGCTTTCACCGGCATCTAACACCCAGACTGGCAGGGATATAAAGGAAGCTAATTAGAACATAATCAAAAGCAGCCGGGCGAGGCTGGACCTAGTCTTAGCAAAGAGCTAGGTAAAATTAACTCTCTCATTACCAAACACAAAGTAACAGCAACTCAGCTGCGAGAAGTCAGAATGTGCAATCGCGACGATCCTCGTGGCGATGCACCCATGACAGTACTGATGTGATTCACATTTGTATTTAAGGGGTTAATCGGCCTCGGTCGCAAAACCGATCGGCGCTGATACCGCAGAGTGTCAGCTGTCACATACAGCTGATATCTGCGGGAATCACCGCTATACTCTTATTCCTCAGTGTTGTTAAAAAGCGGAGCTGAGGAATAAGCCCTTTGCACCTTAAGGACCAAGCCACTTTGTAGGTTAATGACCAGGCCTTAATTCTGAAACCTGACCACTGTCACTTTATGTGGTTAAAACTCTGGAAAGCTTCAACGGATTCCGCTGATTCTGAGATTGTTTTTTCATGACATATTGTACTTTGATAGTGGTAAAATTTCTTCAAAATTTCTTGTGTTTATTTGTGAAAAAAATTTAAATTTGGCAAAAAATTTTAAAATTTCACAATTTTCAAACATTTAATTTTTATGCCCCTAAATCAGAGTGTTTTGTCACACAAAATAGTTAATAAATAACATTTCCCACATGTCTATTTTACATCAGCACAATTTTTAAAACATACATTTTTTTTGTTAGGAAGTTATAAGGGTTAAAACTTTACCAGCGATTTCTCATTTTTCCAACAAAATTTACAAAACCATATTTTTTAGGGAGCTCCTCACATTTGAAGTCACTTTGGGGGCCTATATGATAGAAAATACCCAAAAGTGACACAATTCTAAAAACTGGCACCTTCAAGGTGTTCAAAAACACATTCAAAAGGTTTACTAACCCTTTAGGTGCTTCACAAGAATTGAAGCAATGTGGAAGGAAAAAATGAACATTTACGGTAACTTTTTTTACAAAAATTTTTGCTCGCGGTCGGACTCCAGGGGAGGCTGTGCCGCCTGTTCCTTGAGAGTCTTCAGGCTAGGGTCAGCTTCCAACGCTGCCTGAAATCCCTGACTGGATATGGCAAGAATTGATGAAACTGCCCTGTCCTCTGTCAGTTCCCCGGGATCTGTCTCCTGGCTACTGTCTGACTCGGCAGCCACTTGGTCAGAGAGGGGGAAACCGTCGGACCTCCGCGAGGCTCCTTGGGCTTCAGCGCTCCCACTCCTGGTAACAGCGGCCACGACCGCTGAGACCACGGGTAGCGCCTGCTTTCCCTCCTCCTCTGACCAAGTCGCCGGGTCAGGCAGACTTCCCTGACTTCCTGACATCCCGGATGTGGGGAACTCCTGACCTGGGGTCCTACCTGGTGGCTCCTCTCCCGGGACACCCCCTCCCCCCATGGCCTGTTCCTCTTCCTGCAGGGGCCCTAGACTCAGCAGGCTGGATTCACTTAGGGGCCCTACACTGCCCATAGCAGCCCCTCCCTCCACCTCTGAGCTCTCCCCTACAGCCTCCTCACCTGTCCTCACTGTGAGCCCTGTGTGTGTAGTGTCAGTGCATGGCTTACCATCAGGTTGCACTCCCTCCTCCACTGTTGGAGGCACATTCAATACATTAACATTAGCATTCACAGTAGAGTCATGACATTCTTGGGGAGCCGGACTTGGGGGTTCAGTGGCCACATACTGGGACACTAGCCGCCCCAAATCGGTCCCAAGCAACACATTTGCAGGAATATTCGGCGTTACTCCCACCTCCCGCATCCCCCTCCCGGCACCCCAATCCAAATACACCTTGGCAACGGGCAGCGCCGGTTCAACGCCTCCAATTCCGGAGACGGAAAGGGTTTTCCCAGGTACCAAGTCTTGAGGGGACACCACCTCAGGGCGTACCAGGGTTCGTTCAGCGCCTGTGTCCCGCAGTCCCATGACCGCTGAGCGGCCGATGGTGACGGGTTGGTAATTGTCTAGGGACCTCCCACCACCCCCTCCCACACACAAAACAGTGGACGGTTTCTGGGACAGGGATGGGGCCTTCTGGCGCTGGGGACATGCAGCCTTAAAGTGTCCTGGCTGATTGCAATTATGGCAACGTCTGGGTTCTGTTCCTGGCCTGGAGAGGGCAGCAGGGGGGTACACCCCTTGCACTCTGGGGGCTGGATATGGGGCTGGGGCAGGATTGGGCTTACCCCTCTCCAGGTGCTGCTGGCAGGCTTCTTTGGCTCCGGCGCCCTGTTGTTGGCATACTCGTCTGCCAGGGCAGCTGTAGCAGAAGCCCCCTTTGGTTTCCGGTCACGGAGGAACTGCTGGAGGTCCTCTGGGCAGTTCCACAAAAATTGCTCCACGACAAACAGTTCCTGGACCTCCTGGCGGGTAGTGAGCTCTAGACCCGAGGTCCAGTGCTCCGCAGCTCTCAGCAGGGCCCGCATGTGGTCGGTCCAGGTGTCCTTTGAACCCCGCTGCAGGCTCCTGAACTTCCTGCGGTACGACTCCGGGGTGAGGTTGTAGTGCTGGATCAGGGCCCGCTTGATGCTGTTGTAGTCCTGCTCCTCCCCGGCAGGTAAGTCCCCCAAAACTTCCAGGGACTTACCCTCAAACGGGGGGTCAGGTACCTTGCCCACTGATCCGGGGCCAGATGATGTTGGAGGCATGTCCTCTCAAAAGCAAGCAGAAAGGAATCCAGGTCTCCATCCTTTTCAAGTAAGGGAAAGTCCTCCGCCCGGACCTTGGGAGCCCTTGTGTCCGGTGGGCCTGGTGCGTCCAGTGGGGGCCCGTGCTGAGCCATCTCCAGTCGGTGCCGGCGCTCCGCAGCTTCACGGCGTTCTGTATGCTCCCGCTCCGCTGCACGCTCTGCTGCTGCTTGCTCACGCTCTGCTGCTTTCTCTGCCGCTGCTTGCTCACGCTCTGCTGCTGTCTCTGCCGCCACCAGGAGTCTTTCATAGGCGGCGTCATTACCAGCCTTGAGCTGTGCCATAGCCGCTTGGAAGAGGGTCTCCGATCTGGACAGGCTGGGACGGGCAGGGGGTGGGCAGTCCACTGTGAGACTGAGCACGGGGGTCGGGCTCCTTGGGGAGCCCTGGCTGAGCTCCCCCTCATCGGTATCGAACCCCTCATAGGCCACAGCATTGGCCTCCCCTTTGCCCTACTCCTGGTGCCTTCCGCCATCTTGGGAACCCTTGGTTACTGAAACACAGCTGCAACCCTGACCTTGCACACAACTTGTTATATTTACACTCTGACCATCTAGTGCTGGGCTGACCTTAAGACCCCAGCAGTGAAAGTACTGCTGGTAGTCTCTAGTGTCTGGGAGTAGGGGTCCCACGCACACTATTACTCTGATCCCACCGCTGCCACCAATTTGTGAGGAACTCAGCCGACCGCCACACGGTAGCCCGGGTATCACAGCTTCTGATACCACCGCCGCTACCAAATGTGACGGACGATCCCTTTCCTCCCACGTCACCAATGGGACGTAACTCCACAGGTACAGCTCTCCGGCGCCCCCCTTTGTCTCTCAGGTCAGTAAGAGAACTGCACCTAGAGCAAATGGCCGCCGGGGAAGGTGTCCTGCTACCCACTGGGTATTCTAAGATTCGTGATCAGAGTAAAAGCATCAGCCCAAGATTAATTTTATGGTTTAATTTGCCTCAAGGGCGCACTAGATAATTACAGAAATATACAGTAAAGCTATACAACGTAACTACAATGGAATGGCAGTCAGAGTAAAAATACAACAATAATGTACAAGGCTTAAATGTATTAGCTATAGATCAATATTACCGGGTTGTAGTATGGACATGGGAAGGCAGGGGCTTTGCCATTCCCAGGTAGTAGTCTTCAGTTACTGGATAGTCCCCAAAGCATATGTTGCTGCACCCTTGGCAAGACAAATCCGTTTTCTTTTGGTCCTTTCCTAGACCATCTTCTTGGCTTCTGTGTGTGAAATGGAATGAGAGCAGCCTCTTCTTGGCTACAGCTCTTAACCCTGCTAGGCCCTTCCCCATTTGCTTTGAAGCCCGCATATTAACTGGCCTGCAATTCATATGGAGCAGGAAACAATGGCTTGAGCTAATTACCATACGACTGACCATCTTATTCAGACCCTGGCCTAAACCAATTAGCATGTAAAGGCCTATTGATTCATAGGGGACATCAAAGCTGGCCGTACTGAATATGCTAATAGGCCCTGTGTAGCTAAAAGTCCGTGGCTGTGTGAACTGACAAAATGGAGGCTGGTACAGGCCCTATACAAAATGGCGACAACCTTTTCCTTACACCCCCCACAAGTGATACCATTTTGGAAACTGAACCCCTCATGGAACTTATCTAGATGTGTGGTGAGCATCTTGAACCACCAGGTGCTTTACAGAAGTTTATAACAGAGTTAAGAAACTTAAAAAAAAAACACATTTTTCCCCCAAAATTTTAGCCCCAAATTTTTTATTTTCTCAAGGGTAACACTATAAAATGGACCCCAGAATTGTTGTGCAATATCTCCTGAGTGTGCCAATACCCCATGTGTGGGTGAAAACTGTTATAGAAATCTTAATCTTATATTAACCTTTGATAGCTTGATATTATAGAATCTTATATTAATCTTTGATAGCTTAATATAATAGAATCTTCTATAAAGTCTATAATCGTATATTGCTGAAATGTAAGATTTTCTTGTGTGATGATGTATTTTTCCAGAATGTCTGTGTGGGATGTTCAAGACATGTGGATGGTTTATTAAAACAATGAAGTCATTGAAAATATAATTAACTTGCGAGGAAAAGTTTCTCTTGTAGTAATAGAAATGTGTTTAAATATATGTAACTTGTATAATAACGTCCTTCAATGTTGATTATAAAAATAGATGTAACCCCAGAAGAGGGAGACACTCTGCCTTATCCTTTCTGAGGTGATTTTTTTGAGCTGTATCCTCATATATGAGAAATAAACCTGGGTGTTGATTCAACCTCAGCCGTCTCCGGCCATTTCATTCCATAGAAAGGAGATTTTCCTGATAAAAACTGCTTCTGAGGCATAGTGCAAAGTTCAAAAGGGAAGGAGCACCATATTATAGTGCAGATTTTACTATTAGGCCGGAGTCACACACAACGACAAAAAATCGGACCGTTTTAGTCGGTCGATTATCGGACCAAAATGTCATGAACAGACATCCGTCTGGCATCCGATTTTTCTTCAAAGATGTGATTTAGTCGCATCTGACCGTAGTTGTGACATCCGATTTACATCCGACTTGCGAGATTTTCTCACAGGCTTGCAAAACGGACATATAATGGATCCAAATGAATAGTATTTAAATCACAAAAGAAAGAATAGATATATACACATAGAACACATATATATATATATATATATACAGATATATATATATATATATATATACATGTCATTGTGACATATATATATACATATATTTATAGTTCATAGACTTCTACATACTGTAATAGCCGCTAATTCAATTGCCGCCTTTTGTGAAACTACAGACCCGACATGAAATGACACATGGTTTACATACAGTTAACCATGTAATTTCATGTAGTTTGATATATGGTTTTAACTTACAATTACCTGAGTGTATGTGTGTGAAATTTCACACATGTAGGGGTTAATTAAAGGTGTAAATTCGTTGAAAAAAATGTGTGGGCTCCCGCTGTATTTTCTCCACCAGACAAAGCAAGCGAGTGGGGGCAAATAATAATAGCCCAGGGAGGGTGCATTTATTTTGTGCCCCCCTGGCTACTAACATCTGCCCCAGACACCCCAGAAAAGGCAAATCTATAATTAGATTAGCCCTTTCTGCCACTTTGCCCGTCTATTCCCATTGCCCTGTAGCGGTGGCGAATGGGTTAATAAAGGGTTAAAGCCACCTTGCAATTGAAAGGTGACTTTAAGCCAGGTTAATAATTGAGAGCTGTCAATTAGACAACTATCAATTATTAATCCTTTGTATGAAAGAAAAATCAAACACACATTAATAAAAAATAATTTTAATGAAATAAGCAAACAGTTTTGACCATCTTTTATTTTCCTGCTAAAACCATTTCCTGTAATAAAAATTTTGGCCCCGGGGTCACAAAAACAACGAAAAAAAACGGGGCCCTTTTAGTCGGTCGTTTTTTCGGACCAAAATGTCATAAAAAGCAACCGTCTGGCATTTCCCATTTTTCTTCAAGATTAAATTTTGTCGCATCTGACCGTAGTTTTGGGCATCCGATTTACCTCCGACTTGCGAATTTTCTCACAGGCTTTCAAAACGGACATATAAAAAATTTTTAAAAGAAAATTTTTTAAATCACAAAAGAAAGAAAAGTATATACACATTGAACACATATATATAT
Organism: Oophaga sylvatica; assembly: GCA_033576555.1. Taxonomy (NCBI): domain Eukaryota; kingdom Metazoa; phylum Chordata; class Amphibia; order Anura; family Dendrobatidae; genus Oophaga; species Oophaga sylvatica. The sequence goes on from JARQOD010000005.1 coordinate 494,368,729, forward strand.
ATATATATTTAAGTATATTTATATTATAAAAATACATGTCATTGTGACATATATATATACTATATTTAATTTTTATTTACTTTACATACTGGGAAAAGCCGCCCCCTTCAATTGCCCCTTTTGTGAAACTACAGACCCCAAAGAAATGACACATGGTTTACATTTTTTTAACCCTGTAATTTCTGTAGTTT